>CM031237.1:279921325-280585922 GCA_018340775.1 Taxus wallichiana var. yunnanensis | reverse complement strand
TATTCTACTAAAACTACTAGAGGTTTGCGAAGGTGAAAATAAATTTCGTTGCTTATGGTTCAAATGGTGAGCCAAAATGAAAAAATAACTTTTTAGTTTTAGCAGCTCCCTAAAAGTGCAAAATGGAGTAACATGGCTCCTAGAGGAGCAGGAAGTGAACACAAATGGTCAAATGAGGTCGCCGAATGATTGATGTGACTCTCTACATAACAAGGAACACATGTGATGCTCAAAATCTATTTTACGGGGCTTAAAGTGTTCTTTTACAAGACTCTTGAAATTGTGTTTTTTTTAACTTTGCAAGTTGGAAAACAATGGTTGTTTTAATTAACTCATCTAGCTCTTGCCAAAACCAACAAACACGAGCACCAAGTTTCGATACCATGGGTTTATTAATGCATGAGGTTGTGGTCATGACACGATTGAGGGTCAAATTGTAAGTTGGTAGAAAAATCACAAGGTCTTGTATTATTGATTGCACTAGCCATCTAGTTAAAATATTCAATTGTTTGAGAAACTAATAGTTTAATTTTTTTTTATTGCAAATGAATAACCAAAATATACGAAAAAATTATAAAATATAAAGGTAAGGAGACCATGCCTGATAAAATTAACATTCGTAGAGAAAGAGGTGCTCCAAGAGGGTTCATTCGCATTCTACAAGGCACCAACTCTTTTTTTATCATTTTGCCACATAGTTCATGTGCTTCCACAACCCCTCCATTTTGTATCATTCAACACAACCTCTAAGGCCACGTATGTGTTATACCAGAAAACATGATTAGCTCCACTAAACCAATGAACTTTCCATAAAATCAACTGATTCACAATACCTCCATCAATGCTCGTAGTGAGCATAGGACTTGCAGAAGCCATGACTGAAGCATTCCCACTTACCAATGGGATGTGAGAAGAAAATTAATGAGGGTTATTAGCAAGTGGGCTGGATTTATCCTGATTGGGTCTATTCCCCACATCACGAAATGAACTAGAATTTCTCGAAGAAACAATCTCATTTTCTGTAGATGGATTTAGGGTCTTTGGCTCAAGTGAGGAATTCATAAAAATTGTTTCTGTCTATTTCTGCAGAGATGTCTTTAATCTGAGATTTTTTAAAAAACCCAATGAAACCAGGAAAAGGAATCCATTTTGGGAGCATAACGAATGAATGAAGGATAGGAAAAACAAACCCAATAAAAGTAATGTTGTGAAAGAAATACCCAAAAATAGTACTCTCCTTGGCCTCATTAAAAAGACAAGTTTCTTCTGCTCCATTTTCTGGCATTTTTTTCTCAAAGCATTGATATGTGCCTAACCAAACCCAAATGCTCATTCCTATCTCTGAACAAATGTTGACCAAGTCTTCTATTTTTTTTTCTTTTTTTTCTCCCCATTGTTCATACATGCACCCATCTCATTTCTAGGACCAACTAGCACAACCATTTCAAGCTCAAAATCAAGTTTTACACTTGGCTCAAAACCTGGTGGGGAAATTACCAACTAGACCTATTCTCTTATCCAAACCACCTTGATCTCAAGGTTCCAGTTCATATTCAACGCTTGATAAATCTCTAACAAAGGAGTAAAGGAAAAAAAAACTCCCATTTGACACAGGCTGGGAGGATGTAGGCAAAGCGTGAGGAATTTTGATTTACACCTGCAAGTTGTATTTTCTTGAAATTTTCTAAGCCTTTTCATCATACCCATTTCATGTATATCCTGTAGTCAATGTTTTCCACAACCACGTTTTTTTAAACACATATGTCAAATAATTCTCTTTCCCTTTGAAGGCTCCTCATTGGATACACATCTAGCAGAGTATTTTGTAACTGTAACATTTGACAAAATTCATTTATCTTCTATGCTTTGTTTGATACCCATACCTTGTTCCAACATTCCTATTTTAGAACAGGCTGGGAGTATGCAAGAAGAAGTAACTGCTTCAGGTTGGAGGCATGCATTGATAGGTTTGTAGGACAGTGGAAGTGCTTTGTGGAGGTGTCCATAGTTGCAGCAATCTGCAACCTAACATGCTTGCCCCACATCCCTTCTTCCTCCTACTCACCTACCTCCTTCTCCAACTACACTACCCTCCATCAATTCTCCTGACAAACTTCTACCCCACGCCACTTCCTTCTGTCACTCTTACTTCCACCAACTCCCAATAAATTCCTCCCCTAAATCTTTCCCATTTAAAAAAATAAAAAAATCATTTCATAGATGTTAATGACGGCACTATATTCTCTCTCATCTATAACATCCTTTCATATTGATAAGTTTTCCATCAATAATTTTAACAAAAATTAAAATCACATGTTGAGTATGATAAAATGATATTTGTTTCTCAAAACATAAAATTCATGTCATTTTTGCACAACCAAAATGACCATTTAGGAACGTTTACCTTTATCCTGAAATGTGTTGTGACTAATTAATAAACTTAAACTAGAAAATTTCAAAAAAATATCTACTAGTTAGAATTTTTATGTGTGTTTTTTACTAACAATTTGATTGTACACACTTTCAAGATTTAATGAAGGACGCATGATTAAAATGACATGGTAAACACATTTTTAATTCTCATATAGGAGATTCCAACATTCGATTATGTCCCATGAGACATGAAGTGTCACATAAAAAAATTAACCAATTTAGACGATCATTTTCTCATTTAATGACATAAGATCCTAAGCCTAGTTAAATGTTTCATGGCTTGGGACAACTCCCAAAAGTTAAAAAAATGATTTTCTCTTGTGTTTTAGGGATCCATGTTGGGAAACGTATTTATACCACCACATAACCATAGAGTGTGCCCAATAAAATCTTAATAAACTTCTAGTTTTGAAATAACTACTTTAGGAACTAGTTTTACAAGCGGGTCTCATAGGCCACTTGTTATGTAGTGAAAAAAGCTAGTGCATTTATGATAATGAGATTTGGAAAATTATGCGTAGATTTAACGTTGCTTTTCATAAATGAGCTCCATTGAATCTAGGGGTTCTTTTATATAAGATAGCTTATAGAAACTAATAAAATGTCAGTAAAAATTTTGGACCTTGTTTTTCAAACTAATTATCGTGCCACTTTGTGTAAATTAATCACTTTTGTAAATTCGTAACAATAACTGGAAAACTACCGTGGAACCCCCTTAGGCAATAATAAAAGTTGAGGTAGCTTAGGAAACGTTCACGTGACTTTATGGAACCTTTTTGTCACTGGAATTCAGAATTTTACTTTTGGTAAATGTTGGATTTTCCTCTCCCATCTCTCTATATCTCTAGATTTTAAACAAAATTAAATTTTAAATGTATTACTTACCCTCTCTAACTATATATGAGTCCGACGTCATTTTGGATGGAAAATATGCATATGTAGAATATGTTAGATGGTAGGAGTTTTTCATCATAGCTTATATGGTTGACCAAAGTGTTTTGGTTATAGGAAAACTGAATAAGAATACCCGGTAGCAATATTATTATTTTTGTAGTCACATGTTTATATTGATATGATGTATTGTTAATGAAATTTAAAACGCCGAAGGGGTTCTTTTAAAGGAGTCAAATTCGAGAGAGAGAGAAACAAAAGGAGAGGAAGAAGGGTGGAGAAGAAGGCGTTAGAGGATGGAGAAGTGAGAGGGTGGAGAAGTAAAAAGGTGGCAAAAATAGAAGGGAAGGAAGTTGAAAGTTTACTATCCAAGACCAACACAACAAATTTGTCAATGCACAATTGTTAGAGTTAGTATGTTGCGACTGCCTCAAGGATTCTATTATACAAACACTTGTACAAAGATGAGTAAATAAGTTCTATTTCCGAAGAACCATTCCCTTCAGGCACTTCAAGAACATTAGCTCTCAAAACAATGTATCGGAAACGTCAAGGATGATTTCCACGTAATTTCCACCCAAGGAATCAAGTGTTTGTAATGGGATCTAATGACCCCATACTATTCTAACTTTATGGACTGCAATTATTATAAGAGTTAACAGTCAAGGTGTATGTTTATAAACAACACGAGTTGTTGATAGACATTTTAGCATTAATGATACAAAACCCACTTCATGTTATTGCTTTAGAGGAAGTCATACCCAAGCTTATAGATAGAGCCAACACATCTTTTAACATCCACCACCTTACCTCCTAGTAATTAATACAACAGAGCTTATGAAACCAAATCTCATAGCTGAAATACCTTTAAGGAAATAATATTATCTCTATACCCAATTTGTAACCTTTATTATTTTCCTATCATTGCACATATTTCTCTATGATATGTAAGCATTGACTAATCATTCCATCATACACGTGCTCTGGTCATGAACATAAGAAGTAATATGCCTCAATATCATATATCAATGTAACCAGGAAGGGTAGTCCAACCCTTCCTATTACTTGATCAATAGTAACCCTCACCAAGAGAAGTACCAACCTACTATTCATGTTGAGAGGTGGAGATAACCCCTATTCCTGTCACGAAAGTAGTATTCAAGAAAGTCACAAAAAATAAGAAATCAATAAATTAAATATTTCAATGCCAATCAAGCAGTCACAACTGTCTTGAGGGTTACCCTCATTGACAATACCAACACATCATCCTCATTAACATATTACAAAAGAAATAATTTGAATGTTAGACTTAACTCGGATGTCAAAGAATATGGTTTTCAACAAAATAAGAAATACAGTCTCCTTTATTATTCGAATCATAAAGGCCCCATTAACAGGGTAGTGTCATAATTTTATTATGAAAAACATTTACTCCCTGGCCCTGCGATGTCTCTGAACCCTAAATTCTTTGTGAACCCTAATCTCTCCTCTAGCTTGGCGCTAGATGTTCCTCCTCTGGTTCGTGGACCGTTCTTTGGCCCTGCAAAGGAAGCTCCTCCTTCTGCAGACCGATTTGTTGCTCCTCCTATTCACTGTGGTGGTGGCGCTTTGGCGGAAAAAACCCCTGTTTGTGGCAGCAGTGGCAGCTCCCCTAATCAGGATAGTGTCTGCGTCAGTTATTGGTTATGGCCGGTGCTAAATCAGGGTGCATTGAGATCTGTTTTGGGTGTTTCGGGTCCCCTCTCTCTTGGCGATGCGTGAGCTGTTTCCCCTGCTCAGGTTGATGTTGGGGCGGGTGATTGTGGCTGGATTGTGGGCGATGCTGGGGCTTGCGGTGTCGTGTCTCTCCTCGATGCAGCCAAGGAGGATCCCCTGTTACGACCCTTTCGATATGGCTTGGGGTTTGCCATGAACATTGTCCAGGGGATGTTCAAACTGTTTGACGATAATACAAAATTACTACTTGAAAAATCCTGTTCTCACCGCTGTAGACAAGAAATAGCATGCAACCAGCCACCTGTCTCCACCATGCAGCGGAAAAATAGAAAATATAAAAAAAATCAATTAAAATGCTCATCCGTTGGATTTCAACGAATTCGGGAGGAGGAATAATCTATGCGTCCGATTTCTGACATTTGTCAGAATCACCAGGTCTCACTTCACTACAAGAACGCCTTCGGCGTAATTATCTTTTGTATTTTTAGTTAGTTGAAAATTTGTTGTGATCTCCAGATTTTATTAATACATTTAATTTTTTTGATTTATAAATAAAAATAATTTAACTCATTTTAAATTTACACACATATTTAAATCACACATTGGTTATATTCTGTCAACCAAACCTACAATTGAAGGATTCACTCATTGTAGATTAGCTAAAAAGTGCAAAAAAAGGCTGCATACGAAAATGGTTGGTGGATTGGTTTGCAAAATACAAACCCTAGCCAAAACCATTCGTATTGTCCTCACATCAAGGTATTGTCAGCTTCAAGTTCAATGAATCGAAGAGTTCCAAATTGCAACGAGCTATTTCCAATTGTGTTCAATTCTGTAATTTACTAACCATTTTCTAATGTCGTTTATATTTCATAATGTCTAATTTGAGGTGGGTACTTTTTTATGCATACAAACATGTGATGCACATTCTTTTACGAATTCAATCGTATTGACTGTCATAATTCTAACTCCTTTACCATATTAAAAAACTTTGCTGTTCATACTGCACCCAGAAACGCCCGTTCTATCCTCGCAGGCCAAGCTGCTGTAGCATACAGCAACATATGATGTGGACTCCTTCACTGGAACAGTGACTCACAGTGCCGTTATAGTTTCGATTTCAGAAAATATTCATGAAAAGAGTTACAGTTTACCTTCAATTGGTTGGCTCGTAGTGTTTGAATCCACAAGTTTTTATCAAAGATATAGATAGGAGAAGAAGATGTTGCCATACGGTGTGGAAGGCAAACCAGCAAAGAAAACGTTAATGTCGGAGTGGAAAGGCGCGCCGGGCGAGCAAGCAGAAGCGAAACAGGCGACCATGGACTGGTGGTTCGAGGATTTATGCATGCTGGACATGGATTACTTCGTGAGAACAATTGCAGCGATAAGGGCCAAGGGAGTCAGCCCCGACATGATTGGCGCCGTCATTTCTAACTACGCCATGAAATGGCTTCCTGGCCTCGCACAGGAGCAACACACCTCTGCGTATCTGTTGGAAAATCTCGCAGACACCAAGCAAATTATAGAGAGTGCGGACAACAACGAGAGTTCCGCAGGGAAAAACAGGTTTATTTTGGAGAATCTGGTGAGCATTCTGCCTCCGGAGAAAGACGTAGTTTCCTGCAGCTTTCTGCTCAGGCTCCTGCGCACGGCGCATATTGTGGGTGCCGAGGATTTTTACAAGGCAGAGCTGGAGAGACGCGTGGGGCTTCAGCTGGAGCAGGCCTCTGTTTCTGACCTGCTTATTGGGGATGTTCAAACTGTTTGACGATAATACAAAATTACTACTTGAAAAATCATGTTCTCACCGCTGTAGACAAGAAATAGCATGCAACCAGCCACCTGTCTCCACCATGCAGCGGAAAAATAGAAAATATAAAAAACAGTCAATTAAAATGCTCATCCGTTGGATTTCAACGAATTCGGGAGGAGGAATACAGTGCGTCCGATTTCTGACATTTGTCAGAATCACCAGGTCTCACTTCACTACAAGAACGCCAACGACGTAATTATTTTTGTAGTCACATGTTTATATTGATATGATGTATTGTTAATGAAATTTGGTCCTTATATTGGTAATGATTAATAGAAATATAATTGTTTTATTATTTCACATGAAAACCACATTTTTTTTTGTGAGGAAACAAAATGGTATGGTCTTTGTAATTCAATTTAGTAATATATTATAAACACAAATATAATAGATATTATTTAAAAAAATATACATTCCTTGTTATCTATGTTTTTGTATGACGTGTGATTTTTTCACTATATATTGTGGTATATCCACACCACTACATTTTTATTAGTATTTAAAAATAATTTATATAAAAATTTATCATTTACGTAATGTGGCATTTCCACACTATCTTAATTTTATATTAGTTTTATTTAAATATGCCAAAAAAATTAAAATTTCAAAGTAATCCTAACTTTTCACATTAAAGGGTTTAATATTAATCTTCTTAAATATATAGTATTTATTCATGTATGTTGGGTAATATTTATAGTCAATTTTATTTTATTCAAAAATTATGTAATGCATAATTTCCACAATATTTAATGTGGCTTATTTATATTATTATAATTTTATATCAATCTTCTTAAAGTACGTTATAATACACATATTTGGGTTGATGTGGCATTTACACAAAACATATTTGTCTTCTTAAATATGCAAAAAATCTAAATTATTTACTATGGAATTTCTAGAATATTCTAATTTTATATCAAACTTAATAGAATAAGTCATGAATGTAAGTGTGGTGGTTAATATTTATAATAAAATATAATATTATTTTCTAAAAAATGTGAATTTCTATAATGGAGGTTTGGATATGTGGTTTTTCTACAAATTATTAGCAATAAACATTTACTATAGAAAATTCACAACAATAAAAAACCAATAACTAAATTATCATAGAGATGCCACAAATATTCTATAATTATGTCAAATTGTGGAAAGTTTGTGGAATAATTGTGGTAGAAAGCTGCTTGTTTGTTGTAGTGGTTTATGCAAACATATCAAGTGTTGTGCGTTCTCCTAAGTGATATCCTGTAGTGTCATGTATATATATATATATAATGGTATTTTTACTATTGTATTTGTGTGTGTAAAATGTGGGTGTTAGACAATATGTTCTCCTTAAGTATATTTTTAGAGATTTTTACGTATTCATAGTCATGTTTAGAGTGCGGTACCTTTTTAGTAGGTATGGTATCGTATGAGGTGACAAAGATTAACATACCAAGAGTCCTATGTAGGGCCATGTGATTTGATCTCAGAGACATCTTGGATGTCTCAAGGAGGTGAAGTGGCTAACATTTAATGAATTTTTATTATAAGAGTTTCATCATGATACTCAAATTATGAATGAAATTGAGTGACATACATGGAAAAAGAATGGCCAGGAATTCAATTTGTATGGTAAATGAAGTTAAGTATGGCATTAACTCCTCAAATAATTTGTAATAAACCTTAATGTTTTCACTATGATATTGGTATGCACCACTACCCTATCAACACACCAACTAAGAATCCCCCATGGCATGAAGATAGGATGCATTCTTAGCTAAGGTAACCTGTATACCTAATATAAGAGCCTCATATTCCACCGTGTTATTGGTGATTTCGAACTTGAGTAGCCATGGGAGGGAAAGCTTGGCCAGAGGGTCAAGTGATTACACAACCTGTCTCGGCTCCTTAGAGGCACTTTTCGCCATCAAAGTGTAGCATCCATGTATCCTGATAAAGATCGATGGTGACCTTATCCTACATTATTTTAGGATTTGGTTTGGTTTTAGGCAGTGAGGGCACTTCATTAATAGCGTCAAAATAATGTTCCTCAAGATTGGTCGTGAAACTATAGTAGTAGTCTTTGATGGAAACACTATTTTCATGCCTTTAATGAGGAGGATGTCATCATTGGGTAATACATCATGAATGGGCTGAGGAGAATATATAAGAGTGGAGGCTAATTGGTTTTCAATCATTTGGAATTTTACCCCATTTTGTGTGATGATACAAATGAAAAACTTCGTAAGGAGGGGCATCCACTTTCCGATGTGATACATCAAAATAATATTATGTGAAAAGAAGTGTCACAACGGATCTCTATGGGTAATAACGTAAGTAATTTAATATAGCATGTAGTGACATTACTTCATAGTTGTGTAATATATGGCTAAACAAGCCCGCTCAATGAATGTGTATCATGCTTCATAGTCTAGTAAGGATAGACTATTAGAATAGACAACATGCTCCTTCTTCCTTTCATTTTCCTATTCCGATATTGTCCCTATAGACACTAGAGTGGAAGAGGTATATAGTAGCAAAGGTCAATCTAACGAAGGAGGCTGCAATGTTGGTAATGAGGATAAAGAGTTTTTCATATTTTTGAATTCTTGAAGACAGTATTTAGTCCACTCTAGCTTAGTATATTTTTAAAGTAGGCTAATTATGGCATGCATTCGATAGGTAAACTTAGGGTAAAATCATCATATTACCCCAAGTTTTTCAAGGAAATTATGTATGTCTATTATGTATGGTCATGGTATGTCAATAATAGCTTTAATCTTTGTTGGGCCGACATTATACTATGTTTATACATTAATAATCCTATAATATTTCCCCATGTCACCCCGAATATGCATTTATGGGGATTGAAGCGAGCCTTGTATTTGCAAATGCATCCTAAGGAAATGTCTAAGTCATGAGTGAGATCATCAATGCATTAAGATTTCATGAGTAGATCATCGACACCAATTTTGTCATTTTGATTTTCAAATGAAAGGTTTTTTTATTATCAAATAAGCATCAACTTCTTAAAAATCATAGTTAGATTTTTCAATTTAAAATTGTAATTTTATTTGACTCAAATGTAAATATAAGTTGCACATTCCATCATTTAGTATCATTTAATCTCTACCACTCCTTTGTTATAGGATAGACATATTCTCTTTTAAAATAATCTTTAGGAGGTTAGCAAACGTGAACTTTATACCTAATTTAAAATTGATTTATTTTCCTATAAATAATTTAAAATTTGAATTCAAGAAAATTTTAGGCACATTTTTCCATTTTGATGTTTAATGAACAATTTGTGTCACATTTTTAATGTTCATATTCACGTCAAAAATTGACTTGGCACTAAATGTTTCCTTGATGTTTAAAAAAAAAATCATGGTTATTTTTATGACTTCTTTTGTGTCATCACATTTTTCTTTGACAAAAATAAAATGAATGTTATGTATGTGATCCTTTTCCACTTTGAGAATTTTTATACTAGATGTGACCTATATACCATGGGGTGATGGAAACATTAAAACCACTACATCATCTATACTCATAAGAATTCAATTGGGTTCCCTTTTATTTGGAACCCAATTATGCTTTGCTTTTGCAGAAGTACAATAATAGGAATTCTATGAAAAACATAAAATATAGTAGAGATATTATTCCATAATAAAATATCATATTAAACTTTAGGATTTCATTGTTATATCATATAAAAAAGTATGTGAGTTTTATTTAGAACCATTTACAAATGTGGAGGTAAGTTATGTAAAGTTAGTTTTTATAGATAATAATCTTCATCTAGAAAGATAACTATGCATATGAGTCCATATAAAGTGTTTATATTTCATAACATACATAAATTTATTATAAATGATAGGTTTCATATATGTATTGAAACTAAACTAATTAAAATGAAGTATCTTGCTTATATTTTAATTGTTTCGACAACCCTAAGTCTTAGCCATTGGAAAAATCAACACATATATCTTGATGAATAAAACCATTGTTATTTGTACCATGCACTCTATATTGTGTCATGTGGAAAACGTCAAGATCTATGAAAAATATGCACTAGTGTTTCCCACCAACACTAACAACCCACCGAGACACTATGGGGATTACCTTCTTCTATACTAACAAGAAGATATTTCATTGGAAACACTCAATCTCTTTTATTACTATGTTTCCACCAAGTTAATTATAAATTGTGTAAGATGGAAAGATCTAGAAAATTTAAAATTTCTATGGAATATGATTATCGAAGGATTGGATGAAAATAATGCTTTGAAGGAGTTGTAGTATTGATAAGAAAAGAAATTGAGAACTAATTGTAAATATGGATAAGTTAGTGTTGGTGAGGAAATTTGTCAAGTGGAAAAACTTATAGATTCCTTGCCAACACTCTGGGAATCTAAGTCCCTATACTTAACTAGTGTAACTGCCATATATACATGTGTGAGAAAATGTGGATTTTGTGGTGGCCTTTCAACTTGGGGATCAACAAGTGGCACTCCATGACCCTATAGAAAATCTTGCGAGATAATTTCAAGAGAGAAATTTGTCTGAAAGTGGGAAAGGGAGTGAGAAAAGAGGTAGGAGAACTAATGTTTTAGGTAGGAAATCAGATTCCTACACACACTAGTTAGAAAATTCATCACATGCATTAATGAGAAGAATGTAGTGCCCACTTCCCTTTGACACCTTTTGATACTAATCATGATATTATTGATTATATTATGGACATGATTATGGACCTTATTATAGTATGATGTTAGATGTTAGATCATGGATTAATGTTGACTTGATTAATTTATGATGCATGATGATTATGAGGACATTTTGGATATTGATGTTAATATACTATTTTACATGGTTATATTAGGATGTTGTTCGGACATGTGATATTTTGATATTTTGAGTAGACCTAGAAATGGAAATTATTTGATGATGATATATTTGTTGAGTAAAAATGTAAATAATCTTGTTGGTTGCTTGTATGTCATTGTGATTCATATATTTAGATGATCTTGGAATTTTATTTATGTTATTTTAGATATTCGATATAGCCACGAGGCCGAAGGAGGTATTTTGTGTTTGTACGTGTTAAAATATGACAACAAACATCGGGGATTGGAGACCAACCACATTGGAATTCTAGATGAATTCAACAAAGTCACCATGGTAACTAGTATTTGTTTTGCGTGTTTGTGTGCTGTTAGGGATTCCCATGGGGGATCACCTTTAAATGTGACAAGGGGTTATGTATTTTTAATTATTTCACCCTTTTGTTTAATATTGCATGTTTTATTTTGTGATGCATCGCCCCTTTCTTTATTTATTAAATAATGTATTTATGTTGTGGGTAAACATGTTGTTAATATTAATTAAATAAAATATATCATGAGAAAGTAATTAATAGAGTTGTTGGCCTTGATTTAAAGTGTAAGAGATGTGTAAGTGATGTGTAAGTTAAATTTTGAGTGTGAAACACTCAACCTTCTTGGAAATTAGAATTTTTCCTTGGAGGCTATTTTTGAGGCTTGTGTGACAAGTTAAACTTATCCCATACCTCTTAAATTTAATTACCAACCATACCTAAAGTTCGAGAGTTGAGATTAGACTTTTATAATGTTTTTGAGAAGGCAAACCGTAGGTTTTAATTGCACTTTTCTTAGATGATTTAATTTCAGTCCTTTGGGATCTGGGTTGGATTTGAGTGTGTAAGTAAGCTATCATATTATTCACCCACCTATTTATTATGCATTTGAGAATGAAATTTACTTTCGGGGTTGGAATTGAGGATGTGTGATGTGACACACTACATGGAGCCACCTCATTCTTTTCCCTTCCCTCTTCTATTAAATTTGAATTCCTTGCCTTGTTTTGGGTTTCTTCATTTGGAGACTTCATTCTTGGGTGAATTCCTTGTTGTTTTGGGAGCTCTTTCTTTGGAGAAGTATTTGGAAGATTTTTGAATGCTTGTGCTTGACTTATTTGGAATGCTTGCATTGGGATAAAGCTTGTTGTTTTTAAACTTGGAACAACTCCATCATGGAGAGAGTTAGGAACTTGGCTCTTGAAATTATCTTCTTTTATGAATGTATATGTTAATGTATGAATGTTTTGGCATGTTTTTGGGCTATTGGGTAGATGGCCTAGGAATGGTGTAGGAGAAGACTATGGGGTTTATTTGGTGGGAGGCACAAGTGTTTTTAGGGAGGTATAAAGGAGGAGGATGTAGGGATTTTGTTCCACCTTACAAAGAAATATCTTGCATTTCTTTACTCATTATGGGGTGCCATAAGAGGTTAGGGAGGCATAAAGAAATGTGAGGAATAAGGGGTATTTGGGGAGGCATAAACAATGTCACGGTTTTAATATACTATATATTGGTGGTTTGTAATTCAGGTGGTGATACCCATTTCCCCTTTTGGGAGGCATAATTAATGGGGTATTTAGGACCTTATTAGATCACTTCATGCTCATATTCCTTAATGAAATTTTATTTACCACGTACACGTGAGGAGCACTAGGGGAACCTTTGCCAAGTTATTTATGTCTGAGAGTATTAACTTTACAAGAACTTGGAGAAGTGTGAATTTTTTCAGAATAGAGGTATAGTATTAGGGTCATATCATTTCTTGGGAAGGTATCACCATGATCCTTTGGAGATTAGAGCTATTTTAGATTGGCCAACACCCACTACTATGACCGAGGTGCACATCTTCATGGGGGACTAGCAGTTACTATAGGAGATTTGTTCAGACTTCTCTCAAATTACGCACACCCCATCACTTCCCTTTAGATGAAATGGAAGAGTTTTTTTTGTTGGATAGACAGATGCAAGAACACCTTTAATAAATCGAAGGAATGTCTCACTACAACACCTATTCTTACAGTGCCAAATCCACAGGGTGAGTTTTTCATATGGATAGATGCTTCTTTAGCAAGGCTTGGAGGTGTGTTGATGCAGGAGGGAAGAGTAGTGGCTTTTGAGTTTGAAAACTCAAATATTATGAGATTAATTATCTAACTCATGATTTTGAGCTTTTGGTAGTTGTGCACGCTTTGGGTCGATGGAGGCACTTTCTGCTTGGTTGGAGATTCACACTCAAGACAAATCACTTGAGACTTTACTACCTCTTCACGAATCCCAATCTCAATGATCATCAGTGGCATTAGATGGAGTTACTTTGTGAGTATGATATGGAGATAGAACATGTGAAAACAAAAGGAAATGTGGTGGTAAATCTCTCAATAGATGAAGACATGTGGCTATGGCCACCTCGGTGTGCATAGATTTATAGAGCAAGATTCTTCAAGAGCTTCCTCTTAACAACTTCTACATTACTTGTTCGTGCAGAGATCAAGTCTTAGATATCCCACGAGGGGAAGTTTGATGGTTTCTCACTAGAGGAAGATGGCCTTCTCAAGCATAGAGGTTGGATTTATGTTCCCAGAGATGGAGGATTGAGGCAGGACATATTGATAGGCACATCGTGCACCCTATTCAGCCCATCCTAGGGTGAAGAATATGTATGTTAATTTGAGACAGTTGTATCACTGGAGAGGAATTTGTTGATACATGGCTTAGTTTAAGTCACACTTTTTATAGTCCCAGAAAGTGAAGGCCGAGCATCAACATCCATCTGGGCTTCTCTTTCCTCATGTTATACTAGAATGGAAGTGGGACACCATTTCCATGGACTTCATTATTGGGCTACTCCTTGTTGAGATATCACCATGACGCCATCATTGTCATGGTTGGTTGAAAAATTGGCTAACTTTTTCCAATAAAGACCACTTATATGGCTAGTGCAATTACATGGGTATATCTTGATGATATTTTTAGGTTGCATGAGATTCTATAGAAGATCATTAGTGATTGTGATCCTTGTATACTTCCCATTTCTAGACTACTATGTAGCATGTCCTCGGGATGAGAATCAACTTTAGCACAACATATCACCCAGAGACAGATGAAAGATTGAGTAGGTGAATTAGATTTTAGAGGTTATGCTCGGGATGTATGTGATGGATCAGTAGTCTAGATGGGAGGATTACCTATACTTGGTGGAATTTTCAGAGTTCTATAGGCATGGCTCCTTTTTAGGATTTGTATGGTAGAGAGTAAGGACACCTCTGAGTTGGCACATATTAGAGAACAGGGTTTCTCTTGGACCAAATTTGTTGTAAGACATGGAGTAGTAGGTGGTTTTGATCAAACAGATATTGTAGGAGGCACAAGACATGACGAGAAGAAGTACATAGATAGGCATAGGAATGACCGTAGTTTTGATGTGGGCATGAACGTTGTTCCTTCATGTCAGGCCACATAAGAGCCCAGCTATTATGGAAAAGGTTCTAAGTTAGCTCCTAGATTCATGGGTCCTTTTGAGATCTTGGAGCGTATAAGCCTTGGCCTACTATCTAGCATTGCCACCTAGATTGTCTCACATACATGAAGTTTTTCATGTTTTAGTTCTTAAGAGATATGTTGTAGATCCTACTCATGTGTTAGATTGGACATCATTATAGGTGCAGGATCGGGGCAGGTGATGGTGGAGCCCATTCGTATCCTAGATCATAGGACCCTGGGCCTGTGAGGCATATATTTTGATCAAGTCCAGGTGTAGTGGGATAGATATGATGAGACTACAGCTACATGGGAGGATGCTAATTTTTTATGAGTTTGGTTTCCACATTTTTTCCAAAGTGAATTCTAGGAGGAAGTCTAGTCTAAGGGGAGGGGGATGTAGTGTCCACTTCCCTTTGACACCTTTTGATACTTGATAATGATACCATTGATTATATTATGGACATGATTATGGACCTTTTTATAGTATGATGTTAGATGTTAGATCATGGATTATTGTTGACTTGATTCATTTATGATGCATGATGATTATTAGAGACATTTTGGATATTCATGTTGATATACTATTTTACATGGTTATATTATGGATGTTTTTTGGACATGTGATATTTAGATATTGTGAGTAGACCTAGAAATGGAAAGTATTTGATGATGATATAATTGTTGAGTAAAATTACAAATGATCTTTTTGGTTGCTTGGATGTCATTGTGATTCATATATGTAGATGATCTTGGAATTCTATTTATGTTATTTTGGATGTTCTAATATGGACATGAGGCCAAAGGAGGTATTTGTTTTTCACAAGTTAAAATATCACAACAAACATCGGGGATTGGAGACCAACCACATTGGAATTTAGATGAATTCAACAAGATCACCATGGAAACTAGTATTTGTTTGTGCATGTTTATGTGTGTTATGGATTCCCATGGGGAAGATCACCTTTAAATGTGACCAAGGGGTTATGTGTTTTTAATTATTTGACCCTTTTGTTTAATATTGCATGTGTTTATTTTGTGATGCATTGCCACTTTCTTCATTTATTAAATGTTGTATTAATATTGTGGGTAAGCATGTTGTTAATATTAATTAAATAAATTATTTCATGAGAAATTAATTAATAGAGTTGTTAGCCTTGATTTAAAGGGTTATAAGATATGTAAGTGATGTGTAAGTTAAATTTTGAGTTTGAAACACTCCACCTTCTTGGAAATTCGAATTTTTCCTTGGAGGCTGATTTTGGAGGCTTGTGGGACAAGTTAAACTTGTCCCATACCTCTTAAATTTAATTACCAACCATACCTATGCTTGGAGAGTTGAGATTATACTTTTATAATACTTTTTGAGAAGGCAAATTATAGGTTTTAATTACACTTTTCTTACATGATTTAATTTCAATCCTTTGGGTTGTGGGTTGGATTTGAGTGTGTAAGTAAACTGTCATATTATTCACCACCTATTTATTATGCATTGGAGAATGAAGTTGACTTTGGGAGTTGGAATTGGGGATGTGTGATGTGACACCCTACATGGAACCACCTCATTCTCTTCCCTTCCCTCTTCTATTAAATAAGATTTCTTTACCTTGTTTTGGGTTGCTTCATTTTGGAGACTTCATTCTTGGGTGAATTCCTTGTTATTTTTGGAGGCATTGCTTCAAAAAAGTCTTTGGAAGATTATTTTTGCATGCTTGTGCTCAGCTAATTTGGAGTGCATTCATGGGATAAAGCTTGTTGTTTTGGAACTTGGAACAACTCCATCATGGAGAGGTAGAGCTTGGCTCTTGAAATCCTCTTCTTTTATGAATGTATATATTAATGTATGAATTTTTTGGCATGTTTGTGGGCTGTTTGTAGATGGCCTAGGAATGGTGTAGGAGAATACTATGGGGTTTAGTTTGGTGGGAGGCACAAGTGTGTTTTAGGGAGGCATAAGGGAGGAGGGAGTTGGTATTTGGGTTCCACCTTACAAAGAAATAGCTTGCATTTATTTAATCATTATGGGGTGCCATAAGAGGTGGGGAGGCATAAGGAAATGTGAGGAATAATGGGTACTTGGGGAGGTATAAGGAATGTCGGGGTTTTGATATACTATATTTTGGCAGTTTGTAATTATGGTGGTGATACCCATTTCTCCTTTTGGGGGCATAAGAACATCCTCATATTTTCTTTCTCCTTTGGATTGTTGAAGAAGCCTAAGTATTGTTTTTCATGTTTTAATGTAGTTGTAAACTACATTCTTTTTTGGGAATGTGTTTTATTGTGAAAATGTTGTTTGTGTGTTTGTGGAATCCTATTATTGCCATGAGTTGGATCACATATTTTATTGGACTATGGTTGGGGCTCGGGGGCCAATGAAGAAGGATGGATTATCCTCTTCATTGGATGTCTTGTTTTGGGTGGAGAGCATTGCCTTTCCCCTACTCTTTTTGTGATCAAATTGGAAGAATGAGAAATCTGCATGTTGTTATTCTAGAGCTGAGATAAAGATAGTTCGATAGTCCCTTCGAAAATAAAATCTTTATCGTAACCTTTCCAACTTGAAGTGGATGAAATTTTATATGTTTTAATGGAAAGATGTTGTACTGGCTATGGAAGTGTAAATTGGAATGTGAAAGAATGATATGTATTTTGTATGTTGTACTATGAAATAAAATGGAAAGGAAGTGTAAGAGTTTCATTGAATTAATGGAAGTGGTTTTGTCTTGTCCATATGATATTATTCCATTGGAAATCTGTGTTTAGCATGCACTATGAAATTTGTGTTTGGAAAGAGGAAAAGTGAAACACATGAGAAGAAAATGTATTATTCTTCCTTTTATATAATATATGATTTTGGAAAGAATAAAAGAAGGATGTTAAAAAGTTATTTTTTGGAATCAATAAATAATGTATTACCTTTCTCGAATTTACACTGTGGTATTGAATCTAAACCTTTTAAATGTAATTGATTGAAAGAAATAAATGCGTATGAAGAATTGTAGTATACTATTTTGTGAAGTGCATGATTTGAAAAGAATAAAAGTTACATTCTTGTCTTTATCATTTGATTGAAGGAATGAAACCTTTTTGAAACTAGCATGAAATAATTTCATTTACAAGGCAAGTAAAATAAAACCATAGAGCTAATTTTTTGTTTCCATTTTTCTTGTTTTCCACTTTTACCATAAATTTTCTACAATCAAGAAATAATTGAAAAATTAAAATTAAACATGCCAAGATATAAATGAATTCAAAATTTAGGCCTTCTTTTTTTTTCTTCACTTAGCATCAAAAAATAATTTTGGGAAAAAATTCCTTGGTGGGCCCATTGGCCCAAATTTTTCCCTAGTACTTAGGAAAATTTCTATAAATTTTTTCATAATTTTCCCCGCCACCCCCACTGACCCATAGAAAATCAAAGCCTACCACGTGGCACCACGAGGCATTGGTGGAGGGGAAGACCTCTTTTAGGCTTAGCACTTTGGAAAATTTTGGGAAAATTTTCCTAATTTTCCCCGCTGACCCACAACAAATCAGAGGATGCCACGTGGCACAACGAGGTGTTGGTTGAGGGGTAGATCTCTTTTTAACCAAGTGCTCAAAAAAATTGGGAAAATTTTCTAAATTTTCTCTACCACACTGCATCCAATCATGATATGCCATGTGGCGTTGTGAGGCATCAGCAGAGGAGTGGCTCCCTTTATTTTTTGGGTTTCAGAAAAATTTGGGAAAATTTTTGAAATTTTTTTCCACCGCCCCGTCGGCTGCAGCAAATCCAGAGTTGTCATCTGAGCTATCATGTGGAATTGTAGGAGGTGTAAGTGA
This sequence comes from Taxus wallichiana var. yunnanensis, assembly GCA_018340775.1. Classification (NCBI taxonomy): domain Eukaryota; kingdom Viridiplantae; phylum Streptophyta; class Pinopsida; order Cupressales; family Taxaceae; genus Taxus; species Taxus wallichiana. The sequence goes on along the minus strand of CM031237.1, from coordinate 280,566,897 downwards.
ATGTTACCCTTTTTTCCTCTTCAAGGCGTTAAACAAATTTTCTCACCACCTCCCCATTTTCCCACATTGGCTTTGGAGATGCCATGTGTCCCTCACGGATTGTGGGAGTGTGGGTGCAAAGGTGGCTTTCCGCCCCTTTGGAAAATTTTCTCCCCATGGCCCACTGCCCATGGGGAAATTTTCCTCCCCGTGGCCTGCCGACCCGCCATTGTGGAAAATTTTCTCCCCTAGGCTCGCAAGCCCACTCTTGGGGAAAATTTTCAACTCCAAGGCCCAGCGGCCCATAAGTTGGAAAATATGAGGAGTTAGGAGGACTTATTTATATGATTACAAAGGTGAGGAAATTTCCTATCTAATGGGAATGATTTAGGGAGATTTTGAATGTGTTAATTTTGGGTAAAATCAAGTTGAATGTTTAAATATTGTTAGAGAGTGGGTATGGTGAGGAATTACCCTCTTAACCTAATTAAATCTTCTAACCCTAGATTTTGGACCTTGTAACCTCTAATAAATGTTAGCAATAGAAAATTATATTCTAGTAGATTAGAGTTGATCTAGAACCTTGTCTGTGACAACTGTTATCTTATAACCTAGGTGAAGACTCTTTTAAACAAAAAAATTATTCCATAATTTTCCTAACTATTCCTAGGTTGTTTTGGGTCTCAAGTGGGTTATTTTTTAGAGAATCATACTTGGTATTAGAGAAATGGTTCAAAATCTTGGGCCATTGGGCACACTAGAAAACTTGAGACATGAACCTTAAACCTAACACACTTGTAAATCTAGAAAACAACTTAGTTTAGAAATCACATATTTTAGTAAACATGGAAAATGAATAAAACTTAGAAAGATGAAAAAACTCCCCCTTGAGTCCGTGTAGGAGGTGCAGATGGGACAAGGGGTATTTTCACATAGACCTAGACTTACCACCACCAGATCATGTTGTAGCAGCCATCCTACCCTAGATTTTGTAGACTCTTCAAGATGTTAATGTCGCTCTACATGGAGGATCAGTAGGAGGACATGCGATTAGACATGATAGAGTCACTTCCATTAAGGGTCATGTATCTCCTCGACCAAGTGAGGAGCATGGAGGAAAGAGAACTTGTGCAAAGTTAACCAAATAATATTCACCACAAAGAGGGATAGGGTGATGAATTTTTAGGACATAGAGAGAGGTCTTGGAGCCCTAGGCTTAGGGATGAGCATGCAGAGAGGCCTAGGGGCTTGTTGGTGTTCATTTTGATCTTGAAATACTTTTCCCTAATTTTCCTTTTTCTGAAACATTTTTCACTTTACATTTCCTAAAACAAATTTGACATTCCCATCTTGAAAGAATATCAAGCCCTAAAATTTGGGATGAAATTTTTTCCACCTTTCCTGACTTTTGCTCATGTTGTTCATTTCATGTATATTTTCACTAAAAATCCTTTTCCATTTCCCAAGATCACTTTCCATTTGCCTTTTGGTCAAAAATCCTTCACCCACGAAGAAAAAATCAAATTCGGGCATCCTTGGTGAATTCTATGTTTTTTGACAGTCGTACGGGTGTCATTTGACTAACAAAATTAATCTCAAAATTCTCCTCCTACGTGGCTACTTCTGGTTGGACAAGAATCAACAGGGAACTTAGGCATTTTTTGACTTTTTGGTGAAGGGGATAAAAGAAAAAAAAAGCCCTTGAGTCCGCAATAGGAAAAAGCGGACACGTGGCGAGCGAGGACAGAGTGGGATGGGAGAGGAAAATGGGAAAATTTTCCCCTTTTGGTCAAAAGGGTTTAAGGAAAAAAGTTAAACCGTGAGCCCATCAATGGGCCACAGGGAGACACATGGTGAAGTTAGAAGGAAGTGCGGGATGGCGGGGACAAAAGGGAATTTTCCCTTTGCAAAAGGACTTAGTATGGAAATTTGAGCCATTGGTCCCAAAACGAACACGTGGAGACACATGGCAATGAAAGAGGAAGAGATGTGGCCCGTGATGAATCGAAAGTGACACGTGGTAGGCCCGGGAAGGGGGTGGGAAAAATGGTAAAATTTTCTAATTTTTCAAAAGGTTATAAATGATAAATTTTTTACCTAGGCCCTAATCCAATCACATTGCGCCACGTGTCGTATTTATTTAAAATAGAAAAAGCAACCGAAGATTATTTTTAATTCCACATTTTTCATGTGGAGGGCCATTATTAAAAGTTGAAATAAATCAATGGTTGTTTTGCATTTCATTTGTTTCTGTTGCCATGAGAGCTCCAGGAAGCTTGGAATTGCGAATTTTGTATCATTTTTCATCAATTTTTTTGTGATTCTGTGTCGTTTTGGCCTTCTAGGATCAATGGAATCGGTTTTATGACTCAATATTTTGATTTGAGGTGTTTTTGAAGTTATTTTTCCCAGCCCGAGCAAACACGTGAAATGTCAAATTTGAAACTTGCAGATGTAGCTTTTAAAAGATGAAATGATGAGTGGAAAGGCATTTGCATGCCTTGATGATGAAAAATGTGCTTCCAGGAAGGATAGTGATCCAAATATTTGTAATAATTCAACTTTTTGATACACCTGGCATCCTTCGAATGTTTTTCTATTAGATGTCCCTTTCTACAAATCATGAGGGAATGTTGTAACAAACTTGATTCCTTGGCATATTCTTTGCTTGGGAAGGAAGGCTTGAATGTAGCAAGTGATATATAATGCATTTTTGGAGAAATGCAAGAGGAGGGAGGTTGAAAATCATGAGCAAATTTTGAGAGAAAGCTCATTTTCGAAGAAACCCACCAAAGAACCAGGTTAATTTCTTTTGTGTTGATCTTCATGTACGTGAGTTGGTTACAAGTGTATATCCATCACAAAGCTTTGAGATTGTTCATAAAACACTCCCCGTTGATGAATCTAACAAGATTTTTAGTTAGTCTATGTTTTTCGGGCAATATGATGTCTGTTATCATTTTTAAATACTTGCAAATAGTTTTCATTATTCTTGTTGCAATCTTGCATTGAAAGTCTTTAAAAAATCACATAGATCTCATCCTTATTGATAGTTTAGTGGCACTTATAGTTTTGTTTTTAGAAGATCTTTCATTTAGCATTGAAAATAAGTAGTTTAAAATCACTCCACCTTCATTTGTTGATTGTGATTTCTGTTTTAAGCCTTGTGGGTACCTAAGGCATGGTTTGATCAAGGATTTTTGTGTTTAATTGATTTCTTTACTTTAAGATTTTGTGGTAAGTTCTCAAATATTGTGTGAAGAGTGCAACCTAGGCTTCCATTTGTGCATCTTCTGGTTGAAAGAACATCCTAATTATTTGAAGCATTTTATTTGATAGTTGTTCAAGTATTGTAGAGGTTGTCAAAGATTTGATATATCCAAATTTTTCTTGTCTAAAATCTCCCACTAAAAAATTCATTTAGAATAACTAATCCTACCCCATACTACCCCTGCATTGCATTGTGTGTTAATAAAAGAATATAGTCCATTTACAAAAATGCACAAACCATATCAGGATCATACCATGTCTCTAGCGACCTCAACCTTGTCTTGAAAGCATTTCCATCATTTAGTAGTGACATCTCTATTGAGTTTTAATAATGGAAAATTGATCATGTTTTCCCAAGGCCATCTCCATATAATATGCATAGTATAAGGATATCTCCACCTCCTTCACAAAACAGAGGCTGCAATATAGGTTCTCTTACCTTGGTTGAAAGGCACAACCTAAAATAGTGAGGGTTAGATCAAATCCTTTCAAAGTGCTATCCATCTCTCCACAAATCTAAGTGCCAATTAGATCACATCCCCGGCTACAAAATGACATATATCAAGATCTATCTACCTTCAAGCTTCATGCCATATTTTTGATGTTACTCAGACTGAAAAGGAGAATAAATTTGGGTACCAACACTTAATGGCACCGTTTTCGGGGAATTGTTTTGAACTCCTGGGAAATAATTTTCACTGCTAAGATTGATTTGCTGATTCATTTTCAGTCCATGTCTATTTATCCCATCAACAACACCAGGACATTATTCAGTATTGTAGTATTTCAAATCCCTGGTAATACTTTTGTGATTTATGTGCAATTAAAAATATGAGTATCATGTTCTGATCAGATTTATAAGGCCGGAATAAAGAGTAGGATTCTAATTTTGATATTCTCTTAGTTCAATTTGATCCAAGTGCATACATATTTGAGATATTTGAATGCATATCAAACCCTAGTAGAGTACCTTGCAAATTCAACATGCAAATACATTTTGAAACATCATTTTATAATCAGATTTGTAAGGATTTAGTGAAGATATAAGTTTTGCATGCAATTTTACCGATTTCAGCGGTTGTTGTCACACTTCATTGCATTTATGGTTGATAGATTCAAGAAAAAAAGGTATGATCTATAAAGTTTGGCAAGATTTCAATGTTGATAGGTATTTGACAGAGTATTTTAGTGCATTTACACAACTAGGGTGAAAGTCATTAGTGGTGACTCCATGTTTTTTTTATCTTGATAAATACCAGTGTCATACCTTTTTGTCATTTATTTTTGTGTTACTAATCTATGCTAAACTGGAAGGAAGAAGATCTCTCTTCATTAGAGACTCTAGTAAGAAGTTGTTCTTAGATTCAAGGAATGCAGAGTTAGAAGGGGAAGAGTTTGGAAAGTTGTTAAAGGTCGGATATTAGAAAAGGTATATCCATTGGTAGGAGAAGATCAGCCTTTGGTAGAGGATTATCATTCTTCTTCAAGTGATTCCGATTCAAGAAATCCTCTCATAGATTTTTTCTTTAGCTAGTGAAAGTCTTTATTGTGCACTGGTGATTTCCTTCTTCAATCTGCACCTCTATGTTTTAATTCAAGTAAAACTTTCCAAGAAAATCAGCACTTAGAGGATACTAGTCTTATGAACCACATTCTTGAGCCCCAAAGACCTTTTACTCCTCATCACCTTATGTCACCCCCAAGATCACCTCCACCAAACAATATGGCTTAGCCTAGACCTCCATTTTTTGTTAACACCTTTGGTCCTATATACTTTAGAGGAATGGATGGTTACCCAAATGTTGTCCCACAAGATGTTAGAAATAGATTGCCAAAATTCAAAGGTAACAATGCAATAACTAGTGATCAACATCTCAAAATTTTTGTTAACATGATGGAAGATTTTGAGATAGAGATTAAAGATGTGTATATTAAATTGTTCATTCATACACTAGAAGAGGATGCTAGGGATTGGTACAAGGCTCTGCCTGATAATTCAATTGATTCTTGGACTGAGATGAAGAATGCATTTAGGTTGTAATATGGTGACAAGACTGATCCTAGATTTCTCTTGTCTGATTTTGAGAACATAAAAAAGAACCCCAATGAATCATTCCATGATTTTAACACAATGTTTAAAAAACTTTGAGAAGGCTACCTGTTAGTTTGAGGCCTTGGGATGAGTCTTGTTTAATAAAATATGCAGATCCATTTGATAAAAAAGGCATCCTATTACCTAAGAGAAAAGAACCCTACCAAGCTAAGACAAGATTTCATCATGGAAATTCAAATTGAAAACAATATCAAAGCAATTGGGAAACCTCTCAAGAGAGATGGACTAAGTTGATAAAACTGAAAAACTCAAGCTTGTAAGGGTGCTGATTTAAAAGAGGTTGTGAAAAATTTTACAGGGGTTGTAAAAGAAATCTCATATAAGTTGGGAAAGAGCTGAGAAATGAATTGGGAAAATTTCACAAGGTCATCCAAGAGCACAAAACCATGACAAATTTTCCAATCATCCTAGAGGTGATCAAAGGGTAGATGATAGAGGAAAAGGACCCATGGGGTCTATAAATAGGCATCCTCAAGCACGTGAAGGAAGAGTGTTACTTGATCCTTTAACTGATAGGGTTGCTGTTGTTGAAGAATTTATTGATATTGATTGGTGTGATAGGTGTTTTCTGCCCCATCCTCCATTTGAAGTGGGCTAGGAAGAAGGTGAAGCTAATAATGATGATGGTACTGATGATGATATTTACATAGTGGATTGTTCTTCAAGATCACAAGGAGGAGAAACATCTGAACTTGAACTAATAAGTGTAAGGAAAACTTCAAACTTTTGGGATTGCATCAAACAGGTACAAGTTTTCTTTCCCCCTCATACTCTTGAAGTGGATGTAGTGCAATCTTTTGAAATTCCTAACAATGAATTTGAATACTTAAGATCTTTGATGATTAAGAAGTATGATGGTGGTATTCCTTCGGAGGAAAATATAAATTTTTATGAATGTTTTTGTAGCTCAAGAGAAATATTATAACACTAGAAGAAAAGTTGTTAAAGAGTTAGGCCTCAAGCCAAACCTAAAACACCCTTCTCATAAGCATTCCAAAAGAAGCTCCTAAGAGAGAAACACTTGCCAAAATATTTGTTGTCCCAGCAAAAATTACAGTCCTCCTCATTCTTAAGCTACCAAGAATCCCTTGCCATCAGATGAATCTTCTTGTCTCCCTTCCAATGTTTCATTTCCAAAGATTTTCCCTATGACATAGCCCAAGTATTGAGCCTAATTAAAGTGAGTGTTCTAATCATTGAGTTGCTTATAATTCTTGAGGATAAGAAGAGAGCATTTGAGTACTTGGGGTTGAAAGAAGAGAAGACTACTCTAGAAGAAATGTAAATTTGTTGAGATTCCTCCTCAAATCATTGCTAACCTTGAAACACCACTAGAAGAAGAAGATATTGGAGAGATACACCTGAGGTATATTTGGGGACATCCTTGGTTGATTCCCAATTGAATGTTGATCCATTGTTCACAACTTTGATCAAAAAGGATAGGCTACTCACAATTGTATATTTGATTCCAATGCATCATGTAATGTCATGCCTCTAGAAGTCATGAATGAGTTAGATATCAAAGTGAAAATATCCTATGGAAATTTTACTACCATGGACTCAAGAGAAGTGTCAGTAGTTGGTTGTATGAAGGGCTCGGTGGTGCATCTTACATCTTATCTCTGGAGGAATTTAAAATTGGATGTTGTGATTGTTGATTGCCCTACCAAATGGGGTATGTTATTATCAAAAAGTGGGCTACAATTGTTGGAGGGAATGTCCAAATGGATATGGCTTCTACCACCATTCCCATTGAGGGCAACCTTTTCAAGCTCTATGGAGAAAATAAAATGTTGCATCTAATTGAGGACCCAAATAATGCTTCTTATGAAGTATTATTTGCTGATGTTGATGATGATAATTTTATTAGTTTTGCTGATGGAAAAGAACACAAAATGGATTAGTCAAAGTTCCTTGAACAAGTATGTTCTCCTTGGACCTTGCTATTTGATGGAGCTTGCTCCAAATTTAGAAATGGTGCTGGTGCAATTCTTATTTCTCGTAGCTTGGAAGAATTTGTTTTTTCCTTTAAGCTTAATTTTGAATGTACTAACAACATTGCTGAGTATGAAGCCTTTTATTGGGTCTAAGAATTGAATGGAAGTATGGTGTCAAGGACATCATCATTGTAAAAGGAGATTTAGAGTTGGATGTTAAACAAATAAGAAAATTGTATGCTACAAAAATCAATGGATGAAGCAATATAAGCATGCAATTTGGGATCTAATTGAGATGTGTGATTCTTTCAAAATTGTGGATCATGAAAAAAGTTTGAATGTTGCTGACTAATTGGTAGTTTTGGGGTCTAAATTTGGAGATTACATGGTTTCACCTTACTATTAAGTACAATGTTGAAGTGTTAACTAGGCCAACTATCCCTAACCACATCAAGCATTGGCAAGTGTTTGATGATGATGCTCATCTATAAAGGTTCTTTCAAAATCAAGGTGAGTTTTTAGATCAACATATTGATTGGGAGCCAATGGTGTGTGTGACTGAAGGAAGAGAGACTTTGTTTTGAAAAGATATTATCCAATTGAAAACTAATACCATTCCTAGAGGTCTTGTTGCTCTTGAGTCAAATTTTAGCAATGTTGATTGCATCATCAATAGAAACATATCTACCTCAAGGTATGTGGAATAGCATGACTTGGGAACAAAGGATAAACCAAGAAAATTTTGGTTGGGTAGTAGTTTAAACAAGGAAGAAAAACAGTCCTACCTCTAATTGTTGAAACAATATCAAGACTCCCTTGCCTAGTCATATTCAGAGCTGAAAGCATACAGAAAAGACTTATTTCAGCATGAGATACCTCTTGAAAAATTATAAACCATTTAGATAGAACTAAAACCCAATTAATCCACTCCTCTCCATGAAAATCAAAGATGAATTGAAGAAACTAAAGGAGGGAGGGATCATTCAGCCCATGAGGTATTCATCTTGGGTTGCAAACCTTGTGCCAGATAGAAAGAAGAATGGAGATCTCAGACTTTGTGTAGACTTTGGAAATTTGAATAGAGCTTCATTGAAAGAAAATTATCCTTTCCCAAACATGGAGAACATGCTATAATTAGTGACTGGATCTGAATTGTTGTCCACCTTGGATGGTTTCTCTGGCTATAATCAGGTTGTTGTTAAGGAGTCAGAAAGATTTAAAAATGTCTTTACCACTCCTTGGGGAACATATGTTTATGTGATAATGCCTTTTGGTCTCATGAATGCTAGAGCTACTTTCCAAAGAGCAATGGATGTTTCTTTTGCTGGTTATATAAATGACTTCATTGCAGTTTATCAAGATGATGTGACTATATTTTCAAGGAGCAGAAAAGATCACTTGTAGCATTTGGAAAGAATGTTGATCAAATGTAGAGAATTTGGAATCTCTCTCAATCCAAAGAAGTGTCACTTTGGGGTGAAAAAGGCCAAGCTTCTTGGTCATATTGTTTCAAAGGATGGTGTCATGATTGATCCGGAGAGAGTAGAAGCAATCAGCAGGTGCCAATTCCAAGAACGAAGAAGGGCATCCAATCTTTTTGGGAAAATCAATTTTATTAGAAGGTTTGTGTCCAATTTTGCTGAGTTGACTCTTCCTATCACATGTATGTTAAGAAAGATCAAGTTATCAAATGGGAGGAGGTTGTTATTAGGAGCTTTTGAAGGAATCAAAGAGGCACTTAAACATGCACCTGTCTTGGCAGCCCCAAATTACAAGAAGTCTTTCCAAATCTTCTCCTTTCTTCTGAAAATACTATTGCATATGTTTTGCTCCAAAAGGATGAAGATGGGGTGAGAGGCTATTGCATTCTTTAGCAAGGATTTACAAGTAGTTGAGTTAAAATATACAATCATGGAAAAAAAGCATTTTCCTTGGAGAAAGCATTAAAGGTTTTCGGGTCTTATATTTTAAGTTAAAAAGTTGTTTCTTATGTTCCCCACATCATGGTATAAGACATCTTATCAGAGATGGAAGTCTCAAGTAGAAGATGTAGATGGGTGAAAAATTGTAGAAGTATGATATGGACATCCAAACCACAAAGTTGGTAAGAGGTTTGGGTCTTGCTAAGCTCATGGCTGAGAGTAACTTGCAGACTATGGAAGTGAATGAATTAGAAGAAGAAAGGGTAGATGTCCTTGGGATATTGGTAAGTTCTCAATGGTATAAGGATATAATATTTTACCTCAGACACCTTTGTTGTCCTGATCATTTAAATAAAAATCACAAAAGATCCCTCAAGCTGGATTCTCAAAAATACATCATCACTGACTTTGGGTTGGCTTGGAATAACCCTAAAGGTGTCCTCTTAAAGTGTGTAACTGAAGATGAAGCTCCCAAAGTAATTGCTTGATTTCCATGGGGGAGTTTGTGGAGGACACTTTGCTGGAAGGGTTACAACACACAAGTTTTGAGAGTTGGTTATTGGTGGCCTACTCTCTTCAAATATGCAACCATGTTGATTAGAAAATGTGAAAGTTGTCAGCATTTCTTTGGAAGAATGAAAGCTTTAGGCTCCCTTCCTTTACAGCCTATATCAATTGAATCTCCTTGAAATAGTGGGGGATGGAATTCATTGGTGAGATTTCAGACCCTTATAGTGTTGGACATAAATGGATCCTTGTAGCCATAGATTACTTCACCAAGTGGGTAGAGGCAATCCCCACCAAGAAAGCAACACACCAAGTTGTTATGGACTTCTTGCTAAATAATATCATATGCAGATTTGGTGTGCTAGTCAAGATTTTGGTAATAATGCCATGTGTTTTAGAGCTAAACCTTTGATGGCAATGTGCAAGGAGTATGGAACCAATCTGACTTATGCTTCAAACTATAACCCCCAAGGGAATGGACAAGCTGAGTCCAGCAATAAGAACTTATTGAAGATCATTAGGAGGACCTTGGAGTTGAACAAGAGAAAATGGGGTGAACAACTGAAATTTATAGTTTGGGCTGATAGAATCACTACCAAGAGAGCTACTGGTAAGATCCCATTTGAGTTAGTGTATGGAACTCAAGCTCTGTTTCCCTTACATCTACAATTATCTTCATTTCAGTTTGTTCAACAACTTGAGGATCAAGAGGTCAGTCCATATGAAGAAAGGATTAATAAGATTGTGGAGCTAGATGAAGAGAGAAGAGCATCCCACTAGAGGCATGTCATATTTAGAGAGAAGTTGAAAAGATTATTTGACAAGAAGGTCACTCCTAGGGCCTTCAATATTGGAGATCTGGTTTTGTTATGGGACAACAGAAATGAGAATAAGGGCAAACATGGAAAATTGATGCATTATGGATGGGCCCTTACTCCATTGATATCAAAATTGGTCAGAATACATTTTTCTCAAAGATTTAAATGGGGAATTTCTTGATCTACCTATTAATGGCAGGCATCTAAAGCATTTCTTGGATTAATCACCAAATTTTAGGTATGCACCACTTGTATAGTGTATAGTGTTTGTTTTTTGCTCTATTTTTAGTGTTTTGTCAATTTTTGGTTTGCCCTAGTTCTTGGAAGCCATTTTTTTCAGTTTTCTTAGGTATTTCTCTACTATTCGGCTCATTAATCCTTTTCCCAATGGATTATTTTAGCACCTAGTCTACTTATTGTTCTTGTGGCACTCACAAGGAGTGTCCATTTTGAACTTGCAATAATTTTGCCCTAATTTTACTTTCACTCTACATTTCTTAAAACATTTTTATAGTTTGAATGGATGGGATGAAATTGTTTCTCTATTTCCATGCCCTAGTCCATTTGAAAATCATTTGAAATGCCCCATTTTGCAAGAATACTCAAGTTTGCCCTAATTTTTGCCCTAAACTTCCAAATCCATGGCCCTCTGTCATTTTCCACCTTTCTTGGCATTTGGTGCTCATAGTTGTTAGTTTCATGTATATTTGCCCTAAAAATCCTTTTCAAGGGTCATAAATTACCTAAGATCACTTTCCATTTCCTTTTGATCAAAAAATCCTTCACCCATAAAAAAAAATCAAATTCGGGCATCCTTGGAAAATTTTGTGTTTTTTGATGGTCGTAGAGGTGTCATTTAACCATCAAAATTAAGCTCAAAATTCTCTTCCTACATGGCCGAATCTGGTTGGACAAGAATCGTGGAGAACTTAGGAATTTTTGCCTTTTTGGTGAAGGGAGAAAAGTAGAAGAAAATCCCTGAGTCCACAATAGGATAGAGGTGGACACATGGCCGAGTGGGGACAGAGCGGGCCAACGGAGGAAAAGGGGAAATTTTTCCCCTTTCCATAAAAATGGGTTAAGGAAAAAAATTAAGCAATGGGCCCATGAATGACCATAGGGAAACACGTGGGAAGTCAGAAGGAAGTGTGGGCTGGTGGGTGAAAAAGGGAATTTTTTCCCCTTTGCAAAAGGACTTAGTGTGGAAATTTTAGCTGCTGACCCGGGAACGAACCACATGGAGACACATGGAAAGGACAGAGATGGAGATGTGGCCCCATGGTGAATCAATGAGTGACACATGGTAAGCCAAGCGGGAAGGGAAAATGGTGAAATTTTCTAATTTTTCAAAAGGTTATAAACTAATAAATTTTTGACCTAGGGCCGATCTAATCACATTATGCCACATGTCTCGATTTATTAAAAATCGAAAAAAAAGTGACCAAATATTATTTTAAATCCACATTTTCCATGTGGAGGGCCAGGATTAAAAGTTGAAATAAATCAATGGCTGTTGTGCATTTCATTTGTTTCTACCGCCATTAGAGCTCCAGGAAGCTTGGAAATGTGAATTTTGCATCATTTTTCATCAAATTTTTGGTGATTCCATGTCGTTTTGGCCTTCAGGATCAATGGAATCGGTTTCATGACTCAATATTTTGATTTGATGTGTTTTTAAAGTGATTTTTTCCCAGCTGAGTAAACACATGAAATGTCAACTTTGAAATTTAGAGGTAGTTTTTAAAAGGTGAAATGATGAGTGGAAAGGCATCTACATGCCTTGATGATGAAAAATGTGCTTCCAAGAAGGATAGTGATACAAATATTTGTAATAATTCAACTTTTTGATATACCTGCATCCTTCGAATGTTTTTCTATTAGATGTCCCTTCTCATAAAGCATGAGGGAATGTTGTAACAAACTTGATTCCTTGGCATATTCTTTCTGGCAAGGAAGGATTTAATGTAGCAAGTGATATATAATGCATTTTTGTATAAATGCAAGAGGAGGGAGCTTGAAAATCATGAGAAATTTCGAGAGGAAATCTCATTTTCGAGAAACCCACCAAAGAACCAGGTTAATTTCTTCTATGTTGGATCTTCATGTATGTGAGTTGGTTACAAGTGTATAGCCATCACACAGCTCTGAGATTGTTCATAAAACTCTCCCCTGCTGATGAATCTAATAAGCTTTTGAGTTAATTTGTGTTTTTCTGGGCAATATGATGTTTGTTATCATTTTTAAATACCTGCAAATAATTTTCATTGTTCTTGTTGCAATCTTGCATTAAAAGGATTTAAAAAATCACACAGATCTCATCCTTATTAATAGTTTAGTGGCACTTGTTGTTTTGTTTGTCAGAAGAGCTTTCATCTGGCATTGAAAATAAGTAGTTTAAAATCACTCCACCTTCATTTGTTGATTGGGATTTCTTGTAAGCATTTGGGGTCCCTTAGGTGTGGTTTGATCAAGGATTTTTGTGTTTAATTGTGTTCTTTACTTCAAGCTTTTGTTGTAAGTTCTCAAACATTTGTGTGAAGATTACAACTCGGGATTCCATTTGTGCATCTTCCGGTTGAAAGAACATCCTAATTATTGAATCATTTTATTTAATAGTTGTTTAAGTATTGTAGAGGTTGTCAAAGATTTGATATATCTAAGTTTGTCTTTCTAAAATATTCCACTGAAAAATTCATTCATCGAATAACTAATCCTACCCCATACTACCCCTGCATTGCATTGTGTGTCAACAAAATAATACAATCCATTTAAAAAAATGCACAAAGTAAATTAGATCATACCATATCTCTAGTAACCTTAGTCTTGTCTTGAAAGCATTTCCATCATTTAGTAGTGACATCTCTGTTGAGTTTGAATAATGGAAAATTGATCATGTTTTCCCAAGGCCATCTCCATACTATATGTACAGTATAAGGATATCTCCACCTCCTTCACAAAACAGAGGATGTAATATGGGTTCTCTTACCTTGTTTGAAAGGCATAACCTAAAATAGTGAAGCTTAGATCAAATCCTTTCAAAGTGCTATCCATCTCTCCAAAAATCTGAGTCCTAGTTAGATGACATCCCTGGCTACAAAACGACCTATATTAAGATCTATCTACCTTCAAGCTTCATGCCATATTTCTGATGCATCTCAGACTCAAAAGGAGAACAAATTTGGGTACCAACAGGCCATCGAGACCACATTGTTGATCACATCGGGAGATCCTGAAGCTTCGACCAACACATTATTCTAGTGACATAGGTGGATTTCAGGTAGATGCCTTGTTAGTGAGCTTGAGTGGGTGCTTCAATTCTATGCTTGTTCTAACAAACATGAAAGATCATGTGTTTGATCCATATATTGAGGGATGGAGCTTAGTGTTTAGTTGTGGATTGAGGAGCGAAGCTCCGTGTTAAATATGAGAAAATTATCTGGGAGTTCTTAAAGGAGCATTTCCGAAGTAAATATTTGTCACGAAGGTTTATACAGCAGCAGATAGATGAGTTCCACGACCTCCGACATGCATATCTTATAGTGATTAAGTATGAGATTAGATTTCTAGATCTACTCTAATATGTTGATTACATGCAAGATGAGTAGGTACGGATCCACGGTTCATCATCTACGTGTATGAATATAGATATTGAAGGTGTGGTGCGGATTCATTGTCCACAAATGTTAACATTAATAGAGGTGCGAATAATTCCTCGAGAAGGCAATAATAAGAAGTATGAGGAGAATTACATAAATGAAAAAGACAACCAAAGACAGATAAATACCAAGTGAGGCTACATCCACCAAGAACACTTGAGATTTTATTACAAGCCAATAGTCTTCTCACAATTACAATAATCAGATCTTGTTTGGAGTTGCGCTCAACAAACCCTCCCGAATTTGCACTTGAATTCACACACACTATTCACCTCAAAAATCATATAAACCTATAGATGTCCATCTATTTATAAGTACATCAATAGGTAGCGAAGGAGTGGTTTTACAAAACCGCCTAGAAAAACCATGGGCCCAAAAATAGCCCATAATGGTTACCCATTACCCATGGGTTAATAAACCACCCATGGGACAGCCGTAAGAGTACACAAAGAGTAACACATGGGGCAAACTCTAACATGAAAAGGGGCTCCCATTAAACATAAGATGTCTAGAGAGCCATCGAGAAGTCCACTATAGTAGAGGAGACTCACCTAGCAAGATAAGACAAGTTCGGAGCCGCACGATTGCTGGAATGATCAGGGATCCACACCCCTTCCTTGTAGTGGATAGGGTTCGGCATAGTCATCTTTTAGACCATAGCAGGTAGAGCGGCGGGACCTTAGGTGAGTTTTGATGCACAAAGAGGTGGTTGGGGCCTCCTCCTAGGGTTGGACATTTTGGAGAGCTCACTTAGTAGAGCTGACCAACAGGAGACCTAATACCATAGTTGGATCATCGGGATCCACACACAAACCTCTCAAAGACCTAATGATCAAGTGGTTGATATGGGTGTTACTCAACTGGGGTATAGTCATAAGATGTATGCAGTGGTCAAGAACCACCACGTAGAGCATCAAAGTATAGTTATTGAGACTACAGGTAACATTGGAGGCATTCCTACCTCCATTTTGTTTGATTCTGGTTCTTCTGATTCTTTTATTACACCATCTTTAGTAGAGTGATGTAGGATGGTGGTAGTTAGGTAGGGTCATAGTTGGGATGTTTAGATGGCTTTTGGAGCCAGGATATCTAAAGACTCCTTAGTTATGGTGTTTGTGGTGGATTTGGGACCTTTCACCACTACCTCAAATTTTCGTATCCTTCGTTGGGCTCTTATGGAGTCATCTTGGGCATGGAATGGTTTTATGCTCACAGGGATAAGATGGATTATTACCACAAGATTATATCTTGCGCAAATGATATGGAAGTTGATTCGGTGATATCGGGGTTAGGAGACCTTTTCTATTCACACCATTTACGCTATGCTGACTTAAGTAGTTTGTGTGATGGGGTTGTGAGATGTATGTTATTAGTCAAGTGACAGATCAAAGGATGGGTCTAGTGGACCAAGGCTAGATGATCACCCCATTTTGAGAGAGTTTTCAGATGTCTTTCTTAGGGAACTACCAGGGTTACCACCCCCACGTGAGATTGAATTTCATATAGATATGGTTCCGGGAGTAGAGCCTATCTCACGAGAACCTTATCGGATGACAACCCCAAAGCTTTGAGAGCTCAAGTTATAACTTGAGGCCTTTTGGAGAAGGGCCTAATCCATCCTAGTGTATCCCCTTGGGGTGCATTGGTGATTTTTGTGAAAAAGAAGGATGGATCCTTGTAGTTGTGTATTGATTACCACAGTGAATAAGGTAATGATCAAGAATCATTATCCCATTCTCCGCATTGATGATTTGTTTGATCAGATGAAGGGAGACACAACTTTCTCTAAGATAGACCTTAAGTCAAGTTACCATCAAGTAAGGATTTCAGAGATGGACATTCATAAGATTGCCTTCCGTATGAGATATGGCCACTATGAGTTCATAGTGGTGCCTTTTGGTTTGATGAATGCCCTTGTAATGTTTATGAGTTTGATGAATGGGGTATTTATCACATTCTTAGATCACTTCATGCTCATCTTCCTTGATGACATTTTGATTTACTCACGTATGCATGAGGAGCACGAGGGCACCTTTTCCAGGTTCTTCAGTGTCTTCAAGAGTAGTAGTTTTATGGGAAACTTGGAGAAGTGTGCATTCTTTCAAATGGAGGTACAATATTTGGGTCATATCATTTCTGGGGAAGGTATCACCATCGATCCTTCCAAGATTAGAGCTATTATGGATTGGCTAGCACCCACTACTATGACTAAGGTACGCAACTTCATGGGACTAGTAGGTTACTACAGGATATTTGTTCAAGACTTCTCTCAGATTGCACACCCCATCACTTCCCTTCAGAGGAAAGGGAATAAGTTTTTTTGGTTGGAAAAGTGTGAGCAAGCCTTTAGTACACTGAAGGAATGTCTCACTACAACACCTATACTTGCAGTGTCGGATCCACAGGGTGATTTTTTCGTTTGCACGGATGCTTCTTGAGTAGATCTTGGAGGTGTGTTGATGCGGGAGGGCGAGTAGAGGATTTTTAGTCTCACAAACTCAAAGATTACGAGATTACTTATCTGACTCATGATCTTGAGCTTATGGTAGTTGTCCATGCTTTGGTTCGATGGAGGCATTTTCTACTTGGTCATAGATTCACACTCAGGACATATCACTTGAGTCTTCACCACCTCTTCACGTAGCCCAATCTCAATGCTCATCAGTGGCATTGGATGGAGTTGCTTTATGAATATGATATGGAGATAGAACATGTGAAATTAAAGGAAAATGTGGTGGCAGACACTCTCAGTAGAAAGAGACATATGGCTATGGCCACCTCTATTTACATAGATTTTCGGAGAAGGATTCTTCATAAGCTTCCTCTTAACAACTTCTACATTATAGTTTGAGAAGAGATTGAGTCTCAAGAGACCCCTCGAGGGGAAGTTTGATGGTTTCTCACTAGAAGTAGATGGCCTTCTAAGGTAGAGAGGTAAGATTTATGTTCCCAGAGATGGAGGATTGAGGCAAGACATATTAACTGCGAGGCACATCGTGTACCCTATTCAGCCCATCCTTGGGTGAAGTAGATGCACGCTAATTTAAGACAGTTATATCATGGGAGAGGACTTCATAGAGACGTGGCTCAATCTATGTCATGTTGTTTAGAGATCAGAATGAAGGTGAGCATCATCTCCATCCAAATGGCCTTCTCTATCCTCATGTTATACTAGAATGGAAGTGGGACACCATTTCCATGGACTTCATTTTTGGGCTACCGATGTCGAGATATCACCATGACGCCATCATGGTCACGGTTGATAAATTCACAAAATTGGCTTACTTTTCTCTGGTAAAGACCACTTATATGGCTAGTGTAGTAGCACGTGTATATATTGATGAGATTTTTAGGTTACGCAGGACTCCATGGAAGATCATTAGTGACCGCGATCCTTGTATACTTCACATTTCTGGACTACCATACAACATGTCCTGGGATGAGAATCAACATCAGCACAACATATCACCCCGAGACAGATGGATAGACTAAGTAGGTGAATTAGATTTTAGAGGATATGCTCAGGATGTATGTGATGGATCAACATTCTAGATGGGAGGAGTACTGTACTTGGTGGAGTTCACCTATAATAATAGTTTTCAGATTTCTATAGGCATGGATCCTTTTCAAGATTTATATGGTAGAATGTGCAGGACACCTCTTAGTTGGGATAGGTTAGAGGACAAGGTTTCTCTTGGACCAACTTTGTTTCAGAACATGGAGCATCATGTGGTTTTGATCAGACAGAGATTACAAGAGGCATAGGATAGGTAGAAGATGTAAGCGAGATCAACATAGGATCGACTATAGTTTTGATGTGGGCATGAAAAGTCCCTTCCTTCATGTCGGGCCACATAAGAGCCCTATCCATTATGGAAAATATTCTAGTTAGCTCCTAGATTCATGGGTCCTTTTGAGATCTTAGAGCTTATCATCCCTTTGCCGAACCGTCTAACATTGCCACCTAGCTTGTCTTGCATACATGATGTGTTTCATGTTTCAGTTCTTAAGAGATATGCTACAAATCTTTCTCATGTGTTAGATTGAACATCATTGTAGGTGCAAGATCAGGGACAGGTGATGGTGGAGCCCATTTTCATTCTAGATCATAGGACCCTAGGAATTTTAGGCAGAGAGGTTGATAAGGTCTAGGTGTAGTGGGACAGATATGATGAGACTGCAGCTACATGGGAGGATGCTACTTTTCTATGAGTTTGGTTTCCACATTTATTCTAGTGGCTTCTAGGAGAAAGTCGACTCTAATGGGAGGGGGATGTAGTGCCCACTTTCCTTTGACGCCTTTTAATACGATGATCATGATAATGTTGATTATATTATGGACATGATCATGGACCTTATTATAGTATGATGTTAGATGTTAGATCATGGATTATTGTTGACTTGATTAAGTTATGATGCATGATGATTATTAGAGACATTTTGGATATTGATGTTGATATACATTTTACATGGTTATATTATGGATGTTGTTTGGACATATGATATTTAGATATTGTGCATAGAGCTAGAAATGGAAATTTTTTGATGATGATATAGTTGTTGAGTAAAATTACAAATGATCTTGTTGGTTGTTTGGATGTCGTTGTGATTCATATATCTAGATGATCTTGGAATTTTATTTATGTTATTTTGGATGTTCTGATATGGCCATGAGGTTGAAGGAGGTATTTTTGTTTTGTAGGTTAAAATATCACAACAAACATTGGGGGATTGGAGACCAACCACATTGGAATTCTAGATGAATTCAACAAGGTCACCATGGAAACTAGTATTTGTTTATGTGTGTTTTGTGTGTTAGTGATTCCCATGGGTGGATCACCTTTAAATGTGACCAATGGGTTATGTGCTTTTAATTATTTGACCATTTTGTTTAATATTGCATGTTTTTATTTTGTGATGCATTCCCCCTTTCTTTATTTATTAAATGTTGTATTAATATTGTGGGTAAGCATGTTGTTAATATTAATTAAATAAAATATGTCATGAGAAAGTAATTAATAGATTTGTTTTCTTTGATTTAAAGTGTTTTAAGAGATGTCTAAGTGATGTGTAAGTTAACTTTTAAGTGTGAAACACTCAACCTTCTTGGAAATTCGAAATTTTCCTTCGAGGCTGATTTTGGAGGCTTGTGGGACAAGTTAAACTTGTCTCATACCTCTTAAATTTAATTACCAACTATACCTATGGTTGGAGAGTTGAGATTTGACTTTTATAATGCTTTTGAGAAGGCAAATTGTAGGTTTTAATTGCACTTTTCTTACATGATTTAATTTCATTTCTTTGGGGTATGGTTGGATTTGAGTGTGTAAGTAAATTGTCATATTATTCACCCACCTATTTATTATGCATTAGAGAATGAAGCTTATTTTGGGGGTTGGGATTCAAGATGTGTGATGTGACACCATCCATGGACCCACCTCATTCTCTTCCCTTCCCTCTTCTATTAAATTCAAATTCCTTTCCTTTTTTTGAGTTGCTTCATTTGGAGACTTAATTCTTGGGTGAATTTGTTGCTATTTTGGTAGCTCTTGCTTTGGAAAATTCTTTGGAAGATTTTTACATGCTTGTGCTTGGCTGATTTGGACTGCTTGCATTGGGATAAAAAAAATTGTTTTAAAACTTGGAACAACTCTATCATGGAGAGGTAGGATCTTGGCTCTTGAAATGCTCTTGTTTTTATGAATGTATATGTTAATGTAAGAATATTTTTGCATGTTTGTGATCTGTTGGGTAGATGGACTAAGAATGGTGTAGGATAAGACTATGGGATTTATTTTGTGAGAGGAATAAGTGTGTTTTAGGGAGGTATAAGGGAGGAGGTAGTTGGGATTTTGGTTCCACCTTACAAAGAAATAGCTTGCATTTATTTACTCATTATGGGGTGCCATAAGAGGTAAGGGGAGGCATAAGGAATGACAGAGTTTTGATATACTATATTTTGGCAGTTTGTAATTGGTGGTGATACCCATTTCCTCCCTTTTGGGGACATAGAATTAATGGAAGTGGTTTTATCTTTTCCATTTGATATTATTCCATTGGAAATATTTTTGTAGCATGCACTAGGAAATCCGTGTTTGGAAAGTGGAAAAGTGAAACACGTGAGAAGAAAATGTATTATTCTACCCTGTATATAATATATGATTTTGGAAAGAATAAAAGAAGGATGTTACAAAGTTGTTTTTGGAATCAATAAATGATGTATTACTTTTCTCCAATTTACACTGTGGTATTGAATCTAACCTTTTAAATGTAATTGAAATCTTTGATTGAAAGAAAGAAATGCATATGAAGGAAATGTAGTACACTATTTTGTGAAGTGCATGATTTGAAAAGAATAAAAGTTACATTCTTGTCTTTATAATTTGATTGAAGGAATGAAACATTTTTGAAACTAGCATGAAATAAATTCATTTTCAAGGCAAGTAAAATGAGAACCATAGAGATAATTTTGTTGTTTCCATTTTTGCTTCACATTAAACTCTGTAACTTTTACCATAAAATGAACAGACCAAACCTGTAATTAAGAAATAATAATGAAACATTAAAATTGAACATGTTAGGATATAAATGAGTTCAATTAGACAAAAACACTTAAAGGAAATCTTTCAAAACCTGGAAAAACTGAGTTTAAAGCTTTTTGAGTCGCTTTTTTTCTATAAAAATTGTAAAATTTCAAATTAGAACTCAATCAAATAGATCTACCTCACAAACTTATCCTAAATCCACCTAAGAAAAATTCTCCATGTCTATTTGACATGTTGAGAGAGGAAGAAGATCAAATTAAACAAATCTCACAAGTTAAAATTTACTAGTTTGCACTTTCAAAGCCTTTAAATCATTTTCTTTAAATTGACACCTTAAACTTTATAAAAATCAAAAATTAATGATTCTAAGTAAATAGGACGTCGACATATTTCCAGAAAGCCCTTGTTTTCCCAAAATTGAGCTCTCTATCAAAATTTATGGCCTTTCTAAAGTTTTCTTCACTTGGTGTCAAAAAAAAAAAAAAATTTGGGAAATATTTCCTTAGCGGGCTCAAGGGTCCTAATTTTTCCTTAGTACTTCGAGAGAAAATTTTTGGGAAAATTTTCCTAATTTTCCCCACCGACCCGCAGCTAATCAAATGTTGCCATGTGGCACCACGAGGTGTTAGCGGAGGGGACCCCATTTTTAAGCTTAGCGCATTGGAAAATTTTGGTAAAAATTTTCCTAATCAAAGGCTACCACATGCCACAATGAGGCGTTGGCGGAGGGGTGGATCTTTTTTAACTTAGGGCTTAAAACAAATTTTGGAAAAAAATTCTACATTTTCTCTTCCACCCCACCTATCTTGCAACCAATCGGGAGATACCATGTGGTGTCGCGAGGCATCGGTGAAAGAGAAGGTCACTTTTTGCCTTTTTGTGTTTCAGAAAATTTTGAGAAAATTTTCCAAATTTTTTCCCCACCGGCTATAGCCAATCCGGAGCTGCCACATGGAATAAGGAGGTGTTGCAGAGGTGTGGGTGAATGTTACCCTTTTTGCACTTGGGGCATTAAATAAATTTTCTCCCCACCACCCCTATTTCCCTACGTTGGCTTTGGAGATGTCATGTGTCCCTCGTGGGAGCACGGGTGCAAAGGTGGCTTTTCATCCCTTGTGAAATTTTTCTTCCCATATCCCACAAACCTACCCATGGTGAAAGTTTCCTCCCGTGGCCCGCCTGACCCACCCTTGTGGAAAAATTTCTCCCTGGGCCCAGAGCCTGCTCTGGGGAAAATATTTACCCCAAGGCCTACCAGCCCATAACTTGGAAAATATGAGGATTTAGGAGGACTTCTTTACATCACTAGAAAGGTAAAGAAAACATCACTAGAAAGGTAAAGAAATTTCCTATCCAATGGGAATAATTTAGGAAATTTAAAACATGTTAGTTTTAGGTAAAATCAAGTTGAATCTTTAAAGCATGTTAGAGAGTGGGTATGGTGAGGAATTACCCTCTTAACCTAATTGAATCTTCTAACCCTAGATTTTGGACCTTGTAACCTCTAATAAATGTTAACAAAAGAAAAGTATATTCTAGTAGATTAGAATTGATCTAGAACCTTGTCTGTGACAACTCTTTGTCTTGCTCAGAACTGGTTGAAGACTCTTTTAAACAAAAAAATTTATTCCATAATTTTCCTAACTATTCTTAGATTGTTCTTGGGTCTCAAGTGGGTTGTTTTTAGTGGGCATCATAGTTTTGATCCATATATCTAGATGATTTTAGAATTTTATTTATATTATTTTGGATGTTCTATATGGCCAAGAGGATGAAGGAGGTATTCATGTTTTCGAGGTTAAAATATCACAACAAACATCGGGGATTGGAGACCAACCACATTGGAATTATAAATGAATTCAACAAGGTTGCGATGGTAACTAGTATTTGTTTGTGTGTGTTGGGGATTCCATGGGGGAATCACCTTTAAATGTGACCAAGGGGTTAGGTGTATTTATTTATTGGTTTCTTTGTTTATGTTTGCATGTGTTTATTTTGTGGTGCATTAACCCTTTCATTAATCATTAAATGGTGTGTAATATTGTGAGTAATCATGTTGTTAAGTTAATTAATTAAAATATGTCATAAGAAAGTAATTAATAGAGTTGTTGGCCTTGAATTAAAGTGTTTTAAGAGATGTATAAGTGATGTGTAAGTTAAATTTTGAGTGTGAAACACTTCATCTTCTTGGAAATTCTAATTTTTCCTAGAAGGCTTATTTTGGAGGCTTGTGGGACAAGTTAAACTTATCTCATACCTATTAACTTCATTTACCAACGATACCTATGGTTGGAGGGTTTATTTTAGACTTTTATAATGCCTTTGTGTAATTCAAACTATAAGTTTTAATTGCACTTTCTTACATGTTTTAATTTCATTTGGGGTGTGGGTTGGATTTGAATATGTAATTAAATTGTCATATTATTCACCCACCTATTTATTATGCATTGGAGAATGAAGTTGAATTTTTGGGTTAGGGTTGAGGATGCGTGATGTGGCATCCTACATGGATCCACCTCATCCTCTTCCCTTCCCTCTTCTATAAAATTTGAATTCCTTGCCTTGTTTTGGGCTGCTTCACTTTGGAGACTTCATTATTAGGTGAATTCCTTCCTATTTTGGGATCTCTTACTTTTGGATAAGTTTGAAGATTGTTGCATGCTTATTGTTTTGTGGATTTTTGGATTGTTTACTTGGAAAAAACTGCTATTTGGAACTTGGGAAAATCCATCATTGAGAGATAAGAGCTTGGATCTTGAAATGATTTTCTTTTATGAATGTAAATGTTAATGTATGAATGTTTTGGCATGTTTAAGGATGTTGGGTAGATGGCCTAGGAATTGTGTAGGAGAAGTATGGAGTTTAAGGCTTAAGCATTTTTAGGGATGTATAAGGGTGAAGGGAGTTAGGATTTGGGTTCCACCATACAAATAAATAGCTTGCATTTCTTTACTCATTATGGGGTGCCATAAGAGGTTGGGGAGTCATAAGGAAATGTGAGGAGTAAGGGGTACTTGGGGAGGAATAAGGAATGTCGGGGTTTTGATATACTATATTTTAGTGGTTTGTAATTCAAGGTGGTGATACCCATTTCCCCTTTTGAGAGGCATAAGAAGCATCCCCCATAGTTTCTTGCTCCTTTGGCTTGCTTGATGAAATTTCAGTAATGTTTGTCATGCTTTAATGTAGTTGTAAACTACATTCTATTTTGGATTGTGTTTTTATTCCAAAAAGGTGCTTGTGTGTTTGTGGAAGCTTGTTTTTGCCATGAGTTGGATCACATATTTTATTGTATTTTGGTTAGGGCTCGGGGACCAATGAAGAAAGATGGCTTCTCCTTTTCATTGGATGTCTTGGTTGGGTGGAGAGCGTTTCCTTTCCCTGCTATTGTGGTGATCAAATTAGAAGAATGTGAAACCTGCATGTTGTTGTTATGGAGCTAAGAAAAAGATAGTTTGATAGTTCCTTGTGAAATGAAACCATATTGTAACCTTTCCCACTTGAAGTGGATGAACTTGTAAATGTTTGTAATGGAAAGATGTTGTATTGACTTGAAAGTTGTATATTGTAATGTGAAAGAGATAAACTCTGTTTTTAGCATTTGAAGGAATGTGAAAGAATTGTATTCTGTATGAGGAATTTGAAGATTGAAAGAAAAATTGTAAATTTGTATTCAAAATCAATAAAGGATTACACTACCTCCCACAAATTACATCATTGTATTGAATTTGATCATCAAAATATGAGTTGTAATCTTTATTTGAAAGAAAGAAAGAAATATGTATGAAGGAAGCGTAATACTCATCTTTTGAAATATGTAAAATTGGAAATCAGAGGTGTATTTTAGCTTTTGAATAGTTGAATTGAATCAACTAAATGTATTAGATTAGAATTGGAATGAAATCTAATACTTGGAAGATGAAAATGCCAAATAGATCCTTTAAAATTTGATCCTTGTTTTGTATTTTCAAACTAGCAAATAATTTATCCAAAAATGCATAGTTCGAACCTGACATAATAAAATAAAAAATTAAATGATTAAATTGAAGTATTATTCCCTAAATAAATTCAATTGGACAAAAATACTTAAGGAATTTCTTAGAAAACTTAGCAAAATTGGGCTCAAACCGTTTTGCTGTCGTTTTGCTATCAAGGTTGTTTTTAAAATAAATGGGAGTCAATAAAATAAAATTACCTTCAAAATCCATCCTAAATCCATCTAAGAACAATTTTCCATGTCTAATTGACATGTTGAGAGAGGAAGAAGGACAATTGATTAAAATTTCATAAGTTAAAATCTACTAGCTTGCCTTTTAAAAGCCTGCAGATCATTTTCTTGAAATTTTCTCCTTAAAATTTATCAAAATAAAAATTTAATGATTCTATGTAAATAGGACGTCAAGAGATTTCTAGAAAGTCCTTGTTCTCCCAAAACTGAGATCTCTATCAAAATTTTGGCCTTTGAAGTTTCTCTTCATTTGGTGTTCAAAAAAAATTCTAACTGTAAAAAAACAATTTGGGAAAATTTTCCTTATTTTCCCTATCGACCCATTGGCCTACATCCAATCAGAGGATGCCATGTGGCACCACAAGGCGTTGGCAGAGGAGTGGATCCTTTTTAACTAGCCCTTAAGAAATTTTTCAGACAATTTTCCTAATTTTCCCCGCCGCCTCGTAGCCAATCAGAGGTTGCCACGTGGCACCACGAGGCATTGGCGGAGAAGCAAATCCCTTTTAACTTAACTCTTCAGAAAAATTTTGGGAAAATTTTCCTAATTTTCCTTCCACCCCGCTGGCCCATAGCCAATCAGAGGTTGCCACGTGGCAACATGAGGTGTTAGTGGAGGAGCGGATCCCTTTTTAACTTAGTGCTTCAGAAAAATTTTAGAAAATTTTTCCTAATTTTCCCAATCGGCCCTACAACCAATCATATGTCGACACATGGTGCCATGGGAATCGGTGAAGGCACGGACCATTTTTATCCCAAGCACTTTTCGGTAGAAAAGACATAATGTTTTAAATCGCTCCGACGGCCCAATTTTCCTCCGGAGTGTTGTAAAGCCGACATGTGTCCTCTTTGGGCTCACGAGCGTGTGGAGGTAAATCGTGCTTTTTCCTTAAAGAAGCAAAATATGCCATATTTTCTCCCCACTCCACCAGCCCACGCATGGGAAAATTTTCTTCCCTAAGCCCGCAAGCCTGCTCTTGAGAAAATTTTCCTTCCAAGGTCCGCCGGCCTATAACTAGAGAAATATGAGAAGTTAGGAGGACTTCTTTATATCATTAGAAAGGTGAGGAAATTTCCTATCCAATGGGAATGTTTTAGGGAAGTTTTGAGAGCGTTAATTCTAAAAAAATAAGTTGAAGCTTTTAAGCTAGTTAGAGAGTGGTGTAGTGTGAAATTACCCTCCTAACCTAATTGAACTTTCTAACCCTAAATTTTGACCTTGTGACCTTTAATAATTGTTAATAAAGAAAAAAATACAATCTAGTAAATTAGTATTGATTTGGAACCTTGTTTGTGACAACTGTTGTCTTGTAACCTGGTTGAAGACACTTTTAAACAAAAAAATTATTCCATAATTTTCCTATCTAATCCTAGGTTGTTCCTTGGGTCTCAAGTGGGTTTTTTTACGGGCATTATAGAAATGGAAGAAAAATGGCTATCTCATTTGTTCTCTCAAATTACAATACACTCTTGAGTTTACAAGATCAATTACCAACCCGTACAATGGCATTAAGAAGCCATTAAATCTCCTCCAAGAAATGGTTACAACTTCTTCTTTATTAGGAAGAAATGGTTTATAATTTCTTTTCAATCATTCGCGTCCGTTGAGATTCTTGATTCACGAAGAAACACCAATGGCGGAAAAACCAGACTTTTCATAATGCAGCCATTAGACTTATTTTGTAACTTTGAATTTTAACTGTTCATCTTACCTTTGAAACTTTAATTGAGTCGTACACGTGGGAGAAATTTCTTTGGAGCGGGAGTGGAGGATTCCTTTTACATTTTGTGACATTATAGAGATTTGGCATTTTGGAACATTTGGGCCCACTTACCCGCTTTTGATATGGTCTTTACAGGTGGCCTCACATGATTGGCAAAGGAGTCATGGGTCACTTTTATAATTTTACCTGTTTTCAATGCGGGCTCAAAAACAAAAGCGCTCCGCTCGTCCATCACCCGACTTTGACTCTTTTGATGCGGGCTTAATATTTGACTTTTTCTTTGTGTTTGGCGGGCTGCAGATCACTTTTTAACTTTTCACCTTTTTTACAAAGAGGCTCAAAATCTCAAATCTCCCCGACGGTCCACCTCCTTGCTTTGACTTTCCAATGGCGGGCCCAAGATTTGACTTTTTCCTTTTAGCTTTGATCGGAAATTTGCGGGTCACTTTTAATTTTTGCCTTTTTACAAAGAGGCCTAAAACCTCGAGTTCGCAACCCGCTTCATATTAGATATGTCCACGTACCCATGGATGACGGTGCCTAAATTTGAAGGGAAGAAAACGCCCATTGTTTCCAATTGTGGAAAAAATGCAGAGAAGAAGAAAACTCCACCATTTCGTGCCCGATTTTCAAATTTATTTCATGAGCCAAGGAATTGAAAACAATACAAGGTTTGACGATCCATGGCCATAGAAAGATTGACAATTTCATTCAAATGAGGACAACAATAAAATTTTCACGCGTCAGACAGTAAACATAAAATTTATCAAAACTTGCGCAGATGTAGAGTTTAAACAACTTCAAAGCATGAATTTCTCTATCTTTTCGACTTCCAACTTTACTTGAACATACGGAGGGTGTGAGCTCCAAGTTTTTAATTTGACTTAGAAAATGAGGGGGGGATTTTGAGGGTGACAACAAGATTAATCAAATAGTATGTTCCTTTAGGAAATATAATAGAGTTTCATCTCTGGTAAAGGGAATGTTAAACTTTTAATCAAGGAGGGGAAAAAAATATTCCGAGATAGATATTATGTTCAAAGGGGAAAAAAATTATGAGATGATGAAATTTCTATACTATGGACAGATATTTATCTTCAAAATGAGGAATATGTAATTTTATACAATTTCCAAAGAAGTTAAATAATAGTGAAAGATTAAATGAACAACAATAGAATGTAAGATAATAGTCATTCATTCCCAAAAGCTATCACAAGAAAATATGGATAAACTTGACAGCAGGGTCACAATAGCGTGGCAAGACTAGAATCATAAAATGTAATGAAATTATTAATCGAGAAGAAAATATGGATAAGAAGTTGAAATAGATTATTTTAGAAATGGAATTTGTGAGAAGAAAACATGGATAAGAAGCTGAAATAGATGTATTTTAGAGGTGGAATTGCAAGAAGAAAATATGGATAAAACATACATAGCCGGCAGTAGGAACCGATTATTTTGTTATTTTGTAGTTTATTAAAGTCTAGGAAAGCGATGCATTGAGTGAATTGTTGTACACAATAGAGGATTAGGTGACATTAGACGCACTTGACTACGTAGCGAATAATGTAGTTGATGCCCTTGTAGAGGCCATCGTTCTTGGAGGTGACAACCGTCTCTCCGTTGGTGAGAAGGTCTACCTGCTCGTACGAGAATTTGACATCGCACTTGCCCATGGTGGCTTGTAGATCAACCTTCACGGTTTTACCAGGGTCCACGGTCACAGGGTAGTTGGCCCCAACGCTCTTCTCTATCTCTTCCATTCTTCCCCACTCCTTGATGGTGGTAACATACTCGGACACGGTGACTCCGGCACTGCCCACCTCGCGGACCCCGGCGGTGAAGGTGGCGGAGATGGCGGTGGTGAAAGACACGGAGTTGTTCCATGATTGGCTCCTCTTGTCGGTGTAGGTGAAATTGAGGTCAACGTTGGCTAGCTGGGCGGTGTTGTCGGTAGTGGTGGTGGTGCCCACAACCAGTGTCTGCCCTTGGGAGATATCAGCACTGTCCACATCGTACACGACGGAGCGCACGCGGCGGTGGAGAAAAGGCTCCTCCACCCCCAACCGAGCGGTGCTTTCCAGCGTCAGGGTGCCGAAATTGAGGCAGCTGGTTATACCCATGGTGGTGAGCCTTTTGCAAAACGCATCGTTTCCCAGACAACGTAGCCCTGCCGTTTTGAGATCCACCTGCACGGGAAGAAAGAGCAAGTCCTTGTTTGAGGTCTCCAACCCCTTCGCGGGGGTGTCTGCCCAAATCCAGTCGGGACTGTGCCTCCACAGATTATTATGGTACAAGGACTTTATCCGCACAACTCCCTCCCCGTGTCCCTCTGCAATGCTCACGGGCACCACTTGGAATATCACGCGCTCGCTGGCGACGTCAGTTACGAAGAACTGCTGATACGGGTGTCCTTCTACCCATGACGACCCCAGATAATTTCCGTTGTCTCCTTTAAACACAATGTAGTCGGGAAGCATTGCAGTGGCACTGGCCATGATAATAAATTAATGATTTTTCCAAATACCTTTGCAGCGCTCTCAAGCCACTTGCTTGCTTTTTAACACGAAATTTCCTATATATTTTTATAGCCCAAAGGCGTATCCCAGAAAACGAAGGGATGAGGGAAAAAAATCGACCAATGACAGCATGGGTTAAATTTAACGGCCACCTATGCCTGTCAAACAATTTTAGGTGACGGTAAATTTTAAATCTTGCCCTTCAAAAATACAAAATAGTGTTTTTTTATTATGTTAATAAAATATTATTTTATATATATTTAACTATTTTAAATATATTTTTGTATGATTTACCTATAAATATATATTAAAAATAACGGTCTCCTTAAAATACATGCGTGGCCCAAGAAGCACATTTTACCTTGACATCCGCACATGCAAATTTGCGGGATTGCCCCTGTCCATATCATCCATTGACCTCATTAAATTTAAATTTTACTTTCAAATTTTTAAAGTACGGCAACAACATTTGAAAGTGGGCTTGTTCTGTTTTTATTTTATTAATATAAGTATGGAAGGTGGGATAAGTTTTTTTCGCATTTTTATATAGAATTCTCAAAGTAACATAATAAACTTGCAAGAGACAATCAGTAGACGTCTAATTTAATGTTGAAACTATTTTATGATGGTCAAATAGATGTAGAATTTAATAATATAATTAAGTGTTTATTTACAAACATCACGGCTCCACTACCACCCCGCCACCATTGTCTATTACATATCAACATAATTACAACCACATCAAAAAAATATTTATCTATGACTTTACCCAAAATGACCCAAAATCCAAGATAATATCACTTCCTAATAGAATTTTAAATATCACTTCCTTAAATAGACTTTAAAATCCATCTTTATGGACTTTCATATAATATGTACACTAGAAACATTTGGTCTTATTTATAATCAATTTTACTTTCTTTTGAAAAATTTCTTTTCTACATTATTCCCATTGTCAAAATCACCACGAGTACTTAAGTTGTGTAGCTATCCCCGAAAACTAATCACCTTATACTAATTGCTTTACTCAACATTCGAAGGACCAACAAATAGTTTCAATCTACTTTACTTCAAACAAAAATCATAGTAGAAACATATATAAGTTGTATTGTAAATTATCTTCTCACGTCTATAATATTTTCATAAGGTCCCAAGAAATGTAAGTTTTTAATTGCGGGCATGATGGATGCATGTTGCACTATAAACTTATTAGTTGTGAAAGTATTATTTTACAATTATAATTTTTAAAAGTACATTTTGATTTTTCAAACCATAGTAATATACTATTATTAATATAATATAAACAAAAATTTATTTTGAATTCAAGAGTATATTTATATTAGGAAATAAAAAATAGTAGAAATTCTTTTATCATTGATGTGAATAAAATATACTATATTAAAGATAGGAAGCTGAAAAAAATATACATGTGAGAAGTTCAATAGAGGTTAAAATATTGATTACTCACTTAAGGGTTAGCTTATATGATTTTAGGTCGACATTGATGGGAGGACACATCTAAAGTATGTCAACTATAATAAGAGTTTGACGGAGATGAAAGGGCGCACCAATAAAGTGTGTTTCTTATAGTGACATTTTTATTGACTACGAAAAAAACTTGAGAGTAGACAACCTAAAAAAATTGTGTTAAGAGGTGATCTTAGGTAAAAATTAAAGATTTATTGATCAAGATTCACATTAAAAGATCAAATATGGAAAAGGAACTAGATTTTTTCAAGATTTACAAGAAAACCCTTTCGAGACAATGAAATACATCTCTATTTCAATTGTTGAGGGCCATAAATTACTTGATCTCATAGAAAATAAAATATTTCATTCATCTTAATAATACATACTATTATAATTTTATATAAATAATAGATGACATGGAATCAAAATTTAGAAGATAGATAAAGGTTATAAATTATTTTATTTTTTTGAAAAAGTTGAATGTTACAGTATCAACAGGACTATTATACATTGCAAAAGACATAAATTGGTCTCAAAAGTCAAATTTTAGCGTGATTGACTCCTTGATTGTATTTACATTAACTAAATTGATAAAATGAAGTGGCAATAAAAGTTTATCGGATGGTGAAAAGTAAAAATATAGTTCATCGAGAGATTATAATATTTAAAGCTATTGTTGGAATCAAATATTGCACACAAATTATGTTGAGAAACAAATTTCGTTTCTCTTCCTAAAAAAATGTAAATTACCCATTTTTTTTTATTAAGGTCATCTATCAACTCTATGAAGCTTTTCCACTTGAAAACAAGTTTCTAGTAGTTGAACCATCATTCTTGATGGTGACCTTGGCCAATCACCACTTGATAAGGATGGTCCTTTGTATGTAGGTAACTCATATGGTCCAAACCTCTAGAGGATCTTTCTTATGTCGTGACACTATGAATAATTATTCGTCATCAAGGTTTCAATCTATCACAATTCATGCTTTATTTAATTTATTTAAGAAATGTGAATAAATTTGAGCATCCTCCCCTCTTTTCCATACGCTTCCCTATAGTATTTTCTCTTTTTAAATTCATTTTTTCAATGATTTTTCTTGACATTATGTATGCATACATACACTCCCTCAACTATTTGCATGTGGCCTAAATTATTTGTATCCCAAACCCCCCTCGCCTCTTGTTCCACCCTTCTTCATTCACAATTTTTTTTTTGGATATTCCGTTACCCCATCACATCCCTTTCAGTGTCTCCATTACATAACCCACGTGTGAATGCTAGTTATAGCCAAAAGGCATATCCGATTCGGTGTGCCTTGGTTGAATCGACATATTTTAGATCATGAATGGTTGTGATTTTTGGGGACTTGCATTGAAAATTAAATGGTTGAGGGAGTGCAAGATGAATTTCATGGATCCCAATGAAAGTGGAAAGCAGTGACCAATGATAGAGAAGAACAAGGATTATGTTTGTTTAGGAATCAAAATGGTCATTGATTAGAAGGGACGTAATAGAGTAGTTGATGGCTTTAAAGCATGAGATGTATTCAATTTCCATTGAGCTTATCTGGGGAGGAGAGCATTCGAAATGTGGAGGGGAGAGAAGAAATGAAATGGTAGTCTGAATCAACCATTTTAGTGCTCAAATAGTGGCCAAACGACAAACCCCTGGTTCTTGATTTTTTTTAATGCAATAGTTAATAGATGTATCAATAATGGGCTATGAGGTTACAGGTAGCTCTGAAAATGGGCAATCATTACATTGGTGACATCCATTATTTTTTCATAAAATGAACTCTCTAAAGTGGTAAATAGGTAGAGAAAATAGATAACTTCCACATTTTTTCTTATATACAGAGTGCCATTTTTTATGTTTTCAAATATTAGTCAATCAAAATGTTTATCATATGTTTCATTTTTTGGTTATTAAATCATTCCAAGAAAGCATATCTATGTACATGATGAAATATTTTGAGTATATTTTATTTGTCTAGGTTTTAATGTCACACTTATGAGCACAACGAAATAACTCATTTTTTCCTCTATTGCAAGTTTTGAGAGACAGGGACCACTTGGATTTGTGAAATTTTCACTATTTTGTAATGCCCACATTTTACACAAACAAAAACAAAAATAAAAATAACAAGAATTTTATTTTTTTGACTTACATTGCTCACTTCACAATGCCACAAGGGCTCCATGTAAAGAAAACTCAAAGACGCATACGACACTTACAAGTCATCAACTCACATAGACACATGACAACACCATAGACATGTCAATGCCACACTTTTCCCAATGAATGAATGCTAGCAATGACCCAGCCACAAGAAAAGGACTCAAGGATTGGAAAATCCACAACACATCATTTCTTTAATTGCATCTTAGTTACGATTAACATTCCAAGAACATTATTGTGTAAGGATAAATTTTATCTTTTTTTCCACCTACAGATTCTTAAGTTCATTCCACATTTAATTTACAGTTCGACCATTTTAAGTTGGCTTTTTATCCTTTACGGAAAATTCCATAACTTACATACTTATTTGGCATAATTCAAATTACATATAAAGTACTTAATTATCTTGTTCTTATGTTAAGAATATGCTTCTCAAACATTTATTCAATGTCTACATTTTACCCTTGCAACTCAAGTGAATCTGACTTGATGTCCAGAAAGCAATATTAGGATTTAAGGGGGGTGGTTTAGATTCAAGATACCTTTTTCCCATAAACATTCTTCAATCACGGTATCTTTATTTCCTGATTCAACATTCCCACAACAAGAAATTGTATATATATATATATATATATATATATATATATATCTTTTGTTTTTCTCGAAGTTTGATCTCACCAAGGGAAACTCATATTCTTTGTAACACATGAAAATTTTTAATTGAGTTATAAGGACTCCAAGAGTGGCATTATTCCTAACCTCAAATCTCATTTTTTCTCTTATATGCTTTACTTTTACATCACATTATGGTCTCATTATTAACATTGTTTTGTAATAGGAAGTAATTTTCTAACATCTTGAAGACGTATATGATTGGAAGCCTTGTAACTACACACGAACCCCAAGTTAACCTCCTAATCAACTGAGGTTTAGATTAATTCCAATTTCACCTAACGATCTACACCTCAACTATATATGAGTTTAAGGTGAGAGGACATATTTATGCTAAACCACCTTTAAGAAAAGACCAAGGTGTTATGTTGATAGAAACCAAGGTAACACATTTAGTTGAGAGGAACTAAGGAGTTCATTAACAAGAGTTTAAGACCTAGAACAACTATTTCATGACCTCCATCTATGCCATCTGGATCCAACAGGGATTTCATTCGCTGATGAAGTTAATTTCTAGATCTAATTTCATAAGACATGGTAATCCAATAGGATACTAAGGGAGTAATAGCTCTACCTACTCCACATATGGTAAGGTTAAACCGCATAGTCGTTGCTTTGAACAAGGACTTATAAGGTGACTTCCCAAGAATTCTTTACCACTCAACACAGTGTCAGTCCTAAGGATAAGACATTCTCCTTACCCCACACTTGGTTACCAAATATAGAAGGAAACTACATACTCCGGATAAAGTTGTACCATGTAGTTCCTAAAATATGGGGTCACTACAATGTCACTAAACTTACTGATTATGAAGCTAAAGTAAAACTAGGGGTCTTATTTACTTATACCAGAAGGTTCCATCGAGTGTAATATTTAAGTGTATTCCATCGTTTCAATCTCTTCTATGGTAAGAAGGATCACACATGAAGACATGTTATGCACGAATCTTATACTAGGGTTGAGTGTTTCGATTAAATCTCTTTATTACATTATAAATGTAAGAGGGTAAGTGCATGAAGTTGGGGGGCCAAAAAGTGGACAATAATCTAAAAAAATGCAAAACGCATATGTGTTTTGTTAAAACGCGCTCATGTTTTAATTTTTTGGCTTAGGAATCAACGTTACATAACATGTACATGTTACATAACGTGCACACGTTAGATAACGTGTACGTGTTATGCCTACTATAAAAAAAAAAGAGGCCCAAGCCTCTATCATTTTACCTCCCTCAAACGCGAGTTTCAGAGCTTGTTCGTGCCCTCGCGGTTCTTCATTCAAGCTGTTTCACAAGCTCAAAGGATCTTTTCTAGATTGTTGGGAAGATCTGAATTGACGATGGTGCCACGGAGAAGAGGTAAGAACAATTATTTTCTCAAAATTTCATTGAAATATGATAATTATAGATTAAAATTTGAATTGAATACATATTTTTTATTGTTACAATTAGAGGTCGAGGGAATCAACCACAACCAAACCCTATTATTCCTGACATCCCTCCGACAATGACACAATTGCTCAACATCCCTCGGATATTCAAGAAGATTTAGCAGCCCAAATAGTTGAAAACAAAATTAAAATTGAGGATTTAATCAAAACAATGAGGGATGCACAATCTACAAACCCCCACTATGCCTCTCTTGCAAACACATTGGAGGCATTACTTGTTCAAATTGACACAACAATGAGGAAAATTGATCGTTGGACAACATACAGAGAGGGTTGTAGGGTTTATTATTCCAACAAATTGTCATATGTGGATGTTAAGAAAAAAGAATTTTCAAAAGAACTCATATGCACCTTATTCACAAACCCCAACACTAATTTCTGTTCCGTTGACATGTAAATGATTTTCCATCCATTGGTGCAATAATAATTTGATTAAAAATAATTTTTGGGACTGATGGTGGATGGTGTTTGAGTTTCCACCTTGTAATAACAACGAGGTGCCACTACACTTTCTAAGGAAACTCTATTGAGAGTTTATCCTCAACAAGATCCTAAATTATTTTGATTTGAGATTTCTAGGGATGAGGAAAAGGATTTTCATAGGACCGATCAGGCGCACAATGTGCACCTATTCAATAGGGTAGATTCCCACACGAAGCCCCCTCACCTTGATATTGTCCCTTGATCAATGAAGGAGACAATAGAGAATAATACACTCCACATGCTTTAGGGGCTATCTGCGACCCTTGTTCGACATATGAAGGATATTTATAAGCTAGATGCTTATAGAGGTACATAGAGTATTCCCTCATGGAGTACTAGCATGAGGCCATATTTTTACTCGTCATGTGGTGGCATATGTTTGCGGCTCGAGGAGGATGATACTTTCATGCATACTGATTTTTGGTGCACTGGTGCTAGGGGTGAACACGATAATGTCACTATGTCGGATGTCCTTTTTAGTGAGACATTTAGATTACATTCATCAAGGTCACCTTCACATGTAAATTTTTATGTTTTGTTAAGTGTGTTACAAAAAAATTGGAGTACTGATTTACTTATATATGTTATATGTTAAATTTTGAAATAATTGTATTTGTACATATATATGCATTGATATTACATCGTGCAGGGGGGCACATCTTCATCCCAACCACAAGCCTTGAGCACCATGCATACACATACATTCACAGAGGTAATTTAGAATGTTAATTATGTAAAATTTTCACATACATGTGTGTGTGTGTGTGTATATATATATATATATATATATATATATATATATATATATATATATATATATATATATATATTAGTTTTGAAGTCAAATATATGTATGTTCTTGTATTTCCATCTAACTCACGTGATATACATGTTTGATAAAGATGTTAACTTCACTAGACACCCCACCATCTCTACGACAAGTAGATAAAGGTGTTGCCACTGCGATTTCATCTACACAAAAACTCACTGAGGTATTCAAACAACATGTAAATTTTGTTAAATTTCTCGTGTAATTCATATTATGTCAAATTACATGTTAGTAATGTATTTCATTGTAGAATTATTAAATTATGTTAATAATGTCCTTCATTTTGTTTATGCAGGAGTTACCTGTGATAGGTGGCAACCCTTTTCATTTGATTCACAAGCGTGGTGGGGTAAAAACAATAGTTCTATATTGCTAAAATTAGTTAAAATATTGTCATTATGTAGATACATGTACTTAGCTCTATTTTCGTTAATTCTTATATTTGATTTTTGATCTTATGTGTATATAGGAAGCTGACCCCCTCCATTTTGAATTTGAGGGCACAAACTTCTCCATCTCCTTGTCTTTGTACCCACATTCATGCTGCGGGAGCTCCCGATCAATCATCGGCGTGAGATGAAAATTCGGTGTGATCGACAACTTGTGGTAAGTGTGTGTATTTATGTAAATACTTTCATTTGGTCTTAAATATATGTTGAAAACATATATAAATTAAGTTTTGACCAAAAAAAATTGTTTACATTTGCGAGGCTCATCTACGGGCGAGTAATCAGCAAAAGAGGACTTGAAGCATGGGCTTGGACGGTCCAAATTCATCTCATGGATCTCCATCTTTGTCTAAGGGAGGGCCTTATTTGAGCAAGGCCAAGAGAGGGATAGATTTTGATGAGTAGTAAATAAATATGTCTTACATGACATTGTTTTTGTATGCCTATGTGCATGGCATTATATGTACGCCTATATCAGATTTGAACTTGATCGTATATGACCTATTTGGGAATTTTTGTATTTATTATGCACATTAAAATACTATTTGGAACTTGATAATTTTTATGAGACCTTACATTTCTGAGATTATTTTCGCATGAATCTAATATGATGTGCACTTGACAATATTTAATACATTATGGATTATTTTTTCATTTATTGGTGATGTACGTGTACTAGCATTTTCAATGTATAATATGCATCAAACTTTGGAAATAAATATTTATATAATGTATGTATATAAAGAGTTACCTAATCTTACTAATTATTCATTCAATTTAT
This sequence comes from Taxus wallichiana var. yunnanensis, assembly GCA_018340775.1. Taxonomy (NCBI): domain Eukaryota; kingdom Viridiplantae; phylum Streptophyta; class Pinopsida; order Cupressales; family Taxaceae; genus Taxus; species Taxus wallichiana. Next base: position 280,529,369 of record CM031237.1, on the reverse strand, counting down.
CAATGTGTATATGTGTATTTACCTTACTTGCGCTTCTTCTTGCTCATGGTCTCTTTGATCTTGGTCCTATATTATCATGCACTTACTACATTCTTCTATGCTTCGTAGTTTTCTCCCCTATTAAAACACCCGACAGTCATCATAATTTGATGCATTTCATCTGTTGATATTTTGAGAATGTCTCTCCATATACATTACTCCAATGTTTGAGAATGTCTCGATTCATTGACATTTCGATTCGGACACTCAATGATTATTGATTGTCTAATCATGTCCAATTCACGTTATTACCTTTAAATCTGTAGGCATTTCAAGTTATTTGGAAATCACATCAAACCCCTCACTAGGCTTGATGAATACCCCTATCCTTTTTAAGGCACTTTTGAAAGCATCCATGGGTTTATCATAACATAAATTATCAATGAATGGAAGGTCACTAAGCCATAGGCCAACTGACTCCCATCCAGAACTAAACAAGAAAGATTTACTAGGAGATTGATAACTCCCATGTGTTCTTAGACATACCCCTATAAAATTCATTCTTAAGCCAATCTAGTCATTTAGGGCTCTTAAGTGACTACGCCGGATGGGGTAGCCCTACACTGACTCAGACTGCACTATTTCACACATTTACAAACAATAGCACAATGAGACAACCGAATGGAGACAGAAAAAACCACGAGATGATTTATTAAAGGGACCCAATGTGGAGGTCTCGGATATGACAAGATGTATTTAGGTGCCATGGAGTCTAAAAAATAACCCGTCGAAGATATGGTGTGTTTGGGCCTCAGGGCTCTTAAGCGACTATGCCGAACGAGGTAGCTCGAAAGTATAGGGAACATACAGAACCAAAATGAATCCTCCAATAGTGTTCACAAGACCACCCCAATGTTTTGGCGTAGTTGGTTCAGTCCCATGAGCTTGTTTACAAACTACAACGTCGACATCCCTACACCGACTCGAGTGCACTATTGCACGTGTTTTCAAACAATAACATAGCAAGAGACCCGGATGGAGACGGAGAAAACCATGAGAAATTTTTTTAGAGGGTCTCGATGTGAAGGTCTCGGATCGACAAAATGTCTCTAGGTGCCACGGAGTCTGAGAAATCACCCGTTGAAGATGTGGCATGTTTTGGACTCAGGGCTCTTAAGTGACTACGCCCAAATGAGATAGACCGAAAGTATGGGGAGCATAGGGAACCAAAATGAAGCCACCAATAGTGTTCATCAGGCCACCTCGATGTCTTTGGTGTAGCTATTTTGGTTCCACGAGCTTGTTTATAAACTACTGATGTCGATGACCCTACACTAACTTAGACTCGCACTATTTCACATGATTCCAAAAAATAGCACAACGAGAGAACTAGATGGAGATGAAGAAAACCGTGAGAGGATTTCATATAGGGCCCTGAAATGGAGGTCTTGGATCGACGAGATGTCTCTAGGTGCCATGGAGGCCGAGAAATCACTCGTTGAAGATATGGCATGATTGGACCTCGGGGCTCTTAAGCAACTTCACCGGACGGGGTGGCCCGAAAGCACAGGAGCGTAGCGAACCAAAAATAAGTCTCCAATAGCATTCACCTAGCCACCCCAATGTGTTTACATAGTTGGTTCAGTCCCACGAGCTTCTGTTTCCAAACTACAGCGTTCGGTAGCCCTACATTGACTCAGTTGTACTATTTCATGCATTTGCAAACAATAGACAACTTGAGAGAATTGGATGGAAATTGAGAAATCCACAAGATTATTTCATAGAGGGCCTTGATGTGGAGGTTTTGCATCTAATGATATGTCTCTAGGTGCCACTTGAGTCCGAGAAATCACCTATCGAAGATATGGCGTGATTGGGCCTCAAGGCTCTTAAGTGACTACGCTCGACGGGGTAGCCCAAAAGCATGAGGAGCGGAGTGAAAAAAATGAAGCCTCCAATAGCATTCACCTATCCACCGGGACATGTTGGCATAGTTAGTTCAGTCCCACAAGCTTTCGTTTGTAAACTACATCCTCTAAGAGCCCCACACCTGACTTAGAATACACTATTTCGAGTGTTTGCAAACAATAGGACAATGAGAGAACCGAATGGAGATGGATAAAAACGTGAGAGGATTTTTTATATGGCCTCAACATGGAGGTTTCAGATCTAACGAGACATCTCTAGGTGCCACGGAGTCTGAGAAATCACTCGTCGAAGATATGGCGTGTTTTGGCCTCAGGGCTCTTAAGGGACTATGCCTAGACGAGGTAGCCCGAAAGCACGGGAAGCATAGGGAACAAAAAAATCCTCCACTAGTGTTCGTAGGCCATACAAATGTGTTGGCTCGAGATGGTTTGGTCCCAAAGTCATTGTTTGCAAACCGCAACATCTAGCGACCTTACATTGACTTAGACTACACTATTTCATGCGTTTACAAACAATAGGATACCGAAAGAACTTGATGGAGATGAAGAAAACTGCGAGAGGATTTCATCGAGGGATTCAACATGGAGTTTTTTGATTTGATGAGACATCCGTAGGTGCCACAAAGTCTAAGAAATCACATGTCGAAGATATCAGTTATTTTGGTCTCAAGGCTCTTAAGAGACTACGCCTGAACGAGGTATCCCGAAAGAACAGGGAGCGTAGGGACCCAAATAAACATCCTCCACTAGTGTTCACTAGGTCATTTGGATATTTTGGCACATTGTTTGGTCCCACAAGCTACCATTTGCAAAATACAACATCTAGTAGCCTTACATTGACTTAGACCATACTATTTCGCACATTTGCAGACAATAGGACATTGAGAGAACCAAATGGAGATGGAAAAAATCACGAGAGTTTTTCATAGAGTGCCCAGACATGGATTTTTGGATCTGACATAACATCTCTAGGTGCCACAGAGTCTAAGAAATCACCCGTCAAAGATATAGCTTGTTTTGGCCTCGGGGATCTTAAGGGACTACGGCCGAGACCACTATTCAACTATGTAACTATGTAGACTATGAACTTAATTTTTTTGCAGACCACTATTGTTCCAATTGTTCATTTTGAAAGAATGAATATCTTCAATCAAACAAAGAATGAAGAGCTTGAAATTTTTGGACATTACAAAAGGTTGTTTGTGCCCAAAAAGAAGCCGAAGGCCATATAAATTTTCAATCTTCAACTTTAGATGACAATGAACATCATGAAGAAAAACAATTAGGTGAAGATGTCATTATGATTTAAGAAGAAATGCCTCCTAAAAGTCATAAATAGTCAATTTGATTATCCAAAAACATCGGAAGAACTTTAAGAGAAGATACGAGTAAAAAAGTAAAAATGTGAAGCGTGGAAGGACTACACCTTAAGCTGGAATGGAATATCTATGTGATGTTGTCGATAGAATCATGGATAATCTTAAGGACAACATGCGAAGTTGATTATTTTTATTAATCCCAGTTGCTTCAACTTCACAAATCAAACCAGTAGTTCCAAAAGTAACATCTTGGTAAGAAAAACTATAATGAAGTATTGATAATTGAGCACGAAACTCATTTAGAATTGCATTTTATTTTTGATTGAGCATTCACGCATGGTTTATTTTTGAAGGAAGAAATTCATTTTATATGTGAAAAATAGAATGCTGATTTAGTCTATTACTCGACTATTTAGGTTAGATTGATGTAGTCATTCAATGAAAGTTTTAATCTCTTTAGTACTAACATGGAAATTTTTTTAGGGCCGTATGAAATCCTCTCACGGTTTTATCCATATCCATCGGTTCTCTCGTTGTCCTATTATTTGTAAACGCGTGAAATAGTGCAATCTGAAGTCGAGTGTAAGGCTACCCGATGCTATATTTTATAAATGGTAGCTCATGGCACCAAACCGTATAGGCTAACACATCTGGATTGCTTGGTGACCACTAGTGGAGTAATCATTTTAGATCCCTATGCTACTCATTATTTCAAAGGCTACCTCATCAGGGCATATTTCCTTAAGAGCCCTGAGGCCTAAATATGTTATATCTTTGATGGGTGATTTCTCAGACTCCGTGGCACCTAGAGATGTCTCGTCGAGATATGAGACCTTCATGTTAGAGCCCTAAAAAATACTAATATGGTTTTCTCTGTCTCCATCTGGTTCTCTCGTTCTGCTATTGTTTTGCAAACACGTGAAATAGTGCGGTTTGAGTTAGTGTAGGGTCATCGGAGAGGTGTAGTTTACAAACAAAAGCTCATGGGACCAAACCAACTACACCAAAACATTGAGGTGGCGAGGTGAATTCTAGTGAATAATTTTTTTGGTTCCCTATGCTCCCCATGCTTTGAGGCTACCTTGTCTGGTGTAGTCGTTTAAGAGCCCCGAGGCCCAATCATGCATATCTTCGACGGGTGATTTCTCAAAATCTATGGCACCTAGAGATGTCTCATTAGATCCAAGACCTCTATGTCGGGGCCCTCATGAAATCCTCTCATGGTTTTCTTCATCTCCATCTGGTTCTCTTGTGCTTATTGTTTGTAAACGCACGAAATAGTGCGATCTGAGTCGGTGTAGGGATGCCGAGACGTTGTAGTTTATAAATGGAAGCTCATGGGACAAATAATCTATGCCAACACATTGGGGTGGCTGGGTGAATGCTATCAGAGGATTCTCTTAGGTTCCCTATGCTTCCCATGCTTTCAGGCTACCCCATCTAGTCGTAGTCGCTTAAAAGCACAAAGGGCCAACCACGCCATATCTTCGACAGGTGATTTCTCGAACTCCATAGCACCTAGAGATGTATCGTTAGATCCAATACCTCCACATTAGGGCCATATATGAAATACTCTTGTGGTTTTCTCCATCTCCATCTGGTTCTCTTGCTATGTTATTGTTTGCAAATGCACGAAATAGTGCAGTCTAAGTCAATGCAAGGCTCCTATAGGCTATAGTTTGCAAACGGAGGCTCGTGGGACTGAACCAACTACACCAACATGTCGGGGTGGCCTGGTCAATGCTATTGGAGGATTTTTTTTGTTCCCTACGCTCCCTGTGCTTCCGAGATACCTCGCAGGCGTAGTCCCTTAAGAGCCCTGAGGCCCAAACACGACATATCTTTGACGGGTGGTTTCTCGGACTCCATGTCAACTAGAGATGTCTCATTAGATCTAAGACCTCCATGTTAGGGCCCTCTATGAAATCCTATTGCAGTTTTCTCCGTCTCCATCTAGTTCTCTCGTTGTCTTTATTATTTGCAAACGCGTGAAACAGTGCAGTTTGAGTCATTGTAGGGCTACCAGAGGCATGTAGTTTGCAAACGAAGCTCATGAGACTGAAAAACTACGCAAAAATGTTGGGGTGGCCAAGTGAATGTTAGTGGAGAATTTTTTGTTTGGTTCCCTATGCTCCTCGTGCTTTTGGGCTACCCCGTGTTGGCGTAGTCCCTTAAAAGCTTTGAGGCCCAATCACGCCATGTCTTTGACAAGTTATTTCTAAGACTCCGTGGCACTTAGAGATGTCTTGTTAGATCTGATACTTCCATGTTGGGGCCCTCTATGAAAAATTCTCGCAGTTTTCTTCATCTCCATCCAGAGTTCTCTCATTGTCTTTATTCTTTGCAAATGCACGAAATAGTGCGGTGAGTCGAGTGTAGGGATGTTAGACACTTTCGTAGTTTGCAAATGGTATATCGTGGGACCAAACCAACTAGACCAAAACATCAAGTGGCTGGATAAATGGTATTGGAGGCTTCATTTTGGTTCCCTACGCTCCTCGTGCTTTTAAATACCCAAATCTGGGCATAGTCACTTAAGAGCACGAAGGCCCAACCACACCATATCTTGACGGGTTACTTCTCAAACTATGTGGCACCCAAAGATGTCTTGTTAGATCTAATACCTCAATTTCAGTGCCCCTTATGAAATCCTCTTGTGGTTTTCTCTGTTTCCATTCGGTTATCTCGTTGTCTATTGTTTGTAAATGCTTGAAATAGTGTAGTCCGAGTTAGTGTCACATTTGTCGTCGAGGTGTAGTTTACAAACGGAAGCTTGTGGGACTGAACCAACTACACCAACACATCGGGGTGGATAGGTGAATGGTAGTGGAGGCTTTGTTTTGGTTCCCTACGCTCCCCGTGCTTTTGGGTTACCCCGTTCGGGTGTAGTCGCTTAAGAGCCCTGAGGCCCAATCACGCCATATCTTCGACAAGTCATTTCTCAGACTCTGTGGAACCTAGAGACATCTTGTTAGATATAAAACCTCCATGTCAGGGCCCTCTATGAAATTATCTCATGGTTTTCTCCATTTCCATCTGGTTGTCATGTTGTGCTATTATTTGTAAACACGCGAAATAGTGCGGTCCCGAGTCATTGTAGAGGGTCATCGTCAGATGCTATAGTTTGGAAATTGAAGCTCGTGGGACAAAACCAACTATGCCAGCACATTGAGGTGGATAGGTGAACACTATTGGAGGCATTTTTGTTTCCTATGCTCCTTGTGCTTTCGAGCTACCCCATCTGGGCGTAGTCACTTAAGAGCCCCGAGGCCCAATCACGCCATATCTTCGACAAGTGATTTCTCAGACTCTGTGGCACCTAAAGATGTCTCATTAGATCGAGACCTCCACCTTAGGGCCCTATAAAAAATAATTTCATGGTTTTCTCTGTCTGGTTGTCTCATTGTGCTATTGTTTGCAAACACAAGAAATAGTGCAATCTGAGTCAGTGTAGGGCTACCAAAGGCTGTAGTTTGCAAACGAAAGCTCATGGGACTGAACCAACTACACCAACATGTCAATGTGGCTTGGTGAACACTAGTGGAGGATTATTTTTGGTTCCATATGATCCTTGTGCTTTCGGGCTACCTCGTCAGGGGTAGTCCTATAAGAACCCTGAGGCCCAAACACACCATATCTATGACGGGTGATTTTTCAGACTCCATGGCACCTAGAGATGTATCGTTAGATCCAAGACCTCCATGTTGGGGACCTCTATGAAAGCCTCTTATGGGTTTCTCTATCTCCATCCGGTTCTCGCGTTGTCTTATTGTTTGTAAACACACAAAATAGTGCGGTTTGAGTCGAGTGTAGGGGCTTTAGAGGTTGTAATTTGTAAATGGAAGTCGTGGGACTGAAGTAAATATCTCAAAATGTCAAGCTAGCCTGGTGAAAACTATTGGAGGCTTCATTTTTTTTTCTATATGTTCCTCGTGCTTTCAGCTACCTCATCCAGGGCATAGTGCCTTAAGAGCCCGAGAGGCCCAAACACGCCATATCTTTTACGGATGATTTATCGACTTCGTGGCACCTAGAGACATCTCATTAGATCCAAAACCTCCATGTCGAGACCCTCATGAAATCCTCTTGCAGTTTTCTCCGTCTCCATATGGTTCTCTCATTGTAATATTGTTTGAGAACACGTGAAATAGTGCGGTCCTGAGTCGGTGTAGGGCTTCCGGACATTGTAGTTTGCAAATGAAAGCTCTTGGGACCAACCCAACTACGCCAACATGTCAAGGTGGCTAGGTAAATGCTAGTGGAGTATTTATTTTGGTTCCCTATGCTCCCCGTGCTTTGAGCTACCCCCTCAGGCGTAGTCTCTTAAGAGACCCGAGGCCCAAACATGCCATATCTTCGACGGGTCATTTCTCGACTCCATGAAACCTATATACCTCTCGTTAGATCTGAGACCTCCATGTCATAGCCATCTAGGAAAGCCTCTTACGGTTTTCTCCATCTCCATCATCTGGTTCTCTTGTTGTGTTATTGTTTGCAAATGCACGAAATAGTGTAGTCGATTCAAGTATAGGGCTGTCGAGAGGCTATAGTTTGCAAACAAAGGCTCGTGGGACCAAACCAACTACACTAACACATTGGGGTGGACATTTAAGTGCTCTTTGGAGCATTTTTTTGTTCCCTACACTCCGTGTGCTTTCGGAGCTACCCTATCCAAGCGTAGGTTCTTAAGAGCACCGAGGCCCAAACACTCCATATCTTCGACGGGTGATTTCTCAAACTCCGTGGCACCTAGAGATGTCTCATCAAATCTATGACCTCCACGTTGAGGCCCTCTACAAAATCCTCTCATAGTTTTCTCCATCACCATTCATACTTTGAGTCAAAGTAAGGTTGTCCATTGCCAACCACCCGAATAATGTAGGTGGTTCATACAATATAGGTGGTGAAAGCGATAATTTTTATTTGTTGTTCCTTTTTAATATTTAATTTATCTTAGCTTCACTTGGCTTCAAGAATAATAAATTATCTCTGACGAGTGCTAACCACGTGAAGGTGGAAGCTAGTTTGGCACCACTAACCTACATAAACATGTTAGTATGAAATTAAATAGAATATTAAATCTTACAAAGTTTAAACAAAATCATTTAAGTAAATATTCAAATTAAATTCATGAAGAACATACCTTTGCAAATTCAATCCAATGAATCACAAGGATCAACTCTATTCTTGATGATATCAAGAATTGCTTCATGATTTGATTCACGAACCTTCCACTGATTTTTGTTTGATGGCTAACCTTAATATTTGATCAATTTAATATTTGATGCAAGGAAAAATGTGAATAGTGAAGTATCTTCCGATGTACTTCATAGTCTTTAAATAACCATATGTTTGATTTTTTTATAGGATATTTTTGAAGCCAAGTTCGGTGACTACCACCGATTCAAAGTGGGATACTCAACGTCTTCACCATCAATGACTGTGGAAGTAAAAAAATTCCCCTCTACACAACGAGATAAGAAGTAGTTTGTTCCCTCTTCATTAAATTTTGTCGCAATAACTACAAAAACGTGCCCTATGTATCACAAAGTAAAATTGTTCAAACAATTTATAAATACATTAAGAGTTGACCATTTAATAATTTATAATTCTAAAACATGGCATGTACATATATGTATGTACCTTGTTGCACTAAATCGTAGAGACACTGGTTAAAATTAGGTGATGTTGTCATTTGATCGAAGAACCAACAAGTTGTAATGATTGTGGAACTTGATGTGTGTTGAGTGGAATTAGAGGTTTACAAGTCCATTCATCCACCCACTACTATGACTCACATTCATTCCACACAAAATAAATGTATGATATACAAAAACATGGCATGCACCTAGTATAAATAGTCCAAGCATTTGCATTTGATCTAGGGAATGAGTGCATATAACTTGATCCTATGTTATCTCGTTTTTAGTGATTTCAGCTAAAATTGAGATAACCATAGAAATGTTTTAACAAAATCTCCTAAAAATGCCCTTTGAAGGAGATCTTTGGGTTTTCAGGTTTCCATGCATGGAAACATGTCTTTGACATGCTTCATGTCGATTGACTTCGAAACCCGAAACTCGATTACATTCCAGTGTGTCAGGTTTTGGAACTCAGGAGCATTAGAACATACCTTTCAAAAAGCATGCTTCATGTTGCTTGTTTCTGAAACCCGAAACCCAAACCTTTCCTTTGTATCGGGTTTTTGAACTTGATAACATCCAAACATGTCTTTTACATGCTTCATGTCAGTTGGTTCCCAAACCCGATTTGATAAGAAAACCTTTGTATTAGGTTTTCAGATGTGCTAAGCATGATGACATGGCATTAATGTTGAGTTGTTGGTTAGTTGGCACACGTGTCGGAGGAGGTGTAATTAATGCTAGGGCTTTATAAATAGTCCAATTTTACACGTCATTTTTACCTGACATATTTTCACTGCGTGGATTTTTCATACATGCTCCTTCGACCTCCAAACCTGACTAAACCTCTTGATCAATTTTGTGATCCGTCTTTGACCATTTTTCAAATTTATTGAAGGTATTTTTCTCTTCTTATCATTTTGTGGCCTTTAGGGTTGTTTTTGAAGTATTCATTCGGTGTTTTTCCTCTTTTCTTTTTCTTCCCTCTAGGTTTAGGGTTTAGGGTTGTTTTCTTCATTTTCTAATGTATTCCCATGAAACCTCTGGTTTAAAATTCATCCATGTTTTCTTATTTTTCCCATGAGGTATACTCTTTAGATTGTTGAGAAGAATCTAATAAAAACCTAACTTACCAACTTGGTGGAAATTTATTTGTTCTGACATCCCAAAACCCGACGACTTTATTTCATATTTTTGGGTGTCGACATCCTTTGGTTTAAAGTAGAGTATCGAGTTTCTCCAATTTCTCATAACCCCCAACTTCTGCTTGTGTTAGGTTCCACAGAGTGTTCAACACCACCTGATTTCTTCCTTTGTGTCGGGTTTCACAAAGTTTCTGACACAACCTAGTTTCCATATACCTTTGTAGTGTGTCAGGTTTCACAAAGTGCTTGATAGGTATCAAATTCTGATTAGTGTGGCGGATCTGTAGGGTTTCTCACCACGCGTCCAAGCCCGATTGTTCAACCATAATTTATCTAGGCATTCTTTCATCCAGAATTCTCATGTTAGATCTTGGATCATCTAAGAATAAGTTAGACAATTCATGAAAGATGAAGTACAAGTACCGAAAGATGGAGTCCCCTTCCTACATAGATTACAATTATGACATCGAGACACGGAGCTTGGTAACATAGACATGGAGGAATTTTGGAACAGAACCAAGGATTCTTCTTAGAGTCCCTAGATGAAGTCAATAACCAATAATGGCATCCCTCTTGCAACAGGATTCCCAATATCTCGCTCAATGAACCAAGCTCATCCTGGCCCGTGCTTCCAATTATGACTCAAATTTTCTCTCAGTGAAAAATCAAGCAGGAGAAATCATAGTGAATTTGGATGGGGGTTACTTTGATGACCTCTTAAGATTGCCCAAATTTGGGAAATATGTTAATGTAGATCTAAAGTTAGCACATAAATCTTGGGACAAAGATCAAGAAGACTGCATCAAGAATGTCAATAAAAATTTCTTGATCAAGGCAAAGCCAACCATCTCTAGGTTTCCCAAACTTGTCCCCAGGAGTGATTTCGTCCTTGAAATCAGTGATATTATCACCCTACTGAGTCGAGTATATCAATTCCTTGAGTCAAGAGACTTCTAAGGGTGGATGTATTAATTAATGGTCATTATAAAGAAGAACAAACAAGGGATCAATTAGAGCAGTCTTATAAGTGATGAGATTGATTCCCAGATGAAGACAATCTTGACTACTGGCAAGTTTTATATGTCATCATACGTTACCTATGCAGCAGCTGGAATGAGAAATTACCCAAGATTAGATGCAAAGGGAAGTAGGTCAATAGAACATATATATAGGTATTTCCCTCAACTAACAATGAAGGGGTCTGAGGATCAATTCAGAAGAGTGAATGACGCCTTCTTTTATGAAAACATCTACATGTTGAACCCTGATTTAAGGAAAAGAAGAGTCTCTGATGAGGCATGGGCCGAAGTATCGAAATGGGGTTGTATCTTCTTGTAATTCAAGAATTTCACATACCTTCGAGGTAGTCATGTACCCAGTGATCCTTTCTATTTTCCCAGGTTCCCAGGTGATAAGCTAATCCTAATGGAGTTGGTTAGACAATTGTTGGATTTTCACAAATTCCAACAGAGTAAGCACAAGGCCTTCATCTCCTTCCCTATTTCCATCGGAAGGTACACATGGTCAACAATGGTTAAAGACAAGAATTTGGTGCACAAGCTTCAATAAAATTTTAAGAAGCACATGAAGCAAAGAGATGGGTTTGATTTCCAAGGAGTCCTTAAGTCGTATAGTACCTTATATCTACATATGCCTAGTATAGAAGACATTTGTGTGGATCTTTGGGAAAAGTTTCCATCTCAAGAAAGGATAGTAACAAGTTGACATTAGAAGAGATTTAGATGTTAGATGTATCTAATATCCCGAGAAAGCACTACGGACAATAAGAGTGTCCTTGATGCCTCATATAATGGGCTGAATGAAGACCAATATGTATTCCTAGCCATTGATTGGTCCATTGCTGAGAAATCTTCTATCACAAGAAGAGATGCCCAAATTCTTTCCCATACTAAGGCGTGGCTCATTTCTTGGGGAATGAGTTATAAAGAAGGGATTTTTTCAAAGATAGCTACTTTAGAAGTGGGACCCTCTAAGGGAAAAAAGGAAAAGGATAAGAACCCTTCCAAGAAGCCAATAAAGGTTAAGTTTTTTAGAAAGGGAGAAGAGCAAGGGAACACATCAGTGGCCACTCTCCCACAAACGGTTGAGGTTCTTGATTCACCTCCACCACCAAAACTAGGAAATATTCCTTCAGGAGAAGAGGTTGGTCAACCTCCCATTCCCCTTTTGGTTGTCAGTTCATCAGAGGTAAGTCTTCCTCTTATCTCTCAAGCTCTAATTTTAGAATCATTACCTCCCCCATTCAACCTCCTTTGCTTTAGGTTTCTTCACCAAGTTCCTCAACCATGGCCAACATCTTCTCTGGCCTCTCACCTCTCCCCACTAGACCCAAGTTAACCATGGATATGCCTCCTCCTTCTACACCTTCATTCCCTGAGTCCATTTCCATGGACACTACACTTGCAGTGACCACCACTCCACAAGAAAACCTTCCTCCACCTGAAGATGTGACCGTAACACCTACAATGGGAGAAAATTCTTCCAGTACACCTCAATGGTTAATAGATTAGACCCCGAGGAAGAGGAAGGTGGTAGTTCCCCTACCAGCCTTTGATTTCAGTTCCCTCAAGGTCACTCCTACCAAGTCTGCCAAGAAACCCAAAATAGTTTCAAGGATTTCAGTTGACACCTCGGGGCATATGTTTATAGAAATTGTCACTCCCGTGGCTAACAAAACCAAGGATGATATAATGGTCACCGATCATTATATGACAAAGGTTGATCTAGGAAAATTAACAATGGAGGGAGCACAATAGGATGCATAAGATGTCATGAATGTGTTATGCCAAAAGCTGAAGGAAAATATGGCAAACAGAGATGAGCTAAAAGGGAAAGTAGAGCGGTTGACATAAGTTCTACTCAAGATCTCAAAGCCTCACGAGTTAACACCATCATCCTCTATTCCTATCAGTTCAATTTCTCATCAGTACCCATGATTGAGAAGATTAATGAGAAGGAGAAAACGATCGATGAATGGATCTAGAGATTGCTCCTTTAAGGAAAATAGGTCATTGATGACACCATGGAAAACTAAAAATCCTTGGAGGATATAAAGAAGGATGATGAGAAAATGGATGATGAATTTTCAGAACAAGACAAAACCTAGAGTTAACTTTTGAAGCTCTCAATACACTAAAATAGGTTCCATCCCGCATCTTGGTCAAAGAAGGCATCATTCCACATGGGGACAAGCATTTTCAACTAACCAAAGCCATTAGATTTAGAATAAATATTCTCAATGAAGCTTGCAGAAAATTGAGGGAATCAAGAGATCAATTGGTTGATGGCACAAATGACATAGAAGAAGAGCTAATCAAGATCTACGCTAAAGTGTTGAATGAAATCTTGAGTATTCTGCCCGTTGGTGATCTTTACAAGCAAATCTAAGAATCAATTCAGCATGAACCAACTTATGGCTTTAGCCTAGAAATCATTGATAGGTTCATGAAGATTGAACATTCTTTGGAAACACTGAGGAAACTCAACAAGAGACTAAAGAAACTTCTTGGTAACGTGAGCAATACTCAAGAAATGTGTGAAGTCCTGAGTGATCATTCCACCGTGCTGATGAAGATGAGATGTAGGGCATAATCTGAAAGTTCCAAGAATTTTGGGACAAGTAGGCTTTGCTAGAGGAAGATAAAGATGATGAAATGGAATAGGCATAATGTTTCATGTCATTTCAATCTTGAAATCGACATGTCTTTTTCATTTTCGTTTCGTCATGTAGGAAGAAAATTTTGACTTGGTCTCCTATGTGAGAGTCAAGAAAAATAGGACTCTACTTAAAAATACTAATTTATCGGATTTATCCTATTTTCTCTCAACTCCTTTTATTATAAATGTGGAATGCTTGTGCATTCCAAAGGGTTGATATTTTTGGAATATTGAGAACTATTGTGAAGAAGAAAGACTTTGTGTTTTCTTTTAATCATTTAAGGAATAGAAACTGATGCTATTTTGCAAACTTTGTGTTGTGAGATGTATCTTTCTTAAGGTATTTTTATTATGTTCATAATCTTAAGCTATTCTTTGTTTAGCATCTTGATTGTTCTAATCATTTCAAACATTAATTTTATTATCTAAAACTCATATGATTATTTTGTGATCTATGTTTTCTTGAAAGAAAATATGTTCCCCTTATTTCCTTTCCATTGTGTTTCTTCCATTATAATAATTTCATTTCTAATCCTTTCCATTTCAGAAAAATAGCAATATCTTCACCTAGTGTGGATATGGATTTCGAGATTTTATCCCAACCCCAATGGTTAGATTAGTGTGCATACTGTATATATTATTTATGTTGTGTTTTAGATTAGTAATAAATAGGCAACCTCACCTATCTTTGAGGAGGATTTAATCCCATGTCTTAGTTTAACCTCATATTTTTCTTGAAAAATATCCAACCAAGATTTTTGGTGACTCCTTTGGGAATATGGATTGATAAGACTAAGCTTATCCTATTGGTGTCTAGTGACTCGTGTTTTCCTTATTTACCACAAGATCTAATTTCTAGTTCAATCGGCTAGAAAGATAGTCACTCAATCAACAACATAATTTGAGGCTTTCACCCAATAGTGTTACATCTAGCCGGGCAAGAAGTTCTTCACCCATCTGAAGAATTCATATTCCTTAAGAACAGAAGTTTCTTTAACTTGTCGTGCATTATTCTTGCTAGATATTCAGATTCATGTACACACTTCATTTAGAAGAATGGCAGCACAACGTATGCCTTGGGGTGTGGCTATTGGTCCTCTTTCCCTTACTCCACTGTTGCATGACCTACCACATGGATCACATAAGAATATTCCTAAGTTAAATGGTGATACAAAGCAACACCCTGATGAACACATCACTTCATTCTTTGTTTCATGTGGCATTCTTGGAGTTTCCAATGAAGACATCTCTATTTGAATCTTCATTGAGACATTGCACAGTGTAGTAGCAAAATGGTTCTACCATCTCCCGAATGCATGCATTGCCAACTAGGCTACCATGCGGTCTATATTTGAAGCAAGGTTCAAACTAGTTGAATATTGTCATGCCTTGTTAGCACAACTTACACACATGAAGAAGGAGTCTTATGAACCCATGTAGGATTTCATAGCTAAATTCAACAAGCTAATTCATAAGATTCCAGAGCTAGCCATTCCCACTCTTGAAAATCAGAAGTGTTTCTTCATCAACGCTCAGCCCCCTGATGTAAGATTCTTGTTGATAAGATCTGTTGTCCGCGAATTGGGCACCGCTCAAGCTACAACCACTGAGATAGAAGATGATCTTATTCTAGCCAGAAAAATTAGAAAAGAATCATCTAAGCCTAAAAATCAAAGTTCCTCTTAGAGTACCTTTGATCCTATAATTGGAAGATGGCTAATGACTTGATCACTTTAAAGAAGAAAATGTCCTAACGGGCATCCAACATTCCTTATAGGGATATTCCTGGATGGAATTTCAACAATGCTAATGGTGCCCCCATAAGAGACAAGAATCGATTGATCGCTAGTCCCACTAGGCTAGTAATTGAAGCTCCTCCTATTAACGCAGTAGTTGAAGTAGTTGAGGAAGATGAAGAACCTGATGATCAAGATTCTCATGAAGCTTTTGAAGCTTCAGGATATGTTGATGAGTATTTTGACGATTCACTTGGCAACTCCAACATTGGGTATTTGGAGTATGAGGAAGACAAAGGTGAACACAATGGCCAATCATTCACAATCTTCACTTGATCCCAATCTCAGAATCCCAAAAATCTGGTTGAAGGCTCTAAGGATAAAAGTAAAGAAGCTCCCATGGTTATGGCTAAAAGAGGCTCTCCTATCTCAACACAAACTGAAAAGGAGATAACAAAAAAGGTAACTTCACCTTCCAACTCTCTTTCTCCTACTTTTAAGGCCGTACCTTGGTTCGGAGCCATAGGAACAGAACTGATCCCTCCATCATTCCTTCATATACTACTTTCGACATCATTGATCATGCAAAGAAAACCAAAATCCAAATGTCAGAAGCCGAATACCTTCAGTCCAACCCTGAGAAATTTGAGAAACTTTCCAAATTCATTAGAAGCAAGGTTCTTTATTCCTCCATCTTCGAAAGGCATTTTTCCTAGCCCCACTCAACCTTTACCTCAGAGTAATATGACCTTTGTTGCTTCTTCGGGAAAGATTGAACCATTTTATTTGTCTTTACTTATAAATGGTTTTAAACTCAACAATTACATAATTGACTTAGGAGCCTCTGATAATGTAATGCCCATAAAAGTAGCTCATGCCCTTGGACTCACACTAACTAAATATTATGGGTGGTGTTACTCCATGGAAACTAAACAAGTCCCCTTGATTGGCCAAATCAAGGATGCGTAGTTTGCATTTGTTGCATTTCCGAGAAAAGAGAGTAAAAATCACTATCCTAGTTGCTGATATCTCAGTTTATTATGGGATTCTTTTGGGAAGAGGTTTTTGTAAATAAGTATGAGGATAAATCAACATGGATTGGACTAAAGCTAAAATTCTAGTAAATGGAGTTCCTCGTGTCCTTCACCCCGAAGCACAAGCTAAGTACTGGTTATTAAATCAAATGATCCTAATGCTAAAATTCTCTTTGAAGATGCAGGCTTGGGTAATTATTTCCTGACATATGAGGTGCCCTCTGTAGAATAGAAAGAATAAGATCCTAACGCTGTTTGGACCCTTGAGTTTGACGGGAGCTATTCAACTACTTGTTCAGGTGCTGGCGTGGTTCTTATATCTCCAGATTTCAATATCTTTCCCTTTACTTTCAAGTTACAGTTTGATAATACTAATAACATAGCTGAATATGAAGATTTTTTATTAGGATTAGAAATGGCAAGACAAAAAGGAATCCGAAATCTCAAAGTACAGGGATATGTCGAGTTGATTGTGAATCAAGTAAGGGGGATTTATCGGCTAAAAATGATCACCTAAGACATTACAAAAACAAGGTTTAGGACAACATAGAATGCTTTGATGCTTTTTCCATTAAGGTAATCTTAAGATATTACAATGATAAAGTTGATTCCTTAGTTGTTTTTGCATCTCTTCTTCTCCCCCACCCATAGTTCAAATAGGACACGAGATACCATTGAGATTGTGTATCATCCAAGCATTCCAGATAACTCAGCACACTAGCAAGTGTTTAATGACGATCAACTGGTATTGTCTTTTCTTGAGAAAGATGAAAATTTTAGTGAGCTTTATTTTGAAGGATTAGAATCAGCTTTCCATGAGTCCATCTCTAACTCATATCACGAAATCGATGTTGAATTCATCTAGATCAAAGGCAATAATATTTCAAAGGGATTAGTTTCTCTGGAAGGTCTGTTTGACAAGCATGACCATTTCATTCAGGATAAAAGGAAAGTTGAAGGTGCTTAAAGGGAAGTTGAAGGTGCTTAAAGGAAAGTTACAAGGTCATATTGTGACTCAATGCCCCAAGTTCATCTTGGCTGTGCTTCCAATTATGACTTAAATTTTCACTCGGTGAAAAATCAAGTAGGAGAAATCATAGTGAATTTGGACGGGGTTACTTTGATGACCTCTTACGTCTACCCAAACTTGAGGAATATGTTAATGTAGATCTAAAGTTAGCACAGAAATCCTAGGACAAAGATCAAGAAGACTGCATCAGGCATGTGAATAAAAAGTTCTTGATCAAGGCCAAGCCAACCATCTCTAGGTTTCCCAAGTTTGTCCCCAGGAGTGATTTCATCCTTGAAATCAGTGATATTATCACCCTGTTGAGTCGAGTATTTGGATTCCCGAGTCAAGAGACTTCCAAGGGTGGATGTATTAATTCATGGTCATTATAAAGAAGAACAAACAAGGGATCAATTAGATCAGTCTTATAAGTGATGAGATTGATTCCCAGATGAAGACAATCTTGACTACTGGCAAGTTTTATATGTCATCATACGTTACCTATGCAACAGCTGGAATGAGAAATTACCCAAGATTAGATGGAAAGGGAAGTAGGTCAACAGAACATATATATCAATATTTCCCTCAACTGACAATGAAGGGGTCCGAGGATCAATTCAAAAGAGTGAATGACGCCTTCTTTTATGAAAACATCTGCATGTTGAACCCTGATTTAAGGAAAAGAAGAGTCTCTGATGAGGCATGGACCAAAGTATTGTTATCTGTAAAATTGGCAAGGGCAATTTACTGAGATAACCATACCGAAATTTTTTCCGATCCTCGTCGGGGATTTCTTGCGTTCGGAACGTTGCAAAATCCCTTCCCGGGAAATCTAGTTTTTCGAACTTAGCCGATTTTTTGGTCTTTTTGGCCGGGCGCATATAATGACTATGCAACATCAACTTTTGATGTGCCCCCTTTAAATCCTTTGGCGCATGTTTTCTTGTGTCAACAGGTGTTTTGGTGTGCCTCACTATGTTGAGTCTTTCTTGCATGCGCCAAGGCGCATGCGCCTTCCTGTCAACAGAACATTTGTTGCGCCACTTTTTGGTGCACCAAGGGTGCACATATTCCTCTGTCAACACCACTTTCGGTGCACCATAGGCGCACATATCTTTGTGTTGACAAGCATTTTGGTGCGCCATAGGGCACATGTTTTCTTGTGTCGACAGCTCTTTTGGTGCGCCACTTGAAAAGTTGGTGGCGCATTTATTGCCTCCTCGCCTATATATAGGCACATTTGCGCTGTCATTATCACCAGAGCTATCACGTGATTATTTTTAATATTATTTTCTCTGAGACTGTCAGCGCACCTACCCTGTCACTTTCGATCACGTCGTGGACCCGTTTTCACGCTTTTTCATTGTTTAAATCGGGTAAGTGGCCTTCTTTCTTTTGTGCATTTTGTATTTGAGGTTTTTGGATGCTAGGACTGGTTCAGTTTGGATTGGAAAAATGAGAAATCATGTTTTTCCCCCTTGCTACTCTCTTTTCCATTCTTCCTCATGTTCTCCTCCCCTCTTTCCAGATCTGCTGGGAAGGGGACTCTGTCCTGAAAATGATTACTCAAAATATTGGTATTAAGCCTCTTCATCACCCAAATGAACCTTGCAAAAGGAGCTTAACCATA
The DNA here is from genome assembly GCA_018340775.1 of Taxus wallichiana var. yunnanensis. NCBI lineage: Eukaryota > Viridiplantae > Streptophyta > Pinopsida > Cupressales > Taxaceae > Taxus > Taxus wallichiana. Next base: position 280,510,269 of record CM031237.1, on the reverse strand, counting down.
TGCAAACCCCTCAGAGAGAGAGCTGAAGCTTGAAAAGAAAAGCGTATTTTCCTCTCAATGGTGCATCTGTCACCCCTATTACACAAAGAATAGCGCGCAATGATTGTGCACTTTCCCTACCCTGCTACATCATGAAAAGTTGCGCCCTCATGGCACACTTCCCCCACTTGCTGCAAATGCTTCCCGTGTGCCCTCTTGGTGCATCAAACTTGAGTGCAACATTACAAATTCCTGCGCCCTTTGGCGCACCCAGCATCCATGTAACAGTCTTTTCCTATGCGCAAAGTGCAAAGCTATAAATGGCGCCTGGCGCATCCATGATTGCAACAACATCATGTTATGCATTCCTTCCATGCGCCATGCCAAGTTCCCTTTAGTGCACAAAAAGCATATGTTACACAAACCTTATATGTGCCTTTGGCGCACCGAAGTTCCATGCAACATGAAAGATATATGCGCCACGGGTGCATCCTGTTCCCGTGTAACATAAAGAATCCATGCGCCCTTTATAAAACGCACCCATATGGCATAGGCACGCTTGTGCTTACAACAAAAAAATGCAACATACAGTATCCATGCACCATGCACCCTTTGGCGCTGATTTACCCCTTGCAACACCCTTTACCTGTGCGCCTTGTTATTTAGCCCTGTAAACTGCAGCATTCATGCGCCCTACGCCCTAAGGCGTCAAAATTGCTAACTCTTTCTTCTATCAGCATTTCAATGGAAAATCAAATAGCTGACATGACTTTCTTCTGTTGGGTCTCACTTCTTATTCTTGCATATCAAGAACTAAGTTCTAAAGAACATATGTCAACATCAAGCAGGAAACCTATCAAATCTAAAGGCAAGGCCAATCTCACAGAAGAAGAAATGAAATATAAGTATCAGAGGGTCAGAATGCCCGAGTCCCAAGCATAGTGTGACCTAGACATCAGAGACTCAGAACTGGGTCATATTGACATAGAGGAATTCTGGGCCAGAACCCAAAGGGTCACGAGAATTCCATGGATAGACAAGCTGATAGGCAGTGCCCGACACCTTGCTGGTGGGATCCCTGTCAGGGCCGTAAATAATGAATTTATGATGGTGGTAGCCCGATGCTACAACAAGGACACAAGATGTGTTCATGGGGAGAAGGGTGAGGTCATTATTAACCTCACTGCCCGCCACTTTGAGATGATGCTCGGCATTCCTCATCACCGGCACTTTGTGGCCGTCAGCCAACAAGATTGCATCAAGGCCTGGGATGACAATGAAGATCAGTGCATGCAGCTGATGAATGAGGTTTATCTGAAAAAAAAAAAGTAGTGACTCGGTGGCCACAAGTCATTCATCGCAGTGAATTTTCAGAGGAACTCAGCGACACAATTACGTTCCTGAGCAGAGTCTTTGGGCTTCCTGATGCCCATTATTTTCACAAGTGGATGTTGCGGTACCTTGAAACAATGAACAAAAATGTGCCCGATCAACGCTTTGAATGGGCAGAAATCATAAGCAGCACAATATCGGAGCAGCTACAACAACTTAACACAATGGGGAGGTTCTATATGAACTCCTACGTGGTCTATGCTGCAGCTTCAGAAAGGGACTATCCAGCTCTGATGCGGTGTGGGGTTTGGCCCCAAGTTAAAATCTATGAATACTATCTAGAGCTGAAGCTGGAAAATAGCATCCCCCAATTCACAAAGATCAATGATGCATTCTTCTACTTCATCATCTACCTGTTGAGGTCGAATATGACTCACGGTCGCATACGACCAAGAGCATAGTTGCAGTTACTGAGAAGTGGGGGCCCTATTCACTCAATTCCCCACATTCACCTATCTGAAGGAAGTTAATTTCTTGGGGGAACCGACTAGACTGCCAAGGTATGTCGGGCCCAAGTTGATCCTATTGGAGCTGTCGAGGCAGCTTGTCACTTATCATGAAAAGTGCCTAAAGAGAAAGAAGGGTGGAACTCCTTTCCCCCTCACAGTGGGTAGATATACATGTCTCACTCACCACAAGGCAAAAGATATGTTTGCAGAACTGGAGCTGCTAAATCTGAAACATGACTTCCCAGCAAGGCCCACCTTCGACCCGAGAAATTGTCTACCTAGGGCTAAGCTCGACCCGATCCACATCCCTCAGATCGAAGATATCTACATTGACATATATCACGAGGTTGAGCTCAGGAGGAAGGATCATTCTCGCTTGGCCTTAGTAGAAATCATCTAGTACGGGGTAGCCATCGTCCCCAAAGGCTACCAAACTACTGAGGAAGAAGTGGATCAAGTGTATCTTGACACAGGTGGGGACGATTGGCCTTTTGCATTAATTGATAGAACCAAAGCACCTCAAACAATTGAGGAAAGGGTCAAGGAAACTCTGTGTAGAATAGAGCATTGGTGCCGAATGAACGGGCTCATCTACCTCGGAGTCGATTTCACAACCTCTCTGTTGGGTAACACACCTCCTCGATCAAAACAAGCAGCCTAAAGGCAAGGGTAAAAGTAAAGAGGGTGAATCCAGCACCACTCAAGAGGAAGCTCCTGAGAGTCCTCCTTCCGCTGCACTTGAATAAGTTGTAACTCTGGCTTCTCCAGAGAAAGAAGCAGAAGAAGATGTTCCAATAGGCCCATCCACTCAGGATGTCGCCACTGCTGCAACAACTGAGGTCCCTTCTATTCCTTCTTCTTCTCCTCCTTCCCCTCCTCGAGTGACCCAAGTGACCATTCCTTTGGTCATGTCCTCTCCCCCTTCTTCTATTGTTCCTCCTACTTCTTCGTCTATCTTCTCTTCTCTCACGGACCTATCCCCCTCCATTTCTTCCCTCATCTCTGAGCTCCCTTCCCTTCCTATGTCTTCCTCTCCTGCAGTATCTCTTCCTCCCGTGAGCACTTCCTCGGCCTCCCTCTCGATGCCACCTCCACGTGTCTCCACTTTTTTCCCTTCAACTATTTCAGTTGTCCCCTTCTCTGTTTCTGGCCCTTCTCCCATAAGTCCAGCCTGGATCTCCTAGCACCTAAGTCAACAGAAAAGGAAAGTTCCCATCGCTCCGATGGACTTCTCCATGATCCCGTCAAAAGGGGTAAAGAAGCAGAAGCCCATCACACGCTTCTCTCAGAGTGCTTCGAGAGAGAGAGTAATGGAGATCGCATACCCCAATCCTCTGAAGGATAAAAAGGATCTGTCTCCGATAGATTATATAGTGACTCAAGTCACAATGGGTACTTTCGACACTAAAATTTTCCTCTCGTAATTTGTATTTCATTAATGTATGTATTAGGAATAGGATGTTGTTAAGTATAATTAGTAGTAGCGTCGATAGAAGATAACGGCGCCGTCAAGTATGGTGCTTTGCCAATAATGTGGAGTATAGTAATAGTCAAAGTACAATAGAAATGTTGTAAAAGTAAATATTTGTCATAAGTGGTCCAGTAATGTTAAAATGTCAAAGTTTTGGTAATTAGAGAAATAGGGTCTACATGATTAGGAATTAGAAATATTATATTGGTAATAAGGACAAGGAGTGAGCTCATAAATATTTTCGTATTTTATTTGTAAAAAGTCTAAAAATGTGGAACCCATGTAAAATGATAAGGTTTATCTTATCTTAAAATATAAGCTTACATGTACGGGTAAGAGTTAAGGTATGGAATATGATTCGTCAGTGGATTTATTATCCTATCTTAGAGATAAGATAGATAAGCCTGGAAGTTCTATAAATAGAGAGGCCACCCCCCTCATTTAGCATAGAAGGAAGTAGTGAGAAATATTGTAGGAAGTGTGCAAAGGAAGCCATCAATTTAAAGGTGTGTTGAAGAAGCCATTAAGAGGTGTAATTGTAAAGTTTCTCCCATAGTCTTGGTGAAAGACAAGTGAAGTCAATAACACTTGAAGTACCTCATGGGTGAGATTGTAACAATTTCATGTTAATATTATAATTTACTTTGATATTTCAGATTTTTCATCATTCTGTCTTATCATAGTTGATGGTATTCTTGTGTTACCTTTGTTGCTTTGTTTCCAGATTACATCCACCAAACTAAAGGCTGTGCATTAGTAAATAATCATAGCACGAGGAGTTCCTGGTGAAGAATTATCATAGTGCCAGATTGGTGATGACATTTTGGTTCCGTTGTCGGGACCATTCCTCGTTGGTGGATTTTCTTGAGAGATATTCCCACTTAGTCAAAAATCAATTGGAGGGTAACCTTATTTTTACTGTGAATAGTAGTTACCATGGTAAAGTCATTTTTACCATGAATAGTAGTTACCATTTTTGCTGTGAATAGTATTTATCACAGTAAAGTCACTTTTTACCGTGAATAGTATTTACCACAGTAACTTCACTTTTTAATGTGAATAGTGTTTACCACAGTAAAGTCAGTTTTTACCGCAATAAGTCAAGTTTTACCATAGTTTACCGTGGTCATTTCTATTTTACTGTAGAAAGGTGTAAAGTCACTTTCTAGTATAGTGATTCCAATTAATTGTGCACATAAGTCTTGTTGATTGTACTTGTGGGTTGGTATTTCACTGTGGTTACTTTTGAAAATGGGAAAGATTCTGTTTTTTCAGCTCAATCTAATGAAGATGCTTCTTCTTTCATTCAAGAGTTTAAACGATATTGTATTTGTAATGGCATTAAAAGAAGGGAACAATGGACTGAATTTTTCCTACCTTTTTGGATGGTTCACAAGACTGTGGTTTGAAACACTAGGTGATAACGTGAAAAATTCATGGGATTTATTAACTGAAAGTTTTCTTGAAGAATTTGGTGAACAAAAGAAATATGCAGATCTCATGATCGAGATCACAAAGCTATCCCAAGGAGAGAATGAGAAGATAAGGGATTATCATGCTCGTGTTCTAGAGCTAAGGAGGAAGCTCGATGCCCAGATCCGGAAGGAAGGATTAGCAGATGGGTTGATGAATGGCATGGATAATCTCCTCTGTAAGCACTTCATTCTTGGGATGAAGCTAGAGATCAGAAAACAAGTGAAGTATGACCGCCTAACTACCATTGAACAAGCAAAGGAGATTGCAAGAAGGTAAGAAGAAAGCATGGAAGAGGAGCCCAAAGAAATTGTTGCTAAAGTAGAGCCTACACCAGCACCTTTGGTCCAGAATCCACAACCACTCCCGGTGAGCAAAAATATTTCTCCTAGTACATCTACTAAGTATGAAGATTTTCTCAAAAAGATGGGTCAGTTAACTATTAATCTTCTTCAAGGAAAAGAATTTAGTTCTCAGGGAGGAGATAGAGGTCTAAAAAGAAATATTTCTGAAGTTGTATGTTATGGTTGTTATAAAAAGGGTCATTATAAGTATAATTGTCAGATAGAGCTTCTACATCTGGTAAAGGAGATAATGATAAAGGAAAAGCACTTGTGAATTCTTTTGATGTAGTAGATAAGATCAGAAATAATGAAGTAGATGTGTTTGTAACAAAAAGAAAGAAAGAAAAAGATAATCAAGATGGAAATGATCCTAAGAAGATGAAAGGAGAAACTAGTAAGAAACATAGGAGAAGAAAGTTGGGTGTGCAGGATTTTCTGATTTCACAGGGGTAAGGACCATACTCCATCTTGAAAGATCTATCCAAAAGGCCGCAAATATTACATATGGTCAACTCTTGGCTATGTATTCTGAGAAGAGGCGGGAGCTACGAAGTGGAATCAATGCTCAACGAAGAAAGGAGGTTGAGGTCCCTGTTTTGGAGGCAGAGGTGGATCCCTATGCTCCACAAGCTGAGGTATTATGTAATGGTATTTCAATTCATGATGTCTTAGTTGATGGAGGTGCTGCAGTTAATGTAATGACCGAGTCTGTAATGAATATGTTGGGTTTAAAATTGATCTCCCTTCAACACTTATGTTAAGGTCATTAAATAAAGGAAAAACTAAACCAGAAGGTGTAGTTTCAAATGTGGCAATATCTGTTATGGGTGTTGTATGTGTGGTAGAATTTCAGGTGATGAAAAATGGTACTGTTACGTACCTAATGTTGCTAGGAAGACCATGGCTAAGGAGAGTTCATGCAAGAAACTACTGGAATGAAGGTTTCATGACACTTGGACATGGTAGAGAGAGGGTGAAGATAAATGTGATCCTCGACATCATAAGGCGTAAACCTGTGGATTCAAGTGATGAAACCGATGATTAGACATCCTCCTGACGATTACTCTAGTACCAGTGAAGTGGACACTGAAGATGAAGAAAGTGAGGTTGATGTTTCAATCATGGATATCCTTCCAGTCACACCAACTCATGACCCCATAAAATTATCTGAAGAAGAAGTTGATGATCGTCTCCAACAAATAAAGATTGGTGATGCTGTGATGGAGAGTGAGAAGGAATCCTACCTCCAGCTCTTTCGAAGGTACATACACATATTCACTTTTGATTACAAGGAACTCCGTCAAGTAAGTTGGGTAGAACATTCTATTGAGCTGGTAGATGGTGCTAAGCCCATAAAGAAAATGCCATATAGAATGAATCCTAATTTTTCCAAGACTGTAAAAGAAGAAATAGATAAGTTGCTTGATGTAGGATTCATATTTGTTGTGGAGAATTCAGAATGGGTTTCTCCCATTATGATCTCAATAAAAAAGAATGGGAAGCTACGCATTTGTGTTGATTACAGGAAGCTTAATAAGGCAACAAAGAAGGATCATTACCCTCTTCCATTTTCAGATCAGATCTTGGACGAAGTAGCTGGCCAAGAGTGCTATAGTTTTGTTGATGGATATAGCGGCTACAACCAAGTTCGTATAGTAGAGAAAGATCAGTTGAAGACCACGTTCACCACTCCTTGGGGAACGTTTTCTTATAGAGTTATGCCTTTTGGGTTGTGTAATGCTCCAGCAACATTCCAGCGTTTGATGAATAGGGTGTTCGAACCCTACATTGGGACCTTCATCAGAGTATTTACGGATGATTTTGCATCTATGGGAGCAAGTTGGACCACCCGCACTTTTGAGATGGAGATAGCATTTCAAAGGTTAGATGAAGCACAAGCCTCACTAAACCCTACAAAGTGTGTATTTAGATGTTCTAAAGGTGTTTTGTTAGGGCATGTTGTATCCAGAGATGGTATTAGTGCTTGATCCGATAAAGTTTCAAAATCAAAGATTTACCATTTCCTATTAATAGAAGTAAGTTGAGATCATTTTTAGGCCATGTGGGTTACTATAGAAGGTTCATCAAGAATTTCTCAAAGATTGCATAGCCACTAACCTAGTTCTTGAAGAAGGATGTTACTTATGAACCAGAAATAAGGCGCATGAAGCTTTTGGACAACTGAAGGAAGCCCTGGTGTCTTCACCTGTTTTGAAGAATCCAGATTGGAGCAAGCCATTCATTGTGTACATTGATGCCTCAGATGCAGCACTAGGAAGTACTTTGAGCCAAAAGGATGAAAATGGGAATGAACATCCAATTTACTTTGGGAGCGCACAAATGAGCAAAGTCTTTGAGGTAAATTATATGAATCGAAAAAGAGGCTCTAGCTATCATTTTTTTGCAGTAAAGAAGTTTAGAAATTACTTGTTAGGGTAGAAATTTATAGTTAGTAATGAGATCATCGGGCTCTAAAATATATTGTCAATAAGCCTAACCCATCAGGGAGGATAGCAAGATGGATAATTTTGCTACAATAATTTGAATTTGATATTATAGATAGGCCAGGAAAGAAGCATGTCAATGCAGATGCACTCTCTCGAGCCTATGATGGTTTAGGATCATCTTGTGATGATGATGATTTCCCAATGTAGCATTGTTATCCCTGACACAATTCCTAGTGAATACATAGATATTTGGAATTATCCGAATGAATTCAAGTTTCGATGGTTCCAATGCAAAGACTAAGAGAAAGATTACTCAAGCCCGATCGTCCATATTCTATTCTCGCATGGAGTATTATTTCAAATAGGACACGATGGACAATACAAGAGGGCGAGTTGGACGTGATCAAGGGAAGGAGCTGCTAGAAGAATTCCACAATAGTACATGTGGAGGGCACTTCTCTGGACAACTTACAAGCAAGAAGAATCTTGGATGCGAGTTATCACCTGGTCCACTCTTTTTAAATATTGTTATAATTATTGTAAGACATGTGATATTTTTCAAACACATGGTAACCGTAAGACTTCATCAGCTCCATTATGTTCTATTCTTCCACTTGGTCCCTTTGAAAAGTGGGGAATAGACATTTTAGGTCCACTTATAACTACCTCATGCCAAAATAAGTATATTGTAGTTGCACATGATTATTTAACCAAGTGGGTTGAAGCTAGGCCATTGAAAACATCTTCCATGGATGAAGTGGCAAGGTTCATATATGAACGCATTGTCACCAGATTTGGTTGTCCATTAGAAATTGTAACAGATCAAGGAAGCCACTTCATTAATGAGGTGGTAGAAGCCCTAGTCAATAAGTTTTCTATTAAGCACATGAAGGCAACAACATATAAGCCAAGCACAAATGGACAGGTGGAATGAACAAATTTTGTGTTGTGTCAAATTCTAGCAAAAGATGTAACCTTGCAGGTACATAAGTGGGATAAAAGGATTCATGCAAAGCATTGTGGGCATATAGGGCAACATCAAAGTCAGCAACAGGATACTCCCCATTTCAGTTGGCCTATGGCATTGATCCAGTTCTTCCTATTGAGTTTGATATTCCCACTGTGAGAGTTATGAAAAATGAAAGGATGGATGAAAGTGATTCAGTAAAAGAAAGGTTGGTACATCTTCATTTGCTAGAGGAAATGAGGGAAATAGCAAAGGATACAAGCTATAAGAAGAAAATGAAGTAGAAGGAATACTTTAATCAAAAGATCCAATGGTCTCCATTTCATGTGAATGACTTGGTTCTAGTATATGATTCCAGATACAAAAAAAGAAGATAGAGAAAATTTCTTCCAAAATGGATGGGGCCCTATAAAATAGCATTGTGCATAAAAATGGTACGCATCGAATGGCGGAATTGTATGGCACTCCCATTACAAAATGGGTCAACCATGACAAGTTGAATATTTTCCAAGCACCGAGAATAGTCTACTCGAGGATGGAGTAGAAGCTAGGAAGGGGGAAGATGTCGACACTAAAATTTTCTTCCGTAATTTCTATTTCATTAATGTATGTATTAGGAATAGATGTTGTTAAGTATAATTAGTAGTAGCATCGATAGAAGATAACGGTCTTGTCAATAAGGTGTCGCCAATAATGTGGAGTACGGTAACAATCAAAGTACAATAAGAATGTTGTAAAAAGTAAATATTTGTCGTAAGTGGTCGGTAATGTTAAAATGTCAAAGTTTAGGTAATTAGAGAAGTAGGGTCTACATGATTAGGAATTAGAAATATTATATTGGTAATAAGTACAAGGAGTGAGGTCATAAATATTTTGTGTATTTTATTTATAAAAAGTCTAAAAATGTGGAACCCATGTAAAATGATAAGGTTTATCTTATCTTAAAAGATAAGCTTACATGTACAGATAAGAGTTAAGGTATGGAATATGATTCGTCAGAGTGGATTTCTTATCCTATCTTAGAGATAAGATGGATAAGCTTGGAAGTTCTATAAATAGAGAGGCCACCCCCCTCATTTAGCATAGAAGGAAGTAGTGAGAAATATTGTAGGAAGTGTGCAAAGGAAGCCATCAATTTAAAGGTGTGTTGAAGAAGCCATTAAGAGGTGTAATTGTAAATTTTCTCCCATAGTCTTGGTGAAAGGCAAGTGAAGTCAATAACACTTGAAGTACCTCATGGGTGAGATTGTAACAATTTCATGTTAATATTATAATTTACTTTGATATTTCATATTTTTCATCATTCTGTCTTATCATAGTCGATGGTATTCTTGTGTTACCTTTGTTGCTTTGTTTCCAGATTACATCCACCAAACTAAAGGCTATGCATTAGTAAATAATCATAGCACAAGGAGTTCCCGGTGAAGAATTATCATAGTGCCGGATTGGTGATGACAGTACGTCTTCTCAAATCCTTCAGGGAGAGGCCCTATCTGCAGTTGACACCCTCTGCAAGAAGCTTCAAGAAGCAAAAGAAGAGAAAAGGCTACTGAAAGAGAAAAATAAACATCTACTCCAAGCCTTACAGAAGATGGGCAGTGCACCTCCCACAACTGCCGCCGAGACTCCTGAGCCTCTGAGCCAGGATAAAATTAATGAATATGCAAAGATCGGCGAGCAGGGTATGGTAGTTTCTACCGGAGGAGCCAAATCCTCAAGGACAGTGAAAAAGTGATCGCCAAGTTCACCGATTTGTACCTGAACATCAACAAGGCGAACAAAGAACTCCAGGCGTTAGCAGGACCCATATCAGAAGAGCTGGACCATGCTAGGCTACAACGTGAGACCTTTCAAAGAATGTTCGACTGTTCAGTCGAAGATCTGGTCAAGTTCGGTGTTTTCGGTCATCCCAGGGCCCTCAATAAAATCCTTTCCACTCTGGATTACCGGATGGATCAACTAGAATTCGTCCTTGAAAAGATTGATAAGGTAAAGGAAGAAGCCCTGGACGCGATGCACCAAATGGAACAAATCATTCTCAACATGTCTCCAGGGTTGCTTACTCCTTCTTTCGCCTTAAGGAAAGTTGATGAAACCATCCAGATCTTCAAGGAGATCGTTTCGCAAGGGCTGGGGCTAGAGGTCACTTTTGACGCAGAGTCCATCAATAACCTGCTGGCCTGTCGGGACTTCATCGGGTTCCTAATAGAAGTAGAGAAAGAATATTCCAAACTCCTAGAGAAGCTCATAGACGAGCGGGAGACTTGCGAGGCGATCTAAGCAACACAAGGATCCTTCCCAGGATCAAATAGAGCCCATGATCAGAAAGTTCATGGAATACCGTGCCCAATTCCACATCTCGTCACCCGAGCAATAGCAGCAGTAGGATACCCCCTTTCGGCCGCGGGACGACGACGATGAATAATTTCTCTCTTCTTCGACTTTCTTTTTGTAAAATGTCTAAAGTATGTTGGCACAAATGATGACATCATCCATGTTGCACCATGGGATGATGTCATCCATCAAGTTGTCAAAAGTCAACATGACTTTGAGATATTTTGTAAATATTTTATGTAAATAAGTGGTTGGTTCCTTTTTGCCTTCCTTCTTCTCCTTCTTCTATAAATACTCAAATACTTGTTGTATTTGAAAAGTGGATATCTTTCAGATGAAAAATAGAAGTGAGGAGAAAAGACTTTGAGCTTTTTGTAACAGAAAGAAATATTAATACAATATTTAGACTTTGTGCTGAATACATGTGTTATTTGCATTGGAGCTTTCTTACGTTAGATATGTTTGTTCATTCTGTTGGATCTACTTCTGCTTTATTGTCATTTATTCATCAGTATTGCTTTTCTCGTTTATGCAAGTAGGTTTGGCTCTGTTTACTACCAATCCCAAAACATAAACCTTCTGACCTTTCTGCTTTGGAATTCATTTCTTTTCCCCCTTCAAACCTGACATTTCTTCATCCTCTCTTTCATTCCTTTCTTTTCACAGTTGGAAACACCCCTACTGGGATGAGATCCCAAACCCTCGAAGGTAGAATATTGTGAGACTTTGCATGATTCATGCTTTGGTAGAATAGCAATAAACCAGTTTCACTTTTTGCTAACTCAAAGAGGGCTATGCCCTACACACTGCTGGCTCGTTTATCCATAGATCTGCCTAACCAACAAATTTTCGAACCAACAAGTATCGAAATGGGGTTGTATCTTCTTGCAATTCAAGAATTTCACATACCTTTAGGTGTTCGTTTACCCGAGTGATCCTTTCTATTTGCCCAGGTTCCCGGGTGATAAGCTGATCCTAATGGAGTTGGTTAGACAATTGCTGGATTTTCACAAATTCCAACAGTGTAAGCACAAGGCCTCCATCTCCTTCCCTTTTTCCATCAGAAGGTACACATGGTCAATAATGGTTAAAGACAATAATGTGGTCCACGAGCTTCAGGAAAATTTTAAGAATCACATGAAGAAAAGAGATGGGTTTGATTTCCAAGGAGTCCTTAAGTCATATGGGACCTTATATCTACATGTGCCCAGTGTAGAAGACATTTGGGTTGTTATTTAGGATGAAGTTTCCATCTCGAAGAAAGAAAAATAACAAGTTGACATTAGAAGAGATTCAGATGTTAGATGTATCTAACATCCCAGAAGGTACTACAGACAACGAGAGTGTCCTTAATGCATCATATGATGGGCTAAATGAAGACCAATATGTATTCCCAGCCATTGATTGGTCCATTGCTGAGAAAGCGTCTATCGTAGGAAGAGATGCCCAAATTTTTCCCATACTAAGGCGTGGCTCATTTCTTGAGGAATGAGTTATAAAGAAGTGATTTTTTAAAGATAGCTACTTTGGAAGTGGGACCCTCTAAGGGAAAAAAGGAAAAGGATAAGAACCCTTCCAAGAAGCCAATAAAGGTTAAGTTTTTTAGAAAGGGAGAAGAGCAAGGGAACACATCAGTGGCCACTCTCCCACAAATGGTTGAGGTTCTTGATTCACCTCCACCACCAGAACTAGGAAATCTTCCTTTAGGAGAAGAGGTTGGTCAACCTCTCATTCCCCTTTTGGTTGATAGTTCATCAGAGGTAAGTCTTCCTCTTATCTCTCAAGCTCTAATTTCAGAATCATTACCTCCCCCCATTCAACCTCCTTTGCTTCAGGTTTCTTCACCAAGTTCCTCAACCATGGCCAACATCTTCTCTGGCCTCTCACCTCTCCCCACTGGACCCAAGTTAACCATGGATATGCCTCCTCCTTCTGCACCTTCATTCCCTGAGTCCATTTCCATGGACACTACACTTGCAGTGACCACCACTCCACAAGCAAACCTTCCTCCACCTGAAGATGTGACCGTAACACCTACAATGGGAGAAAATTCTTCCAGTACACCTCAATGGTTAATAGATCAGACCCTAAGGAAGAGGAAGGTGGTAGTTCCCCTACCAGCCTTTGATTTCAGTTCCCTCAAGGTCACTCCTACCAAGTCTGCCAAGAAATCCAAAATAGTTTCAAGGATTTTAGTGGACACCTCAGGGCATAAGTTTATAGAAATTGCCACTCCTGCGGATGACAAAACCAAGGATGATATAATAGTCATTAATTATCATATCACAAGGGTTGATCTAGGAAAAGTTACAATGAAGGGAGCATAATAGGATGCATAAGATGCCATGCATGTGTTATGCCGAAAAGTGAAGGAAAATATGGAAAACAAAGATGAGCTAAAAGAGAAATTACAACAATTGACATAAGTACTACTCAAGCTCTCAAAGCCTCCTAAGTCAACACCATCATCCTCTACTCCTATCAGTTCAATTTCTCATAAGTACCCATGATTGAGAAGATTAATGAGAAGGAGAGAACATGTGATGAATGGATCTTGAGATTGCTCCTTTAAGATAAAGATGTCATTGATGACACCGTGAAATCTACAAATCCTTGGAGTTTATAAAGAAGGATGATGAATTTTTGAAGAACTCGAAACCTAGAGTTAACTTTTGAAGCTCTCAATACACTAAAACAGGTTCCATCCTACATCTTGGTCGAAGAAGGCATCATTCCACATGGGGACAAGCATTTTCAACTGACCAAAGCCATTAGATTCAGAATAAATATTCTCAATGAAGCATCCAAAAATTGAGGGAATCAAGAGATCAATTGGTTGATGGCACAAATGACATAGAAGAAGAGCTAATCAACATCTATGCTAATGTGTTGAATGAAATCTTGAGTATTATTCCCGTTGGTGATCTTGACAAGTAAATTCAAGAATCAATTGAGCATGAACGCATAGAAATAATTCATAGGTTCGTGAAGATTGAACATTCTTTGGAAAAACGAGGAAACTCAACAAGAGACTGAAGAAACTTCTTGGTAATGTGAGCGATACTCAAGAAATGTGTGAAGTTCTGAGTGATCATTCCACTGCGCTTGATGAAAATGAGATGTGTGGCATAATATAAAAGTTCCAAGAATTTCGGGACAAGTAGGATTTGCTGGAGGAAGATAAAGATGATGAAACGGAATAGGCATAATGTTTCATATCATTTCAATCTTGAAATCAACATGTCTTTTTCATTTTCCTTTTGTCATGTATGAAGAAAATTTTGACTTGGTCTCCTACATGAGAGTCAAGCAAAATAGCAATCTCTTTAAAAAGACTATTTTATAGGATTTATCTTATTTTCTCTTAACTCATTTTATTATAAATGTGGAATGCTTGTGCATTCCAAAGGGTTGAGATTTTTGGAATATTGAGAACTATTGTGAAGAAGAAAAACTTTTTGTTTTCTTTTAATCATTTGAGGAATAGAAATTGATGCTATTTTGCAAAATTTTTGTTGTGAGATGTATCTTTCTTAAGATATTGTTCTTATGTTCATAATCTTAAGCTATTCTTTGTTTAGCATCTTGATTGTTCTAATCATTTCAAACATTACTTTTGTTATCTAAAACTCGTATGATTATTTTGTGATCTACGTTTGCTCGAAAGAAAATATGTTCCCATCATTTCCTTTCCATTTTGTTTCTTCCATTATAATAATTTCATTTCTAATCCTTTCCATTTCAAAAAAATAGCAATATCTTCACCTAGTGTGGATATGGATTTCAGGATTCTATCCCAACCCCAATGGTTAGATTAGTGTGAATACTGTATATATTATTTCTGTTGTGTTTTAGATTAGTAATAAATAGGCATCCTCACCTATCTTTGAGGAGGGATTTAATCCCATGTACTATGGTTGAACCTCATATTTTTTCTTGAAAAAATATCCAACCAACAATTTTTGGTGACTCCACTGGGGAATATGGATTGATAAGACTAAGCTTATCCTATTGGTGTTTGGCGACTCCGTGTTTGCCTTATTTTCCACAAGATCTATTGTCTAGTTCAATCTGACCGAAATATATTCACTTGGTCAAGCCGAGCTTGGGGTGAAACTAATCCATTATTTGATTTATTTCAACAACATAATTTGAGGCTTTCACCTAACAGTGTTGCATCTCGCCAGGAAAGAAGTTCTTCGCCCATCCGAAGAATTTAGCTTCCTCAAGAACAAGAAGTTTCTGTAACTTTTCATGCATTATTCTTGCCAGATATTCAGATTCTTGTTTGCACTTCATTTAGAAGTATGGCAACAAAACCTATGCCTTGGGGTGTGGCTATTGGTCCTCTTTCCCTTACTCCAACGTTTCATGACCTACCACATGGATCACATAAGAATATTCCTAAGTTCAATGGTGATATAAAGCAACACCCTGTTGAACACATCGCTTCATTCTTTGTCACATGTGGAATTCTTGGAGTTTCTCATGAAGACATCTCTGTTTGACTCTTTATTGATACATTACATGGTGTAGTAGAAGAATGGTTCTACCATCTCCGAATGCATGCATTGCCAATCGGGCTACCATGCCGTCTATATTTGAAGCAAGGTTCAAACTAGTTAAAGACTGTCATGCCTTGTTAGCACAACTTACACACATGAAGAAGGAGTCTTATGAACCCATGCAGGATTTCATAGCCAAATTCAACAAGCTAATTCAAAAGATTCCAAAGCTAGCCATTCCCACTCTTGAAAATCAGAAGTTTTTCTTCATCAACGCTCATCCCCCTGATGTAAGCTTCTTGTTGATGAGATCTATTATCCGCGAATTGGGTACCGCTCAAGCTACAACCACTGAGATAGAAGATGATCTTATTCTGGCTGGAAAATATGAAGAGAATCATCTAAGCCTAAAAATCAGAGTTCCTCTCAGAGTACCACTGATCCTACGATTCAGAAGATGGCCAATGACTTGATCACTTTAAAGAAGCAAATGTCCCAACAAGCATCCAACATTCCTTATAGGGATATTCCTAGATGGAATTTCAACAATGCCAATGGTGCCCCGCAAGAGACAAGAATCAATTGATCGCTACTCCCACTAGGCTAGCAATTGAAGCTCCTCCTATCAACGTAGTAGTTGAAGTAGTTGAGGAAGATGAAGAACCAGATGATCAAGATTCTCATGAATCTTTTGAAGCTTCAGGATATGCTGATGAGTCTTTTGACGATTCACCTATTGCCTCCAGCATTGGGTATTTGGAGTATGAGGAAGAGGAAGGTGAACACAATGGCCAATCATTCACAGTCTTCACTCGATCCCAATCTCAGAATCCCAAAAAGCTAGTTGAAGGCTTAAAGGATAAAAGTAAATAAGCACTCGTTATGGATAAAAGAGGCTCTCCTATCTCAACACAAATTGAAAAGGAGATGACAAGAAGGTAACTTCACCTTCCAACTCTGTTTCTCCTTCTTTCAAGGCTAGTACCTCAGCTCGGACCAATGTTACAGGAACTGATCCCTCCATCATTCCTTCATATACTGCTTTTGACATCATTGATCATGCAAAGAAAACTAAAATCCAAATGTCAGAAGCCGAATACCTTCAGTCCAACCCTAAGGAATTTGAGAAACTTGCCAAATTCATTAGAAGTAAGTCCTCCATCTTTAAAGGCATTTTTCCTAGCCCTACTCAGCCTTTACCTCAAAGTAATATGACATCTATTTATTCTTCGGGAAAGATTGAACCATTTTATTTGTCTTTACTTATAAATGGTTTTAAACTCAACAATTGCATAATTGACTTAGGAGCCTCTGATAATGTAATGCCCGCAAAATTATCTCATGCCCTTGGACTCACATTGACTAAATATTATGGGTGGTGTTACTCCATGGAAACTAAACAAGTCCCCTTGATTGGCCAAATCAAGGATGCACAGTTTGCATTTGTTGCATTTCCGAAAAGAGAGTAAAAATGACTATCCTAGTTGCTGATATCCCAGCTGCTTATGGGATTCTTTTGGGAAGAGGTTTTTGTAAAGATGTTGGAGGAGAAATCAACATGGATTAGACCAAAGCTAAAATTCTAGTAAATGGAGTTCCTCGTGTCCTTCACCCTGAAGCACAAGCTAAGTACCTGGTTACTAAATCAGATGATCCTAAGGCTCAAATTCTCTTTGAAGATGTAGGCTTGGGTAATTATTTCTTGACATCTAAGGTGCCCTCTGTAGAAGTCAAAGAAGAAGATCCTAACGCTGTTTGGACCCTTGAGTTTGACGGAGCTATTCAACTACTAGTTCAGGTGTTGGCGTGGTTCTTATATCTCCAGATTTCAAGATCTTTCCCTTTGCTTTCAAGTTATAGTTTGATAATACTAACAACATAGCTGAATATGAAGATTTTTTATTAGGATTAGAAATGGCAAGACAAAATGGAATCTGAAATCTCAAAGTACAAGGAGATTCTCGAGTTGATTGTGAATCAAGTAAGGGGATTTATCACCTAAAAATGATCACCTAAGACATTACGAAACAAGGTTTAGGACAACATAGAATCCTTTGATGCTTTTTCCATTAAGATAATATTAAGAGATTAAAATGATAAAGTTAATTCCTTAGTTGTTTCTACATCCCTTCTTCTCCCCAGGCATAGTTCAAATAGGACACGGATACCATTGAGATTGTGTATCATCCAAGCATTCCACATAACTTAGCACACTAGCAAGTGTTTAATGATGATCAACGGTATTGTCTTTTCTTGAGAAAGTGACAATTTTAGTGAGCTTTATTTTGAAGGATCGAATCATCTTTCTTTGAGTCCATCTCTAACTCATATCAAGAAATCGATGTTGAATTCATCTAGATCAAAGGCAATAAGATTTCAAAGGGATTATTCTCTCGAGAAGGTCTATTTGACAAGCATGACCATTTCATTCGGGATAAAAGGAAAGTGTAAGGTGCTTAAAGGAAAGTTACTAGGTCATATTGTGACTAAAGAAGGAACCAAGATCGATCAGAGAGAGGTTGAAGGCCATCCAAAGCCTTACCATATTCACAACCAAAATTGGGGTACACTCCTTTTTGGGAAAGTCAATTTCATAAGAAGATTTGTACTGACTTTATTAATAAAACCAAGGATATCCTTGGGATGATGAAAGGTAAGAATCCATTTTGATAGAGAACTGAAGGGAAGCTTGATTTTGAAGAAGTCAAATGGGAAATTGCTCACACCCCTATTCTAGTATGCCTAGATTTCAAGAAATATTTTTTCATGTACAGTTACCCTTCCACACATATAGTATCATCCATCTTGATGCAAGAAAATGAAGAAGGAATTGAAGCTCCCATTGCTTTCATGAGCTGCCCACTAAAAAAACATGAATTTAAGATGTCACATATTGAAAAGCATGCTTATGCAGTGGTGAGAGCAGTGAAACATTTTAGGTATTATGTCTTGAGTTCCCACATTCTTGTTTTAGTTCTTGATACCGCAGATTAACTCACCCAAAAAGAGTTGGGTAGTAAACAGGATAACTAGATAGCCAAAGTCCAGGAGTATGACTTGGAAATCAAACCTACCAAGTTGGTATGAGGAAGATTCTGTGCCAATTAATCGTAAAGCAATGCTTTGAGATAAAATGTGAAGAAGTTGAAGGTACTTCTTCATAATTTCCCAAAGTTCTTTTCGTAAGCACGACTGATGAATGGTACATAGATATTGCTTTCTTTTTAACCTATGGCGAGTGTCCCCCACATTTAAGCCAAAAAGAAAAGAGGATAGTTAAACTCAGGTCTGCAAGATACATTCTATGGGACAATGGTATATACAAGAAAGGTATCGATGGTGTATTCTGCGCTATGTTGATAAGTCTCAGCAGGTAAGGTTACTAGAGTCCTTCCACAATCTAGCATGTAGAGGAAATTTCTCTTCTCGTAACGACTTATAAGATCTTACGAGGCTAGGTAACATTGGCCTACTCTGTTCCAAGATTCAATGAATGGGTGGTTAAGTGTGAAGCTTCAACATTTTGTTGGTCATCCTAAGTTGACATCTCTTCCCTTAAAGCCCGTGGTGATTGAAGAACCCTTTCACCAATGGGGAGTTGATTTCATTGGAGTACTAAACCCGCCTCCAGTGTTGGTCATAATTATGTTCTTACCGCCACCGATTATTTCACCAAGTGGGTGGAATATGCTCCAATCAAACAAGTTACCTCCGAAGTTGTTTGTAATATTCTCAAAGACAATATAATTGTTAGATTAGGCATTCCTCACAAGATTATTCTTGACAACGCTTCCAATCTCTCATCACATGAGTTGACTAATTTTTGTTATGGATTTGAGATTACATTGGCTCACTCATCTGACTATTACCCCAAATACAATGGTTAGGCTGAATCTAGTAATGAGAACTGGTGACCGAGAATCAGAAAGATGGTTGATGAGAATCAGAGGACATGGCACAAAGCATTGTATGATGCATTATGGGTAGAATGGATTACTCCTAAGAAAGATATTGGAATGTCCCCATTCTAGGTGTTGTATGGAATTGATGCTAAGATTCCTATCTCTGTAGAATTTCCAACCTTATGATTGGCTAAAGTAATTGAGGATGAAACTTTTCAAAGTTCCATTGAGAAAAGGATAATGTACCTAGTTAGGCTAGAAGAAGAATGGAGCAAGGTGGTGGATCACATTACAGATCATCACAGAAAAGTCAAAAAGATATTTGACAAAAATCAAAGCATGTGATTTCCAGATTTGAGATCTAATACTTCTCTGGGATAAGAGAAGGGGGTAGAAAGGGATGCATGACAAGTTTGACTCCTTATGGAAAGGTCCTTTCAAAATACATCAGCTAAATGGTGAAAATAGCTTTTGTCTATCATATCTAGATGGAGAGTTGCTCCCTCTACCTTTCAGTGGCCAACATTTGAAGATGTTCCACCAGTAATGCAAGATGCTCTCTTGCACTATATCATAATTTATTTTCTGTTATGTGTCTGCTTTCTTTTCTTTCTTTCTTTCTTTGTTTTCGGTTTTTCTTCTTCAGACTCCGTAGCCCAATGGATAAATATTTTGATATATGAGTTCTCTTCCTTTGATGTTTCAAAGAAAGTCCCCAACTAGAGCCAGTTGTTATCTCATTTTTAGTGATTTTAGCTAAAATTGAGATAACCATAGAATTTTTTTGACAAAATCTCCTAAAAATTCCCTTTGAAGGAGATCTTCGGGTTTTCAGGTTTCCATCGCATGGAAACATGTCTTTTACATGCTTCATGTCAATTTTCTTCTAAAACCCAAAACCCGATTACATTCCAAAGTGTGTTGGGTTTTCAGAACTCAAGAGCATTGGAACATACCTTTCAAAAAGCATGCTTCATGTTGCTTGTTTCTGAAACCTGAACCTTTCCTTTGTATCGGGTTTTTAGAACTTGATAACATCCAAACATGTCTTTTGCATGCTTCATGTCAGTTGGTTCCCGAAACCCAATTGATAAGAAAACCTTTGTATCAGGTTTTCAGACGTGCTAAGCATGATGACATGGCATTAATGTCGAGTTGTCAGTTAGTTGGAACACATGTCAAAGGAGGTGTAATTAATGCTAGGGATTTATAAATAGTCTAATTTTACATGTCATTTTTACCTGACATATTTTCACTACGTGGATTTTTCGTACATGCTCCTTTGACCTCCAAACCCGACTAAACCTCTTGATCAATTTTATGATCCATCTTCAACCATTTTTTGAATTTATTGAAGGTATTTTTCTCTTCTTATCATTTTGTGGCCTTTGGGGTTGTTTTTGAAGTATTCATTTGGTGTTTTTCTCTTTTCTTTTTCTTCCCTCTGGGTTTAGGGTTTAGGGTTGTTTTCTTCATTTTCGATGTATTTCCATGAAACCTCTAGTTTAAAATTCATCCTTTGGGTGTTTTCTTATTTTTCCCATGGGGTATACTCTTTAGATTGTTGAGAAGAATCTTAAAAAACCTAACTTACCAACTTGGTGGAAATTTATTTGTTTTGACATCCCGAAACTTGACAACTTCGTTTGGTTTTACAGGTGTTCGACAATCTTTTTTTCCACAGTATTGGGTTTCTCCAATTGCTTAGCACTCTAAAACGTATGCTTGTGTCAGGTTCCATAGACTGTTAAACACCACTGGATTTCCACCTTTGTGTCGGGTTTCATGAGGTGTCCGACACGACCTAGTTTTCGATATACACTGCAGTGTGTTGGGTTTCATGAAGTGCTTAATAGGTCTCAAAGTCTAATTAGTGTGGTAGCTATGTAGGGTTGCTCAACAAGCTTCCAAGCCTAATTTTTGAACTAGAAGTTATTGTTGATTGAGAAACAGGGACGGAAGCCTGTGTAGATTTTATTGATCTCAATCAAGTAAAAAAGTACAGAGGATGGGCTGCAATATTTATAGATATTGCACAGCCAAATACATCTGGGAAAATGAGTTGCACAGGTGCAACCAAAAACCAGAATAAACAAGCTTCCAATAACATCCGGGAAGCAAAATTACATAAAAACAAATATATTGTTTAAAACAATATAACAATATGCATACTGACAAATATGGTTGATTAACCATATAACAATATAACTATTTAAAATTAATTAAATAATTAACCTATGCATAATTAAATAATAGGATAATAAAATTTATCCTAACATTCCCCCCCTTAATTGTGCATTGTCTGAAGAGATGAGGAGAGAAATGCTCTGAACAACTCGAACTTGTCACGTGCAAGTGACTTTGTGAAAATATCTGCTCGTTGTTCAGCCGTTGGACAAAATTGAAGCTGGATGTTGTGCTTCAACACATGTTCGCGTATGAAATGAACCTGAACTTCAATGTGCTTTGTTCTCTCGTGAAAAACTGGATTGCGAACAAGTTTGAGAACACCTTCATTGTCAACATACATGGTAGTCGGTTTGTCCTGTGGTATTCCAAGTCCTTCCAGTATGCGACGTAGCCAAATCACTTCACAGATAGCTTCTCCTGCAGAACGATACTCGGCTTCTGTGGAAGAGCGAGAAACAAAGTGTTGTTTCTTACTTCCCCATGATATTGGTCCAGATCCCATAAAGAATACAAATCCAGAAGTGGATTTTCTATCATCAATGTTACCTGCATGATCTGAATCCGAATATCCAGTCAAGAAGAAGTTTTCGTTCTTCTTGTATTCTAGACCAAGATCCACTGATCCTTTGAGATATCTCAAAATGCGCTTTGCTGCTTTCCAATGACAAATTTTGGGTTCCTGCATGAACCTGGATAGATAGCTCACTGCAAAGCTGATATCTGGTCTAGTGTAGGTCAGGTAAATGAGACTCCCAATCAGCTGCCGATAGAGAGTGGCACTTACCTCAGGAGATGGATCTAAACGAGATAACTGTAATCTGTTTTCCATTGGTGTAGCAATTGGTGTGCAATCCATCATCCTAAACTTCTCGAGCGTTGTCTTGGTATATTTCATCTGAGAAACAAAGATGTGATTATCTTTCTGCCATACTTCCAGTCTAAGACAATAGTGCATAAGCCCAAGATCAGTCATCTCGAATGATCGCTTAAGATCTTTCTTCGTTTCATCAATCATCTTCACTGAACTGCCAGTGATGACTAGATCATCGACATAAACTACAACAATCACCATCTCCCCCCCTTGCTTTTTGAGGTAGAGATTGGGATCGTATGGATTTTTGACAAATCCATGTTGTACGAGATGCTCATCAATCTTGATGTACCATGCCCGGGGTGCCTGTTTGAGGCCATACAGAGATTTCCTGAGTCTGCATACCTTTTCTTCTTGACCAGGTACAACATATCCCTCAGGTTGAGTCATGTAGACTTCTTCTTGTAAATCTCCATTCAGGAAGGCACTTTTTACATCCATTTGGTGAACTTTCCATCCAAACTGAGCAGCTACAACAAAGATCATCCTGATCGTTTTGATCTTAGCTGTGGGAGCAAATGTCTCCTCATAGTCAATGCCTTCTTTCTGTGCGTACCCCTTTGCTACAAGTCTTGCTTTGCACTTGTCCACTGTCCCATCTACTTTGTACTTAGTTTTGAATATCCATCTGCAACCAATGGGTTTCTTCCCTGGTGGAAGATCAACAAGCTGCCAAGTGTTATTCTTCATCACTGATTGATATTCAGAATCCATGGCATCTTTCCAAGCTTTTGACTGTAGGGCTTCCTGGACTGTAGATGGCTCATCTGTTTCAATAACTCTACTCATCAAAGCAAAGTTAACTTCTTCTCTTGCTTTACTGCGAGTCCGTGGTCCAGGGGTGGATGTATCCGGTGGAGCATCCAATCTTGCATCTCGTAATGTGCTTGTACACCATTTAGGCATACGTTGAGCTGTTCCCATGGGTTGTGGTTCTATCTGATCAACACCATCATCCCCATCATCACTTTCATATTCTGAGGGAACATTAGCTTCAAGTTTTACAACTGGTGAAAAATCTACATCTTGCGAGTCCGGAGGAGGAGTCTCGCTTCCTTCTTTTTCGAAAAACTCAACATCTCTGCTTGTGTAGACTTTTTTGGTATTAGGATCCATCAGTCTGTACCCAAGAGTCTCTTCACTGTATCCAATGAAGATGAGATTTTGTGACTTCATGTCCAATTTCTTTCTATTCTATTTGGGTATGTGCATGTTGGCTTTGCACCCGAATACTCTGAGGTGTGCAATGGATGGTTTCCTCTTTGACCATGCTTCTTGTGGTGTAATTCCATCAAGAGCAGTTGTGGGCGCTCTGTTTAACAAATACACTTTGCTATTTTTTTTTTCTGCCCAAAATGTCTTTGCAAGTTCGGAATCATCGATCATGCATCACACCATTTCCATGATAGTACGATTTCTTCTCTCGACAACACCATTTTGCTGCGGTGTGTGTGGAGGAGGCATTTGTCGATGAATCCCGTGAGTTTGTAGATAGTCTCTGAACTCATCACTGGTGAATTCCCCCCCTCGATCTGAGCGGAGAGTTCTGATGTGATGACCAGTTTCTTTCTCAACTGCCACTTTGAAATTTTTGAATGTTTCAAAGGCTTCACTTTTCTTGCGAAGACAAAAAATCCACATTTTTCGTGAATAGTCATCAACACAGAGCATGAAGTACTGGAACCCTGAATGACTTGGCTGCATTGGACCACACAGATCGGTATGAACCAGGTCAAGTTTACCATGAGCTCGAAAAGTACTTGTTTGGAATGAAACTCTGTGTTGTTTTCCTGCTAAGCAGTGAGGACACTTGTCTATATCCTTCTGAAGAGATGGTAGCCCATGTACCATATTACACCGGCGAAGTGTTTCGAGATATTTGAAACTTACATGACCAAATCTCCGATGCCACAACTGAGCTGAGGTGGAGTTTTTAGCCACGAGTGCTTGATCATTTTTGTGAATGAAATCAAGTTGAAACATTCGTCCCACATTTGAGGCTTTTGCAATTATTTTCGAGCCTCTGGATTTATCTCGAATCAAACACATTTTCTTGCCGGATTGACTATCAAAGTCAATTTTCAGGTTGTGATCTAGGAGTTGACTGACCGAAAGAAGGTTCTTTGTCAACCCAGGGACATATAGAACATCTGATAGTTTGCATTTGCATGAACCAAGGGGTAGAGAAATGTTTCCAATCCCCTAAACTGTATATGAAGAATCATCTCCCAACGAAACATGATTTTTCGATGATGTGTCCCTCATTGAAATAAACCAGTCTCTGTGGCTGGTCATGTGTCGAGTGGCTCCCGAATCAACATACCAGACGTCACTAGATGACGTGGATGGTTCACTTGATCGAGCAGTGAACAAGAAGTCTTCATTGTCTGACTGATCTTGTTGCTCAGCAATATTACCTTGCTGGTGGGGTCTTCTTTTCCAGTTCCCCTTTTTCTGCCCATGATAATTGTTTGAATGTCCCTTGTAAGTTTGTTGTTGTTGTGGTCCAGAATTGCTTGATGAACCTTTCTTATATGTGTTAAACCAACATTCTTGCAAGTCATGTCCTCTTTTGCAAATGGGACATCGCTTCTTCTGTTGATTGTCCCCATGATACTGATTTTGATGTGGGGACTTCTGATAGGATTTAGGTTTACCTTTACCTTTTCCTTTCCATTTTTGATGTGAAGATAGTGCCTGCTCCTCTTCATCATCCTTGTTGTACATTGCTTCCTCTTGTTGCAGTAGGTTTACTAACTTGTCAAAACTAATTGTCGTATCTGACAAGTTTAGAGTTGTGACAAAAATTCGGTAAGAAGAAGGGAGAGCTCTTAGAACAATGGGAACGAGAGACTCATCTTTGACCTCTTCTCCTAGGGCTAGAAGTGAAGCCCTCAACTCTGCAACTCTTCTTAGGAAGGCTTCAATTTTCTCATTCTGTTTGAATTTCAATGTATAACTGACTCTACAAATTGAGTATGACATTCTTGTTCTTGGCCTCATATATTGTGCTCAGCTTATCCCAAGCTTCTTTTGCTGATGTGGCATCTTGAATGTGGACTTGCACATCGTCGGATACTCCAAACAAGATGATGAGTTTTGCTTTCTGATCTGCTCTATCAAATTGTCGTTGTTGTGTTGCATCCGTTGGTGATCTAGTTAGAGTACCAGTCACAACAGGCCAGATTTCTTCAAACTCAAGTTGTGTTTTGATTTTTGTCTTCCAAGCAGCATAGTTGCTTCCTCTGAGCAATTGTGAATCCGGAAGAAAAAATTTGGGGGCATTGGTGCCCATTTTGCAGAGAGATCAGCGAGGTTTTGGCTCTTATCACACCGGGTATAAGGTCTCCCAATATATATACCGTCATCGATATACCGAACCTTTCTATATACGCGCCCTTCCGATATACCCGTCGGTACGTGGAAGAAGCTCGCCCTTTCTATATAGGTGTTAACGTAACGCACGTGAAAGAATTCGATACGTGGTACCAAGACAAGATCGATGGGGTCTATGCGATTATTGACACCGCTCAAAGAAATATCCTCATACGCGCGCTAACTTCACTATATACTCAGATAATTTCTCGGTTCGGATTTATGTCTTGCAATCGTTCACGATGATGGGATGGTTCATAGTGTGTGCACTGTGACCTTATTACTCCCCGTCGATTTATAGGGACGATGCCCAGAAGATGTTGTTGCAGCTATATTAGGCGTTAAGTGCAGTAGTAGTCGTGACGGATTTACCCGTAAGCACTTCCGGAGGCACCGTATATACCGACCAGCTGCGAATGAGATCTAGGATCTCGTGAGTGTTGAGAACCAATTTTACTTTTTTTTTTATTACAATTACGCGCTTTCTCAAGTAGTTACAAAGTTTTGCAGTTGACTATGGCAACCTGCAAATTAGTACAATATGCAGTACAATTTTGAATAACAGGCAAAAAATTTCAGTTTTGGGGTCCTGGTGACCTCCTGAGCCCTAAATGCTAAAAATTGCAAAAAAATAGCTGAAAATGCAATTTTTAGGTGGGTCTCCTTTTGTAAAAAATGTCTGGAATGAGAAAATAGACCAAATAGGAGAAAAAAAAATTTACCCTAAGTTAGGGATTTCTCCGCTAAATTTAGTTAGTCGTAACTAAATTCAAAAAAGCCTGCTAAATTTAGCAGTTCGCCAAAAATCCGCCAGATGCAAAAGGAGAGTTTTTGAGTGTTTTTGGTGGGATTTGATCCTCAAACCTCTCACTCCCAAGGCACATGCACTAACCAACTTGCCCACTTGGGGCGCTTGGACTATGGAAGGAAGCAATTTGTATTTATTGACAAATAAATTGACTTACCTCTAAAAAAATGCAACTTGGTGAGCCTCCACGTGGCGCATGCTGGTGAAGGGGCGTTTTTAGGGTTGTATTTGCCCAAAAAATGGATCTGAGGCTTTATTTCCTTGCTCAGGCCGCATTTACTTGCTCAGGCCGCATTTTCTCCTTCCCACGCATTGATTTGCAAGTGCAGGCCGCGTTTTTTGTGTTTGGGCGCGTTTTTTCACTGGGCCACTTTTTTTTTGACGCACCTTTTGTCACAGTCCAGATACGAGATTGGGCACCTTTTTACTTGCTTGGCCGCGTATTTGGTTGCCTGGCCGCGTGTTTTAGTGCCTGGGCGCTATATTTTTGCTGTATTTTTGCCTTGGACTGCGTTTTGAATGCCTGGGCGCGTGTTTGATCCCTGGGCACATTTTTTTAATTGCCTGTGCTTGTTCAGGCCGTGGCAGATGGAGAATGGCATGGGCATGAGGAGAATGGCGTTTCTTAGCTCCAACAAAACATTTTTTCTTATGCAGGCCGCGCATGGGACAGCAAAGGGCGCATATGCTCTCAAAAACACTTTTTTCTCCTTGTACAGGTTGCCGGATCAAGAAAAACTCATGGAAGATGTTTTGGCCACTGTCTACTCTTCTTCCACTGTATATTTTCCAGCGTGGGCGCCTCCTTCTCTTTTTTTTATTTTCTTTTGCTCTGTTTGATTCACTGCAGGTGCACAGACAGACCTCCAAAACAAGCAAAACAACCTCCACATACAGTAGATAAAAAACCTTTATTGGAAAAAAATATTATTTCCAATACCTGTAGCTAATTTTGCCTGGTGCTGAGTGCACCAGTGCAAAAAAAAAAATTTGCCTTCCAAGTACCTGGAAGGAACAGGCGGATGTGGGGGAGGCAGGGATGGGGCTGGGAGTTTGCACGAGGCGCGCATGTGCTCTCAAATGCTACAAACACGTCTCCAATCTCCTCTCTCTCTCTTGCTCTCTCTTCCACACCTTCACAAGGCCGAATTTCGCTCACGGTACCAAATGTTGATTGAGAAACAGGACGGAAGCCTGTGTAGATTTTATTGATCTCAATCAAAAAAACTACGAGAGGATGGGCTCAATATTTATAGATATTGCATACCCAAATACATCCGGGAAAATGAGTTGCACAGTGCAACCAAAACTAGAATAAACAAGCTTCCAATAACATCCGGGAAGCAAAATTACATAAAAACAAATATATTGTTTAAAACAATATAACAATATGCATACTGACAAATATGGTTGATTAACCATATAACAATATAACTATTTAAAATTAATTAAATAATTAACCTATGCATAATTAAATAATAGGATAATAAAATTTATCCTAACAGTTATCTAGGCATTATTTCTTTAGGACTTCTCATGTCAAATCCTGGATCATCTAAGGATAAGTCGGACAGTCAAGAAAGATGAAGTACTAGAAGATGGAGTCCCCTTCCTACATAGATTGCAATTACAACATCTGAGACATGGAGCTTGGTAACATAGACATGGAGGAATTTTGGAACATAACCAAGGATTCTTCTCAGAGTCCCTGGATGAAGTCAATAACAAGCAGTGGCCTCCCTCTTGTAGTAGGATTCCCAATGTCTATTCAATGCCCCGAGTTCATTCTTTCTGTGCTTCCAATTATGACTTAGATTCTCACTCAGTGAAAAATCAAGCAAGAGAAATCATAGTGAAGTTAGACGAGGGTTACTTTGATGACCTCTTAAGATTGCCCAACTTTGAGGAATATGTTAATGTAGATCTTAAGTCAAAGCACAGAAATCCTAGAACAAAGATAAAGAATACCGCATTAGGCATGTGAATAAAAATTTCTTGATCAAGGCCAAGCCAGCCGTCTCTAGGTTTCCCAAGTTTGTCCCCAGGAGTGATTTCATCCTTGAAATTAGTGATATTATCACCCTGCTGAGTCAAGTATTTGGACTCCCCAAGTCAAGAGACTTCCAAGGGTGGATGTATCAATTCATGGTCATTATAAAGAAGAACAAACAAGGGATCGATTGGAGTAGTCTTATAAGTGATGAGATTGATTCCCTAGATGAAGATAGTCTTGACTACTGGCAAGTTTTATATGTTGTCATACGTTACCTATGTAACAGCTGGAATGAGAAATTACCTAGGATTAGATGTAAAGGGAAGTAGGTCAATAGAACATATATATCGGTATTTCCCTCAGCTAACAATGAAGGGGTTCGAGGATCAATTTAGAAGAGTGAATGATGCCTTCTTTTATGAAAACATCTACATGTTGAACCCTAATTTAAGGAAAAGAAGAGTCTCTAATGAGGCATGGGCCAAAGTATCGAAATGGGGTTGTATCTTCTTACAATTCAAGAAGTTCACATACCTTCGGGTGGTCATGTACCCAGGTGATCCTTTCCATTTTCCCAGGTTCCTAGGTGATAAGCTGATCCTAATGGAGTTGGTTAGACAATTGTTGGATTTTCACAAATTCCAACAGAGTAAGCACAAGGCCATCATCTCCTTCCCTATTTCCATCGGAAGGTACATGTGCTCAACAAAGTGGTTAAAGCCAAGAATGTGGTGCATGAGCTATAGGACAAGTTGAAGAAGCACATGAAGCACAAAGATGGGTTTGATTTCTAAGGAGTCCTTAAGTCGTATGGGACCTTATATCTACATGTGCCCAAAGTGTAGAAGACATTTGGGTTGATCTTCGGGATGAAGTTGCCATCCGAAGAAAGGACAATAACAAGTTGACATTAGAAGAGATTAGATGTTAGATTTATTTGACATCCCAGAAGGCACTATGGATAATGAGAGTGTCCTTGATGCCTCATATGATGGGTTGAATGAAGACCAATATGTATTCCCAGCCATTGATTGGTCCATTGTTGAGAAATCTTCTATCGCAGGAAGAGCTGCCCAAATTCTTACCCGTACTAAGGCATGGCTCATTTCTTGGGGAATGAGTAATAAACAAGGGATTTTTTCAAAGATAGCTACTTTGGAAGTTAGACACTCTAAGGAAAAAATGGAAAAGGATAAGAACCCTTCTAAGAAGCCAATAAAGGTTAAGTTTATTAGAAAGGGAGAAGAGCAAGGGAACACATCAGTGGCCACTCTCCCACAAACGGTTAAGGTTCTTGATTCACCTACACCACCAGAACTAGGAAATCTTCCTTTAGGAGAAGAGGTTAGTCAACCTCCCATTCCCCTTTTGGTTGACATTTCATCAGAGGTAAGTCTTCCTCTTATCTCTGAAGCTCTAATTTTAGAATCATTACCTCCCCCCATTCAACCTCCTTTGCTTCAGGTTTCTTCACCAAGTTCCTCAGCCATGGCCAACATCTTCTCTAGCCTCTCACCTCTCCCCACTAGACCCAATTTAACCATGGATATGCCTCCTCCTTTTGTGCCTTCATTCCTTGAGTCCATTTCCATGGACACTACACTTGCAGTGAGAACAACTCCACAAGTAATTCTTCCTCCACCTAAAGATGTGAACGTAATGTAAAACCTACAATGGGAGCAACTTATTCCAAAGTAAGCCTTAATGGTTAGTAGTTCATACCTCGAGGAAGAGGAAGGTGGTAGTTACCCAACAAGCCTTTGATTTCAGTTCCCTTAAGGTTACTACTACCAATTCTAAGAAGAAACCCAAAACAGTTTCAAGGATTTCAGTGGATGCCTCAGAGCATAAGTTTGCAGAAATTGCCACTCCCACAGCTGACAAAATCAAGGATGATATAATGGTCATTGATTATCAGATCACAAGGGTTTATCTAAGAAAAGTAACAATAGAGGGAACACAATAGAATGAACAAGATGCCATGAATGTGTTGTGCCAGAAGCTGAAGGAAACTAAGGAAAATAGAGATGAGCTAAAAGAGAAAGTAGAGAAGCTGACAGAAGTACTACTCAAGCTCTCGAAGCCTCCTAAGTCAACACCATCATCCTCTACTCCTATTAGGTTTGATTTCTCATCGGTACCCATGATTGAGAAGATTAATGAGAAGGGGAGAATGGTTGATGAATGGATCTAGAGGCTGCTCCTATAAGGAAAAGAGGTCATTGATGACATCGTGGAAGTCTACAAATCCTTGGAGGATATAAAGAAGGATGGCAAGAAAATGGATGATGAATTTTTAGCAAAATTCGGGAACCTAGAGTTAAATTTTGAAGCTCTCAATACGCTGAAATAGGTTCCATCCCACATCTTGGTCGAAGAAGGCATCATTCCACATGGGGACAAGCATTTTCAACTAACCAAAGCCATTAGATTTAGAATAAAGATTCTCAATGAAGCTTGCAGAAAATTGAGGGAATCAAGAGATCAATTGGTTGATGGCACAAATGACATAGAATAAGAGCTAATCAAGATCTACACTAAAGTGTTGAATGAAAGCTCAAGTATTCTACCCATTGGTGATCTTTACAAGCAGATCCAAGAATCAATTCAGCACAAACCAACTTATGGCTTTAGCCTGGAAATCATTGATAGGTTCATGAAGATTGAACATTCTTTGGAAACACTGAGGAAACTCAACAAGAGACTAAAGAAACTTCCTAGTAACACGAGCGATACTCAGGAAATGTGTGAAGTCCTAAGTGATCATTCCACACACTTGATGAAGATGAGATGTAGGGCATAATCCGAAAGTTCCAAGAATTTCGGGATAAGCAAGATTTGTTGGAGGAAGAAAAAGATGATGAAACGAAATAGGCATAATGTTTCATGTCATTTCAATCCTAAAATCGACATGTCTTTTTCATTTTCGTTTCGTCATGTAGAAAGAAAATTTTGACTTGGTCTCCTATGTGAGAGTCAAGCAAAATAGGACTCTCATTAAAAAGACTATTTTATAGGATTTATCCTATTTTCTCTCAACTCCTTTTATTATAAATAAGGGATGCTTATGCATTCCAAAGGGTTGATATTTTTGGAATATTGAGAACTATTGTGAAGAAGAAAGACTTTGTGTTTTCTTTTAATCATTTGAGGAATAGGAACCGATGCTATTTTTTAAACTTTGTGTTGTGAGATGTATCTTTCTTAAGATATTGTTCTTATGTTCATAATCTTAAGCTATTCTTTGTTTAGAATCTTGATTGTTTTAATTATTTCAAACATTAATTTTGTTATCTAAAGCTCACTTGATTATTTCATGATCTATGTTTTCTCGAAATAAAATATTTTCCCTCATTTCCTTTCTATTGTGTTTCTTCCATTATAATAATTTTTTTTTCCTAGTCTTTTCCACTTCAAAAAACAAAAATATCTTCACCTAGTGTGGATAAGGATTTCAGGATTCTATCCCAACCCGAATGGTTAGATTAGTGTGAATACTATAAATATTATTTATGTTGTGTTTTAGATTAGTAAGAAACAAAGCAAACTCACATTGTCTTTGAGGAGGGATTTAATTCCATGTACTATGTTGAACCTCATATTTTGGCTTGACAAAATATCCAACCAACATCCTGAAAGCTGTCATACAATCTTCAAAGTTTTCCATATATTGTTGCTCTATCAACCAAAAATATCTACTAACCATTGATCTCTCCTTGAGATTCATGGCCCATATTCTTGACACAACAATGAACATTTTTTTCCATCTATAAATTTAGCACCATCCTTGAACTTTAACTCTTCTTGTCTTGTAAGTGCTCTTTTCACACATGTTCTGCACCATCATCTCTCCTTTTCATGCCCTCCTCAGAAAAACTCTAGATATGTTGTACATTTGTTTCTTTGTGCATCCTTCTTAGCCAATAAAACATCTCATGCATTCTTGAATTGTGATGTGTAGTTGTCCGACCAAATGTAATGTTGATCAAAATTGATGTTTCTATCATTCAAGTTCACATAAAACACCTAGAAACATTGTTGTACATATTCTATAGAATGTGTCTAATCATCAATGATGTAGAAATGATACTCTCTTAATATTTTTTGATCTTGCTCAGTTCTTTTAGAGAGTCCACGAAAGTTATATGCACGAAAAATAGAAACTTTCACTAAGTTATAATATTGAGACTCGAACTTCCATTTGTGGTGCAATGTGTAATTCTCTATGAAGTCAACAACTGAAACAATAGTAACAAGTGGGAATGTGTCCTTTCTTAAATTGAATTGTTCATCCAACCATCGAGCTCTATGTGTGTGCCTTGCATACTCATAAAAAATTTCCTCTCTAAATTTTACCATATATTCTTATATAGGTAATTGTTTTCTAATAAGCTCACACCTCTTAGATTCTTTTCCATCTTTTAATTGATATGCCATTGATTTATATTTGGTGAAATCATCCAATTATTTTCCTATTGAATATTTGCTCTCCTCATGGATAAAACTTTTCATATTGGAAATCCAAACATGCTTTGTTATTTGTTAAAAATTGTCTTGTTTATTTTTCACAAAATATTTTCGGGATAAACTTCCTTGAAGATTTTTGTGGGAAATTTATTCCACTCTCCTGCAACATGATGTAGTATGCAAAACTCTACGTATTTCACAAAAAACATTATAATGCATTGAAAATTCAACATGATGCCGCAACAACAAGTGGTACGTGAGTGATTTATTTTCACATAAAAGGGTTTGCTCATTTCAAAGAATCTTTGGCTAATGTTAATTTGTGGATTTTCATTTTGAAACATAGATAACAATTTGTTTGAGTCATATCTAAGAAATGTTTTACACACAATTCATGATTATGAGAACCTATTCTTATTTTTATTGTATCTCTTCTATTCGGTGAGACCCTTGTGTTCTCATTCCAAAAGTTTACAATTAATTATTTTAGAATATCAGATATGTATTCTTGTATTTTCATGGAAACTTCTACTAGAGAAAACCCAATAGTCAGTGTTATTGACTAACTCAAGACGTTTACGTCTCTCTATTGCTTTCATTAGTGTTTTTATATTTAGCTTCAAAGTCTTGCTTGTTTTTCTAATCAAGTGTTTATTAACCATTCTAACACATACTATACAATAAGTTAGTGCACGTCATGTAACATTACTATCTTTGGTGCATCTTTTTCCACTTACAATTTATTATGCTTTATGTATGTTTTCAACAATTGGCATATTTTGATCAACAAAACTATGTGTTCTTAACCGTGGTCTTCATTATAGGTCTTATCTTAATTAATTTTATCAATGAAACAAATAATTGAAATCTTTGTGTGTCATTTAAATTCTCAAAGTAATTATCCCAAATTCACTAGTTTTTCTTCTTGCATTTATTTTAGACATTTTGTTAGGCATTGGTTTTATAATGTTTTCATCAATTTCAATTAGGTGAATTGGTTTTCTTCATGAAATGGAAGGAGGTGTTATTAGAGGTGAAGATTCATTTTACAAGGTTACTTTCTTCATTAAGTGTTTTCATACAAATTTCGGGGTTAACATTTGGATTCTCAAGTAAGGGTTCAACAATTTTATGCATATGAATTTCTTCATCCATACCAACATTATCATTCAATTGAATATCATTATTCATTGTAAAATCATTATTATCTACATTTTCATTATGTATTTCATCCCAATTTTCTAATACATTAGCTACATTTGATATAGCGGATGTACCTTTCCTTGCTCAAAGTTTTTGCATTCTCTTTAATTACTTTATTATCTTCTCTTCCAATTGCTCGAGTGTCTTATTCTTGACTTTCCTCTTGTCCTTAGTTCAACGTTTATCACCAATGATTAGAAAAAATCAACTATTGGGGTTGGGGAGAAAATGAAATACTGAAAAATCATGCAAGAATGTAGAGAAAATTGCGAGATACAAAACAAAATGTTTGTAGAATTCCCATGAAAGAGATGAAAGGGATGTTGGGGAGACACAATATATGAAACAAAGAAAAACGCGTATGCATTATGTAACCCATATGCATGTTATGTAACATGTACGTGTCATATAACACATTCACGTTACATAACGCATATGCATTTTGCATTTTCTCTTTTCCCAAGCCATGCCTCAAGGCTTGGGATCCAATTTGGATCCCCAAGCCTAAGGCATGGACCTTCACAAACACAAAAAACAACAAGTTTTTACAAGAAAATGTGAAAATGACAATTCCTCTATGATAAATAAAAATAAAACAATCGATCCATTTTTAAAAGATTATACCATAATGTAGAAAATAGTCTCTTCTTTCTAAAAATATAACTTTTCAAAATTTCTGTCTGATATAAGGTTTCCATATTATTTATTTTCTAACTATGCCTTTTTATAGCTATTTTTTGAAGTGTAAATATGTCTATCTTTCATGGTGTAGTATTTTTTGGTGATCGAAATTTAAAAAAATTATACTAGCCAAAACTAGGCATAATTCTATACATATTCAAAAAATATATATCTAATTTTGATATTTTTGAGGTAGTTAAGGGGGCACGGTCGGAGCTCCATTATTTTTTAAAATATAAAATTTATGTACTAGAAAAATCATAAATAAAAAAATATTTTCTAAAAATACCTAAAAAAATTGGAGCCCAAACTAGATTCTCCTAGCTATCTTTCTACCAAAGGGTTTTCAAAAATACTAAATGGTGCTAAAAAAATGGTGGGGGGCACGAAAGTCACTCTATTTTATGTTTTTTAACAAAAACAAGAGCATCTGTTGGTATTTAAGTTGTTTGACCCACTTAAAATTATCCATTTTCAATAAAATCTAGTAGCTTTGAAACTAGACTCAAAATTCTACGATTGATAGTTCTACTACATCTTCCAATTTTGAGTGTAACTATTTTGAAAAAATCGCATACAAGTTGAAGTTTTTTTTTTTAGAAAAATGTGTCCACTTATGACCCCCTTTTTGCCCCCAACTTGGTGCACTTGCCCAAGAATAGAAACACACTAATTAATTAATCCTTTATTGAACAATGAAAATGGACAACAAGATATTCACTTCAAATTCATTTACAGATATATATCATACCTTTTTACCATACATAACTATGAATCCAATTGAATCTATGATTAAATGCACATTTCCTAAGATATCCCTAAAGCTAGCATCTCATGCATATTAGTAAATTTCAAATATAACTTATTGCATTTTTCACCTATATAAATTATTATAATGAATTACACATTGTCTTTTGCCATCATCGCATGCAAAACCATATGAGCATGAAATCAATGATAAATCACTGGCATGGAATCCACCCTAATCTAACATAATTAATGTCTTTAGTTTCCCATTTACATATAATAATTATTATAATTTGTATTTGAAAGAAAATTTCTAGAAACATGTATTCATTTCACTTCATTTCACTTCATTTCGTAAAGAGAGAGAGAAATAAATGAAGAGAGAGAAACACCATTTTGTAAAAAGTTCTATTTCACACAAAAAGTTACACTATAGATTTTCAAACATTTATTTACATGTTTCAAAAGTTTCCACGATGGTTTGGCAACCTAACATGGGTCCTACCACTCTCTTTTACGTTTTCTACTAGCTACAAAAACATTGAATTCAGGCTCGGAGGCTAAGAAACCAATTTCAAAAGTTATCTTCTAATGAGGAAACACACCAAGTTTTAATTTATATGTGTTCACTCATATACAAGAGTTAATTGAACCGACGAAATTAAGAAAAAGTGAATGATTTACTTATTGGCGGCTAGTCATCTGGGGCAATCGGTTGTAATTAGCCTAGTTGCAAATGATTAACAGTTAGCTCAACGGCTCAGTAAACCACATCCAAAACTAATGTTCTGATGGATGTACGCACCATGATAAAATTCCTACAATTTCCTTCATATATATGTATAATTCATCAGAGTCGATGGAAATTATAACTAGAAAATTGTTTTCAAATGGTGACATGATTTCTAAAGCCACCGGTCCTAATTGGTCCAGTTTAACCTAGTCAAACTATGACTAGAGGCCTACAAAATGGCTTTTCCAAAATAAACAAAAAGTGTTTTCTCCTAAACTAAAAGTTCCATACAATTTCTAGTAAAAACACTAGAGGTTTGTGAAGATAGATAATAATTTCTCTATCCGGGCTTCACATGGCGGTTCTCAAAACAAAAGCCAACATTTTAGATTTAGTAGCTTCCTACCGCTGCAAAATAGTGTAAGAGGGCTTCTATAAGGGCATCAAAAAGATCACAAATGTTCATTCAAGATCAATCCAAGGATTGAAGTGACACCTCACATAACAAGGTACGTGAAGGAAGCTTAACGTCCCTTTTCGGAGTTACAAAGGTTATTTTGTGAGTCCTCAAAAACTGTAATTTATCTATTTAAACCAAGAGATTGTCAACATATTTACCGAGAAGTCAACTTAAACTTGTTGATAAAACAATATTGTAGTGATCTAGTTTGGTTAAGAAGTTTTCTAAATCACCTCAAAATGAGGGTTTAAGTTCATGGTTTACTACAAAAATGGTTATTTTGATTGTG
Organism: Taxus wallichiana var. yunnanensis; assembly: GCA_018340775.1. NCBI lineage: Eukaryota > Viridiplantae > Streptophyta > Pinopsida > Cupressales > Taxaceae > Taxus > Taxus wallichiana. The sequence goes on along the minus strand of CM031237.1, from coordinate 280,473,189 downwards.
TGAGTTACGATACGACACTTTATTATTTTGCAACAAGTTAATGTAAAAAAATTAAATCTATGATAATCCCAAGCTTTTAAAATTATATTTCGTTGCAACTAAAAACTAAAGTATGAAAATTATGAAAGATAAGGAGAGATGAACCATGTTTGAAAAAAAAGTAAGTGTTCTTCACTTCGAGTTTGGTGAAACACTTGCTAGATGCACTTCAACTTCAGATTCCCATTTATTTTCAAAACTCCCCTTTGGGTGCATCTTTCCACTAACACAAACCACGAGATCATGTCTCTTCAAGGCATCTAGTTGAACAGTAGTGAAGTGCCTTAATAAACACCCTTTTCTTGAAGATCTCATTTTTTAGACAAGAAGAGAGTGTCTTTGGCCAAGCATGTTAAGTCTCTTTTTACACCTTCTAATGGAATTTGATTCAAAGTTTTGAAGACCTTTTGATTAAACCCATCTTGCACACCATGACCCACATTAAGATATGTGAATAAGATGGAACTGAATGGAGTGGGAAGAGTGAATTTCTAGTCTTAAAGGTGATTTTGGAGATAAATTTGGTTGAAGTATGGCAATCGAGACATACATGAAGGTTATTGAAAAATCCATTGGTTGTCCCAGGGCATGACTTAACAATCCAAATGTAATTTCCAACTTATAACAATGGTGGTAGAGGATTAATTTCTTTTATCCCTCATTGATTTCCTTATGATTCAAACCCCACCTGACCTATGCACTTATGCATAGATGGTTGATAAAAGAAAATAAGTTGCAACATTATGACAATCCAGCTCAAAGGAAGAGTTGTTATAAATTATTGTAACTCTGTATTCTTATGTTATTCAAGGGTACCAAACAACACAACCACACAACCACCACATATTTGATTAGTGTGTTGATGATAAGTTTAGATTCCCCTCAAGGTAGATAACACCGTAATGAGTGTCAACCAAGAAGACATAATTTCAATTCTAGGTGGAATACTATAAGAATAACTTATGCCATTGAAGTATTTATAGCCCTTTTCTACTAAACCCTCCACTTGCATTTTAAAAAATTAAACAAAAATGAAGCTTACATGGTCAGGGCATGTTCCATTAGCCCACCTCTCCATGATGTGTTTCACCGAAAATTTTACTTTCCTTATGTAACCTTCCCCATTATGTGTACATAAATAAAGGCACTTTACAACCTAACATCCGACAAATCTTTTTTTGGCGTAGGCTATGAGGAAGTTGGAAAAGGGTGGGAGGCTCTACGCCTACGTGAATGCATTTATTTGAAATTTTTAAAACCATTTTTCAGCTGAACCTGATTTATGCATGCATGTTATCATTTCAGTCCACGAGCCATGTTTCTTTTAGGTGTTTTGGGTGAAATAGTTTACAGGAAAAGTTCAAGCTTCCACATTTTGTAGGAATATCGGCCATCATTGAAACTATTCAATACAACTAAATTTAATGCTGAATCACTTGGATGAGATAAAGTGCTTGTGTTATTATGTAAGGATAATGAATTCTTTGAATGGCCCAAGAGGGCACCCATGTCTTGTGTTGGAGCCACCGGCACATGATAAACTAACTTACCTCCTTGTAATTTATATTACATTATTATAACTACATTTCCCTCCCCTTATAATATCATCATCCTTGATGAGACATAACAGGGTAGAAAAGTGACAAGAATTGAAGGAAGATAATGACGACTAGTTCCAAAAGTGATAAGATCTCTTTCGATAAAACACGACCATAGGGGAGTCAACAAAAGTGTAACTATTTCATAAACTTTTAATGTTCTATGAAGATTGGTAGTTCTAATTTACCTTATTACTTGGTTAATATTTTCCTTTACAGTACTTCTTAATCTCAACCTCTTAATATTATTTCTTTAAAATTTAAATTGTCTTATGTTTGTGGGTGTCCAACAAAATTGATATCTCAATACCACATCAGAGATAAAAAAACACTAATGGTTGACAAGACATAACTTCACATACTTCCATGACTATATCACATCATAAGAACTCAACTGAACCACAAAAAGAACATACATAGCCCTCACAACACAGTAATTTTCACACATGCTCCTGACACAAATGCACTCGTAACATAAGCATACTATAACAAGATGGAATTCCCAACAGTGCACATAAAAAGACTTCACGTAATTCAAACTAGTTATAGCTATAAATGTTCAAGATGAAAAAAATCACAATACATAACCCAAACTCATAAGAGTACACATAAATTGTAATTCCAATACCATAAACCTCCCAAAACATCACAAAAAAAATCCATATACCCCCAAAGCATCACAAACAAATACATATACCTCTCAAGAATCATAGAAAAACTCCATATTCGTCCAAAATCATCAATCCCACCCGCAAAAAATATTATGCCTTCTTCAAGTCTCTTATGTCTCCCTAAAGTCTCTCATGACATCCCTTAAGTCTCTTACGCCTCCCTCAAACAACTAAAATAAAGATAAATTTTCCTTTTCGCTCCCCAAAAGAGGTCGGTCACCCTATAGCCCTAGGCACAAAGAGTCCAAATACTTGTAACCCAAGTGAAATAATAAATTATGGTTCAATAACCGGCTAGTTATATGTAACTCCTTAAGGCATACCCCTATACAATGAAGTGGGTCCATAAGTTCGAACACTCCATGGTGAATCCACGACCATATTCCAATACATTACGACATTAGAACCAACATAACAAACCATTCAAATGCCAAATGGAAATATCTATATCCTTGGGCTAGGCTATAAAATTTTTAAACTTAAAAAGAAAATTTAAATCTAAGCAATACAAATGGCCAAATAGCCATAGTCAATGCAGAAATCTACCTGTTTGGTGCATCAACCAAATAAATGCCCAAAATATAAGAACATTCCAACCAAGAAAATTTTTGGTTCTAGTAAGAAAAGGAAAGTGTTCAATTTACGGATTAAATACGTGTAGACAAATAGCAAATCACAATAACTATGTGACCTTACGCAACCACAAAAGGTGTACTCAATGATTTTCTAGAACTTGCAACATCAAGCCTCAACTCATAAAATATCATATCAATAATACAACTATCATCATCTCTATCTGAATCATACTACCACCACTTCGACAAGGCTCAAAATAGTGAAAATAACTTAGTTTGAATCCATACGATAACCATATCAAGAGAGAGAAAGGAGTACAAGTCACCATCTACTTAGTCTAAGGTGTTCGCGAAACATAATATGCATGACACCCATTTAGCAAGTGCTACACATACCAAATGAACAAAAGTGGGTTTTTACCATATTTGAGGATTAATTCCTATCTCGTACTTGGCTTGAGTGACTAGTCGGTCAATGGTATAGATTTCCTCATTCCAAAAACACATATTTTACCGATTTCCCTTAGGGTCGGTTAGTGTAGGGTCCACAATTTAACATATAACTACATCACTAAAAAATGTGATTCACTCACATTAACCATATCATCTTAAATATGGTATATATATACAGGTATAACACAATCATTCATTTTATGGGTTATGGGTAAGTGCACAAAGTTGGGGGGCCAAAAAGTGGGCAAAAACTTGAAAACAAATGAAACATGTATGAGTTTTGCTAAAATGCACTCACCTTTTTTTTTTTTGGTTTGGTAATTATTGAGCCTATAATGCATACTCATTGCAAAGAATACAGAATGTGTAAGTGTTTCAGATAAGGGTAAGTGCATACATATTTTGGAGAAGTTAAAATGTGTACACATTTTGTATACTATGGACTATGTATGTGTATTTGGGTGTCTTATACTTACAAAAAATAAATGTTCAATTAAGAAGTATAAAATTTATTAATAATAGTATAAGAAATAATTTAAATTTATTTTAGTAAATATAAGAAATTAGGGTCACTCTGCACTTGATGGAAGTGGTCCCATAGCTCCAATAGGTATAATCTAGAAGATAGTTTTTCAAAATCTAATATGGTAAGTACTTACTCATTTTCAAGATTTCAACAATCAACCTAAAACTTTCAGGGCATATATATTATAGTCATTTTTTGTTTTGGGAAAGCATATAGTCATTTTTAGGTTTTTGACCTTCTAAATGGATTTTTGCCCTACCACTACTTGAATTGGTACAAATTTTTAAATTTTTCCATAATTCACTTTAGCGACCATGAATGAACTTTATGATGCTTGTCTAATTATTACTAAAAAGAGATCCTCAATTTTTATATTTAGGATTTTTCCCTAAATGGGATTCCTATCCTATTTCCAAAAATGAGGTTGTTGCAATGTGCCTCCTCCTTAAGGTGTGATAATAATACTAGGTGTTGAATGAGTTTTTACAAATAGTACCAAGTAAATTACATCAAGTGAACTCAGATGATTGCTCATTCTTAGAAACATGGTGCTCAATATAAATATCATCCCCTCACCTTTCCTAGCTATAAAATCATCCTTTCATGGAATCAAATTCATGATTCTTATACATTTTTTTTCTCATGTCTCTTATGGAGACAAATGATGCCTTAATACTTGACACATGATGGTCCTCGATACCTCGGTGACATTACTAGCTAAATTTATCTTGTTCTAAAGGGTGTTCAATTAGCTACAGAATGTCCAAAAATGCCCTTTTATGCATTCAAAGGAAGAAGTCTCTAATCAAAACTAAATGATTCAATCGATCACCTTATAAACTATTCCCTACACACTGAAACACAATGAATGATCTTATTATTTTTTTTTTTGGGTGAGGGTTTATGATTTATGGTTTAGGCTCATGTTTAGGGATCAGAGTTTTAGGGTTTAGGACTCAAGGTTTAGAGTTTAGTGTTTAAGGTTTAGTGTTTAAGGCTCATAGTTTAGATTTAGGGATTAGGGTTTAGGGCTAAGTGATTAGTGTTCATGGTTTATGGTTTATGTTTAGGGTTTAGTGTTTAGGGTTTATAGCTCATTTAAGGGTTGAGGGTTTATTATTAGGGTTTAGGGTTTGAGACTCAAGGTCTAGGGTTTAGGGATAAAATTTGAGGGTTTAGGGTTTAGGGAAGGTTGAGGTTTAGGGTTTGAGGGTTTAGGGTTGAGAGTTGAGGGTGAGGTTTAGGGCTCGAGGTTTAGGGTTTTAGGGTTTAGGGTTGAGGATTTAGGTTTTATGGTTTTGGCTTATGGCTTAGGGTTGGGTCCTAGGGTTCATGGATTAGGTTTATGGTTTAAGTCTCAAGGTTTAGGGTTTAGGATTTAGAGATCAAGGTTTAGGTTTTAGGGTTTAAGGTTTAGGATTTAGGGCTTAGATTTTAGGGTTTATGGATGATGGATTTATGGTATAGGGTTTAGGGTTTAACACTCGGGGTTTAGGGTTTAGTTCTTAGGGTTTAAGTTTAAGGTTTAGGTTTTAATATTTATGGTTTAGGTTTAGGGTTTAGGAATTAGGGTTTATGGTTTAAAGGTAAGGGTTCATGGTTTAGGGAAAAGGGTTCAAGGTTTAGGGTTTAAGGCTGGGGTTTAGGTTTAGGGTTTAGGGGTTGGGGTTAGGGTTTAGGCCTCGGGGTTTAAGGCTTATGGATTAGGACTCACCCATTCACTCACTATAATGTTCTATGTTTTACCCATTCTCATAAGTATTGAAAAGAGTATTAAATGAAAAGGTTCATCTACTTCATAAGTAAAACATTCAAGGGATTCATCATAATTTGATGCCTTTCATCTATAGATATTTTAAAGGAGGAAAATTAAAGATATCTAAGAACAATTTGGTATAAATAAATGTTAAACAATACAGAGCTATCTTCTTCTCATTTCATGTAAACTATTTCACTTATTGTAATGTTATGTGTCTTACCCATTCTTATTAATATTGAAGAGAGTATTCAACTAAAAAGGTTTCATCGATTAAGTAGGAAAAAAATTCAAAGAGATTCATCAAAATTTTATGTCATTCATATGTTGATATTTTGAATGAGGGAAATTACCACCTCTCATAAACAAGGTAGTTGGAAAAGAAGACTTAATGATGGTTCTAGGTACAAGACTAGGAAATATGGTCCTAAGATATTAAAAAATATGAACTCACTCATGCGATCTACTAGAAATATATGAGGTTTAGGGGTTTAGCATTTATAACTCATGGTTTATGGTTTAGGGTTTGGGAGCTTTAGGATTTAACATTTAGGGATTAAGGTTTATTTTTATGGTTTAGGGAAGGCTCATGGTTTAGGGTTTAGGGTCATGGTTTAGGGTTTAGAGTTACGGGTTTAAGGTTTGGAGTTATGGGTTTAAATTTAGGAGATTTAGGGTTTAGGGCTTAGGGATCAAGGTTTAAAGTTTAGGGTTTATGGCTCAAGGATTAGGGTGTAGGGTTAAGGCTTAAAGGTTTAAGGATTGGGGATTAGGGCTTAGGTTTTATGGTTCATGGTTCATGGTTTATGGATTAAGGATTGGTGTTCGAGTTCCTAGTTTAAGGTTTAGGGGTTAGAGGTCGGGCTCTAGATTGAGTGTTTAGGGTTTAGGGCTTAGGGTCACGATTTAGGATCTAAGGTATAGGGTTTAGGTTTAGGGTTAAGGGTTTAGGTTTATGGTTTAGGTTTAGGATTTAGGGATTAGGATTTTTTTTTTGGTTTTGGGTTTATAATTTAGTGTTTAGGTCTCATGGTTGAGGGTTAAGGGTTTAGGTCATAAATTTCAAGGTTTAGGGTTTAGTGTTTAGGATTTAGGGCTTCTTGTTTAGGATTAGTGTCGGGATTTAGGGTTTAGGATTAAATTTTTAGGGTTGAGGATTAAATTTTTAGGGTTTAGGGTTTAAAATTTTAGGCTCATGGTTCATGGTTTAGGGTTTAGGGTTTAGCGTTTATGGCTTAAGGCTCAAAATTTAGGATTTAGGGCTCATAGGTAAGGGCTGAATATTTAAGGATTACGGTTTAGGGCTTAGTATTTAGGGTTTAGGGTTTAAGGTTTATGGTTTAGGTTTTAGGGTTTAGGGATCATGGTTTAGGTTTAGGTTTAGGGCCTTGTTTAGGGTTTCAATTTTAGAATTTAAATCCTAAAATATTTAGGATGAATGCTGAAATCCTAAAAATTACCTATGTATGAAAATATTATACTATAAAAACTATCTCCTAAATCATGACTAATGGAGTGTGAGACTAGTTCTATAAGGTGTAGAGTTAATGTAATTTCTTAGATTTACTAAAATAGTTTTAAAGTATAAGAAATAATAAAATATAAATAATAATAAATGAAAAATTATACTTGAACATTTATTTTTATACATGAAGCTTGTCAAAATCATATACAATGTTTATACTATACAAAATGTGTACGTTAAAGTGTGTATACATGATAATGCACACGCCTTTTACATTTCCACTTTTTCAAGCCATGCCTCAAGGATTAGGATCTAGTTTGGATCCCCAAGCGTGAGGAATGGACCCAAAAAAACAACAAACAATGTGTTTTTGTAAGAAAATTTAAAAATCTAACTTCCTTCCATGATAAAGAAACATAAAACAATTGATTTGTTTTAAAAAAATTATACCACGACATATAGCAGAGTTTGTTCTTTCCAAAAATATAATTTTTCAAATTTTCTAACTAAAATAAGGTTTCCATATTATTTAGTTTTTAAATATTCATTTTTATATCTATTTTTTATGTTTAAATATGTCTATCTTTCATTGTTTATCTTTATTTGGGGTCATCTAAATTGAAAAAAAATTATACTAGCACAAACTAGACCTAATTCTATACATATTCCAAAAAAAAAAATCTAATTTTCCATATTTTTGAGGTAGTTAGGTGGGGAGCATGGTTAGAGCTGTTATTTGTCAAAACATAAAATTTATAAGCTAGAAATTCATAAAAGAATAAATATTTTCTAAAAAAATATAAAAAAAGTTTAGCACAAACTAGATGCTCCTAGCTATCTTTCTACTAAAGGGTTTCAAAACTAATAAATGGTGCTCAAAAAATGGTGGGGGCATAGAACTCACTATGTTATTTTTTTAACAAAAATAGGAGCTTTTTTGGTATTTTAGTTATTGACCCATTTAATTATCCATTTTAAATAAAATTTAGTACCTTAGAAACTAGACTCAAAAGTCTACGATTCATGTTTACACAACATCTTCCAATTTTGAGTATAACTATTTCAAAAATTCATACATGTTGATTTTTTTATTTTTCAGAAAAAAGCGTCCACTTAAGACCCCCTTTTGGCCCCCTAACTTGGTGTACTTACCCTTACGATACATTACATTACCACATTCTACACCCAAAGTGTAATCACTTTACACTAGGGATCATACACTCACCATATGCCCCTAAATCACGACATGAACCATCACATTTTACATGAATTATACGTATGAGGAACACAATGTATAACCTTACAACATATAGTCAATTCCAATTACAACATGGTGACACACACGATTTATCACAACATGGTGACACACATGATTTATCACAACATGGTGATGACATCACGATAAAATCCAATTCACTTTACAAAATTTTTGTCATGCAATACCTCAATACACCTTCATATCACATAATGCCAAAATGCTCCAATACTCCGCAATCCACAATAACATTCTTTTTCACACACAATAAGGTGGTACATCACACATGAATTCCTCATTGAATAAATGAAAAGAGAGTGAATACTCTCATCACAAGCACATAACCATGATAACAAATATGCACTAAGTGACATGCACCACATGTGCTTTGATAAGGTCACAATTACAACATTGTTCACATCACACTTATATCACATTACTCTTCCAATATCCACCACCATCATGCAACACCATCACAACTCCAATCTTCCCCAAAGGTTTGAGAGCATGAACCTCTGCTCTGATACCAAATGTAACACCCACATTTTACACACACAAAAACAAAAGTAAAAATACTAGGATATTTGTTTTTGACTTATATTGCTCACTTCACAATGCCACAAGGGCTCCATGTAAATCAAAAACAAACACACATACAACAATTACAAGTGATCAAATCACATAAACACATGACAACACCATAGACATGTCGATGCCACAATTTTCCTAATGAATGAATACTAACAATGATCTAGCCACAACAAAAGGACTCAAGGATTGAAAAATCCACAAAAATCATTTATTTAATTACATCTTAGTTACGATTAACATTCCAAGAACATTATTAGGAAAGGATAATTTTCTCTTTTTTCCACCTACAAATTCTTAAATTCATTCCACATTTAATTTACAGTTCTACCATTTTAAGTTGGATTTTTATCATTTACAGAAAATTCCATAACTTACATACTTATTTGGCATAATTCAAATTACATATAAAGTACTTAATTATCTTGTTCTTATGTTAAGAATATGCTTCTCAAATTTTTATTCAATGTCTACATTTTACCCTTATAACTCAAGTGAATTTGACTTGATGTCTAGAAAGAAATATTAGGATTTAAGGGGGTGGTTTAGATTGAAGATAAATTTTCCCATAAACATTCTTTGATCATGGTATCTTTATTTCCTGATTCAACATTCCCACAACAAGAAAATGTATTTATATTTTACATAGACATATATCTTTTGTTTTTCTCGAAGTTTGATCTCACCAAGGGAAACTCATATTCTTTATAACACCTGAAAATGCTTAATTGAGTTATAAGGACTCCAAGAGTGGCATTATTCCTAACCTCAAATATCATTTTTTTCTCTTATATGCTTTACTTTTACATCACATTATGGTCTCATTATTAACATTGTTTTGTAATAGGAGTTACGGAAGTAATTGTCTAACATCTTGAAGATGTATATGATTGGAAGCCTTGTAACTACACATGAACCCCAAGTTAACCTCCTAATCAACTGAGGTTTAGATTAATTCTAATTGCACCTAAGGATCTACGCCTCAACTATATATGAGTTTAAGGTTAGAGGACATATTTATGCTAAACCACCTTTAAGAAAATACAAAGGTGTTATGTTGATAGAAACCAAGGTAACATATTTAGCTAAGAGGAGCTAAGGAGTTCATTAACAAGTGTTTAAGACCTAGAAAACTATTTCATGACCTCCATCTTTTCGTAAGGATCCAATAGGTATTTCATTCGCTGATGAAGTTAATTTCTAGATCTAATTTTGTAAGACCTGGTATTCTAGTAGGATACTAAGGGAGTAATAGCTCTACCTACTCCATAGATGCTAAGACCTGGTACTCTAGTAGGATGCTAAGGTTACACCGCATAGTCATTTCTTCAAACAAGGACTCATAAGGTGACTTCCCAGGTGGTCTTCACCACTTAACATGGTGTCAGACCTAAAGATAATACATTCTCCTTACCCCACACATGGTTACCAAATCTAGAAGGAAACCACATACTTAGATAAAGTTGGACCATGTAGTTCCTAAAAGATGGGTTCATGACAATGTCGCTAAACTTACCAACTATGACGCTAAACTCAAACTAGGGGTCTTATTTACCTATACTAGAAGGTTCCATCGAGTGCAAATTTTAAGTTCATTCTATGGTTTCAATCTCTTCTATGGTAATAAGGATCACACATGAAGACATGTTATGCACGAATCTTATACTAGGGTTGAGTGTTTCGATTAAATCTCTTTATTACATTTACAAGGTAAGAATACAACACACTAATTAATTAATTAATATATTAAACACTGAAAATGCACTACAAGATATTAACTTTAAATTAATTTACCATATATATATATATATATATATATATATATATATATATATATCCATACATAACTATGAATCAAATTGAACCTATGATTAAATGCACATTTCCTAAGATATCCCTAAAACTAGCATCTCATACATATTAGCAAATTTCAAATATAAATTTTCTATAACATGAGACTACATTATACATATATTCATTTTACAATGACCTATATAAATTACAATAATAAATAATGAATTACACATTACCTTTTCGCCATCATTCTTACATCCTGCAAAACCATATGAGCATGAAATTAGCGATAAATTGCTGGCATGGAATCCACCCTAATCTAACATAATTAATGTCTTTAGTTTCCTATTTACATATAATAATAATTACAATTTGTATTCGAAAGAAAAGGTTTAGAAACATGTATTCATTTCATTTCACTTCATTTCATAACCAAGGAGAGAGAAAGAGAAAGGAATAGAGAGAAACACAAACAACCAACAAAAACCACAAGATCACATCTCTTTAAGGAATGTAGTCGAATGGTAGTGAAGTTCCTTACTAAACACCCTTTCTTTGAAGCCCTCATTTTCAGACAAGAAGAGAGTGTGTTGGCTCATCATTTTAAGTCTCACTTCACACCTTCAAATGTCATTTGATTCAAAGTTTTGAAGATTTTGAACCAACCCATCTTGCACACAATGACCCACATTAAGATATCTTAATAAACTAGAACTAAAAGGAGTTGGAAGAGTCAATTTATAGTCTTAAAGGTGATCTTGGAGATAAATTTTGTTGAAGTATGGAAATCAACATATACACGGAGGTTATTGACAATTCCATTGGTTATTCTAGGGTATGACTTAACAATCCAAATGCAATTTCTAACTTATCACTATGGGGATATTGCCACCCTCAAAATTTCCCTCATTTTTGAGTCAAGTTTAAAAATTTTTGAGTTGGTGCATTTGAGAGATGTTTGAACAAAGTGAGAAGTCTAGAGAAATAGAAAAAAATCATGCTTTAAAGAAGTGGGTGCTCATTTGCAATCTCACCTAGTTAATTTAGAATCTTGTAGTCCACATGGTTCCCATCTAGATGCTTAAAAATTGTTTCCTCCATTCGAATGAAATTTTCAAATCCTTTTTCTATGGTCATGGATCACATCGAGCCTGTTTTTGTTTATAGTTATTCTTTCCATGAGGAGAAATTTATTTTTTAGGCATAAATGGTGGATCTTTCCCTCTCTATATTTTTCCATAGTCGTGAATGACGGGTTTATCTTTCCTGTCAAAATCTCTTTCTAGCATCATGAGTTCGTGGACATATTTAATTAGACACGGCATGGTGGATTATTTTGGCGAACTTATCATTTTTGTGTTATTTTTGCAAAAGTGTCAAATTTTCTCCGTGGCCCCAAAGGATCCTGATTAGTTGAATCAGCTAAGTATAGAAGGGCCAACAGAGGGTGCCACATGTCTCTTCAGCGCACTTTTGGTATGGTGCACAAAAATAGAGACCCCAAATGTGCATGGGTCTTCCACGTGGCCAGAGTCTGAAAAGATCAAGCTAACCTTTTAATCGACTAAGTATAAGAGGGTCGGCGGAAGCCTCCATGTGCCTCATCGGTGGAAGCCCCCACATGTCTCAATGATGTAACTTTAAAGGAATAATCAAGAGTGGAGGGTCCTAAATGAGCACCAACCCTCCACATGGTAAGAGCCTCAAAAAGTTAAATCGGTCATTGAAAGGTCTAAGGCCAGTGGAAAGAACCACGTGTCAGCTCGACGCAACTTTAGAGGTGAAATACAAAGTGATTCCCCAAACAAGTGTGAAGCTTCCACATGTCCAGAACCCAACATAGTCACCCCTAAATAAGTAGAAAGGACCCAACCAAAAATGGAGAAAGATGAGCGGGCCCAAATATGTTAAGTATAACAAGAGTGGTGGACGACGCCACGTGTCTCATCTACGTAACATCAAAGGCATGGCCAAAAGAGAGACACCGAACTAGTGCTAGCCATCCACGTGTATAGGGTATGATAGAAGTAAAATGGGAAGTAGACCCAAATCATCTAAGTATAAAAGAATTGGTGGAGCTCTCCATTTGTCTCAATGTCACACCTTCAGAGGGTTAAAGCAAAGGTGGTCTGAAAATGAGCTCTAGCTTTCCACATGCCCTAGGTATGAAAAGGAGATAGAGCTAGAAATGTAATAAACTAAGTATATAAGGGTTTTTGGAAGCCTCCACACATCATCTAGGCGCAACTTCAAAGGTAAAATCCAAAGGGAGGTCCTAAATGTTCACTGAGCCTCCATGTGTCTTGGGTTAGACATAAACCCCATGCCAAATAGAGGGACACGTGGCCATGTTCCAAGTCAAAAGCATGAAGGTAGGTTGACGAAGAACATTGAGATTTTTAGCCTTGTTTCCATAAAATCCATAAATTTATAAAGGAAACCGTGGATCCACTCTCACCTAAGGGAAAAGCCAAAATTTGAGACCATGTTTAAAATGTCAAAGTAGGAAAGTAGGTCTGGTGGAGAATTTTAGATTTTGAGCCTTGTTTCCAAAATAATTAAATTTATAAAGTGATTCAGTAACTCTATTTCCATTTAGGAGAAGCCACGTGTCAGACCTATATCAAATGTAAAGTTTTGGGCTTGCGGGGCTGCAGAGAACTTTTACACTTTTACATCTTTTGCACTAAAGGCTCAATTCCACTTTCGGGCATGTGGATCCTTTTAACAAAAATGTATTTCACCATTCTTGTGTGGATTCAATTCAAATATTAAAATAAGAATAACTTTCACTCCAGTGCTTGAAATTCAACAAGTGTTATACTATTGGAAAGGTATTGGTCTCCTTACGCCATGGAAGCATAAAATATTATTTTCATGGGATTCGATGGTATAAAGTTAAAAACAAGTATTTCAATACATTAATATAGGATCTAATTGCTTCAACTACCCAAATCTAAAGTGATCTTCCATCCTTCCTTCTCCAACACACCAAACAAACATGGAGAAGTGAATAGATCTCTTGATTTGGGTGAAAATATAGGAAACATCTTTTATTCCTTTAATATGTGATTGGACTAGTTCGATCAGATCAAATTTGATCCGATCTTCCATCCTCCCTTCTTCAGCATGCCAAAGACATGCAGAACCAGATTTGATAGATTGTAGGCATATTTATAGGGCATTGATGGTTGGTGGTTGAGCTTCCAAATCAGATTTTCTTTCTTCTCTTCTCCCCCTCTCTTCATTTTATCTATAAATGTAAGATCTTGTCTCAATTCAAAAATTTTTACTTTCATACGTTTGAAGTGTAAATAGAATCCAAAGAAATCAATATAGAAGAATTTCCCCTTTCTCTCTATCTTCATCTATTGTCTCTTCTTGCTTACCTAAAATATATGGATCATTTATTTTCTATAATAAGAAACTTTGTGTTCTTATTGATATGATTTCTAGAACGTTGTGTCTATGGAATGGTATTTTATGTTGTGAATGTGAATAATTTTGTTATGTATCACCTTTTTGTAAGTACGTATAAGGTTATACTCTATTATCTATATTTCCTAAAAATATTATTATATTCTTCTCTCTCCTTTCTTTAGTTTCTTCTATTCATTTGTATTGATAAGCTATTTTGATAAAAAACATTTCAAGATGTCAGAGGTCCAACCCTAAGATTAAAGTTTTACATTTGTATATAAGTTTTTTTACTTGATTTCAATAAGAGAACCTCTCCCATAAAAATGAGGGACTTGCTTTCCCCTAACTATGGTTTGACATAGTAGCATTTTCAAACCCAAAATTTCTAGCTACTCCCCTAGGGATTTTGTTTCAGACATATCCTTTTAAAAAATAACTTCAATATCACTTTTGATCTAGAAAATCTATGATATACACATGGGAAGAAAGCTCTTGGGGTTGAAGATTTTCATTTTCAACTTCTCGAGAAACAAAACTTCTCTCTTCTTCCAGCAATAAGGAACAGAGGAACTCATTCTTCAAGAACACCTTTGTTAAAGACAAAAATTCCAAGAACAACATTCCTCTAGAACAAATCAATCCTAATCTTCTTACTCTAATACTTGTTGGTGTTTCAGTTCCCCTTCAGACAATCTTCCCACAGATGGTAGCATATTTTCCTTGGGGTCAACGGATTGGGCCTCTTACTCTTCCTCAACCATTGCATGACTTACCTAGGAGTAGTAGGAAAGGTTTTCCTAAATTCTGAGGTGATGGGAAGGTACACCACAAATGAGAACACATTGTAGCCTTCAAAGACGTTGCATGTGGATTCTTGAGATTGTGCATGAAGATGTTTTAGTGAGGATCTTTGTAGAAACATTGCATGATAATGTTTCTGATTGGTTCTATCATCTTCTAGTTGGGTAAATTATTGATTGGACCACCTTGAAAACCTATTTTGAGCAATGTTTCAAACATGTTAAAGATGTGCATGCTATCATGGCTCAAATTTCTCATATCAAGAAGGAACCACATGATCCCATGAGAGAATTTGTGGCCAAATTCAACAAGCTCATTCATAAAATTCCATAGAACACTCATACCTAGATCAATTTAAAAATTTCTTATTCCTCAATGCTCGGGCCACTGAAGTAAGATATGCACTAAGGAGAGCTAACCTTGTAACTTTAGATGTTGATCAACATTTGGCTATCGAGGTTAAGGATGATTTAATCATGTCTGGTAAACTGAAAAGAGAACCCTCCAAGTCTAAAGCATCCTCCTCTTCCTCTCTGGAGCCAATTCAAATTAGTTAGTGTAGAAGTTGGAAAATGATCTCATTACAATCAAAAGCAATTAGCTCAACATACTCCTTATCAAGATATTCTAAGAAGGAATTTTCATCCTAGGAACTAGTTACCTCCTTCTTAAAATAAATTTTCTATTTAAGGCCCACCTATCAAGGTTCTAGTCAATGCAACTTGTGAAGTTCAAGAGCTTGATGATGAGGAGTTTAATGATGATTTTGAAGACCAAAAGAAGAGGTTGATGAAGAATAGGAGGAACTTGGTGGATCTCAAGTTTATTTCCTTACAACTAAAGGTATGGATGATAAAGATGAATATGATGAAAGAGTGGTAGATATGAATAGTGATTCATATGTTGTTATGACTCGAGAACAAATGAACAAAAAGAACAAGTGATTCATCCTGGTAATAAATCCAAGGAGTTTGCTATAACTATTCCAATGCTTACAATAAGAGGACCTCCTATTCCAAATACCTCCATGCAAAAGGTGAGTAATGTTAATCCTCCTCCTTCTACCTTTGTTTCCAAAACATCTTGTCCTTCAATTCATAAAGTTGATAAATCAAATATTTCTCATGTTCCTACTAGTGATGCCCCATCCACCTCTGGATCTTTTGATATCATTGATCACCTCAAAAAGACCAAAATTTTACCAAACCCATCCAAAATCCTTTTCTAAAATGGTAAACTTTGTCAATTCCAAATGCAAATTCTCATCTAGTAATTCTAAAGGTATTTTTCCCACTCCCTCTTCCTCACCTTAATCAAGCCTTGTGGTTGTAGTCACTTCCCCTAATGAGAAAATAGAACCATTTTATGTGAGTCTCCTTATAGGTTGCCATAAACTAAGTAATTGTGTTATAGACTTAAGAGCATCAGACAATGTAATGCCTACAAAAGTAGCTCATGCTTTGGGACTAACTCTAACATGTTCCTTTGGTTCTAATATTCCATGGAGTAGAAAAGTTCCTTTGGTTGGAAGGATTAAAGATGCACAAGTAGCCTTCGCTGATTTTCCAGAGAAAAGGGTCTTAGCCACTATTTTGGTTGTTGATATTCCTCCCTCATATGGTATGTTGTTTAGTAGGAATTTTTGGAAAAAGGTGGGAGGTGAAATTCATATAGAATGGTCACATGCTTTAATCTAGATAAATGGAAAAATAATAAAGTTGTTACTTAAAAGAGAACTTAGAGTATTGTGTAAAAGACCGATGATCCAAAATTTCAAATACTCTATGAAGATATAGGCATGAAAACTATATTATCATGTCAAAGGATGAGGTATGCCTTCATAAAGGAGTGATTCATGATACTAATGGCATTTGGAATTTTGAGTTTGATGGAAGCTTCTCTTGGATGGTTTTGGAGATGGTGTGGTGTTAATGTCTATAGAAGGGAAGATTCATCCATTTTATTTCAAGCTTCATTTTGAAAACACAAATAATACATTGAGTATGAGGCTCTCATCCTTGGGTTGAGAAAGGAAAAAAAATTAGGATTAAGGAATATTTTTCCTCGTGGTGATGCAAATTTGATTGTGAAATAAGTAAGGGATCTTTACCAAGTCAAGAATATGAGATTGAGACATTATCGAAATATTGTTTGGGATTCCATTGAATTCGTTGATGCCTTCTCAATTGAATTTGTGCCAAGAGAAAATAATACTAGAGTTGATTTCTAGCTATCTTAGGATCCTTGTTGATTCATCATCCATATTTCTCTTAAGAGAAAATTACCATTGAAATGATTCATAGGCCTAGTGTGCTGGATAATGCAAGCAAGCTGGAAGGTTTTCAATGATGATCAAAATTTTATCTCTTTCCTGGAGCTTAAAGATAACTTCAATCAATTATATTTTGAAGGAAGTGAAACTCTACGTAGAGAACATATTCCCTCTAATGAGGAAGATATCAAGGAAGATATGGATCATGATGGTTGTATTAAGTTAAAAGGTAACAAGATTCCTAAAGGAATGGTGAGTTTAGAAGATTTTTTTGACAAACATGATAGGTTCATCAAATCTGAAGCTTCTCAAGGACTCGACCATCTGATGAGTATGAGAAGGTCAATATTGGAAGAAATGATGAACACAAGGTGGTGAATATTGGACAATGCTACACTCAAGAAGAGAAGAAGAAATTAGTAAACCTATTAAATAAGTATTTTGATGTTCTTTCCTATTCATATGATGATCTCAAGGATTTTCAACCAAAGAAGATGTAACACTATATCCCTCTAAAACCTGGGATCAAACCTTTCAAGTAGAAGAAAAGGTATTATAATCCTAAGGTTGTTGATATTATTTTTTAAGAGATATAGAAGTTACTAAGATCCAATATTATTTTCCCTATACATCATTCAACATGGTTTTCCAACATTGTGCCTGTCAGGAAAAAGAATGGTGAAATTCACATCTGTCAGTGATTTTAGGAATTTGAATCAGGCCTCTTTAAAAGACAACTATCCACTCCCCATGATAGATCATGTTTTGTAAGTTGTCTCAGGCTCTGAGATGTTGTCTATGCTAGATGGATTCTATGGATACAATCAAGTGGAATTTAGTACCCCAGATCAACACAAGACTACCTTTACTACCCCTTAGGGAACCTTTGCCTACAAGAGAATGTCATTTGGTGTTATCAATGTTGGTCCTACTTTTAGAGTGAAATGGACTTAGCTTTTGATATCCTAAAGGGAAAATTTATTGTTATGTACCTTGATGATTTGATTGTTTTTTCTAAAACAAGGGCAGATCATCTTTACCATCTAGAAACAATTCTTCAAAAATGTAGAGAACATGGAACTTTCTCTCAATCTTAAGAAGTTTGTATTTTGTGTTATTGAAGGCAAGTTGTTGAGGCATATTTTTTTAAAGAAGGGATCAAGATAGATCTAGTCAAAGTTCAAGAAATCTATCAGATTCCTCTTCCCACAAGCAAAATGGGTGTTCACTATTTCCTTGGCAAGATAAATTTCCTGAGGAGATTCATTCAAGATTTGTAAAACGGATATGATAATTTCTCAAATGATGAAAGGAAAGAAAAAATTTGGTTGGTCTTTTCAAGGTAAGGAAGCATTTAAAGATATCAAGAAAGCCATTGCTAAAACTCCCATCTTAGCATGTCCTGATTTCAACAAGGATTTTATTATCTATTGCTATCCTTCAGAGAATACCTTGGCTGTTGTGCTAACTCGAGGAATTATGAGGATCATGAGCTTAAAATTTCCTTCATGAGATATGTTCTGAAATCTCATGAATCAAAATATATTATGATGGAGAAACATGCTTTTGTAGTGGTCAAAGTTGTTAAGCAATTTTTTTTATATTCTTAATTCTCACTTTATTGTGCTTGTACGACGATACAACCATCAAGTCTATTCTCACACAAGGAGTATGGAACTAAGAAATGCACTTGGGTAGAAAAATCCAAGAATATGACCTTGATATCAAGCCAACTAAGCTATTCCATGGTAAATTCTTATGTGAGCTTATTGTTAAAGAGGTTGATGAAGAATTGTCCACAAAAGTAGTTGATGTTCCTATTTTTCTCTTCCTTGGCTCAATAGATGAGTGGTATACTAATATTGCACATTTTCTTGCTTATGGAGAGTGTCCATCCCACTTGAGTGCCATGGAAAATATAGCTATTAAGCTAAGATTTGCATAATATGTATTATGGGAAAATGCTTTATGCAAGTGAGGCATAGATGGAATATTCTTAAATGTGTGGACAAAGAGAAATAAAAGAAGTTGGTTTCAACTTTTCATGATAGGGCATTTTGGAGGGAATTTCTCTTCTATTATCACGCCCATAAGATCCTTTTCGTGTAGGGTACTATTGGCCTACATTATTTAGAGATGGATCAAAATGGGTAGGTAAGTGTTAATCCTATCAGAATTTTTTGGGAGACCTAAATTGGTGGCTTTACCACTCAAACCAAGTAATGATTGATGAACCTTTTCGATAGTGAGGATTGTATTTCATTGAAACTCTTAACCCACCTTCTAGTGTTGGACATAATCACATGCTAACTACTACAAATTACTTCACAAAGTGGGTAGAGGCTATTCCAGTCAAAAGAAATACTTTTGAGGTGGTGTGTAATTTCATGAAGGAGAACATCCCGATAAGGTTTGTAGTACAAACAAATTTTGATCGATAATGCTTCAATTTTTCTTCTTCGAGATGATGGATTTTTTCTATGGCTATGGAATTTCCCTTGCTCATTCTTCAGTTTATTATCCTCAAGGAATGGAAAAGTAAATCAACAAATAAGAATCATGTAATCATCATTTGAAAGCTTTTCAATGAATCTCAAAGGAATTGGAACAAGAAGCTCTATGATGCTCTTTGAGTAGATAGAATTACACCCAAAAGAGAAAATGGGATTTCTCCATTCTAGGTGGTGTATGGTGTTAAAGCTCTGCTTCTCAGTAACAATGGAATTTCCAGCCTTACACTTAATGAAGGCTATTAAAGATACATGTTTCACCACTTCCTTGGACAAGAGGATCATGTATCTCTAGAAGATGGATGAAGACATGTTATGAGTTTTTGATAGAATCTCAACTCATCAACTGAAGGTGAAAGCTTTGTTTGACAAGAAAGTTAGAAAACTGATATTTTCAAGTGGGAGACACATTGTATGGGAAAAAGACATTAACCTCAAGGAAACCATGGTAAGTTTGATTCTCTTTGGCTTGGTCCTTTCAAAATAAGACACTTTTCTAATGAAAATTATTTCTACTTTGATTACATGGATGGATATCCTATCCCACTTCCTCACACTGGAAGTATTTGAAGTTGTTTAATTCTTAAGTGCTTAGGTAGTCCTTTGTATATATTATGTGTAGAGTTTTGTTTGTTTTTATCTTTCCTTTTGGTGGTTTGTTTCCCTTCCATGTGTGTTGTCTTCGTATTGGTTTTACCTTTGACTCTATTTTTTCCAATGGGTAAGGCACTGGTCTACTTTCCCATATTTTTCTATGGTTCTTGATGTTGCCTCATTCCTCTATCCCAACCAGACTCATCCCCAGAAAGAGCCATTTGTTGTCACCCTCAAAATTCCATTCATTTTTTGAGTCAATTTTAAAATTTTTGAGTTGGTGCCTTTAAGATATGTTTGAGTAGAGTGAGAATTCTAAAGAGATAGAAAAAAATTGTGCTTCAAAGAAGTGGGTGCTCATTTTCAATCTCCGATTAATTTAGAATCTTGCAGTCCGCATGGTTCCCATCTAGATGCTTTAAAAATTATTTCCTCCATTCAAATGAAATTGTCAAATCCTTTTTCTATGGTTTTGGATCACATCAAGCCCTCTTTTTGTTTATAGTTCATCTTTCCATGAGGAGCAATTTTTTTTAGGAGTAAATGGTGGATTTTTCCCTCTCTGTATTTTTCCACAGTCATGAATGACGGGTGTATATTTCTTATCAATCTTTTTTCAACATCCATGAGTACGTGGACATCTTTAATTGGATGCGATGTGGTAGATTATTTTGGCGAACTTATCATTTTTTGTGTTATTTTTGCAAAAGTGTCAAATTGGCTCCGTGGCCCAAAGGATCTGATTGGTCAAATCAGCTAAGTATAGAAGGGCCAACGGATGGTGCCACATGTCTCTTTGGTGCACTTTTGGTATAATTCAAAAAAAGACCCCTAAACTTGCTTGATCTTCCACGTGGTCAGAGTCTTGAAATATCAAGCCAACCATTTAATTGACCAAGTATAAGAGGGTCGGTGGAATTCTCCATGTGCCTCATCGGCAAAATCCCCCACGTGTCTCAACGACACAAATTCAAAGGAAGAATCAAGAGTAGAGGACCCTAAATGAACATCATCCCTCCACATGGTCAGAGCCTCAAAAAGTTAAATCAGCCATTGAAAATTTTAAGGTCTAAGGCAGTGGAAAGAACCACGTGTCACTTGACTTTACTTTTGAGGTGAAATACAAAATGATTCCCAAACAAGTGTGAAGCTTCCACATGACTATAACCCAATGTAGTCACCCTAAATAAGCAAGAAGGGACCAGATAACAACGGAGAAATGAGGAGCGGGCCCAAATTAGTTAAGTTATAATAGGATTGGGGACGGTGCCACATGTCTCATTGATCACAAATTTAAAGGCGTGGCCTAAAGAGAGACCCTAAACTAGCACCATACCTCCACGTGTCTAGAGTCGATAGAAGTCAAATGGGTAGTAGGCTTTGATTCCTCTAGGTATAAAAGAACTAGAGGATCTCTCCATGTGTCTCAACAACACACCTTTAAGGGTTGAAGACAAAGATTGTCCCCCAAATGAGTGTCAGGGCTTTCCATGTGCCCTAGGTCGAGTGTAAAAAAGGAGACAGTCGGTCATTGAATCGGCTAAGTACAAATTATAGATTAAGTGGATGTCTTCTCCTCTTAATAGATTAAAGGTTGGGCAGAAAGCATTGCCTACTTCCCCTTCCTTTTATTTGTGATCCTAGTTTTGGAAGATTGAAGAATGCTAGATTGAAGTTCAAGTTGGGAGGAGACATGCAAGAAGACTTGTGCTTGACCTTGTTGAGAACATCCTTGTTGTATTGATCATATTGTTATACCAACCTTGACTGGTAGTTTTTAATATCTTATCCGTGAAATAAATATGTAATATTTCATTTATTCAATGATTGAAATGAGTTAGTGAATGTAGAAAGATTCTTTGGTTGTTTACCTTATTGAAAGGAATTAGTCTTAATGAAAGAAAAGTAATTGAAGCCTTGCATTGTAAAAGAATGATTTGGGAGATTGGTAGTTTCCATAGTTGTGTTGAAATGCTATAATGAAAGGAAAACTTAAGTTTTTTATTTGTCTTGAAATGAAATTCTCCTAAAAGTTGTAAGCATTCATAGTTGCAATATTTATATACATGTATATTCGACACTATTTGTTTTTTGTGCGGTTGACTAGTATGCCTTTTTATTATTTGGGAAAATGAATCAAGATGTATTGAAAAGGAATGTGTTGGATTCTTTTTGTTTTAGTGGCAAAATGTAATAGTTATATTTTTATTGAAAGAAAGTCATATTGGAGTGATCAAACTATATATGTATTCTAGTCTTGTTGATGAAAAATTTTCCCTCACAAATCTTATTAGATTAAATAAGAAAAGAGCTACTAAAATCTTCCCCAAGTTCACTTTTATCTAAATTGGTAGAAATCCTATTATTCTTTCAAATATTAGTTTTAAATGGAACAAACAAAAATAATTTATATACACACTTCTATGTAAATGTAAACTATGATTGAGTTTATTATGTAGGAATTTTTACCAATTATTTTTTTAAAATAATAACCTATAGATTTAATTTTTCTTGAAATGAAACTATAGTTTATATATATTATATATAAAATATATATATATATATATATATATATATATATTTAAGTATTCTAGTTTGATTATTTTTATTATTATTAATATATTAATATTATTGCAAGCTTTCGAGAAATCCTACTATTTAATAATAGTAATGAAATAAAGATATTAATAATGTGTGTGTGTGTGTGTGTGTGTGTGTGTGTGTGTGTGTGTGTGTGTGTGTTATTACTATTAAAAATATTCATTAATATAAATATTAATAAAATCTTATATTATATTATATATGTTTAATAATAAATAAAGTTTATAAAAAAATTTGCATTGTATTGTAGTTGTATTCTAGCTCTGCGACTATTTATTTATGTGGGGTTTTGGGGAAGGTTCTTGAACCCACCCCCAATCCATAGCTTTTTGGGATGGGGGTGGGGTCGGTGACCCTCACCGTCCTGATTGTTGCCATATAAAATAAATATGTGGGGATGACAAGCCCCCACCAATCTAATAAACTTCTCCCTCTATTCAAATAACTATTTCGAATTTATACACATTCCTTTATTTTACACTGATTGTTACATGGATATATATTATAGACTTGGATATATGCACATGGTTATAAAAACAAGAGTGAGTGTATAGTTTTAAAAAGAAATGCTGGGGGATATACTGTCCCAATAAAAAATGTCCCTTAAAATATACTCTTACAAACAAAAACTAGATTTATTGGGTAAACGCGTCATTTACCCAAATGGGTATTTACATTGGAATAAACTTACAACAAATAAAGAAATTACAACCAAATCCTAGGAGAGGGTGAAATAGATTAGCAAGGAAAAATAAATAAAATAGCTTGGGGTTGTGTGTATCCATTCCAATCTCCTACCCTCTTCCATGACTTCCTCTCCTCCGCTTACACCTACAAAACAAAAATGAAGAAATGAATAGAATGAATGAATAATAGACTCCATCCAAATGATTAGGATTATTTGAAATTTCTTAGATTCAATGGCATAGAGTGTGATTTCATCCAATGGAAAATATTCTTCCCTAGAAAAGCTAGGTGAGAATGTTTTAAATAAAATTTATGGGTCAATTTTGAATGGGGCCACTTAAGTGGTGTAGAGATTAAACTTGTTTAATAAATTTTTATGATTAGATGGTGACTTTTTTTATAAAAGCCCCTTGACCCTTGTAATTAATCAATTCAAATTTACCCTTTTATAACTAAGCAATATTCAATATAGGAATTTAATTTAAGTGTGTTTAATCAATGGGAGGATGATTAGATTTAACCCTAAATAAATAAGTTATTAATCAACTTTAGTAACCACATTATTAAATTAATTAAGGATTTTAGGAATGAAGTTCTTAAACCTAACTGGAAATTAAATAAGTTATAATATTTTCTTGTTTTAACATTAGTTGGATTATCATGAACTTATCTAATTGTTGATTTTTATTTTTAAAATAATTCGATAATTTATCTAATTTAGCCATTATTTGTCTTGGGTTTTGTGGGGTAAAATTGTGGGCGTGACACTTGGTATCAAATTTGTGGGTTAAATCTTAGACCCTAGGAACACTTGAAAACAAAAATCATACACAAATAAACCTAGTACAACTCTAAACCTAGAACACACAACATTACATGATGTTTTGAAACGTAGAAAAGTAAAACAAAAACTTAAATTAGATGATTATAAACTAACTCTTTCCTTTGTCTGTGTAGGAGGCATAAACTAGACGAGGGGTTCCTACACGTGGACCTAGACCTACCACCCCTATATTAGATTGTAGTAGTTATTTTTCCTCGAGATAATGTAGACACTACGGGATGATGATGCCACTATATGCGGAGCATATTTAGGAGGGCAACCTAGTAGATATGATAGAGAGCCATAATGGAGACTCATGCACCTTCATGTCATAGTGTGGACGATAGGGTAGAGAAACTCCCAAGTGGAGTCGGTTAGACATGGGTCACCTCCTAAGGAGATTCGAGAGAGATTGAGTTATGGAGCACGAGATAGGTCTAGGACCTAGGACTGAGAGATGATAAGTTTGAGAGACCTCGAGGCCAACACTGACTTTAGTGGATCACATTAGAGAGATACTGAAGTTGTACCTACCTCATTTTACTCGAGACATAGGAGGATTTCAGGAAGAGGCATCGTTGGTTAGTTTAGTGGATCCTTCAAGTTATGCCCTTGTTCTAGCAACACCTAAGCTTGTGTTGCCATCCACCTTCTTTGAGATAGAGCCAGAGTTTGGTGGAGGACTGAGGAGCATAAGCTCCACGTAGATTCAGAGACAGTCACTTGGGAGCTCTTCGAGGAGATTTTAGAAGCATATATATTTCTAGGAGGTTTTTTAATAGTAGATCGATGAGTTCCATAATTTTTGATAGGCCTCCATGATGGAAGAGTATGAGGGATAGTTTCTTGATCTACTTCAAAGACGTGAATACATGCAAGATGAGCACATTTGAGTTCACAGTTCATTCATTAGGGGCCTGAACTTGAACTTGGGTGGGGCAGTGCATATTCATTTCCCATAGACACTTTCCAAGTTAATGGAGAAGGCCTATATTATAGATGAAAATAGGGGGAAGACACAAAATATCGTGTGAGTGAGGAGTGGCATTCAAGAATTATAGGGTAGTAGGTTGATGGGGTTAGCTCCTCCTCGTGGTAGAAATGCTTTAGCATAGTCTTCCTTTTGTCCTCCTTCACTTCCTATAAAGTAAGCAGCAGCAATAGACACGACCTACCTTTGACCTCCAAAGTTACCATGATGCTTAGATAGGGCTTAGTATGGGACCTATAACTTGAGGGCCCAATAGGACACATGCTCCACCTTGAGCATAGTTAATAGGAGTATGTCCTTTGCAGCACCCACATATATCTATGGTAGGATCATTAGGTTCTTCAAAGCATGTACTACTGGGACACCTAGAGGACTATTTTATTAGTGGATAGGACTAGGTACTTTCTATGGATGCGGTGTGCATGGACATCATTAAAGAGAGTGCCCTCAAAACCCTACTAATCAGGGTAAGGCACATGTTTCGAAACTAAGATTAGTGAAATGGATAGAAGCCATAAGATATATGTAGCGGTCGAGAACCGGTATGTAGAGCAATAGGGCATGGTGATCGAGACAATAGGTATAATTGGTTGTATTTCTACCCCTATCTTCTTTTATTTTGGCTCATCATATTCTTTCATTTCTCCTTCATTAGTAGAGCGTTACAAGTTAGTTGTAGTTATGTAGGGCCTTAGTTATGATGTTGAGATGGCTTCTAGTGCTAAGATCTCGGTAAAGTCCTTAGTCAAGGAGTACGTAGTGGATATTGGACCCTTTACCATGGCATTGGATCTTTGTGTCCTTCCTTTGGGTTCTTATGGTTTGATTTTTGGCATGGATTACTTGTCCTCACACATAGCTAGAGTGGATTGCTATGGTAAGATTATATCTCATAAAGATGATTTGGGAGTGGAGTTAGTGATAGATGGAGTTAGGAGACCCATATCTATTCACACTATCTCCACTATGCAACTAAAGTAGTGTGTGTGACGGGGTTTTTAGTTGTATGCTATTATAGTTAGTGATAGGTTAGATGATGAGGCTAGTTGACCTTCACTTGAGGATCACCTCCTTCTTCAGTATTTTTTGGATGTGTTTCTAGTGAGATGCCATGGATTCCTCCCCACGTGAGATAAAATTCACATTGACTTGGTTCTAGGAGTGGAAAATATCTCATGAACTCCATATATGATTAACACACGAGATATGTGAGATCAAGTAGTAGCTTGAGGTCTTGTTATCTCTTGAAAGTGCATTGTATAAAGAGATGGATGAAGGTGTTCTAAGCTTGTAAATTTTATCTCTCTCTTTAGTAGATACAATGGAAACACCTTAGGTATGTGGGTATACCTATTTTGAGGTGAGTCTCTGGTATCAAGGTCGGTTCCTTATTGATATATCCTAAACTAATTTATGGGGTTTAAGGGTAAAATATGACTGTAAAAATGAATTAAAACTAACGTGATACACCAAACTTGTATGAGTTCTTTGAATGGGTACATGCACAATTGATATGGAATGAACATCGATACACAAGCCAATAGATTTATGAAGATAATTAAGGGTAAACACTTTGATGTATTGAGGATAGAATAACAAAATACTTTTATGTTACACATACACATTAATATCATATAGAGATTACTGAATTTGTAATAAGGTAAGATTATTAATCAAGGAATTCAACATTCACAAGATTAATGAAAAACATACACAAGACTACAATTTGAAAGGTAAAAAATACTTCATATTCAAAGGGAAAAACTAGCAGAAAATTGCTTCAACACTCTGTAGTCTAAAAATTTCTCCTTTATGCTTTGCCAAAGCACACAATATATAGAAAATTTTATTTCCCTTCCTAAATTAGACTAAGGCTTGTACTCGACCATGCATCCTATTTTTATCCTTCATCTATTAATAAATAAAGGAATAAAAATAGAACATACAATTACAAATAGGCATTAATAGCCTTTGATTACATCTCGGTCAAAATAAAGTTTATTGTTTATTTTTAAGAAAATAATGGAGAATAATTTGCTAATAATAAGATTACTTGTTGGGAAAGTCTCTTTCCTTGTGCATGTGAATTCTTCTTCTTGAGTGTTATGTCCCCTAGTGAAAGCATGCAAAAATTTACTCCATGTTTGTGAGAAAATAATTAAAAAATTTGTTAAATTTACAAAATAATCCATCAAATCATCCCTTGATGGGGACCACCTCCATATGCACATGCTCAAATTTTCCTCTATAGTCTGTGGGGCCACCCTTGCACTTGATCACTAATCTCCATTCAGTTTGGACACCTTTAATTAAACACGACCATGTAATACTTGTCGGCTTTTGCATTTGGGTAACATTTGATTATATTTTTATAACCATTACCTTTTGGGTGATCATCGGTGAACATGATTTGGTCGGCACTTTATATTATTTGAAGTTGGATTATAGTTGATCCTTTTGAAATTTTTAATGCAATGATTTTTTTTAATCATGGGTTTGGCCCCCTTTGCATGACGACTCAACCCTTCAATAGTTCATTGGTGACACATGCTAAATCAGGTAGAGTTCGCTTTAATATTGGAGATCATTTTATAATTGTTGATCTCTATAATTTGAGATCTCAGGCCGTTGATCTTGAAACTGTAGTTAGGGTTTCTCTAGCATTGAATGTTGTTAGTGGCATATTACCTAGGTGGTTTTCTTCAAACTTGGGGATCGATCCTTGAGTGTTGATCTGTTGTCCTTTATTTTTACGACCGTTGATCTTTGACGGTGGTTGAGTTTGAACTAAACCAATGCTTGGGATCAGGAGGTAAAGGAAAGATCAACCCTAATGATCATTTCATTTGGATTTTTAGTATACGGGAAAAGCCCTAGAAAATTTTTGTTGACGCCATTGTTTTTTCTCCTTGAGCTTGCCCTTCGAATAAATGATTTCTGAGATTGGTTGCACTTGTATCTTTTATGGCTATACTTTGTTTGGGTTTTTCTAAGGGTTCGATCTCAAATTTTTCTCAAAATATCTCTGTGTCTTGTGAAGTTATGTGAGGATTCTTGGTAGACACCATTCTTTGCACTTGAGCTCTATGGATTTGGCTTCTGAAACCTTGGTTAGAGTTCAAGGCTTTGAGTTGTATTCACTTTGTTGAAGTCCTTTGAGCTCAGGATTGTGTAACCATCATACTAATTTGAAAATAATTGTAAGTTTCCATCTCCTGGCACCACCGTTACTTTTTCTTTTCCATCTTGACTTTCAAAAATATTGATAATCCATTCTTTATTTGCATTTTTATGGTTTTCGTGGCTCGAGCTTGGTCATTTCAAGTTGAAGATCATTATGAATTGCTCCTCTTTATCTCTGAATCAAATAATCTCGTGAGGGTTTACTCTTCTTCAATACCATTAAGTACATGTTTCTTACTCTAATTTTGATACTCATTAATGGGTTATATGATTAAATATGGAAACTATAATTTCCTAGACATGGGTATTCAATTTTTTCATCTCCTTGATTTTCTTGAAACAAGAATAAATTTGAGTGATATTTTCCATCTAGGTTACTCTATTAATATCTTTGTGGGCCTGGGTTTTTGTGCACTTGAATATAGTCGTCGTTCATTGAGATCATTCAAGCTCAAATTCTCTTGCTCGTAGTGTGTTAGTGATTCCATAAAACTGTGGAAAACTTTCTGGGTCTGCATTATCTTTGTACCTTGACTTCTCTTATTTTGAATTAGTGACTATAGTTGTTTGTTATGACTTGAGTTCTATAGTGTTCTTGAGATTTTATGCATGCAACAAATAAGAAAGTATGTCATGAACATTTCCTTTAGGCCCTCTGTAACTTCTTTGTTTGCTCACTATAGTCATGATTATATGTCTGGAGATTTAGCAATATGCATTCATTCTTGACTGTATGTCACCATTATTTTGATTTCAAAGCTGTGTTTCTGAGGAGTTCCCTGAATGACTATTACATTGTGAAATCACTGTCATTTTCTTATCTCAAAGTTCTAATCTATATGAATCTCCATCTGGGTGCAACATGGTACTACTTATAAGGTT
Organism: Taxus wallichiana var. yunnanensis; assembly: GCA_018340775.1. Taxonomy (NCBI): domain Eukaryota; kingdom Viridiplantae; phylum Streptophyta; class Pinopsida; order Cupressales; family Taxaceae; genus Taxus; species Taxus wallichiana. Next base: position 280,443,705 of record CM031237.1, on the reverse strand, counting down.
ACCAAACTCTGATTTTCATGTTTTGAGCATAAAAAATTATGTAGTTCTGTATTTCTCAAACCTGACAAATGAATATAATTTGTGTGCACATTCCTTCTATACCTCTGTTTGGAAAACATTACTTTGTAAGCTGAAAGTTTACTTTCCTTCATGACTTACTTGATCATTGTTGACTCTTATACTACAAAACTGAAACTTTGATTTTCTCGACTGTAATAGGAGCATATTCTCTGATATTTTGTACTTAAGATGTCATTCTTCCTTTGGATCTAAATTTGATGTTTACTTGAGGGTTTTCTCTTCTTCAATTTTACCAGTGAAAATTTTTTCATTAACGTGATTTGTATTCTTCAATTTAAAGTTTGAGATAGTAAAACCTAGATTTAGGTATCTTTCCCTTGGCATGGGTACTGGAAATTACTTTACTTCATTCGATTATGCAATTTTTTCTTGATCTTAAGAGGTCTTTGTACCTTACATGTGGCTTTATAAATTATAAGCAGTTATTCATCCATGTAATACCATTCTCAGGCATAAGCCTTGATTCAGATGCTTTGTTAAAATATTATAATCTTTTTTCTTTTATTTAGATGCTTTATTTCTTTGGTAGTAGTATTTCTAGCATGCTAGAAAATTTGAAATGTTGATTTTTCATGGTGATGCCCTAGAATTTTTTTCTAGAATTCTCTCTTCCTTCCTTTTTCAGTTGTAGTAGTTGTATTTTCTAATTTAGAATATAAAATGTAACACTTTTCTATTGAAGCTGATTTGTTGTTGGAAACTGAAACATAATAACTGTTATCTTGATCATGGCATGCTTTTCTACTTTTCTGTATCACTTACTTGATTTACATAAATCTTTTAAAGCATGTATTAGTTAAAAAAACATGATGGAAAGATGTAAATTTCCATTTTACATGGCAAAGCCATGTAAATTTTTTCCCAGAATCCTCTTCCTCATTTGTTTCAGCCATAATCCTTTCTTTCCAATTAACTTCATCTTCTTGAAATATGATTATTCTTCTTTAGTTGCAATCTGAAACATGTACTTCTATTTTCAGTCTCTCTTTTGTATTGTAACTTCTTCTATTTGTATGATAGTTACTGAAACTTGAGTTATATTCTTCCTTCATTCCAACATGTACTTAATGACTTAACTACTTTATGCCATAGGATAGAAGTCATTGAACTCTACAATCTTTTTGAAAGACTTTATTTATTTCTTCTTGGTTGTAACCTGTACTTGCACACTTAAGAAAATAGTTAGAAAATATTTAGGCTTTTTGGCCTCTCTTATGTCCATGGTTTTTTTTTTTCTCTCCTCCTTCTTTCTGAGTGAGTAAAACATGTATGTAGTTTGATCTTCAAGTAAACTATATCTCATGTTGTTAAGAGATTCATATGCATGAATTATGACATTAAAGGAGCATGGATTGATCCTTGAGATCATAACTGATAGTTTTCTCTTATCTTCTTTTGAGGTACAAGTGATTTCAGAAATGAAGATGAAAAAGGAAAAAAGATGGAAATGGAGATGTCTCAACCAAAGAAGAAACCCACAAGGAAATGATGGGTTCATTCATAATCCTTTATTATCTCTTTCATGCATGTGTACCTCTTATTTCAGTAGCTTTACTTTACTTTTCAGTTACATCCCATGGCTTGTGTGGGAACATTTGAAATTCCTTATGAATAAAACATTGAATTTTGAAATTGATTTGTGTATTTCTTTCTACATTTCAACTTTCTGTATGAATTTTATGATGAACTAAACAACTCAGTAATATAATTGAATGTATTAATCATGAAGGAAAGAACATTAAAGAAAACCTATAACATCTAGTAATGAACTCTGATTTCTGCAATCTCCATTTATGTTTTTGTTCCAAAACTTAGTATTTCATCTATTCTATAATTAAATGTCTTCATCAAGACAACACAGTTGTCCTTTGGGGCCTTGTGTTCTTTTTCTTTGAAGATAGTCATGAAATTGAATAATATATGATCTATTATTTTTTGTAACAGAAAACATAGCTACAGATTTCATGTAATCATTAATTAATTTAGAAGTAACAATATATCTAAAGAAAATCCCCTAGCTTAGGTATACTTCACCAATGCTATCCATCGTAACTAAGTTTTGAGTTTCCCATTTTGTAAAAGTGCAAAAATTGTCAACATTTATGGTGATCCTGTAGGGAAAGCTTCTACTAGCTTGTAGACCAGTGCCTTTCTTTTGTCCATTGGGCATGGACTATAATCATGTAACCAAAATATACCTTTCCTGAAGGTCCAACCCTTCCAAAATGATCTAAAACTAGGAAAGGATATGGTAAACTAGACCACGTGCATGAATGCACTTATTGAATTGAAAAACATTGCAATGTACAAATTGCACTTATTGAAGGTAAATCCTACTCTAAACAATCACTATAAGATTTTCAATAACAATGTTTGAGAAACATACCATTCACAGGAATGGGAAATTCCTCTCCATTAAGCCTTAAAAGCTAAAAAGCATTATGTTCTTTAAAATCTGAAATCATGTAAGGACCACTCCATATTGTATCAAACTTTGTGTCTTCTAGCTTTGCATGATCAACATCCCACTATAACATAATATTTCCTTCATTCAAGACTCGAATTTGGATTTCTTATCAAAATGCTTTCGAAGACTTTGAATTTGGATTTTCATGATGTGGATTTTATACTTGACATGTTATGTTTTGGAATGTTATGAGTAGAATTATAATATCATGGATGTTGGGATTATATTTTGATGTATCGATGGATAATAAAATTTCTAATGTTGAATGATGATTATTGATTTTAGATTTATATTGTCTCGATGTTGTTAATATGACTGAAAGGCTAGAGAGGTATTTTGTTGTGTGCAGGACTTTTATCACATACATGAAAGGGGATAGGGACAAACCACGAAAGGATGTCGGAGTGTTGAGAGATGAGGCCAAATTTGACAACTTGTCTAATGTTGTTTAGTGTGGTGTTTTTCATGTCTAGTCTAGACATCTCCCATGGGGGGTGACTTCACATGTGTGGCCATGGGGTGAATTGTGTTCCCTTTATTTAAATTTTTATGTTGTTTATATTCATGTTTTATGTATTTAAAACTTAATATTTAAAATTATTCTTACTTTATTAGCATGATGAAATATGTCTTAATTAAGCTAAACTTCTTCTTATTGGGTTAACTACATTTGAGATGTGACAAATAGTAATGACGAGAATTGGTGGTCCTTGTTGTAAGTAATGTTATCCAAATTTCCCTCTCAGTAAATTTTGGATCAAACGAGACCTTGCACATAGGAGGAAATGGAGATGTTGGTTCGATCATGCGATCTCACATTTGATTTTGAAAATTAGGTTGTAGGAAGGATCGTCAATGAAATGCAAGATGGAAAAAGAAATGGCTAAGGGAATGTGAAGGATATAGAGCTCTAGAGGAAAAAAATGAAGAAGGATAAAAGTTTTCAGACCTTGCATTTTATTGGCACTTTAGAGAAAAACAAGGTTAAAAATGGGCACTAAATGTCTGAAACCTAAAACTCGAAAGTTTAAAATTTCAAACTTTCAAATATTAGGTTTTTAGAACTCTCAGTGTAAAGTTAGAAAATGGCATAAAAGTTTGAAATCTAAAGTCTAAAAATATCAGACATTCGGGATTTTGGAAACCTTGGGAAGTGTGTAGAAAATGGAGCAACAAATTCTAAAATCCTGAAGTTTGAAATTCCAAATTTCACACTTTGGGGTTGTGAGGTTTCAGATTTTTGGGAAGTGTGTAGAAATTGGAGCGGAAAATTCCAAAATCCTAAAGTCTGAATTTCAAAATTCAAGATTTTGGGGTTTTAGTATTTTTGAGAAACGTGTAAAAAAAGGAGCGGCAAAGTCTGAAATCCTAAAGTCCAAAATTCTGAATTTTGGACTTTTAGGGTTTCGAGGTTTAAGAGTTTTTAGGAAGCATGCAAAAAGTAGTGAACAAAAAGCCTAAAATGCCAAAAGTCCAAAGTCCAAAAATTTGGACTTCAGAGTTTCGGGTTTTGAACTTGAGAGTTTCAAAATCTCTGATGGGTGAAATGGAAAAAGACTAGAAATTTCCAAAACTCTGAAGGCTAAATGTTCAAAACTGCGTAACTTGAAAGTCCAACATTTTAGACTTTTAGACTTTAGAATTCAGGGTTTTAACTTTGGAGTTTTGGATGTCTCGAACCTCAAAACTTGAAAATCACACTTCAATGTCCGAAACTCTGAATGATAGGTGAACCTTAGATGGCCATATCTTTCAACTAGAAGTTCAAATTTGAGTAAGAGAGGACATTTTTGGAAAGATTTCAATCTCCTCTATGTAACTACGACTAGTTATTTTAATTTTGGAGCTACTAAGTTATTAAAAGTTAAAAATACAGTCCACCATTTTTAGAGGATTTCCCAAGGTTTCTCACCTACCACCATAATGAAGGTATGGGATTCCTTATTTCCTAACAAGGCATGTTACATTGAGGTATGAGTTTTAGAGTGGACCCCATTACTGTTGAAGACAAATTGAATGCATTTTGGAGGTGGTTGAGGCCATAATTTGGATTCGTCTCTCTTTCTTCACTCATTATTCCTATATATGGTAAAGGAGGGGCATTTTAAAAAAGGTTGGAAAATTTTTCTTTACACCCTCCTTCTTCCTCCTGTCTGTATGTGGATTTGTGGATTTTAGACCTTCCATCAAAGATTGTAATGTAAGTTTGTGCCTCTTGGCCATTATGATGCACTGTATCAATTTGTGGAGCAATAATACAAGTTTGTGGATGATTTTCAACCCTTTCTTATGTTCATTGCATCTTATTGATCTCTCATTGCAATCCTGGTTATTTGTGCATGGTGGTTGTATACATTTTTATGGTTTGTGTCTAATGGAAAAGAAGGTTTCATCATTCCTTTGGTGCATCACCTTTATTAGATTACGTTTATTTATTACAATCTTCTTAGCCCTATCTCCTTGGAAAGTTAGAGTAGATTTTAGGATAGATCCTTTGAAAATTGTATGTGTGCCCCTAAATAGAGGAATAGGAACCAACCCTCATCCGGGAGAGCTCTCCCAATCAAAAAGTCCCAACACTTTAGGAGAAGCTCCATGATATGCAATCACATTGAGACTCTCAACCCATCAAGTGTAGACATTCGGGGGTGTTGTGATTATGCCTCAACAATTTTGGCATGCACCGGATGGGACAAGAGGTCATTCCAAAGGATTTGAAAGGAATTTTCATGAAATTCAGACTTAGAAACCCGCAAGTTTAAAATTTCAAACATTTCACCTCTCTGATGAACTCCAAAATAGATTTAGAAGGGATTAATTTTCTCAATACAAGTACAAATTTCACGGTTGATAGATCGGAGATAATCTTCAAAAGGGTATTCTTAATTTTTTGAAATTTTGGCTTTTGAAATTATGGATTTTTTTGAAATTTTGGGGGTCTTGGGATTTTAGGATTTTAGGTTTCACGATTCTCTAAATTTTGGATTTAGGATTTCGTGTTTTGGTTTTCAGATATTTGGATGTCTTGCAATTTCAGAATTTTTGGGATTATCATTCCAAATAAAATTTAAAATTCCATAATCTCAATTACATAGGTCCTTTAGAGTTTTAATTTTAATTTCTTTGAGTTTGGTGTGTAATTTACAAAATCCATCCTTTTCGTGCTCATTTCCCAACACATTTAGTGACTTCGAAGGGATGGAATTTGAGGGTGTAGTATCATAGGTCACCCAAGTACATGAGAAGATTTCAAACTAAGTCTGAGACTTGAGAAGAGGGATTATGTGTCTACTTGCAATTTTCACTAGGCTAAGGATGGAGAGGAAGTAGACCACAAAAATCACCATATCCATCTAATAGGACCTTGTCTACACCTCCACCTAGTAGACCTTTTATTCAATCAACAAGAATTCTCTCGACTAATCGGGATGGCACAACCTAATCCTTACGTTAACTTCATGTGTAGTAGCCCACTTTCCCTAAATGCTCAAAATTTGTCCGATTGGTAGTAAAGAATATTCCCTATCTCATAGGAGAAAATCATACTACTCCTATTGACCACATCCAGGACTTCTTCGCTAATGTTTGTTTAATTCATGAAATCAATGAAATGGATTTTGTGGTCAATTTGTTAGCTTCATATTTTAAGGGTAAATATTTGCAATGGTTTAAGATCCTAATAATAATGTCTATCAAAATTGGGAGCATTTGTGCACAACCCTCCATAATCAATTTGGGGAAAAGGGGGATAATCTATCTTTATTAGAACAATTGACAACAATCAAAAGGGCTCCTGATGAACAAATGACAAATTTCAATTTCCATTTCAAAAGCATATGGGATAGAATTCCACTTACTATGAGACCAACTACCAAAGGAGCGTTCCTCTATTTCTTGAAGGCCATAAATTCTGATATAGTCATGATGATATAATCAATGGGAGGTATAACTTTTCTGCCCTATAACATTGCTATTAGGGCTAAAAACTAATTGATTCAAGATACTAAGCTAGCCCCAAGGCCACCAATTCCTCCCTATCAAGACGTGGGAGCTCCTATAGCTAGTCAAACACCAAAATTGAATCCCATTCCAGCCCCTAGAAATCAAAACAATAATGAGGCATCAACTTCTTCAAGAACTTCAAAAGAATTACAGAAGGTCATGAAACAACTTCAAAACCTAGGAAATGAGCTAGTGACTATTAAGAGACAAAAAGTTTAGATTTCTAGACTATATCAACCTCAAAATTAGTATCAATCCAGGCCCCATACCGAAAAAATAAACCACCAAATCGGTGCAAATCAAGAATCGGAACCAAGGACAACCCCAAGTTGCGGGACATTCTAACCATATGATCCAAATACAGCTTCAACATCAAAATCCTTGGTTCTAATGAAAAACAACATCGCACAAGAGTACAACTAGTGTTATACCTACAATCTACCTCACAATCAATCAATGTGTTTCAATGGTAGACCAAAGAAGTCCTTGATGGTAAAAATCATTGGTGTGTCCTAAGAACCAAGTTAAGAGGGAAATGAACATCAAGAAAGCCAACAAGAGGCACCTCCAATGGAAACTACGTTGGTTAATTGGAAAATAGAAGACTTTTGGAGTTAATCAACCACCTTTTCAAGGCGTGGCTGTCAGAACACATGGTCAAAGAAGAGGAACATAGAGGAAGGAAAACCATCTAATCCATTTGTTTCTCAGCCCACTCCTACACAACAAGGAGTTAGTAGACCAAATGCAGCCCCGAATGTGCAAAATCAGCCTAAGGCACCCATTGCAGCAACACATGTGCCTGTTCAAGCTCTAGAAAAGGTTATGCCAAGTAAAGGGAAACAAAAGGATAATTCATCCCCTTTCAACATCATCGACCAAATGAAGAAAACACATGTGAACATTTCCATGTGGGAGTCACTGGAAATCCCAGGACAATAAGATTTTTGTAAGCTGCAATGGCTAATTGGTCTGTCTCGAATGGATCAAACCAAGGTCAAGAGAAAGTTATAACTAATATAGTACAATAGGGTGGGGGTTAGCTAAGTTAAAATTTGAAACCTCCACCATTCTATGTGTCATTGATTGTTGGGAACCACTTGGTACAAAACTGCATGATCGATTCAGATGAAAGTAGTACAATAATGCCAAAAAAGTAGTATATTAGTTACGATTAAGGTATGAGCCATTAATGAAAGGAGTAGTGTAAGCTGGATGGAACAATAGTGAGAATGTTGGGATCATCAAAGATTTAAGTCTCACACTACTTCTTGTCCTAATGTCATAGTTCTATTTAATATGTGTTTGTAATTGACCTTCTTCCACTCTTCACACTATGTTTATTAAGGGATTCACTACAAAAATTGGGGATATCTATCTACGGATTAGTCACACATTATTTTTAGAACAAGATATGTAGCTAAGGTGACCATCTGATCAGAACCAATTGCAAACTTGCACATTGAGCCTCATGTTCCAAGTGTTATCAATACAAATTTCTTAGCCTTTGATAGGAAGAATGTTTAATTGATCTTGAAACAAATACTAAGGTTGAGGGTATTCCAAATTTGACCCTTGATGAATGGGAAAACAAGATTAATGAATTTGACCCATATAAGGAAATGCAAGAATCTCAACTAAGTGTATATTTTGTACATGAATAAAATTCACCCGTCCCTATCATTACAAAAGTGGAAAATAAAGATGACAATGAATTTTGGAAAATGTTTTTGATGGTTAAAGAAGAAAACAAGGTATTGGAGGAGGTGAAATGTTGGTTTCACCACGAGCATAAAATATTATTTAACTTTTAGGTTTTAGTTTACATTTTCAAACAACACGGTTGAATATGAAGCCTTAATTCATGGACTTCATTAGACCATAAAAAGAGACATAAAGAATTTGTAGGTGTTTGGGGATAGTGAGCTAATCATCAATCAAGTCAAGGGAAAACATGTTGCAAATAATGAACTACTCAAGAGTTATAAAAATAGGGTATGGGACCTCATTGAGTATTTGAAGCTTTCAACATTATGTCCATACCTAGGAAGAAGAATGAAGATGTGGATAGGCTTGTAGTAATCAAAAATTTAATGTGGTGGATTAAATCAATAAAGAGAAAACATAACCACATATCCACACGTGATCATATGTCTAGCGGTGTGTAAGATAACAATACTACTGGAAGGTTTTTGAGAATGATCAACAGATCGTCAATTTCTTATAAGAAGAGGCTGAATTCTCAGCTAAGAGTCATGAAAAATTAAAGCACCAGTACGGGGAACAAGTAGTGCAGCTATGGAAGAAACAAATTCCAAAAGGATTGGTTACATTTGAGTCCATCTTTAACCCGAATGATCAATTTGTAACGAGAAGGCTAACATTTAGGTCAAATGATAAGATTTAGAGTCATTCCTAGTTGAAAGGGAAAAACACTCCAAATTGGAAAAGTGGCCACTAAGCAAGAGAAATATGAGTTCGGACAAATTTTCAAGAATTTCAAGATGTCTTTGCCTAGAGCTACGAAGACTTGCGAGCATTCAATCCAAAATTGGCATAATGTACAATTGAACTAGATAAAGATGCTAAGCCCATAAGGGAAGAAGAAAAGGATAGTCAATCCTCACATTGAACCTCTAATGAAGAAAAGAGTTAAACACACTAATAAAAGCAATCATTATATTTGGAATCAAACATTCAAGCTAGGTTTTAAACTTGGTTCCAATCAGGAAGAAAATTTGAGAAATCGGGTTGTGCATGGACTTTTGATATTTTAACAGGGCATCTCTCAAATACCACTACCCACTCCCTTCAATGGAGAAAATCTTGTAGGTAGTATCCATCTTAGAAATATTCTCTCTGTTGGATGGATATTCAAGGTATATCAGACAATGGTAAATGATGAGGACTAGTTCAAGACATATTTCACTACCAAGTGGGGCACCTATGCCTACAAGAAAATGTTATTTGGCTTGTCTAATGCCGAAGCCACTTTTCAAAGGGAAATGGATATGGAATTCAAGGGGGATCAACAAAATAGTACTGATATATCTTGATGATATCACTGTGTTCTCCAAAAATGTATCGGATCACCTCTTTCATCTGAGATAGGTATTTCGAAGATGTAGGAGATTTGGGGTATCATTGAATCCCAAAAAATACATATTCTTGGCTCATGAAGGCAAGCTCCTAGGACACATTGTGTGAAGGGAAGGATTGATAATTGACCTAGAAAGAGTTGAAGAAATTCGAGCATTTCCCTTACTTGACTCATAAGAAGGGTCTTTAAAGCTTCTTAGGAACAATCAAGTTTATCCGAGATTTGTACCAAATTTTTCTTCTATTGTGAAGCCAATACCATTGATGTTGAAGAAGAGTATGGCATTTAGATAGAAAAATGAGGGTAAAGTAAGTTTTGAAGTAATAAAATAGGCTATATCCCAAGCTCCAACTCTCGTCAATCCAGACTTCTCTAAGGACTTCATGCTCTATGCCTTTGGTGGTGGGGACATAATTTCTGAAATCCTAGTGCAATAGAACAAAGAGGATCTGAACATCTAGTTGCCTTCTTCAGCCAAAGCTTGGAAGACTATGAAGTGAGATACTCCTTCATTGAAAAACATGTCCTTGTAGTGATTAGGATCTTAAAGAAGTTCAAGCACCTAGTTTCAAATAACAAAATCCAACTGGTAGTCTCTCATGCTGAGGTCAAGGACTTCCTTCTGAATTAGGATCTAAATGAGAAACATGCATGGTGGATCACTTGCATCATGGAATATGACATTGAAATTAAGCTCACTAAGCTTGTATGTGGGAAGGGTTAATGTGAACAACTAGCCTCAAGTCAACAAGGTGAGGTAGATGACGAGAAATAAGTTTGTCATAGTACTATAGGATGGTCAAGAGAAGGCAAGTGATGATGTGATCACTCCTTGTTGGACTCGAAATATGATACACTTCCTATAAATAGGCATGTGCCCTCTAGAAATGAACAAAGCAAAGAGAAGATACTTCTGATTACAAGGTATCCCATATGTGCTTATTGATGTTGTTTTGTTCAAGAAGGACATCAATGGTGTTCTATTGAGGTGTATTGGAACAAATCAAATTGAGAGATTGCTACATGAGTTTCACAATAGAGAAGCAGGAGGTCAGTTTTCTCTATGGGTAAAAGCTCTCAAAATAATAAAAATGAGTTACTATTGGCCCATAGTATTCAATGAATACTATACATGGAAAAAAAGTGCAAAAAAATGTGTGTTCTTCAAAGGTAAAGAAAAGTTAGTAGTGCTTCCATTACACCCAATCTCGAGTTAACGAGATATTCATGTAATGGGGATTAGACTTCATCAAGGTCATTAAATTAAATTAAATCCAAGACCACAAGTGGATACTTATGGCAACTGATTATTTCACCAAGTGGACCAAGGTGGTGGCACTCAGAGAAGCCAACGAGTCTAACATATTAGACTTCTATGAAGGAATGGTGACTAGGTTTGGTGTACCAGCCACTATCATATCAGAAAATGCATTAGCATTCCTAGGATTCAAGATCACAATATGGGTTGTTAAGAATGGAATCTACTTAAGCACCTCTTCAAACTATTACCCATCGGGTAATCGGCAGGCAGAGTTCACGAACAAGAATTTTCTAAGAATCATTAGAAGGACTCTAGATGAAAACCAAAGGACATGTCATATCAAGCTAAAATTAGCATTATGGGCTAACAGGATCACACCATAAAGGTCTATAGGTAATTCCCCTTACAAGTTGGTTTATGGTAAGGAGGCAATGTTACCTATATCATTAGAGTTACCTGCATTAGAGCTCATGAAGTAGTTGGAGTTGTCTGAGTTCAAACCAATGGAGAAAGATAAGAAGAGATGATGGAATTGGAAGAAATAAGGGAACAAGTAGTATAAATGATGGAGAACTATCAAGCCTTAGATAAAAGGTGGTTTTATAAGAAAGCAAGATCAAGGACCTTTCAAGAGGGTGGCCTAGTTCTGAATTGGGATGCAGATCGGGGAAAAATAGGAAGGCATTCCAAGTTTGATGTAATTTGGAGTGGCCCCTATATGGTCACGGGATGTAGAAGTAGTAATGCCTTCTAGTTGTATACATTGGATGGAGAGGAGCTTCTAATTTTGATTAATGGAATCTATCTTAAACATTCTCATCGAAAAGAAAGCTTCACCCTTGTAAATGTTATTCTAGGATTTTAATTCCTCTAAGCGTATATGCACATTGTCTTTTTGTAGTGTAGGTTTCAATTTCCCTAAGTTCTTTAGCAGAAGTTTTGTTGTTCCCAGGTTGTATCATTGTGAATTTCAATGTTCCTCCAAAGGTGAATGTTATAACAATCCATTTCGAAACATGTGAAGGTTCTAGGTAAACCTAATTTTCTACTCTCGCAAACCCCATTTTAAAGATTTACTTATGAAAATTGAGAGTATGGGAAATAGGACAGTTCAGGATCACCGAGTGCAAGTAGGCAAGTTCAAGTTTCAAGCACAATATAAGTATTAGGATATCATTTATGAATCTGTGCCCAATGGATACTTTAAGGCAACTCATCTTCCACCTAGCAGGTAGGTGATCTCATGAGTCACCAAATTTTTATCCACATTTACTTGTCAAGAAAATTTTGTTCAAAAAATACCTTGCACATACGAGGAAATGGAGATGTTGGTTTGATCATGCAAGCTCACATTCAATTTCAAAAATTAGGTTGCAGGTAAGATCATCAATGAAATGCATGGGCAGAAAAAGAAATGGCTAAGGGAAAGTCGAATGATATCAAAGATCAAGAGGAAAAAATAATGAAGAATGATCGAAGTTTTCGAACTTATATTTTTGGCACTTGAGAGAAAAAAAGGGAAAAAAATGGGCACTCAATGTCCAAAACTAGGAACCTCAAAAGTCACAAATTTTGGACTTTCTAATTTCGGCGCTTTAGAACTCTCGGGCGCGAAGTTGAAAAAATGGCCCCAAAAGATTGAAATCACAAAGTCTAAAAGTATGAAATTTGGACCTTTGGGGATTTTGGGGTTTCAGAAACCTTAGGAAGCATGTAGAAAATGGAGCAGTAAAGTAGAAATCTCAAGTCCAAAATTCTAAATTTCATACTTTCGGGGTTTCAAGATTTTAGAGTTTTTGGGAAGCATGTAGAAAATGGAGTAAAGAAAGTCGAAATTTTGAAGTTGAAAGTATGAATTTCAGACTTTTGGATTTTGGGGCTTTAGAACTCTTAGGTGAGAAGTTAGAAAAATGGCCCCAAATATCTAAAATCCCAAAGTGAAAAGAAATTTGGAATTTTGGGATTTTGGGGTTTCATAAACCTCGAGAAGTGTGTAGAAAATGGAGCAGTAAAGTTTGAATCCCAAAGTCTAAAATTCTAAATTTCAAATTTTCAAGGTTTTCAGTCTTTCAAAGTTTTTGGGAAGCGTGCATAAAATGGAGTGGAAAAGTCTAAAATTCTAAAGTTCGAAAGTCTGAATTTCAGGATTTAGGGATTTTTTGGAAGCATCTTGAAAATGTAGCGATAAAGTCTGAAATCCTAAAGTTTGAAAGTCTGTATTTTGGACTTTAGGGGTTTTGAAGTTTTTGGGAAGCATATAGAAAAGTAGCTAGCAAAAATCCCAAAATCTTGAAAGTCCAAAGTCCAAAATTTTGGACTTTAGAGTTTGGAATCTTGATGACAGCGAAATGGAAAAAGAATAGTAAATGTCCAAAACTCCAAAGTCTGAATGTACGAAACTCCAAAACCTGAAAGTCCAAAATTTTAGAATTTAGACTTGGGACTTTCGGGGTTTCAAACTTCGGAGTTTCAAAAGCCTCAAACCTCAAAACATGAAAATCACTCTTCAATGTCTGAAACACCAAATGATAGCTTGACCTTCAGATGGCCATATCTTTCAACTCGAAGCTCAAATTTGAGCAAGAGAGGAAATTTTGGAAATCTTATAGTCTCCTCTATATAACTACAACTAGTTATCTTAATTTGGTAGATACTAATTTCTTAAAAGGTTTAAAATATAGTTCACCATTTTTAGAGGATTTCCAGGGTTTCTCACCTACCACCATAATGAAGGTATGGGCTTCCTTCTTTCCCAACAAGGCATGGTACATGGAGGTATGGGTTTTGGAATGGCTCCCATCACTGTTGCAGATGAATTGAATGCATTTAAGAGGTAGTTGAGGCTGAAATTCAGATTCATCTCTCTTTTCTTCTCTCATTCTTCCTATATATGGTAAGGAGGGGCATTTTTAAAAAGGTTGGAATTTTTTTCTTTGCACCCTTCCTTCTCCTCTTGATTGTATGTGGATTTCAAAACTTCCATCAAATATTGTAATACAAGTTTTTTCCTCTTGGTCATTTTGATTCATGTTATAAATTTGTGGAGCAATAATACAAGTTTGTGGATGATTTTTAACCCTTTCTTATGTTCATCGCATCTTCCTGATCTCTCATTGCAATCTTAGTTATTTTTGCATGGTGGTTGTATAAAGTTTTATGGTTTGTGTTTAATGGAAAAATATGTGTTCAACATTCCTTTGGTGCATCGCATTTGTTAGATTATGTTTATCTATTACAATCTTCTTAACCATGTCTCCTTGTAAAGTTAGAGTAGATTTTAGGATAGATCCTCTACAAATTATATGTGTGCACCTGAACAGAGGAATAGGAACTGGCCTTCATCCAGAGTGATCTCCCGATCGCAAAGTCCCACACTATGGGAGAAGCTAAATGTTATGCAATCACACTGAGAGTCTCAATCCATCGAGTTACAAACATTTAGGGGTGTTGTGATTATTCATCAACAAGTAAATTTTATGCTAATTTATAAGTGTTTTATTCCACCCTAGCTTAAAAGTTTGTATTTTGTCTTGTGGGGAATTTTTGGAGGCTTGTGGGACAAGCAAGGCTTTTCACATGCCTCTTAAATTTACCCAACAACCCTACCTATGGTTTGGGAAGATTATTTTGACTTATTTATCCATATTTGAGTGTAAAAGAGAAACAATTATTGCATTTTACTCCTACCTCAATTTATTATGTCCTTTGAAAGCATGGTGTGCAAGTTTGTGAGCCATGTGGGCTATCATAGAGCTTACAAGTGCATTAATTTTCTTGGTCTTGGTGTGTTGACTTAAGTGTGGGGGTGGAGGAATGATGAAGTTGGAATCATACATTCCATTTATATTTATTGGTGATTTTTGGTTAAAATGGGGTTACTTATTCTTTAATCTTCTTGTACACTTTAGGAATTTGAGCTTATTAGAGTGCTTTAGAAATTGATTGGCTTGGGATTGAAGAGACTTGTGGAAATTTCTTGGAGATGGATGGAGAGGTAGGCTCTCCACCTTGCTTATTATGTTATTATGCTTATTTTTATGCAATTTTATGCTTGTTAAAATTGTTTTTTTGTCTTATGAATGTGATTGTGTGTTGGTTGGGTAGTAGGCCTTAAGTTGGGTGTGGTAGAAGGGCTTATGGGACCATTGGGGAGGGAAAAGTGAGTTTTGAGGCATGCATTTTGTGGGAGTGTGAATGGGAGTCTTACCTATGGGGAGTGAAAAGGAAATCATGGTTATTTGTTGCATACTTGCAAGGGAGAGATAAGGATTTTGTGTTAATTATTTTGTGCACGTGGAGGCTTAGGATGAGACTCCCAATTCACTTGGGAGGCATAAGGAGGCGGTTTCTATAGCCCTTTCTCTATTTGATTTGATCTTAAAACCTTTGTATTGTTGTGAATTTGTAGAATTGTTGGATATTTTATCTTGGTTGAGTTGAATTTCTTGTATGTATGTTTATTGTGAAGCCACTTTGTTGAAAGTTGTCTTTGTTGCTCAATACCCTTCATGATTCTTTATTTGGGGCTCAGGGGCCATTAAGGGGATGGATTCTCCTCTTAATGGATTTAAGGTTGGACGAAGAGCATTGCCTACTCCCCCTTCCTTGTTTTGTGGTCCCATTGTGAAGTTGAAAAAGGAAATAATTGGAGCTATCATTGTGATGAAGACATACATATTGAAAGCTTATAAATTGGCCTTATGGCAAGCCCTGTTTTTGTATATTATTCAAATTTATACTTCCTACTTGAGTGGATGATTGAAAGTTGTAAGATTGGGAGAAAGTTGTTATATTTGGAAATTCCTTGATCTTTAAACTCCCTCCAAGAGTGCTTGTTTTAGAGCCTTATGTTTCCAAATGTATTGGTTTGTTGAATGGAAGTTACAAATTTTGTTGCATTAGTTAAACAAAATAGAAAACTTGAAAATGGGTGAAAATAACAATATATCTCCTTCTATAAAGTTTGTTTCACTCCCTCCAAAGTGTGTTTCTTGTCATTTTATTATCCTTGAAAGTCTTGTGAAATTACACTTGTTGTTGGGAATGGTTTGAAGTTCAGTTTTGATAAATGAAAGTAGATGGATATTTGTTTTATGAAATAAAGGAAATTTTAAAATCGTAAAATTTATAGTTATAGTCATTATTAAGTTGTAGAAGAAAAGTAGTTATCAAAATTGTTGGAATGAGCAACATTTTTCATTTGCTAAAATGTATAAAGTTTTATGATGAAACAAATTCATTGTCCCAAACTTATCCTTAGAAGAAATAAACACAAGAAAAATGATGCATAAAATTATATAAGTGAATAAGATTTTATATACTTCCTACATAAACATAACTATGATTGAGCCAATTCTAAACAAATAATTTTATAAATTTCTTTCACATCTAAATAAACTAACTACTCTTTTCCATTCATCAAAATACAAAAAAAAAAAAAAAAGAAATTTAAAAATTTAAATAATTAAATTATCGTAAGATTATTTTAATATTAATTTTATTATAATTTTAATAATAATCATTACTTGAAATATTATTATATATTAATATATATAATATACATATTAATGTATAGATTTATTATTATTATTATTTGTATTATTATTAATAGTAATACATTTATCAATATTAAATATTACTAATGAATTTTTATTTACAAAATTTAAACAAACAAAATGTAATATAAAAAAAGGGAATACAATTTGTTTGTAAGCAGGCTTAGCCGCATAAATGATTAAGGGAATGAAACGAGACATTAATTAAATGGGGGGTGGGGTTAGTGTAACCCTCCCCAATTTTTGCATTTCTTATTAATAGATACGGGTGGGGCCAAAACCCCCACAAAATACTTATTTCATTAAAACCCTACGTTGGAGAATTTTGAGCCGTAACTTTTTAAAAACCAACTATATTTTTTTGTCTTTGGTCGCATGTCTTCTAAATCAACATTAATATATATATATATATATATATATATCTTATATAATTCGGTTATATTAAATTATATGAAATTGGGTAATTATATATATTTATATATATACATATATACACACAAGTGTTTATATGTGTATATATATAAATATACTTATACATATAAAATGGCAGTTTTATTTGTGTATATCTATTTACAAAGGAAAAGAAAAGAAATGTAAATACTAAAAAAAATAAAAATCTATTGGGCTAATGAAAAATACTGAAATGTGTATTTTTGTTGAATCAAGTTTACTACAATATTTAAATTTACAAACCAAAAATAGCGCAGAATAAAATTGGAAAAATATAATAAAATGAAGCTGGGATGTGTGTATTCATCTCAAGCTTGAACCTCCTCATCCATGGCTTCCTCCTCTTCCATCTTCCGAAACCTGCAAAACCAAAAATGAAGAAATGAGTGAAAGAAATGAATAAAAGAGATTTTTAGGGTTGGTTTGAAAGTTTCCCATCCAATGGTCAATATTGGTTTCATCAAAGGTCCAAGATTGTCCCCTATAAATATTAGGTGGGGGTTGGTGAGATGATCATTTGATCACATGGGTCAAGTTTTGAAAGGGGCCACTTATGTGGTTTGAAAGTTAATTCAAATTTGGTGTTTCCTTTTATTAATTTTTTTGTAACAACAAAGATAACAAGACTATCACCTATAGAAATATAAGTAAAATCTCTTCCTTAATAGTTTATACCCCTTTTATATTGGAAAATTAAATTAAAAGATTTATATTAATGGAAGGGTTCTTTTAGAGTTCAATTTTAAATTATTATATGACTTTAGAACCCACTTGTATTAAATTAATTTAGGATTATTTGAATAAAATATTTTAAACCCAACCATAGATTTAATCAATTATTTTATTTAATATTATTATTAAGTAATTTTTTGATGACCGTTTGAAACCGAAGGTTAACTTATGATTGCTTTCATTTCCTTTAACAAAAAAAATTATTCCATAATTTTCCTTTTATAACATTTGTTTGGTTTTGTGTTTCGTGTGGAAATTTTCTTTGGGCATTACAGTTGTAAACATGTTAAGTATTTTATTTTTTTGTGTTGAATATGTTATCCCGAACTCACCCCTCGAGGTAAATTTGGATAAGCTACGTAATTTCTTCAAGTTTGAGAAAGTAGAAATGACACGAGGACAAAATTAAGGTTTTGGAGCCCTTTGGATCTTTTCTAACCCCCTCCATCTAAGGAAAACTTTCAAGGAGTTGGAAAATTTGAAAAAAAAAAATGGCCACTTTTAGTGTAACACGAAAAAAGTGAAAGTTTTCTTCCCAAGTCGCAAAGTTCACATGGGACACTGGGACGCGTGGGACCTATATGTCGGAAATCATCTTAGGTAGTTCAAATCGGTGAAGTCAAAATTTTTTGGCCCAAACAGTCTATGGGACGTCTGGACATGAGTTCACTACAGGGCCAAAATTGTCGCACCAAGAGAAAATAGGTGAAGTCGGGTCAATATGTCCTAGACGGTCCGTGGGACATGGGACATGCGAGACGTGCATCATCTTTGATTATGGCTGCAGAAAGTTAAAAGTGGTGAAGTTGGAAGCTTTTGGCCGAGATGGTCAGCGGGACATGTGGGACACAAGTACACGCAGGACCCACAAAGGCAAAAAAGCCGACTAGCAGAGTAGTGTGGCGAAAGTGGAGGTCAACGACCCCGATGTCCTAGTCAACGACGGGACACATGGGACATCCAAAATAAAAATCACGATAGTTAATGAGAATCAAGAAATTCATAGATTTTTGTCTAGGACAAGAGGGACACAAGGACTCGAAATAGCCGAAATGCCCATATACAAAGGAAAATTAGTGTAATACCGACCCTCCCGAACTTCAAATGGCCATTACTTTTGACTTTGCGAGCTCCAATTTTAATGAAATTTAACTTTCTTGAATGAGAATGACATCGTCTATGCAACGCTTTTATAACTAATAAATATTCAATATAGGATTTTAATTTAAGTGTTTTTAATCAATGGGAGGGTGATTAGATTCAACCCTAAATAAATAAATTATTAATCGACTTTAGGAACCACATTAATAGATTATTTACGATTTTAGGAATGAAGTTTTTAAACCTAACTAGAAATCAAATAAGATAAATTATTTACTTATTTTAACGTTAGTCGGATGATTGCGAACTTATCTAAATGTTTCTTTTGGTTTTTTTAAAAATTATTTGGTAATTTTTCTAATTTAACAATTGAATTGTCTTAGCTTTTGTGGGGTAAAATTGTGGGCGTTATAATGTATCTAGCCACCATTTCCATATCTTCAAGCTTTGCATTCCGATTCCTTCATCGAGTTAATATGAGGCTTTGAATCTGATTTTTATTTTCCCTTAGCCGCCTTTATTGGGCATTTTTTGTGGGTTTTTCACTGTGGATTTACTATATTGGTTTCCATTTGGGTGTACATCTTCCATGTTCTTGTTCTATTTCAGTTTACCTTAGATGAGACTCTGTTATAGATTTTCTATGTTAAGCTCACTCTTCATTAGCTGTGCAAAACAATTAGCTCTAAGTTTTCTCTCTTGGAGCTCGATATTGTTTGCTCATACTTTCTTTTTCCATGGCTCATTAATAACATGGTAGATTGCTTATAAGTGCAGAGTGTTGAGGTTTGTAACTAGCTCGGAACTTATTTTCCCAACTCACCACACTCTGACTCGGTTTGGATTTGGAAAGTTTAACTCGGCATATGTGGACACGGCCACTTCCTCTTACTGGTAAGTTATTTCCATTTTATCTTTTGGTTTTGCTCATTACATATGGCTAGCCTAATTTGTATACATATGTATTTCCCTAATCTATTCTAGATTTGTGGTTTTGAGTGGACCGCTTTCTTGTTTTGGGGCTCGTGAATCCCCCTACTAACCCTTCATTGTTTTACTATTATCTTGTTCTTTTTAGGAATTGATAGTTCTTTAGAATTTTTGTGGTTGTTTTTATTTGTAGCTTTTGATTTAATAAATGAAATTGTGGTTCATTTTGCACACATATGTCATTTCAAGTGTATTTCATGCATGTGTTGAATAGGTGCTTTAAGGCATGACACAAGATTATTTTTGTCAAGATTTTAGGTTTCAAAGAAATTTTACTTGTGGGAATATTTTGTTGGGTATGCAATTTCTATGAGTAAATGACTTAACGAAAACATCACATGTGAAATGTTTGACATAATTCTTAGAATAAATTTGGGTGTAAACTATTTCACTAAATGTTTCATAAAAATTGTGAACAAAAACATGCATGTGAGATGTTTGATGAAAGTATTGGAAGAAGTTTAGAATTAAATTGTTTGATGAAATGCATGGTGTTGGTGCTCAATTTGATCTCACCCTATTTTTCCTTGAAATTTTTTAGTTTTGGGGCTCTATCGTATTCTTTATCTCCTCGTATTGATGCATGAAAGTTCTATCCTTCATTTGGTTGCCATCATCAATCCCTTCTTTTAGTCTAGAATCATTTTAAATCTAGAATTTATTTTGAATTCCTCTGTCCACGTGAAAGAATTTGTAACTTGGGCGTAAATTTGGGCTTTTTTTCCCTTCCTTCCATTTTCTCCAAAGTCACGTTTTGTTAGCCCTGTCAATTTTTGTCTCAATATCTATGGAAATGTGGTCCTTTCGATTGGATGCAGCTTGGTGGATCACATATGGGCCTTATATCATTTCCAAATTCTCTATCCTTAAATAAAGATTCATTTCCAGGCACAAATAATGATTTTCCTACATTTTATGGTTTGACGAGTGTGTATTCCCCATCAAATTTATATCTCACCATGTATGGAAATGTGGCCCTTTCTAGTTTGATATGGCTCAAGTGAGGCACTTTGAAACTCTAAAGGCCCACTTCAACTCAAGTCTTGTCCATGTAGAGGGCATGTACTCGTCTGAAAAGTCACCTCTTGGTTTGACCTTTGGAGTTGCACCAGGGAGACACGTGGAGGTTTCACTACCCTTACCAAGACTTAGACATTTTTTTTCATGTGGCCGGTGCGACTTTGTCAAAGCATGGACACATGGAGGGCCAACACTCATTTGAGGATCTACCTCATGGTCCTACCTTAACATTTGTGCGAAGGAGACACTTGGAGGCTTCGACGTATCCTTTCTATACTTAAAGTTTTCAAGCAAATTTATAAAGGCTGGGACATGTGGAGGGCCGTGCTTGTTTGGAGACCTTCCCATGTACTTTACTTATGAAGAAGCGTTGAAAAGACACTTGGAAGTTTCTGCTGACTCTGCCCTTGTTGGGATGTTTCAACGGCCAAGGAAAACTTTCTCAGACCCTAGACACATGGCACCTTGCGCTAGTCCTTAAAATTTTTCAACAAACTCTGTCAGACTGAGAAACGTGGTGAGCCTGCGGTTGTTTGGGGTCCCCACTTTTGGGAACCTTACCAAAGGTGCACCAAGGAGACACGTAGAGGCTTCTCCTGGCTCCTTTTATACTGAGACATTTCAAAGGTCCACGCTTCTTTGGAAACTTTCCTCTATACCTCACCTTTGCAGTTGCACCAAGCAAACATGTGGATGACTCTAATCTAAAATGAGAAGGTGCAGAATAAACGATTTTGTGCATGTATCTATTTTTCGCCACTTTTACTCGACAATCTTGAAGATGCGAATACGCATTATTTTTCATTATTTTTTGATGAAATTCCTTTTCATTTTTTTCGAAAAAGTGCCATTGAATGGATTTAGAACTTAATTTGTGAGTCCAAGGATTGTAAAGGGTGATATTTTGAAGTTTGAATTTCTAGGGAACTTGCACAAAAACCAATTCATGGGAAGCAAGTTGGATGAAGAAAAGTTACGAGAGGAAAGAATGGGAAAACGATGAATTAGGTGTTGCCTCAGGGTGAAAAGGATTGTATTTCAGATCCAACTATAAAGGGCCACTGGAAAATGATTAAAATGGTGATTTCTCACATGACAAAATAAGAATGATTAAAAGGACTATCAAAATGTTGTGGCATGGAATCCTAGTAATTAGTCGAGGGTCTGAGAAATGTGAGCAGTTCATAATTTGTCCACCTGGAAACTTTCGGGTATGGATTTGTTAAATGTCACTTTCTGACGAAATTTGGTAACAAGCAAATATTCATAGAATATTATTCTTTTTGGGAGAAAATTTTGGGATGAGTGAAAAGTGAAATGTATAAATATAATGAGAATACTCTTGCAAATGGTCGAGGGTTGAATTCTTAAGAGAAAATTTTAGAGAGCCCATCTTCTTGAGAGACCAATCAAAGAAACATGTTAATTTCCTATGTTTTAGATTTAAATCACATCAAGTTGGTTGCAAGTGTACACCCATTGACAAGATCTAAGACTGTTCAAAGAAACTTTCCCCTACTGAGGAATCTAATAAATTTCTAATTAATCTATGTCAATCTTGGACCAATTTGTGTCTGCTTTATTTCAGAATGTCTGTAAGTAGTTTTTCTTATTCCTATTGCAATCTTATGCTAAAGTCCCTCCGAATCACACAGGATCTCATCCCTCTGACATTTTAGTGGCATTTCACAATTTCATTTCAAGAAGAGTCTTCATCTTGCAACGAGATAAACAATTTAAAATCACTTTCTTGTCATTTTCGATACAAATTATCCGTAAGCCTTTGAGTGTATCTTAGGTGTGAGGAACTAGAGGTATTAATTTATAATTGAGTCTTTAGCTCAAGCCTTCATGTTAAATTCTTGGAGATTGGGTGAAACCATGCAAATTTGGGCCTCCATTGATGCACACTTTTTGGTTGAAGGAATATTTCAGCTATTCTAAAGCTTTCTTTCATTTAGTATTCTAGTTGTTGTGAAGGTTCTCAAATATCTGGAATAATCAATTTTATCTTGCTTAATCTCCCACCAAAATTATTAAAAAATAATGAATCCATCCTGAACCACCCTTTTTTTCCCTGTGTGTCCACAAATGTATAAATTCTATTGCCAAAATATGCAGAAGTAATCATGATTCCATGATGTCTCTAGTAACCTTTAAGCCTGCTTGGGAAATATCACCATTCTTTAGAAGTGACAACTCGTGAGAGTTAAATTGTGGTGCATTGATCATATTTTCTTAGGGTCCCCTCTCAAATTTATGAAAATAATGATATCTTCATTCTCCTTCACCGACAGAAGTTACAAAATGGGTCCTCTCACCCTGGTCGAAAGACACAGCCTAAAGCAATGAGGATAGATAAAATCCTTAATGAAGGTGCATCCATTTCTCTGATTCCGGAATGAAAAAGAGTCAGACAAATCTCCTCCTCGGCTACAAAATGACTCATAATATGATTTGTCTGTCTCTCAGTTTCCTTCTAAATCTTTGATGTTTCTCAGTTTCCAACAGAGAATCAATTTGGATACCAGCACCAGTATTTGCTCAAGCCTTCATGTTAAATTCTTCGATATTATGTGAAACAGCGCAAATCTTGGCCTCCATTCATGTACATCTTCTAGTTGAAGGAATATTATATCTATTCTAAAGCTTTCTATCATTTAGTATTCCATTTGTTGTGAAGGCTCTCAAAGATCTGGCATAATCAATTTTATCATGCTTAATCTCCTACCAAAATTATTCAAAAACAATGAATCCATCCTGAACTACCCCTGTTTTCCATGTGTGTCCACAAATGTATAAATTCTACTGCCAAAATATGCATAAGCAATGGGGATTCCATGATGTCTCTAGTAACCTTGTAACCTTGTTTAGGAAATATCACCATTCTTTATAAGTGACAACTTATAAGAGTTAAATTGTGGTGCATTGATCATATTTTCTCAAGGTCCCTTTCAAATTTGTGCAAAGAAGGATATCTTCATTCTCCTTCACCGATAGTGGTTACAAAATGGGTCCTCTCACCCTAGTTGAAAGGCATGGCCTAAAGCAATGAGGATAGATCAAATCCTTAATGAAGGTGCTATCCATTTCTCCGATGCCCAAGTGACAAAGAGTCAGACAAATCTCCTCCCCAGCTACAGAATGACTCATAATAAGATCTTTCTATCTCTAAGTGTCCTGCTCAATCTTTGATGTTGCTTGATTTCTAAGGGAGAATCAATTTGAATATCAACACCAGAATGGCATAATTGCCGGGGACATGAAGGTGTGTGCAAAGTTTGAACACCATCAACAACACATATAGACCTTGGTAAATGATTTTTACAAATTTTAAAGTACAAATACGTTGTTGAAACGTCATCATGTGTCCCGATTTCTAAGAATTGAGAAAAACCCAATTTCTTTTGTGATATTTCTAGTTTCTATTAGTTTTTACAATAAGTTTACATCAACAATATTAAATAAAGGTAAAGGAAGGTCGGATCTATTTGAAGCTTTCCATGAATTTAGTGTTGACAGACATTTGACAGCCAATTTTAGTGCATTTTCACAACTAAGGTAAAAATCCTTAGTGGTGACTCCGTTTTGAATCAACTTTTGATAAATGTCAGTGTCTTAACCTATGTCAATCAAAATTTATCACTAATCTCTACAAAGATGGAAGGAAGAAGATATTTCTTCGTTAAATACCCTACTAGAAGGTTGTTTCTAGAGCGGGAAAGAAAATTTAGAAAGGAAGAAGAATCTAGAAATTCGTTGGAGATTAGGAATCAAGAAAAGAGTTATCAATTGTGGAAACTCATCTGCTTGTCATTAAAGATTGTCATACTTCCTCAAGCGCTTTTGAATCAGGTAGTCTTTTTGTAAATCTGAATTCTCCATCTGGAGAGGGGCCTTCTTTTGTGTTTGAAAAAATTGCATCTCATTTTCTCTCTGTGCTCTCTAAAGATGATAGGATCTTCAAAGAAACAGAGTTTTTAGAGAACATTCATTCTGAGAATTGCATTCATGTGCCTCACACACCCTTCACTCCTCATAATTTTGTTTCTCTTAAGAGGAGCACCTCCCAAAACAATATGGCCCAACCCCCACCAAGACCTCTATTTATTGTGAACACTTTTGTTCATATAGATTTGAGAGGTATGGTTGGATATTCTAATGTTGTAACCCAAGATATTAAAAATAGATTGCCTAAATTTCAAGGAAATAATGTTATTATTGGTGATCAACACTTAAATTTTTTTGTCAATATGATGGAAGACTTTGAGATGGAATTTGATGATGTGTACATAAAATTATTTATTCATACTCTAGAATAGGATGTATGGGGCTGGTATAAATCTTTCCCAAACAATTCCATTAATTCATGGACAAAACTAAAGAATGCTTTGAGATTGTATATGGAAATAAAAGCAGGCCCTAGGTTTCTTTTCAAAAATTGAAAATATAAAAAAGAATCCTAATGAGCCTATTCATGACTTCAATACAAGGTTCAATAAGACCTAAATAGATACCTATAATCTTGATGCCAAGTGATGTTTCTTGTTTGATAAAATACTCTGATGCTTTTGATAAGAAATTTTCCTATTATTTAAGAGACAAGAACCCAACAACATTAAGGCAGGCCTTCACCATGGCTTTGCAGATTGAAAATAACATCAAGGTAGTTGGTAAACCTCCTAAGAGAGAAGGTATCAAGTTGATCAATCTAGAGAAGCCTCAGTCAAGTAAAGCTATGGATCTGGAGGAGGTTGTAAAAACTTTGGCTGGAGCTATTAAGGAAATATCCTATAAACTAGCCAGAGAAGAGAAAGGGATTGGACAAGGTTCCTAAGGTCATCATAAAGCACAAGGTCAAGAAATATTTTCAAATCATCCTAGGTGATCAGAGATCTAATGACAGAGGCAAAGGAATCGTGGGATCAAGAAATAGAAAACATAAGCTCGTGAGAATAGAAATGTGCCTGATCCTTTGACTGCCAGAGTTGATTTTGTGGAAGAAGCCAATAAAATTTAGTGGTGTGACAGATGTTTCTTGCCACATGCCCCATGTGATGAAGACATAATAATGTGGATAAGCTTATGATGACACTGATGATGATGTGATCATGGTGGGGTGCTCTACAAGCTCACAACAAGGAGCAACTTTGACTAAATTAATCAAGTGCCAGAACCGTTGTAGATTTCTAGGATTGCATCCACCAAGTATTTCCTCTTCCTCCCTCTCATACTTTTTAAATAGATATGGTACAAATCTTTTGAATTTCCTAGTAATGATTTTGAATACTTTAGAGCATTAATGATTAAAAGTATGATGGAGGAATCCCTTACGAGGAGGATAGGCAATTATTAATGAATGTTGTAGTTGGCCATGAAAAGGAATATAACACTAGGATTAAAGTTATTAAAGGGTTAGGGCCTCAGGTAAATGAAAAACTCAAGTTCTCACCAATATCTCAAAAGAAACTCCTAAGAAAGATACATCGAAAACCCTTGTGTCCCCAAGCACAACTGGTATCCCCGCCCATGCTCGAGACCATGAAAAATCCTTTGTTGTTTGATGAGTTTCTCAGTCTTCCTCCAAATATTTCCTTACCCAAATATGTTCCTTATGACGTTGCCCAAGTCTTGATTAGATCAAGATTTCTGTTCTAATTGTTGAGCTGCTTAGGATTCTTGAGCACAAGGAAAGGACCTTTGAGTATTTAAAATTAAAAGAAGAAAAATTACCTAGGTTGAAATGTAAACAATGTTGAGGTTCCTCCTACCATTGCAGAGTTGGAAAAACCCCAAGTACTGGAAGAACTAGGTGATCCACCTGAAGTATATTTGGGAACATCCTTGGTCGAGTCCCAACTAAATGTAGATCCATTTTTCACTACTTTGATTATTAAGGATAGGTTGTTACACAACTATATGTTTGATTATGGAGCATCATGCAATGTTATGCCTCTTGAGGTCATGAATTAATTAGATATCAAAGTGATAGCAGCTTATGGGAAGTGCACTTCCATGAATTCTAGTGAGTGCCATTGGTTAGATGTGTAAAGGGTGCGATAGTGTAGCTTTAGTTTACCAAGGCAAGAAATTAAAACTAGATGTTGTTATTGTTGATTGCCCTGCCAAATGGGGAATGTTGTTATCAATAAAATGGGATGCTAGTGTGGGTGGTAGTGTGCATATGGATATGTCTTTTGCCACTATACCTATTGAGGGCAGCCTGGTAAAGTTGTATGGTGAAAAGAAAATGCTACATCTCATTTAGGATCCCAATAATGCTTCCTATGAAGTGTTATACATTGATACTAATGTAGATAACTTTTTTGGATTTTCCAATGGTAAAGAGAACAAAATTGATTAATCCAATTCTCTTAATCAAGTAGTTTCTCCATGAAATTTGTTGTTTGATGGGGTTTGCTCTAAATTTGGAAATGATGCTAGTATTGTTACGATATCTCCAGGCTAGGAAGATTTTTTGCTCTTTTAAAATCAACTTTGAGTGTAGTAACAATATTGTTGAGTATGAAGAACTTCTTTTGAGTCTAAGGATTTCATGGAAATATGACATTAGAGACATCATTGTTAAAGGAGATTCAACGCTAATTGTCAAGAAGGTTAGAAAACTATATGCAATAAAAAATTAGAGAATGAAGTAGTATAAGCATGCAGTCTAGGGTTTCATTGATATGTTTGACTCCTTCAACATAATACATCATGATAGGAAGAACAATACTCTAGAAGAAAAATAGGCCGTATTGGGGTCTAGATTTGAAAATTATACTATATCCCCCTATTGTGAGTATAATGTTTAGGTATTGACTAGGCCATTTTGTTCTGAGAATGTTAAACACTGGCAAGTGTTTGAAGATGATGCCTAGGTGAAAAGGTTTTTGTAGAACTAAGGAGAATTTTCCGATCAACATATAGATTGGGAGCCAATGGTTTGTACGGCTGATGGAAAGGAGACTTTATTTGGAAAATACATCATTTAGTTGAAGACTAATACTATTCCCAGAGGTTTGGTAGCACTTGAATCAAAATTTGATAATGTTGATTGCATTATCAATAGACACATGTCAGCCTCAAGGGATGTTGAAGAGAATGACCTAGGCACGAAGGATAAACCACGTAAGATCTGGCTAGGTAGCAATATGAGCAAGGAAGAAAAGCAGTCATATGTCCAATTGTTGAAGAAATACTAGGACTTCTTAGCATGGTCTTATTCTGAATTGAAAGCATACAAAGGATATTTTCTAGCACGAAATTCCCTTGGAAGATTCTACCAAGCCATTTAGGTAGAAACAGAGGCTAATCAATCCAATCCTTTCCCTAAAGATGCAAGAAGAATTGAAAAAGTTGAGGGATGGAGGAATCATACAGCCCACAAGGTACTCATCATGGGTTGCAAACTTGGTACCTGTCAGAAAGAAGAATGGAGATATAAGGTTGTGTGTGGACTTTAGAAACCTGAATAGACCATCAATGAAGGATAATTACCCTCTGTACAATATGGACAATATGTTATAATTGGTTCTTCTGGTCTTGAATTATTATCCATCTTGAATGGTTTTTTTGGATATAACCGGTAGTTGTGATGGAATCGAGTGAATCAAGATGCTTTTACCACTCATTGGGAAGATATGTATATGTGAGAAAGCCTTTTGTTCTAATGAGTGTTGCAACCACTTTGCAAAGAGCAATGGATGTAGCTTTTTTTCTAGCTATATTAATGATTTCATTGTTGTATATCAAGATGATGTGAATTTTTTCTCCAGAAAAGGAGTGACCACCCAAAACACTAAGAAAAAAAATTGTTAAGATGTAGGGAGTATGGTATTTCACTAAATCCAAAGAAGTGTCACTTTTGAATTTAGAAAGTAAAGCTACTTGGACACATTCTATCAAAGGAAGGGGTCATGATTGATCCTAAGAGGGTAGAAGCCATCAACAAAGTCCCTATTCAAAGAACCAATAAGGGAATTTAATCCTTTTTGGGAAGATTAATTTAATTGGGAGATTTATCTCCAACTTTGTTGAACTAACTATCCCAATCACTAGCATGCTAAAGAAAGAACAAAATATCAAATAGGAAGAAGCAATTGTTCATGTTTTTTTGGGATCAAAGAAGCATTAAAGAATTCCCTGTTTTAGTAGCTCTAAATTATAAGAAGGATTTCTAAAAGTTTTCTTTTGCTTGAAAGTACTATTTCAAATCTGTATTGTTATAGAAGGATGATGAGGAGTTGAAAGACTGATTTCCTTTTTCAAGTAAGGCATTACAAGGAGATGAGCTAAAATATACTATCATGGAGAAGAAGGAATTTACTTATGTAAAAGTAAAAAATGTATTCACGCCATATATTCGAGTTCCAAAATCATTTCTTATATTCCCCACACCATGGTGAAAGATATCCTTTAAAAAATGGAGGTTTTGAGCAAGAGATTCGATGGATAAACAAATTGCAAGAGTATGATATGGATATCCAAACAAAAAATTGGTAGAGCTTTGCACGCCTAAAAACTTATGGTAGAGAGTGATCTACGAGAAATTGAGGAAAATGAAATTGAAAAATAAAGGATGAATGTCCTTGAAAAACTTATTAATTACGAATGGTACAAGGACATAATTTTTTATCTCAAACATCTATAGTGCCCTGAACATTTGAGCAAGAATCAGAAAAGAGAACTTAAGTTAGATTCCCAAAAATATGTCATTACTGATTTTGGGTAAGCTTGGAAGAACCTTGAGGGAGTTCTCTTAAGATGCATTACGAAGATTAAGCCCCTAAAATAATTTTGGTTCTCCATGGAGGAGTTTGTGGGGGACATTTTGTTGGAAGAGTCACAACTCATAAGATATTAAGGGCTGATTATTAGTGGCCAAATCTCTTCAAGGATACAAATCTATTGGTAAGAAGATGTGAAAGTTGCCAATGCTTTTTTGGAAGACTAAAAGCTTCAGGCTCCCTTCCTTTGCAACCTGTATCAATTGAAGCCCCATTTAGGCAATGGGGAATGGATTTCATTGGGGATATTTCTGATCCTTCAAGTGCAGGCCATAAGTGGATACTAGTGGCCACAGATTACTTCACCAAGTGGGTGGAGGCAATCCATACCAAGAAGGAAAATCATGAAATTGTCGTGGATTTTATCCTAAATTATATCATTTGCAAATTTGAAATACCTGCCAAAATAGTTTTTGATAATACCATGAGCTTCTAGGATAAACCTTTGGTGGCCATGTGCTATGAATATGGGATCAATTTGACATATGCATCTAATTAAAATCCCAAAGGAAATGGACAAGTAGAGTCCAACAATAAAAATCTATTGAAGATAATTATAAGAACTTTGGAATTGAACAAAAGGAAGTGGGGTGAGTAGTTGAAGTTTGTTGTTTGGGCTGATCGAATCATTGTTAAATAAGATACTAGAAAAATCCCATTTCGATTGGTGTATGGAACTCAATCCCTCGCCCCTAATACGCAATTATCTTCTTTTGAATTTCTTCAACAACTAGAAGATCAAGAGGTTAGTCCGTATTATGATTGCATAAACTAGATTGTTGAGTTAGATGAAGAAAGAAGGACATCCCATCAGAGGCATGTAAAATTCAAAGAGAAATTGAAGAGTTTATTTGATAAGAAAGTGACTCCAAGAGCTTTCAGTGTGGGAGATCTTGTGCTATTATCGGATAGCATGCATGAGGATAATGTAAAACATGGAAATTTTGATGCATTATGGATGGGCCCTTATTCAATTGACATTAGAATTGGTGAACATACCTTCTTCTTGAAAGACTTAGATGGGAATTGCTTGAGTTACATGTTAATGGCAGGCATTTGAAACATTTCCTTGATTGATTTCTCAAAATCAAGGTATACACCATTTTGAGTGTTATAGTCTTCTAGTTTCTTTTCGCTTTTTTGTTTTTCTATTTTGTTTCATCCTGGTCCTTGGCAGGCCGTTTTTTTGGTTTCTCGGTTTGTCCTTTGGGGAGTTGGTTATTATTGTTCTGCTCTACAAGCTTGTTCTTTGACTCCATTGCCCAATGGTTTATTTTTGGCACTTAATCTACTATTTTTCTTGTGGCACTCATAGGAGTTCCCATCCCTAAGTCATAGCTAATGTTTGTGTTCAATTTGATCTTGCCCCATTTGTCCTTAAAATTATTTGGTTTGCGGGCTCTTTTGTATTTTCTATCTCCCCATATTGATGCATGAAAGCTATGTCCTTCATTTGGTTTCCATGATCAGTCCCTTCCCTTTGGTCGAGGATCATTTTAAATCTAGAATTTGTTTTTCGTTCCTCTATACATGTCAAAGGATTTGTAACTTGGGCGTAAATTTAGGTTTTTTTCCTTATTCCCATTTTTCCACAGTCATGTTTTATTTTCCCTGTCAATTTTTTCCCAATATCTGTAGAAATGTGGTCCTTTTTGATTGGATGTGGCTTGGTGGATCACATTTGGGCCTTATATCATTTCCAAATTCTCTATCCTTAAAGAAAGATTCATTTCCAGGCGCAAATTATTATTTTCCTACATTTTACATTTTGACGAATGTGTTTTCCCCATCAAATTTGTATTTGACCATCTATGGAAACGTGGCCCTTTCTAGTTGGATGCAGCTCAGTGAGGCACTTTGAAACTCTAAAGGACCACTTAACTCAATTCTTGTCCATGTGGATGGCTGCACTCATCGAAAAGTTACCTCTTGGTTTGACCTTTGGAGTTGTGTCGGGAGACACGTGGTGGCTTCCATTGCCTTGCCAAGACTTAGAATTTTTTTTTCATGTGGCCGGTGTAGCTTTGTCAGACCATGGAAACGTGGAGAGCCAACACTCATTTGAGGATATGCCTCTGGTTCCTACCTTAGTAGTTGCGTCAAGGAGACACGTAGAGGCTTCACGAGACTTCTTTCTATACTTAAAATTTTAAAGCAAATTTCTAAAGGCCAGGACACATGGAGGGCCACGCTTGTTTGAGGACTTTCCTCTTGTACTTTAATTTTGAAGAAGTCTGAAGGAAACTTGGAAGTTTCCACTCACTCTCCCCTTGCTTTGACTTTTTAATAGCTAAGGAAAATTGTCTCGGACCGTAGACACATGGCACCTTCGCTGGTCCTTAAAAATTTTCAACAAACTCTCAAGAATGAGACATGTGGTGAGTTGATGCTTGTTTGGGTCTCCTCTTTTGGGCACCATACCAAAGGTGCACCAAGGAAACACTTGGAGGTTTTCATTGGCTCCTTTAATACCGAGACCTTTCAAAGGATAAAACACATTTTTCCTTGGCCTTCGGAAAGTGGAAGACTTGCGCTTGTTTGGAAACATGCCTCGTACCTCACCTTTACAATTGTGCCAAGGAAACACTTGGACAGATATAATCTAAATTGAGAAGGGAAAAATCAATGGTTGTTGTGCATTGTATCTATTTTTATGCCATTTTTATCCGAGATTCCGATGAGTTGTGAATTCGCATTATTTTCATCGAGTTTTTCATGAAATTCCTTGTCATTTTTGTCTACAAAGTGTCATTGAATGGATTTAGAACTTAATCTGTGAGTCCAAGGATTGTAAAGGGTGATAATTTGAAGTTGGAATTGTTTAGGAAATTTTAAAAATGCCAATTACAAGGAAGCTAGATGCAGAGCAGGACTTATAGAGGAAAGAATGGGAAAAGGATGAAAAAGGTGTTTCCTCGGGGGCAAAAAGGATTGCCTATAAGATCCATCTATATGAGGCCACCGAAAATGATTAAAACGGGATTTCTCGCATGAAATAATAAGAATGATTAAAAGGACTATCAAAAATTTATGGCATGGCATCCTCGTCATTAGTTGAGCGTCTAAAAATGTGATCGGTTCATAATTCATCACACTGGCAGCTTTAAGGTATGAATTTATTAAACATTGCTTTCGGAGGAAAATTTGTAACAAGCAAAGGTTCCTTGAATATTTTTATTTTTGGGGGGAAATTTTGGGATGAGTGAACAAGTGAAATGTATAAATGTAATGAGAATACTCTTGCAAATGTCTGGGGGTTGAATTATTAAGAGAAAATTTGAGAGAGCCCATGTAACACCCACAAAAATGACGTTCTAGGAACACACTAACACATGACACAACTCCTGAAAATTATGAGATTTTTTTTTGTTACAAGGACAAGGTAGAGGGATAAAACATGTTACAAGGATGTTAACCCCTAGGGTACAACAACTAACTTACACCACTAAACTCACCCTACGGTTTAAGAACCAGTGTCTACTAGAAGGTAAACATATTTTCTAACTCACCATTAAGGTCCATTAACCAAAATTCACTAGGAAAGGTAATGGGGATTAAATTTCTTAATTATATATTTTCCTCTCATTATTAATGTTAATTCCTAATTAGGTTGACCCCATACACAATTATTATAAAACATTATCTTAAAATTTAGAGTCTTTACTATTACTAACTAAAGCTTTATAAGGACTATCAAAGGTTTAACACTCTAGGGAAATAAAATGGCCCCACTCCCAAATTACACATACCCCTAAGGTTTTTAAAGACAACATTAATAAAATTCATTTTCACCTAACAAAGGTAGGGTTGATCCTCCACCATTGGATCAAATCAATCTCAACCACAAGATCCTAGGGTTACAAACAAGCCCTAAATTTCCTTATGAGTCATTAATAAAGTCTTTCCTTTATTCTTTTCCCTCATTTGGTCTATTAGTTTTGCTAAAAATGCATGTTAAAGAAGAGGAAGACATGGGAGCAATGAGGAATATATCAAGGAGGATTCTATAATGGCCAAGCTTTAGAAGGTTTAGATTGTAGGTTTCATATTTTTTTCATTTTAATTCAATGATTAGAAGGGTTCTCTTCCCCAAAATTTTTTTATTACAAAACATTGTATTTGAGTTCTCAAATTTGGGGCAAAACCTACCCCATTGTTATAAATGAAAAATACTAGTTTTAGATCCACCATTGAATGTTTTATTGTGAAAATCCATAGGATTACTCATTGTTTTGTTTCTTTGGAAGCTATTAGATGATTTTTACATTTTATAAATTAGATTGAACCGGTTAAAATTTACACACATGCGCGAGATCCATGGAGTTCTCCAAAAGTGACATAACATTTGCTGAGAAGACCACAGGTCTTGGGACCGCCACCATTCTCCCGAGTGACAATCCACGAACTGCCGCCTCTTGAGCGGTGGTTTTGAGACCACTTCCTTAGCCTGAATGGTGCTTACAAGACCATTGCTCTACATAGGGTGGCGGTCCCATTTCAAGAAAAGCAACACGAAACCCGAGGAATTCCAAAAAGAACTAAAAGTTACTAAAATGTTTAAAAATGTAGTCCGAGTCTATTTAAGTACATCTAAAGGTTCTATTTTTGAAATTTAGTTATATTTATTCATTTCTTGGTTAAATCTACTCTTTCTAAGGCATTTTCAACTATATAGAAATACATCTACTTACTAGAATATTTTCATTTTGTAACTGAATATTTTCCTTCCATTTTAAGAGCAACATGAATCTAAATTTATTAATTTACATCTACACCTTTTTGCTACAAGAAAAATCAACATTTCTAAATATAATATATATAATATATATATATATATATATATATATATATACAACTTTTTCTCTCTTTCATTTCAATAAATATACATGCATTCAAATTTGTTCTCTTGTTCCCATTTTAACTACAACATATGTATGTTCAAAATTACTATATAAACTTCATTTTTCTATTGAAATGGCTCAAATCATTTAACACCAAAAATTACTTTTCCCCAATACAACAAAGGTTCCAAATAAAATATTTATTTTCTTTTCTATTTCTCAAAAAAACTCCACAATACAAATATTTGTCTTTCCTATTACATTCTAATAAGAAGCAAATTTCTTTCCTTACAATCCTACAATGAATTTCTTTAAATATTCATACAACTTGTAGTTCAATATTTCTTTTAAAACATAACCAAATTTACAACCTTCCACTTTGAGTGCGAAAGAAAAAGGCTTCTTTCAAGAAGGGAACTCTTCAAGGACCCCAACAAACTTCCAAGATCATTAACACCAACAAGAAGGCTCCATCATGATTTGTTTGATTCATAACAAAATGGGGGGAGAGGCAACGCTCTCCACCCAACCAATACATTGAATGAAGAGGAGAATCCATCCTCTCGATTGGTCCCGATCTGACCACATCAAAGCGGGAAATGATTTCAATACATGGCAACAACAAGCTTTGAACACTTAAAAATATAGTTTCACATCCATTCCATTCAAATTCAAACATAACCACAACACAAGATATAAGAACAACTAAAATAACAATATAACAAGGCTTATCAAGAAAGCCAAAAGAGAAATACTATGGGGATGCCACTTATGCCTCCTAACGGGAATGGTTGCCTACCTCAAATCCTCTAATGGATGTATTGAATCCCCTATAACTTTTATGCCTCCCTCAAGTACCCCTTATACCTCCATATACTCTTATGCCTCCCTCAAGTACCCCTTATACCTCCATATACTCTTATGCCTCCCTCATAAAAAGAAACAAGAAGAAATGCAAGCATTCCTCATACAAGTGGGGCACCCAACCCAAACTCCCTCCAACAAAAAGGTAAAATCTTATGCCTCCCTACAAGAATACTCCCCATAGTCTCCTCCTACTCCAAACTTAGGCAATCTACCCACACCCAACAAGCATTCCAAAGGGAAAAAAATACTCAACACAACATATAAACACAAAAATAAAAGTATAACTATAGCAAGGTAAAGCTCCTACCTCTCCATAGTAGAGCTTGTTCCAAGAATGAAGTTCTGTTAGGAAACTAATATTAATGTTTACATTATTTATGTATTCATTAAATACAAATTTGTTAGTTTTATATATATTGTTATAACAAATATATAACAATTTATATTCGGATGTGTTGTAGTTTCCTATTTTATAAGAAGTCAGTTTTCCTATTGATATGGTTATATATTAGCCTATGAATGTAATTCAATATGGGTAGAATACAATATCATAATATTATTTCCTGTGTGACAATATTGTTGTTCCAATATTTGGTATCGAGTGATTTTTTGCACGTTATGGTGTTTAGAGATTTTTAAGGAGCAGAACAATTATTGTTCATGATTTCCCTGTCTCATGAAAAGAATATTTTGTAAAGAACTTACTGTATATCCTTAAGTGCCAGGCCAATCATTTTTCAGATTGTGATGTAAGTTTTCAGGTGGATCGTGATCGACATTTTACATATGTGGATTTGTTTTTTTATTCTCCTTGATGCAACATGTGAGCAAGATGCAATTATCCTTGCTCCTGTTAAGCTACGTCTGCATCCAATCTCCTTGCTCTGATGTCGATCTCCACGCGGCAATCTGGACACAAATTTGGAGTTTCTAAAGCCATATGAATAACAAGAGATAAGTTTTTTTCTTTGGTTTGCATTCAAATGTTTAGACCCAATCGCACATGCATTATTAGCATTACTGGATTAATGTAATACAGTTTTATATTGAATTCGATCTGCCATTGGGTGATTCGAAATTGCTAAATAATGGTAGGAGATTATGGTTTTTCCATTTAATTCCCGAGACATATATGCCACAGCTTATCCAATGAAGAGTGCTAAATAAATCAAGGTGAAAACGAACAGGTCTTGTATTGCATGGTCAATTCAGGCATTCCAATGGAGATTATTCTAGATGGTGTTTATTCAATGTGCATGGATGGGTTATGCTCCACGAAAACTCAATGCATTGAATGATGAATATGCTTTGATCTCTGTGGATCAAAACAGGATCCCACAAATTTTCTTTGCATGTGGTTTTAAGATTCAAATATAGAGACCTGTGTATGTATTTACAGGCATTCATGTGTGGTGCATTGCATGCACAACTTTGAGAAAATTTACATCTACGTAATTGCATTATGTTTGGCAGTATTTTATTTCATCAAAGCGTATTGTATCAAATATCCTCTATTACGCTATTTCTCAATCTATTCAGATCGACATCCGATCGGCTTTGTTAGATCACTTTGGGATAGAAAATATAATACAAAGAGTGAATTTTGTTGTGCGACTCCCAATCTTGCGGGTTGAATTGAATGAATGCATGCCAGCTGTCAGCTTCCCCTTGATCATAGGTGAATCGACAAGCACGTGGTCTTGGGTTACCAAATGACAGAGTTGCACCAGATTTATCCACACCGCAGGTCCATGCATGGTGCACCATCAAATTTCATCACCTATGGGAAATATCAATGATCGTTGTGCTCCCCATGGAGTTTCTTCCAAGTCTGCAAATATACATGAGTTTTTCCAATACAATCACCAAGCTATCCTTTGATCTGGTTATTCAAAGTCTACGGAAGAACATCATAATGGATAAGTTGAGTCACATTGAAAAATTTGAAGGTAAAGATTTTCATACTTGGCAAGTACGAACTCAGCTATTCCTAATTAACAAAGACTTGTGGGATATTGTTGATGGAAAAGAGAAGAAACCGAAAATGCAGAAGAAACAACAAAATGGGCAAGCAGAGATCGAAAGGCTACAACGATTATTGGATTGGGTCTATCAAATTCCTATTTGCATCATATAGACTTAAAAAAGTCCTCTCACACAATTTGGGAGACATTGAAAAAATTGTTTGGATCACAAGTTGGAAGTGTAGCAATATCTTTAAAGTAGAGATTGTTCAGCCTCAAGATGGAAGAAGGCGATAACATGGTGGAACATATTAGTAAGTTTCATTCTATTTGCAATCAACTAGCAGGAATAAGTGTAGATGTGCTTGATGACGATGCTAAAGTAGTGTTACTTAATAGCATGCCTCCATGCTATTCTAACATGGTCTTTACATTGAGTAAAATAAATCCAAGTTTAGAAGAACTTATTTCTTCTTTGTTAGATGAAGAAAAGAGAATCATGTTTGCGGAACCAAAGGAAAAAGCCCTATATGGTAAGAAAAAAGATAAAAGATCTAAATATTCTTTCAGACCTGGATCATCTTCTAAAGATTCAAAGAAGTGGCACACTGTTATTACTGTAGACAATCTGGCCACTTGTCCTCAAATTGCAAGAAAAGAGCACAAGACTTACTTGATGGAAAACTGCAAGATAATGCCATGGCTGCTGATGACGAAGGAGAAAATGAAGAGGAAGGAAATATTGCTTATACAGAAAATCAAAGTGATGAATATTTTCTCTATTAGATAATTGCAAATGGAGGATGGAGGCATCGGAGGCTGGAGGTCAGACAACGACCTCTCGTCAGTCACCAATGATGGGGCCGCACAGAATGATTTGGTGGCACAGTTTGTGGTGTGAGTTTTCTTTCATTTCAGAATTGCAGTTTGTTGTGTGCAGTATGATTTCAGAGTTTCTATTTTGGATTGAATAAGTGAAATGTTCACATTGAGGGGGGAACATGATCAACATGATCCAATGTTCCATTTTCATTTTTTCAGTTGAGTATGTGGCTATTCCTATTTCCCCAAATGTAAAAACATAGTGCAGAACAAATAACACAGTGAAACGTAGCATCATGAGGCTTGATGAGGTAGAACAGTCATATGTGTTCCTGTTCATACCTAGGTTTGTGGTTAGCCTCCTAAAAACCATTGAAGGTTGTTCAAATGTGTTCTGCTTGAGTTCCCACACTGCTAGGTCAGATGTGTTCCCTAGAGTGATTGGTTGATAAGCAGATGATTCCTGAGTGTGTTCCCATCCTCGTCGGTCAGATGTGTTCCCGAAAATGCTTGGTTGATAAGAAGTTGATGTGTTCCTTCTTCTACTGCGGTTGAGTGTGTTCCAAGATTATGAGCACGCAGAGGCGATAGGCCGCAAAGGAAGTGTGAAAGTTCTAATGTTACCATGTAAACATTAAGGGGGGGAATGTTAGGAAACTAATATTAATGTTTACATTATTTATGTATTCATTAAATACAAATGTTAGTTTTATATATATTGTTATAACAAATATATAACAATATATATTCGGGTGTGTTGTAGTTTCCTATTTTATAGGAAGTCATTTTTCCTATTGATATGGCTATATATTGCTTTGTGAATGTAATTCAATATAGGTAGAATACAATATCATAATATTATTTCTTGTGTGACAATATTGTTGTTCCAATAGTTCCAAGCTCCTCAAAACAAAGCAAGAATCCAAAAAGCTCCAACAGTCAACAAGCACTCCCAAAATCCTCTAGCTCTCCAATATTTAAAGAACCCAAAATTGATCAAGTAACCCCCAAACAAGCAAAATAGCATCTATAAATAGAAAAGGGAGGGAGGAGGATGAGGTGGCTCCATGTAGGATGCCACATTGCTCATCCTCAACTCCACCTCACTTCATCAAACCTCAACCCCAATGCACTATAAATTGGTAGGTGAGAGGAATGACAAGATACTTGCACACACAAACTAAGCTGACACTCCCAAAGGATAAAATTAAATATTTGAGAGAAAGTGAAATTAACATTTTACCTTTTTCTCTTCCCAAAACACCTAATGGGGTCTAATTTTGACCCCCAACCCATAGGTAGGGTTGGCATAGACATTTAAGAGGTGTAGAATAAGCTTGAATTGTCCCACAAGCTTCCAAATTTGGCCTCGAAGGCCAAATTCGAATTTCCCATGAAGGGTAGAGTGTACTACACTCAAGACTCAGTGCATACAACACTCAACACAAAATCCAAGAGAAAATCAAGTCTAATAAATTAACTCCTTTTTGGTCACCTCATTAATTAGTTTAGGAAAAATTTAAATTAGATTAATTAAGACACTACAACCCATTAATAATAAAAGGGGTAAACATACATCCAAAATCTAAATTATTAAATCAAGTAAATTATGTTATCAAAAGAAAACAAATATTAACATTAATAAAAAGGGAAATTAAAACAACACATGATCCTTGGTCACAATTTCCCCTAACAAAACAATTCTAACACACACACAATTACATATTGCCATGTTAACCCTAGTTGAATTCATCTATAATTTCGATGTGGTTGGTTTCCAATCCCCCATTGTTGTTGTGAATATAATTATACTTGCAAAAAAGAGAATGCCTCCTTTGGCCTCATGGCCGCATTAAAACATCCATGACAAAATATGTAATATAAATCTAAAATCATCTACGAAAATACGATATCACTTACAATTTCTAAAAAAAAATCTATTCCACATTTCATCTATGTCAAAACGATCACACCATTAATCTAATTATCAAATTTCTACTCAATATGACTAAATATATCACATGTCAAAATATATATAAATAACCATGTCAACAAAGATATCAATATCAACATCAAATGTCTCTAATAATCCACATGCATCATATATGAAATGAAAACAACAACAGTCCAGTATCTCTAACATCTAGTATCATGTTGAATCAAAAGACTACAATAATTTTCATAAGTGTAATCGAAAGTATCGAAATCAATATCAAAAAATGTGTCAAAGGGAAGTGGGCACTACATCCCCCTCCTTAGACTCGAATTCCTCCTAGAAGTCACTAGAATAGGTGTGGAAACTGAACTCATAGTAAAGTAGCATCCTTTCATGTAGCCACAGTCTCATTATATCTGTCCCACTAGACCCGAACTTGGTTAATCTCTCTACCAAAAGGGCCGTGGTCCTGCGCTCTATAATGCATACGGGCTCAACCATCACCTACCCTTGATCTTGCACCTGTAATGTAGTCCAATATAGCATGTGAGAAGGATCATAAATATATCTCCTAAGAATAGAAATGTGAAACACATCATGGACGTGAGACAAGCTAGGTGACAATGCTAGAAAATAGACCAAGGGACCGATGCGCTCCAAGATCTAAAAGGGACCCAAACCTAGGAGAAATATCATAACCTTTTCGTTAATGGATAGGGATCTTATACGGTTTGACATGAAGGAACACCTTCTTTTCCACCTCATAACTATGATCTTTCCTATGTTGGTCTATATACTTTTTTGCCTATCATGCGCCTCCCTGTAATCTCTGTCTAATCGAACAACATGTTGCTCCATTTCTGCAATAAGGATGGCCTAAGAGAAACCCTATCCTCTCACTTGTCCCAACCGAGAGGTGTCCGCACTCTTTTCCATACAATTCTTGAAAAGGATCCATGCCTATCGAACTCGAAAACTATTATTGTAGGAAAATTCCACCAAGTACAAATACTCATCCCATCTCGATCATTGATCCATAATGTACATCCTAAACATGTCCTCCAAGATCTGATTCAATCACTCGGTCTTTCCATCTCGTCTAAGGGGTCATATGTTGTGTTGAAATTGATTTCGCCCGAGAGCATCTTTGTAAGGTGGTCAGAAATGGGAAGTGTAAAAAGATCATGGTCACAAATAATCTTCCACGGAATCTGTGTAATTTGAGAATTTCATCAAGATATACCCATGCCATCGCACTAGATGTGTAGGTGTTCTTCACCAGAGAAAAATGATCCACCTTCATCAATTTATCCACTGTGACCATGATGGTGTCGTGGTGGTATCTATACGTTGGTAACCCCACAATGAATTCTATGGAAATGGTGT
Organism: Taxus wallichiana var. yunnanensis; assembly: GCA_018340775.1. Lineage (NCBI taxonomy): Eukaryota > Viridiplantae > Streptophyta > Pinopsida > Cupressales > Taxaceae > Taxus > Taxus wallichiana. Next base: position 280,402,341 of record CM031237.1, on the reverse strand, counting down.
CCCACTTCCACTCACGGTATGGTGTGACGAAAGACAAGGCCACTGGATGCTTTGATGCTCATCCTTCACCATTTGACACTCTAAACAAGTGTGACATAAATTGAGCCACGTCTCTCGAAGTCCTCTCCAATGCTACAACCGCCTCAAATTTGTGTGCATCTTCTTCACCCTGGGATGGACTGAATAAGGGGCATGATGAGCCTCTGTCAAAATTTCCTATCTCAAGCCTTCATCTCTAGGGACGTATATCCCACCTTTGTGTCTGAGAAGCCTATCTACCTCAAATGAAAATCCATCAAATCCCCCCTCAAGTGGTCTCTGAGACTCAATCTCTGCTCTGGCTACAAGGTAAAAGTTGTCATGAGGAAGCTGTTGCAAAATCCTTCTCCGCAAGTCTGAATTATTGAAGTATCCATAGCCACATACCTCCGTCTACTCAAAGCATCTATAACCACATTCTCCTTCCCCTTCACATGCTCTATCTCCATATTGTAATTACAATGCAACTCCATCCAACACTGCTAATGAGCGTTGAGATTGGGCTGCGTGAAGAGGTGGAGAAGACTCAAGTGATCAGTCCTGAGTGTAAATCTCCAGCCAAGGAGGAAATGTCTCCACTACACTAAGGCATGCACAACTGCTACAAGATCAAGGTCATGAGTCAGATAATTGAGATAATAATCTTTGAGTTTGTGAGACTAAAAATTAACTTCTCTGCCCTCCTACATCAACACTCCTCCAAGTCCTATCAAAGAATATTTTGTGTAAATGTAGAACTCACCTTGAGGATTTGGTACTGCAAGAATAGGTGCTGTCATTACCAATCCGAAACTATGATAATTCTTCACCGATAAATCCTTGTTATGATTATTTACTAATGCACAACTTTTAGTTTGGTGGATGTAATCTGGAAACAAAACAACAAACATAACACAAGAATACCATCAACTATGATAAGAAGGAATGATGAAAAATCTGAAATATCAAAGTAAATTATAATATTAACATGAAATTGTTACAATCTCACCCATGAGGTACTTCAAGTGTTATTGACTTCACTTGCCTTCCACCAATACTATGGGAGAAACTTTACAATTACACCTCTTAATGGCTTCTTCAACACACCTTTAAACTGATGGCTTCCTTTACACACTTCATACAATATTTCTCACTACTTCCTTCTATGCTAAATGAGGGGGGTGGCCTCTTTATTTATAGAACTTCTAGGCTTATCCATCTTATCTCTAAGATAGGATAAGAAATCCACTCTGACGAATCATATTCCATATCTTAACTCTTATTTGTACATGTAAGATTATCTTTTAATATAAGATAAATCTTATCATTTCACATGGGTTCCACATTTTTAAACTTTTTACAAATAAAATACACAAAATATTTATGACCTCACTCCTTGTCCTTATTACCAATATAATATTTCTAATTCCTAATCATGTAGACCCTACTTCTCTACTTACCCCAACTTTGACATTTTAAAATTACGGACACTTACGACAAATATTTAATTTTTACCATGACATTCCTATTGTACTTTTGACTATTAGCGTACTATACATTATTGGCGCGTCATCTGGTAGCGCCGTTATCTTCTATTGGATGCTACTACTAATTATACTTAACAACATCCTATTCCTAATACATACATTAATGAAATAGAAATTATGGAGGAAAATTTTAGTGTTGACATCTTCCCCCTTCCTAACTTCTACTCCGTCATTGGAGTAGACTATTAAGTGCTTGGAAAATCTTCAAATTGTCATGGTTGACCCATTTCGTAATGGGAGTGCCATCCAATTCCTCCAGTCGGTATGAACCATTTTCATGCACAACTACTATTTTGTAGGGCCCATCCATTTTGGAAGAAATTTTCTTTGTCTTCTTTTTTTGTATCTAGAATCATATACTAGAACCAAGTCATTCACATGAAATGGAGACCAACGGATCTTTTGATCAAAGTATTCCTTCTACTTCATTTTCTTCTTATAGCTTGTATCCTTAGCTATTTCCCTCATTTCCTCTAGCAAATGAAGATGTACCAACCTTTCTTTTATTGAATCACTTTCATTCATCCTTTTATTTTTCATAACTCTGACCATGGGAATATCAAACTCAATAGGAAGAACTGGATCAATGCCATAAGCCAACTGAAATGGGAGTATCCTATTGCTAAATTTGATTTTGTCCTAGATGTCCACAATGCTGCCTAAATCCTCTTATCCCATTTATGTACCTGCAAGGCTGCATCTTTTGCCAGAATTTGACACAACACAAAATTTGTTCGTTCCACTTGTCCATTTGTGCTTGGCTTGTATGTTGTTGCCTTCCTATGCTTAATAGAAAACTTATTGACTAGGGCTTCTACCACCTCATTAATTAAGTGGCTTCCTTCATCTATTACTATTTCTAATGGACAACCAAATCGGTGACAATGCATTCATATATGAACCTTGCCACTTCATCCATGGAAGTTGTTTTCAATGGCCTAGCTTCAACCCACTTGGTTAAATAATTTGTGGCAACTACAATGATATACTTATTATGGCATGAGGTACTTGGAAGTGGACCTACAATGTCTATTCCCCACTTTTCAAAGGGACCAAGTGGAAGAATAGGGCATAATGGAGCTGATGAAGTCTTATGGTTACCATGTGTTTGACAAATATCACATGTCTTACAATAATTATAACAATCTTTAAAAAGAGTGGGCGGTGATAACTGCATCCAAGATCCTTCTGCTTTATAAGTTGTGTAGAGAAGTTCCCTCCACATGTACCATTGTGGAATTCTTCTAGCAACTCCTTCCCTTGATCACGTCCAACTTCCCTCTTGTACTATCCATCGGTCCTATTCGAAATAATACTCCATGCCAGAATAGAATATGGACAATTGGCTTGAGTAATCTTTCTCTTAGTCTTTGCATTGGCACCATCAAGAAACTTGAATTCATTCAGATAATTCCAAATATCTATGTATTCACTAGGGATTGTGTCAAGGGAGAACAATGCTGCATCAAGGAAATCATCATCATCACAAGATGATCCTAAACCATCATAGGCTTGAGAGAGTGCATCTGCATTGACATGCTTCTTTCTGGATTATCTATAATATCAAATTCAAATTCTTGTAGCAAAATTATCCATCTTACTATCCTCCCGATGGGTTAGGCTTATTGACAATATATTTTAGAGCACGATGATGATCATTACAACTATAAATTTTTACCCTAGCAAGTAATTTCTAAACTTATTTACAACAAAAATGATAGCTAGAGCCTTTTTTGATTCTGAGTATAATTTATCTCAAGACTTTGCTCATTTGTCTACTCTTAAAGTAAACTAGATGTTCATTCCCATTTTCATCCTTTTGGCTCAAAGTACTTCGTAGTCTGCATCTCGAGGCATCAGTGTACACAATGAATGGCTTACTCCAATCTGGATTCTTTAAAATAGGTGAAGACACACGGGGTTTCCTTGATTGTCCAAAAGCTTCATGCGCCTTATTTCTTGGTTCATAACTAACATCCTTCTTCAAGAAGCTGGGTTAGTGGTGTGCAATCTTTGAGAAATTCTTGATGAACCTTCTATAGTAACCCACATGGCCTAAAAATGATCTCAACTTACTTCTATTCATAGGAAATGGTAAATCTTTGATTTTGAAACTTTATCGAGGATCGTACCAATACCATCTCTGGATACAACATGCCCTAACAAAACGCCTTTAGAACATCCAAAGACACACTTTGTAGGGTCTAGTGAGGCTTGTGCTTCATCTAACCTTTGAAATGATGTCTCCATTTGGTACAGGTGGTCCATCTTGCTTCCATAGATGCAAAAATTATCTAGAAATACTCTAATGAAGTTCCCAATGTAGGGTTCGAACACCCTATTCATCAAACGCTGGAATGTTTCTGGAGCATTACACAACCCAAAAGGCAAAACTCTATAAGAAAACATTCCCCAAGGAGTGGTGAACGTTGTCTTCAGCTGATCTTTCTCCACTATACAAACTTGGTTGTATCTGCTATATCCATCAACAAAACTATAGCACTCTTGGCCAGCTACTTCGTCCTAGATCTGATATAAGAATGGAAGAGGGTAATGATCCTTCTTTGTTGCCTTATTGAGTTTCCTGTAATCAACAAAAATGCGTAGCTTCCCAATCTTTTTTATTGAGATCACAATGGAGAAACCCATTTTGAATTCTCCATGGCAAATATGAATCTGCATCAAGAACTTATCTATCTCTTCTTTTATAGTCTTGGAAAAATTAGGATTCATTATATATGGCATTTTCTTTATAGGCTTAGCACCATCTACCAGCTCAATAGAATGTTCTACCCAACTTAGTTGATGGAGTTCCTTGTAATCAAAAGTGAATATGTGTATGTACCTTCAAAAAGAGCTAGAGGTAGGATTCCTTCTCACTCTCCATCACTTTGCATCACCAATCTTTATTTGTTGGAGACGATCATCAACTTCTTCTTCAAATAATTTTATGGGGTCATGGGTCAGTGTGACTGGAAGGATATCCATGACTGAAACATCAACCTCACTTTCTTCATCTTCAATGTCCACTTCACTGGTACTAGAGTAATCAGAGGATTTCTAATCATCAGTTTCATCATTTGAATCCACAGGTTCTGCCTTATGATGCCGAGGGATCACGTTTATCTTCACCCTCTCTCTACCATGTCCAAGTGTCATGAAGCCTTCATTCCAGTAGTTTCTTGCATGAACTCTCCTTAGACATGGTCTTCCCAACAACATTGGGTATGCAACAGTACCATTTTTCATCACATGAAAGTCTACCACACATACAACACCCATAACAGATATTGCCACATTTGAAACTACACCTTCTGGTTTAGTTTTTCCCTTATTTAATGACCTTAATAGAAGTGTTGAAGGAAATCAATTTTTAAACCTAAAATATTCATTACTGAGACTCGGTCATTACATTAAGCTGCAGCACCTCCATCAACTAAGACATCATGAATTGAAATACCATTACATAATAACTCATCTTTTGGAGCATAGGGATCTGCCTCTGCCTCCAAAACATGTACCTTAACCTCCTTCCCTCTTCGAGCATTGAGTCCACTTCGCAGCAAAGACTCCGCCTCTTCTCAGAAGACATAGCCAAGAGTTGACCATATGTAATATTTGCAGGCCTTTTGGATAGATCTTCCAAGATGGAGTATGGTCCTTGCCCCTGTGAAATCAAAAAATCCTGCACACCCAACTTTCTTCTCCTATGTTTCTTACTAGTTTCTCCTTTCATCTTCTTAGGATCATTTCCATCTTGATTATCTTTTTCTTTCTTTATTTTTGTTACAAACACATCTACTTCATTATTTATGCTCTTATCTACTACATCAAAAGAATTCATAGGTGCTTTTCCTTTATCATTATCTCCTTTACCAGATGTAGAAGCTCTATCTGGACAATTATACTTATAATGACCCTTTTTATAACAACCATAACATACAACTTCAGAAATATTTCTTTTTGGACCTCTATCTCCTCCCTGAGAACTAAATTCTTTTCCTTGAAGAAGATTAATAGTTAACTGACCCATCTTCTTGAGCAGATCTTCATACTCAGTAGATGTACTAGGAGAAATATTTGTGCTCACCGAGTGGTTGTGGATCTACGGACCAAAGGTCTTGGTGTAGGCTCTACTTTAGCAACAATTTCTTTGGGCTCCTCTTCCATGCTTTCTTCTTGCCTTCTTGCAATCTCCTTTGCTTATTCAATGGTAGTTGGGTAGTCATACTTCACTCGTTGTCTGATATCTAGCTTCATCCCAAGAATGAAGTGCTTACATAGGAGATTATCCATGCCATTCATCAACCCATCCGCTAATCCTTCCTTCCAGATCTGGGCATCGAGCTTCCTCCTTAGCTTTAGAACATGAGCATGATAATCCCTTATCTTCTCCTTTTCTCCTTAGGATAGCTTTGTGATATCGATCATGAGATCTGCATATCTCTGTTATTCACCAAATTCCTCAAGAAAAGTTTCGAGTTAATAAATCCCATGAGTTTTTCACATTATCACCTAGTGTTTCAAACCACCTAAGGGTGAACCATCCAAAAAGGTAGGAAAAATTTAGTCCATTGTTCCCTTCTTATAAGGCCATTACAAATACAAGATCGTTTAAACTCTTCAATGAAAGAGGAATCATCTTCATTAGATTGGGCTGAAAAAATAGAAATCTTCCCCATTTTCAAAAGTAACCACGGTGAAATACCAACCCACAAGTACAATCAACAAGACTTATGTACAAAAATAATGAAATCACTATAATAGAAATTAGAAATGACCACGGTAAACTATGGTAAAACTTGACTTCTATGCGGTAAAAACTAACTTTTTGTGGTAAACACTATTCATGGTAAAAAAAGTGAAGTTCTTGTGGTAAATACTATTCACGGTAAAAAGTGACTTTCTTGTAGTAAATACTATTCATGCCAAAATGACTTTACCATGGTAACTACTATGCACAAGTAAAAACACGGTTACCCTCCAAATGATTTTTGACTAAGTGGGAATATCTCTCCGAGAAAATCCACCAACGAGGAATGGTCCCTAAGAACGGAACCAAAATGTCATCACCAATCGGGAACTATTATAATTCTTCACCGGGAACTCCTCATGCTATGATTATTTACTAATGCACAACCTTTAGTTTGGTGGATGTAATCTAGAAACAAAACAACAAACATAACACAAGAATACCATCGACTATGATAAGAAGGAATGATGAAAAATCTGAAATATGAAAGTAAATTATAATATTAACATGAAATTGTTACAATCTCACCCATGATGTACTTCAAGTGTTATTGACTTCACTTGCCTTCCACCAATACTATGGGATAAAATTTACAATTACACCTCTTAATGGCTTCTTCAACACACCTTTAAACTGATGGCTTCCTTTACACACTTCATACAATATTTCTCACTACTTCCTTCTATGCTAAATGAGGGGGGTGGCCTCTTTATTTATAGAACTTCTAGGATTATCCATCTTATCTCTAAGATAGGATAAGAAATCCACTCTGACGAATCATATTCCATACCTTAACTCTTATCTATACATGTAAGCTTATCTTTTAATATAATATAAACCTTATCATTTCACATGGGTTCCACATTTTTAGACTTTTTACAAATAAAATACACAAAATATTTATGACCTCACTCCTTGTCCTTATTACCAATATAATATTTCTAATTCCTAATCATGTAGACCCTACTTCTCTACTTACCCCAACTTTTACATTTTAACATTACCGGACCACTTACAACAAATATCTATTTTTACCACAACATTACTATTATACTTTTACTATTACCGTACTATACATTATTGGCGTCATCATATCTTGGGGCGTCGTTATCTTCTATCGATGCTACTCTGTAGAAACTAAATTTGTGTCTTACGACCCACCGTGCCCCAAAACTCATTTCATAACCTAGCCTCACCATCTAAACCTTACACAATTATTTATTAATTACCTTATAATTAATAAATCCACATCTCAAAACCTGCCACCTCATTTCACCACCTCATCATGACCTAGCCCTAACCTAAACTAACCTAATTAAGACCTATAACTTGGTCTACATACACACCCATGACTAATTACTCCTCACTCGCACCAAAATCAACTAATAATGACTTGACCAAGCCCACAACTAATTCCTCGAGAGAAAAGGAGGGAAAGTTTGCTATTTTACTAAAAATATCCCACTTTGACTTAACCGATATTGGTTCCTACTCGACCACCATCGGTTACGTAACCGCCATCGGTTCCCTATAAATGACCTCCCCCAACCAAAAACAAAGGATCGGGAATTCATTGGAAAGATCGGGAATTCACTTGGCAGAGCAGAGACAAGTGAAGGAAAGAGAAGAGTTTGCAGAGAAGGACATCAAGCCCAAGACTGCAACTGAGTAACCAGAGCCTAGTGACACTCATCCAAACATTGGGAGAGAAGATAGCTCATCTTTGATTGTCAGATCATCCTACCTGAGCCTTGCCTTCATCATCACAGTCCTTGGACCTATATCTTCATCAGGAACTAGTAAGTAGTGTCTTGTACGTTCTTTTAATAACATTTCTTGGACTTCTGAATCACAGTAATTATAAGTCTACTCCTAGATCCACTACCCGGTAACACCCTACATCTAAGCTGTCATTCTTCTACCCTTACATTAATCCAAGAACAACCCCCATACTCTCTCGAGTCTTCTCCATCATCCCATTACCTATCCCCGATCATTTACCAGCCTTATAAACACCATAACCACCTTATAGCCAACCTTCACTAAAAGCCCCTAAATCACTGCCCCTACCGATATCAGTTATCATCAACCAAGACGGTGGTGTGACCGGCATCGGTCACTGTGACTCAAAACCAAAACCAACCTTTCCTCTATTGTTTTAACGAGGTAATTAAATTGTAATTTTGCACTAACTTATTTATTAGAATTTGTGTTAATTCGTATTAAGAGGGAACTGACCACCTTGAAAGGAAGTCTAATATTTCCTGGCCCAAGGCAGTTCCCTCATTTATTTTCTAACTATAATCTGGTGGTCTTGCATTCTTATTCACGGAGTAGTCCTTCCTAGACAAAAAGGAGTTCTTCGTAATCGCTCGATCTCTCTCTACGGTATGCGGCACACCCTCCCAACATTAAACAGGTATTCCTCCTAGCCCTAACCCTTATCTATTTTTCGAAAGAGAATGAAAGGATAGAAGCAACTCTATTCTAGGAACCGAAACATTCTGTGCAAAACATTTTGTCACACCGGTGGGACCCATTTCGGGTTTCTTTCTTTCTTGCTTGCTTTCATATAGGGAGCATACTTGTTGTTTGTTTCTGCTAAGTATTCACAAAATATTTTTTCATTTTGGTAAAAGAATTTGTCTTGCTTTCACATCTTTGCATTAGTGAAAGTCATCTCCTTTGCTTCATCGAATATCATTTTCGATTTGGGTTTAAAACACGTGCATCACATTCTTGCTTGTTGTTTTCAATTCTAGTGAACATAGATTAAGTAATAGGTCGTACACGTGGGGGTGATATCCATGGTATTGACAAGAAATTAATCTTACTTTCACTACACAACACATACCAAATCACATCATAATCAACACAACAACTCAAACATCCCCCCTTTTCCGTGGTATTCCTCCACCTGATTGAGGTAACCTTATAAGCCAAAACAAACTTGACATTTCCCCTAAGTATTTTGTTTAGGATTGACATCATCTTGCGTCTAAGGCATAAGCCCACAATAATTAAAACTAATCCTAGGGTTAGTCTCTTGATTTGCTTGTGCATCTTGCTTGTTTTTAGTTCTATTTCTCTCATCATACTCTTGCTTTTCGGTGATCGCTTGAGAATAGTTTGGTAGGCATACTAAGCATTGTTAACCCCAAATCAACAACTTCTTATAGCTTCTTACACTAGTCCTATCCTACCGACATCGGTTAATTGACCGACACTGGCTAAAGTCTGACCGACATCGATTATCAGACCGATATGACTACTCTTTTTTCATGATTCCCAATAAACCAGCAACCTACCAATTCCAACATTTTGTTCTTTGTCTTACATTCCTGATAGATTGAATCCCTATTGTGTACTCTTGTCCATGGTTGTTATCACTCGGAAACAAGCCGTAGCCATGGTTTCACATGCCTATTCCGTGCCTTTGCTGAATCACCCCCTTCACATTCTATAGGGAATCCTACGGACACCAGTGAGGTTCCCAAAATCCCTGTAGGAGATAAGGAATTTGTGAAATTTTTGGACGCTAATCCTAGCACTGTACAGTACTATTTGTCTCATACCCCTAGCCGTACACTTGACGGTCAACTTCTCGTAGGTATGCCTATTAGTATAGCTGCTCATTTAGCTCCTTCTCCACCTAATAACTCCACCTTACCTTCTTCATCCTTAGCCCCGTCTCCCAACTCAGTGGCTTCAGAGGTTCTTACGGCACAAATTGGCTTTCCTTTTGTTAATCTGGGGCCCCATGTATCATTACCTCCAACTGCTCCTACCTCATCTCTCTCGCAGACTGCCCCTTTCATAACTTGCTCTCTGCCACCTATCCACATGAGCTTTCCTTCTCAAGCTCCACCCACCTTTTCATTTCCACACACTTATCCGGTGGCTTCAACACCTTATATAGGACATCCTTATTCGGTCACCTCAACATATTCATCCTCAATACCTTATCAACATTTAGCCCCACCATTGTCTAGTGGTGGCCCTTGGCCCAATCCTCCTCCTTTTACAACAACCGCACCATCATCTCATCCAACCACTGATTTCATCAAACAAATGATGGAAAAGATGCAAAATCTGGAGGCTTCTATTTCAGGAAGCCATAGCACCCTGACATATGAGCAAGTTTGTCGGGAGCCTATTCATCCTTCTGTCCCCCTTCGTTCATATCCTCAATGGGAATTACCAAAATTTACTCGTTTTAATAGTAAGGAGGATCCTCAACAACACTTGCGATCATTTAGACATGCCTGCTATCTGATTACTCATGACGATGTCTTACTACTCGCACCTTTCCCATGTCCTTATCGGGACACGCCTTAGAGTGGTACCATGCTTTAACCCAGCACTCAATCTTCTCTTTTAACCAATTAGCCCAATCTTTCTTGGATCATTTCTCCATTAATATTGCTAAGAAAGTATCTATCACCGACCTCTATGCCGTCTGACAATTTGAAGACGAATCTATTGCAGATTTCGTTGGATGATGGTGGGGCCTCATCAACCAACTTAATTATGCCTTGCCTCATGCCAAACTCATCGAACTCTTTACGCGGGCCTACGCTAAGAAAATTTCTCCTACCCTCCAAATTCAAACTTTTTGCACCTTTGATGAGGCCTTTACTATGGCTCGGAAACTAGAAAGTCGAGCCTTAGAGGAAGAGAAATTGCGGTTGTGAAACAAAACCCTAATTTCGAACCCAAGACTCCACCTAACAAACCCAACACCACCAATTCTCATGCATAGATTGCTTTGAAATCAAAAGGAGATGTACACGCGGTGATGGTCAAATCCCAAGCACCATCTAATACTCCGCCAAAAACCACCTATAGGTATAAATCCGAGCCCATCAATTACACTCCCTTGGGAGAAACTTATGGTTTCATATTCGAAAAATTGCTCAAAGCAGGAGCTATCACCTTGCCTCCTGTTAAACCTCACTCCGGGTTTGATTCCACCCACGCTATACCTTCTTGGTACAAAGAAAATGACTTCTGTAACTTTCACCGCGTGAAGGGACACAGTCATGAAAACTGTAAGATGTTGAAAAATATAGTGCAGGAAATGGTTGATGCAGGGGATATAACCCTCGATAATCCTAATGCCCCTGCTAACCGAAATTTGAAAATCTTCAACAAACCATTCCCGAACCACTCATCTAACAGTAACATAAACCAAGATATCTTAGCCGAGGAGAGTGTTCATGAAATCCATGCGATCTTCAACTCCCAACCAAAAGCTTCTATCGAGAAAATTCTGAATCAAGCCTCTTCACTAACGCAGGGACCCAAACCCCCTTCACCACCATCAAGACAAGATGAAATCCTTGCCATTCCTTTACCCATAAAGGAATTAACCACCCAGAGTTCTCTTCTCATAGATGAGCCTTCTTACACCACATCCTGCAAGACTGTGAGCGGATGTTATCTAACTTATCTATTTCCCAAAAATCTCCTTCTACCACTCTTGCTATACAAGAGGAAGGCTCGCCACTTTTTCTGTCATCCTTGGAAGAAAAACCTCTCGAACCGACATCACCAAATTCTTTAATCATGATGGATTCCCTCAAACATGCCCTCCTACCTATTATTTCTTCATCACCTAAATCTTTTCAGCGACTGGTGGACCCCTTAACACCCACTAATACAATGACTCATTTACCCCTTGTATCACACCCACAGTGGACCGGAATTACAACCCACCTCTCTTCCATACAAAAGTTCCTATTCACACATGAAGATTGTCATCCCTCGAAGATAGATGAGTCCTATAGGAGTGTTTGAGTACATCATGCTCTACTTAAATGCAGATGACCGATCCAGACACCTCTACCATATACCCAAGATGTTTACAAAAGCTCAAAATGCCTATGTCCTCATCCTCACAGGATACCTCATCCACCTCTATTAACCTAACCAAACCTCCCCCTATGTTTGGGACTTCACCAATACCCAGCCTAACACACCCACCTAAATGGTTAGATTTATCCAAAAATAAAGCCGTCCATCCACCTAGGAGACAGACCCAATCTCCTCAAGTCCAATCTATGCCTCTATCACAACTAGAACCCTCGCCGTCACACATACCTTCTATATTGGGACCTCACCCCTCCACCTTGCCTCAATACATCATACCTCCTGCGTTTTCTTTAAAATGACCTGCATCTTCCACACCCATACAGAGATCCATGGGTGTATCAACACCATCACCCCAAGTATCCTATCCACCTATCAACCCTAAACAAACTCCATCATCAAAGGATTTGTTTGCTGTCACTCCTCTTTCTCCGTGGTTGTTTCCTGCTACCACGTCATCTGTGGCCTCATCATCTAACCAGCTAAACATAACTTCTGCGCGAAGAAGCCACATTTAGTTAAATCTAATTATCAAAACCCCTTGTCTAAACCACCACCCGTACGAACCAACCATACCCAAACATTACCAAAACCCACCCAATCAATAGCTTCATCTTCCTCTGACTTTGACCCGCTCAAAGGATCTTATGCTAAGATCCTTGATATGTTGGTGGAGAATGCGACCATTTCCCTACCCCCACTTAGACCCTATGATCCATCTAAACCTCAACCTATAGGTTATGATGAGTCTAAAATCTGCGCTTACCACCGCACACCAGGACATGATGTAGAGGATGCAAAGCTTTGAAAGCCATCCTTCGTCAGTCACCTCTCTCGGATAGAAAGGTTAAGAAAGACAACTTACGAAGGGAGAAACCTTTAGCTTCAATTCCCTCTCCTATACCACCTGTCCCCGTCTCACCAAGATCTATCATTATTACAACCCCACCTCTTGAGGATAATGACTTATCCCTACCGGCTTCCTCCTCTCATGTTCACAAGATCAACATGATTAGCGTGTTGTTACTCGAGGGCGAAAAAAATGGGAAAGCTAAAGAAAGCACACTGTGGCCTCTCTTTCTCCGTCCACCATCCCGATCACACCACCACCTAAAGTGGTTATTCGTGGACTGCCTACCCCATCTCTCGATGGAGTTACCCACGAACCATGATCAAATAGCTTCATCAATCACCTATAAAAATGACCTTTGTATGATCTCATTCGGACCTCTGGATCTCATCGACAAGCTCTCGTTGAAATCCTTCAAGGGATAGAGGTCTTACCTAACGAAACCTTGCCTGTTACCTCCATCTTAACACCCAACCACGTTGCTTCTCTCACCAAACAATCTATCACTTCCGTCCCTATACAACAAACCGCTGTTGTCAGTTTCTCGAAGACGAAATTGTTGACTTTGGTGCAGAAGATCCTGACCCCGCTCTTTTCATCTCAGCTTACATCCGGGACATCCGGGTATGTCGTGTTATGATTGACGGGGGTGCTAGCCTAAACATCATCTCTTCCAAAGCCTTCCAACAAATGAATATCCCCTCTAGCTGCATGTGTGCCAACCCCACCATGCTGCGTTCATTCAACGATGCTATTACTTCTACCTTAGGCACTGTGATCCTTAACATTCGTGTAGGGCCACGTACCTTACCCAAACTCTTCTATGTCCTTGAGGGTGAATTCAATACAACATGTTGTTAGGCCGCCCTTGGATTCGAGCTATGGGATGTGTCCCTCCACCTTACATAGATGCATAAAATTCGAGTATGAGGGAAGTCCTACACCGTAAAGCGACGCTCCCCCTTCAAAACCTGCAATATGTTATATCTCCCTAATGATGTGCTTGTACAGTCAAGACACCCATTCATTCAACCCAACCATATACGTCAACCATACCTCAACCATCCATTTTAACCACACCTACACCTTGACCAATGAAACCGCCGCCGCAAATATCCGCTTCCTTTCCGGGGATGATATCCCAACCTTAGATCCCTTAGTTGATGTTTTTCAATGCCTTACGCTGGGGGAGTATCTCCTATATAATGTTAGCACTTTCCATACCCCACAGGAGTATGGACAGTTACATGCGCATCCTACCTATGACCGTCGTGTGGGGGAACTAATCCCCTACGGACCACCTAATTACCACACTAACCTAACATATGGGGGTGTTGATACACCCTCTGTCACCCCTGAACCTCCCCAGGTGTGGTTCCTTCAATCTAATTTTCAATATCTAACTAATCGTCGTTTCGCCCTCACCTTCCTGACGCGCTGTGCTTGGAAGGGCTTCGGTTTCGGTCTTTATGAACAAGGCCGACATACGATCATTCCCATTACTACACGCAAACACAAAGATCGTCGTGGTCTTGGATTCTCTGAACCACCTACACCAAAAACATCACATATCCGTTGTATCCAGGAAGATGACGAAGTCACCCCTTCCGAACCATCATCACCCATTTTGCCATCGTCACCCATAGAGTGATAGACCCTGAATCTATCCCTCCTAACTTTTTTTTTTATAAACGCTATCTTCCGGGTCCTCTCACTTATCAACGCGATAATAAAGACCCATCTTCTCTTCCCCTTACGTATCCGGATATGATCGAAGAGGATTCACCTTGATTAATGTTTTGAGTGCCAGGATGATGACTCCATCCTCACTTACCTTGGTGCGGATGACTCTTATATTCAACGCGCCTTGCCATCTAACACTCAAACCATGTTGAATGAGTCAACTATAGAAATCAACATCCACACCAAGGATGATCCTCACATTGTGAAGATCGGACAATCTCTTAATGAATCAGAACAAACTGCCTTCACTACCTTCCTTCGTGCCCGCAACCAAGCTTTCGCTTGGTCCTACGCTGACATGCCAGGAATCGATCCTGACATTGCTTTCCATAACATTACCCTGAAACCTGATTCTAAACCAGTTAAATAGAAACTAAGGAAAATGCATCCACGCATTGCCCTCTTGGTCAAAGAAGAGCTTCAATGACTCCTTTCTGTTTCCTTCATCTTACCTATTGACTATCCTCAATGGATCTCTAACATCATACCTATTACTTAAGCAACGGGGGGACTTCGGATATGTACGGATTTCCGTGACCTTAATCTCGCTTGCCCAAAGGATGACTTCCCCTTACCAAGTATTGATCAACTTATTGATCTCACTGCAGGTCATGAGATGCTTTCTCTCATGGATGGCTTCTCGGGATACAATCAAATTTTGGTAGCCCCATCCGATCAACATAAAACTGCCTTCATAACTCCTTGGGGAACCTTCTGTTATTGTGTCATGCCATTTGGCCTTAAGAATGCTGGTGTGACCTATCAACGGGCTATGACTTACATTTTTCATGACATTATGCACACTATCCTTAAGGATTATGTCGATGATCTTCTTGGAAAATCTAAACATCGCAGTGAACATCTTGATGTTTTAACCATTATTTTCGATCGCCTGTTACAATATTGTGTTCATCTTCAACCAAAGAAATGTGTCTTTGGTGTTCATTCGAGAAAACTCCTTGGTTTTATTTTCTCTTTGTGTGGCATCGAGGTTGATCCAGCTAAATTCAAAGCTATCCTAGAGATGCCCCACCTACTAACCTCAAAAAATTACGTAGTTTGCAAGGTAAACTCCAATCTATCCGGTGTTTCATCTCACAACTCTCGGATCGATGCCACCTTTCCATCATCTCCTTAAAAAGGACATTTTCTTTCAATGGAGTGAAGAGTGCCACCAAGCCTTTGAAGCTCTTAAAGCCTATCTCTTGAAACCACCCGTGCTTATCCCACCCCAAGATGATCGCCCTTTTATCTTTACCTTTTTCTACCACCGACCATCTTTGTAGGAGCCATGCTCGCACATCGTGACTCAAGCATCGAGAACAAGCCGTTTATTATATAAGTCGTACTCGGTGGATTATGAGACTAGGTATACACATGTAGAAAATTTGTGCCTAGCCCTATCATTCGTGGCCACCAAACTCCGACACTACCTCCTGAATCACAAAACTTTTGTCATCACCAACACGGACCCCATTCATTATATGTACGCCAAACCACATCTAAACCAATGCATCACCCGATGGCTTATGCTCCTTGCCGACCTCGACCTTGAATTTGTACACCAGAAATCAATAAAAGGACAAACTATTGCAGACCAACTCATGGAAGCCCCTTTACCTGGGGAACAATTTACCAATTTTAATTTCCCGATGAACTCATCGCCACTCTTTCACTCAGTGAGGAGTCGTATCCAATGACCCTCTTCTTCGATGGATCCAAATTCCAGTGCGGTGGAGGAGCCGGCGTTGTTCTCATTCCTCTTGATCCTTGAGCCTATGCCTCTTTCATTCGGCTTGATTTCCCCTGCACTAATAATACAGTGGAATACGAGGCCCTTGTTTTAGGTCTCCAGGTTGCGTTACACTTAGGTGTAAAATCTATTAATATTTTCGGTGACTCTCAATTGGTAGTCAATCAAGTTATGGGCATCTACCAATGTAAAAATGAGGAACTTCAAAAGTACAAACATTATGTGGATTCACTTTTGACCTTATTTACTCATTATTCTATCCAAACCATTCCCCGCTCCACTAACAAATTTACGGATACTATGGCTTGCTTAGCCTCATAAATTCCTACCTCACCAACTGACTCTGACATATTCATCTTGGTCCAACAACTCTTTGCCCCATCTTACTCAGCCCCGGATGTTTGTATGATAAATAATGTGTCTGCTAATTTACAGGATACCTGGTATCACTAATTTCACGACTACCTTACAACCTCTGTTCTCCCACCTGACCTTACTAGTAACGGAAAACGTGCTTTTCTTAAAAGTGTTTCTCATTATGGTGTCATGGGGGGACTCCTCTATAAATGTGGCTTTGATGGCATCCTCCTTCGATGTCTAACCGGTGCGGAGGTCACCTATACCATCCAACAAGTCCATGATGGTATTTGTGGTGGAAATTTTAGTGGCCTTGTCGTGGCCAAGCGGATCCTTCACCTAGACTATTATTGGCCTACTCTTAATAACTACTGCTACGAATATGTTAAGCATTGTGTTATGTGTCAACAACATGCCAACCTTCAACATACTCCTAGCCATCCGCTACAGGTCGCACGAGATCTTTGGCCTTTCTCACAATGGGGTTTAGACCTTATTGGTGAGATTCACCCACCTTCTTCGCAACGTCACCATTGGATAATCACAACAACAAAATATTACACTAAATGGGTGGAGGCCATTCCACTCATTTCAACCAAAAAAGATAAAATCGTAGAATTCATCAACCATCACATTATCATCGTTTTGGTGTTCCTCATTGCACGATAATGAGATAATGGAAAATCTTTCAAAAATAAGTTGTTACAAGACCTTTGTGAAAATTTGGTATCAAACTTAGCTTCTCATCACCTTACTATCCATAAGAAAATGGTCAAGCCGAATCTTCTAATAAAACCCTAACCAAAATCCTCATGAAAGTTGTTAACGATTCTAGAAGCAATTGCCACGATCACATCCCCTTTGCCCTTTGGGATTATCGGACTAGCATTCGTACCTCCACTAATGCCACCCCATTTTCTTTGGTATATGGTACCGAGGCTGTCTTACCTCTCGAAATACAAATACCCTCCCTAAGAATATCTCTTCAGGATATTCTCACCAATGATGATTTCCACCAAGAGTTGTTAGCCCAATTGGAGCTTCTTGACGATCGTCGTCTTACAGCTCTTGACCACCTTCAAATCTATCAAAAGCACATCAAGCGTGCTTATGATAAGTGACTTCATGAGCGTACCTTTAAGGTTGGTGATCTTGTCCTCAAAGAGAATCAACATGTAACCAAATTAGAAAAGAGCAAACGTGGCAAATTTGCTCCAAATTAGATTAGGCCTTACATTATCACTCACATTTACGGATCAGGCACTTATCGTTTAACTTCGCTTAATGGTAAATCTGAGCCTGAACCCTTAATGCCTTACATCTCTGACGATTCTACTGTTGAATTTAGTGTTACATCACTTCTTATCTACCTTGCGCTCGTCCCTTGAGCTCATTTACCACCTCATACACTTTGTTTCATGCATCTCAAAATAAAATCAAGCTCACATGGTTTGGTCATAACCTCCCCTTAAAGATGCCTTCCCCTTATTAGTCTAGTCCATGACTTAAAAGTATCAAAATAACACGTTCTCAATTATATGCTTATGGGATTTTCTTGAGTCAAACTTCCTACAAAACTAGATGCTTCATGCCAAACAGACATCTAGACCTCTAAGTTATACATAGACTACTCCCTCGAAGGACAACTACGTGCAAAGCCACATTTGCTATTTTAAATAGACTGCTCCCTCAAAGGACAGCTACGCACAAAAGTCACATCTACTACTATAAATAGACTGCTCCCTTGAAGGATAGCTATACAAAGTCAGCCTCTATCAGAAGCTTCTCACATTGCTCAGCTTCGTGAAGACCTCAAGAACAAAAAAATACATATCCCATATAGACTTCCCGCATCGATCAGTCTATATCCAGAAAAGTAAAAAGTAGTATTCCACAGCACTTTTGAGTCATGGACTTGTCTATTTAGGTTTGGTTCTCTTTCTTCAGAATAATCACCTTATAACAAGTTCTCTACACCCCCACTATACCAGCTACCTCACCTCACCATTCGTCAAAGCAATAAAACTCAAGGGACATGACGTATATCCGATATATTGTGATTATACGACTCTTTTCACCTATCGACTTCTCACCTATGCAAGGCACCTAGGGATTCAAGCTCATCCTATGATAATATGTGGTTTGTTTAGCTCTTCTCAACTACGGGACACTTTTGCCTCTTTTACTCGAATCTAGGATTATGTGTTGACCTTAATCAGGATACGGTTCCCTACTACTTGGGTAAGCTCAACCTCGCTTCACCTATACCTACACCACTACCGCCAATACCTTACCACCAACACCAACAACATTATCCTACTAATATCAACATTTTTACCAACCACCCAATTGCCTAACCATAAGCAAATTACCTAAATTCACTCTCCCTGGTCCTAAGGAGAACTACATCAATCTGAAGCCCCTCCTTGCTTTGTGCAATGGGCTATGTAGGCAGCACTTAGGAGACATGGGGTCTCCCAAGGTTAGCTCGACCATCCCCTACCATAACCTATCATGTGTGGTAAATATAAATCTTTTTGTATTTCTATTTGATCACATTCACCTTTATCCTTTTTTCAAAACAAAACATTCAAAACACAACCATTCTTATTCTTATCATTACTCAAATCAATATACATATTCAGTTTTATTTAGATGTTAAACAAATACATCTTCTCTATCATCGACACGCAGTCGGCATCCTTATTTATTCTTATACTTCTATGAAATTAACTTGGACCCTTGCACTTCGTCTCAAACTAGGTGATGATCGTGATCATCGACGCCACTCGCCTGGCCTCTCCATCCTCAGAGGTGTCACTGCTATTGGTTCCTCCCACCGATCTGCCAACCTCTCCTGTAACATATAAATACGCCCTCTCACGTGGCAGAATCTTGCCTCTAGTTTCTCCACTCATGACTCTACAACCGCTAACAATCCGTTGTCTCATTCACCCATGTTTGGAGCTGATGAACTAAACCCTGTAGATGATCTCTCTCCACTGTAATCATAGCTATGTCAGGATGATTGGTCCTCTCACGTGAACCTTGCAGCTCTGCTACCCACCATAATCTATAAGCCTCTGTCGCTCCTGCATCCATTACCCTGCGATCGGCTGCTATCTCTTCTGGTCCTTCTGGAGGTGTCGGCCGGGGAGGTGAGAATGATGCCTCGGCGTCGATCCTCATGTATGGTCTATAAGCCATGGGTATATCCTGAACAAATCCAAATTGTCACCGCATGTGATCTAGAGGAATCCTCTCATACTCACCTGGCCTGTGCCCCGTGATCCACCTCAATCACTCTACACCCCTCAAATCCTCAGCTATGTTTTCTATCACCATATAGTTTCCGTAAGGCCTCCAACGGATATCCACAATTGTCACCATCTCCCATACCTACCTATAATACTCGATGTCATCTATCACGGCCTGGGATCTCGCCTCTTGTTCTGTCTGGACCCATCGTCTGAATCCCAACCTCTGCACTCCTATCTCTCTTTCCTGGATTGGTCGGCCTATTGGTCGCACACACACAATGTGCTCATAGGCCCAACAATGTAATAAGTATGCACAATCCAGTGTCGTCCTGTGATTTCACCTGCAGGCCCATAAACCCCTATATAGCTCCGCTAGATATGTGGGTGCCCATGTGAAAGTCACGCTCCTTTCTATCATTTCCCAAATAATACACATCAATGCTTTTGGAAATCTTCCCCCATCCACCCTCGGTAATGCATAATACCCCACCGCTATCATTAATACCACTACCAACCTTGTTACCTCAGGGTGTGCTGCATACATTATGCCATAAGTGAATGTCAAACCTTTTGTGTCAAATCTTGTGCGGTGAACCAAATACTATGTTATCGCTCGCTCCCCACGCTACGCTAGGCCCTTTCGATACATTGGTCTTCCTGTAATTGGGAGCCTTAAAATTCTAAACAAATCTTCCAACGTCACTGTCATCTCCCCTATTGGCAGATAGAAGGTATTCTTTTCTAGATTCCATCTCTCAATCAACGCCTGCAACATAGCATGATTGCGTGTGATTCATGAATAATAGCGGATTCCACTCGGATTACCATTCTCGCCGGATTCGTGATAAAAAGTTGGTACACTATCATTCATCCTCAACCCCGCCTCGCTGCATACATCAAAATGACACACAACCATTCAATAAATCAAATCCCTAAGTGTTGTTTTTCACATTTCGGAACTTCATACGGTAACGGTATCGGTTTTAGATAAGCGATACCGGTTACCTAATCGATACCGGTTATCTATAAATGATATCGGTCACGATCAATCTATATACATCCCGCTGCTTAAAAACATACCCTACGATAATTATTTACTTGTTTACCCCTCTTTGTACCTACAAACATACATGAAACCCCGCTACCTACCCCATAACACTCACTCCACCCCAAACCCTTGCCTATCACATTTTCTTTCTCATCTCTACCCTCTTACCTTCTCTCATCCTATTCATAAAACATGTAAGAATTAAATTACAACCAAACAGTTTACCTCTTCGGAGGCAGCAGCTTGGGGTGGAACCTGTCTTCCCTCTCGTCTATTCCTGTTGGATGCTTCTCCTCATTCAGCCATGTTCACCACCCTCTTCAAATATAACTTGTCTTTCTGCCTTCTTAATCTCAGCCCACACTCACTTTACCTGTCTCTTTCCTCCTTATCACTCAATTCTCTCATGCAATTACCTGTATGAGTCGTCAAACAGTGTCACATTCGCATATTTAACTTGTTGCATGACTCTATAAATAAGAACTTAAGTTGTCACCCAAGCTTTTCTATTTTTAGAAAATCTCATTTTGAAATAACCGGTATCGGTTACCTAACTGATATCGGTCCTTGATTTACCGACGTCGGTTGGCTAATCGATATCGGTCACATGTCTCTTTTTCCTTAAACCTGGGCCTTTTCTTTATTTTTTACAAATTTTTGTGGCGCCCACCTATTTTTCCTGCATAACGACACCATTATCAATATTTTTCATCAAAATCACATCAATATATCATCACAATTTCATCAACATCATCTATCTACATTAAAACAACCATCAACAAAATACGTATGACATTTCAATATCTACATCAAACCCATCAGTATATACACCATTTGGATCAAAATCATCATCTATATACATTCAATTTCAAAAACCATCGACAAAACACATAAAACATTTTTATACACACCATGTGGATCAAAATCATCATCTATATATATATCAATGTTTAAATATACAACTTCCCCTACATGGGGGCCTCTGTGATCTCAAAATAATACAAAGCCGACACGCAGGCCGCTATCACTATCAAAATCTTGACTCGGCTCGTAGGCCGGTCTCTCATGTCAAAAATATACTCGGCTCGCAGACCGGTATATACAACAAGAATGCATAAATAAATCATATATGGGCTCGCAGGCCGATATATACAACAAGAATGAATAAATAAATCATATGTAGGCACGCAGGCCTCTATATACATGACTGGTTCGCAGACCGGTGTCTATATCCAATATCTAAAACCCATCTCCGCTCCAGGGATGTCTCAGCTCTCCCCACCACCCTCAGCCCCTCTCCCTACTGGTCCCTGTGTTGGCTCTCGCCTCCTCCCTGTCACCGACCCACCGGCTGTGGCTGCGCCCCTTGGGATCTCTGGCTCGAGAGGTCTCGGCTCTATGCGCCGCATATGGCTGATAGTCAGCCCCGGTACCATCAAGGACGTCCTGATAATACCGGGCCTCTCGCTCTCGCCTCCATATAGCGGGCCCGTGCCACCATGGCTGCTGGGGCTGGTCCCCCGACTCCTAATAGCAATGGCCCCGCCCGCCGGTACACACTCGTTCTGTGGCGGACTGCACTCTACGCCTATGCATGTGGTTGTGCCAATACCTGTGGTGGTGCCTGTGGCTGAGCTTGTGCATGGGATAATTTCCCCTGTAGTAGTCCAATCTGTGCCTATGTAGCAGCAAGTTGCCCCTGTAATAACTGCACCTATCCTAAGAGCCGGTCCCTCTTCGGTTTAACCGCCACCAAATCTAGCTATGCGGCCTATGCTCTCCTGGCTGCTCTCTGACCTGCCCACCAAACCAAAAAGGCCCCTGTCACTCTGGCATCATCCACTGTATCGTCTGCCAGCCTCTCTGCTACCCAATCTGGGTCAACGGGCTGCGGTGCAGGCGGAGTGGGGCCTCTACATCATCCCTCCGGTACTGTGGGAAGGGAGGTGGCTCATCCTGTCGCAGCCCAACTGCCGTCGTACCCTCTCTAGGGGTATCCGCTCATACTCTCCGGGCCTCCGTCTAGCTATCCAGAAACTATACTGGATCCAGCGCATCTGTGCTCGGGCTCCTCCTCGGGGCTGATGGCCTCTGTAGGGCCTCCATATAATGTCTAGTGCGGTCAAACCCTCTAACATATGACGGTAGTAGGCCACATCCGTCCTGCGAGCACCGCTCGTGGCTGGCCCATGACCCCCAACCACCTCTGAAAGCCATATCTGTATATAATGTGGCCAGTTCGCTGGGGGCAGCCCTACTGGTCGTATACAGATGATGTGCTCGTATGCCCAGCAATGTAACAAAAATGTAGAGAAAATACCAAATTGCCTCATCCAGTGATAACCCCACAGCTCTTTATATAGCTGCACTAGATATACTGGTGCCCAGGCATAGCATGTATGCTCCTCTACCATCTCGTGTAACACTCCCATCAAAGCCCATGGGAAGCGGCCTCCCTCTGAGTCCGGGAGGGCGAAGCATGTGATACCTATCATCATCAACACGGCAAGCCGTGTCTCATGTCGGTGTGCGCGATACATGTCACCATAGGAAATGCTCGCACTGTGATAGGTCAATAATGCAGCTGCATCCCCAAATACATGTAGGATGCTGTCCATCACTGTCTCTGCATCCACCTAGAACACTGCCTCCCCTACGATCGGTAGTCTCAGGATGCGATACACATCCTCTAAGGTAATCATCATCTCTCCAGTAGGGAGATGGAAGACATTGGTTTCGGATCCCATCTCTCGATGAGGGCAACCATCAGGCTATGGTCCCTATCCACAACCCTATACCGCTGGACTCTGCCGAGTCCCACCTCTCGCATAATGGCCCAATGCGCTGTGGACACATGTGGCCGCATCCGTCTCAATAGCGGGGGCATCGATCCCGCATCGTAAGCTGCTGGCGTGCCTACAAAAACAACCCACTTCATTAGACCTACCCTTTACAAAAACAACTACCTTAACCCTCTATACCCCCTTTTACCCACCCAACCACATCCCGACTCTATAATACACATCTACACCCACCTATTCTACTACGATATCTCCTTTACTTACCTCACGCCTTACCTACCACCCCGATCTACTCTAGCCATCTAACTATACCCCGCCAATTTAACACCCCCTACTTCATCCACACCACGTAATCTAACCTCGACCTCCTGCCCCTTCACCCCCAAAACAAAACAAAACTCTAACAAAAAAAAAAAAAAAAAAAAACAAAAAACAAACAACAACAAAAAAACAAACAACAAACAAACCAAAACCTAAATGATGACCAGTATCGGTCACCCTCGACCGCCACCGGTCCCCCCAAGACATTCTATGCACCGGCGCCGGTCGACCTACGACCGACGCCGGTCTAGATAACAAATGATTTGTACAAAATATTCGGTGACCGATGCTCGGTCGCCTAGTGACCGACATCGGTCACTGTCCAATCCCGGAGCCGAACCCGACGCGGCCCCCAAAACACCTTTTTGCCTATTTTTTCCCCTTTTACCCACAGGAAAACCCTACAAACCTACCCACCCTACCGTTTTAGCCTAACTAACCTACCTACCCACTCCATTTTACAAATTACTTCAATTTATTCATTATTTTATTAAAATTTTGGATTCCTACCCAAAACCCACATCTAGCTTAAAACCATTAAATTCACATAAGTAAGAGCTCAGAGCCTACCGGTACGACTACACATCATCGTGGTGGGATAGGTGGCGGTGGTCTAGCTGGTCCAACACCTCCTACTCCTCCTGGCTATGCCATGGCTCCAAATATCCTTAGCTGGGTTATCCACCAATCAAATTCTACCTCCTGATCGCTGGGGTCTACCAATCACTCACTCCTCCACTCAAATACTGCCACCTCAGCCCACCAACTCAAAAAAATCACTTCACACCTCAGACAACTCAATTTGGGCGCTCAAATTCACAAAGTGACAATGACAAGCCGTATTTTTCTTTTTATAGGTTTTGACCTATAACCGATACCGGTTATTTCGCGCCCTAGAATACCGGTATCGGTCTTCTAATCGATATCGGTCCGGACATAACCGATATCGGTTACCCACTTCCTTCACCTAACTTCCGCCCTTATCCACCACTCTCCACTTTTTTCCCCATCACCTCCCTTGACTTTCTTTGACTAGCCTTATTTTGACTTCAATTGGCCACGCCTCAAGGCCACAACCAACCAATCAGGCCCGACCCACGGCCGTAACCAGCCATTTGGCCCGACCCAAGGCCGCAACCAACCATTTAGCTTGACCCACGGCCGCAACCAACCAATCAGGCCCGACCCAAGGCCGCACCCAACCAAACAGGCCCGACCCAAGGCCGCACCCAACCAAACAGGCTCGACCCAAGGCCGCATCCAACCAATCAGGCCCAACCCAAGGCCGCAACCAACCAATCAGGCCTAACCCAAGGCCGCAACCAACCAATTAGGCCCGACCCAAGGCTGCACCAATTAAATACCTCACCCAAAACCCATAAATTACAATTTTATCCACCCATCATGTAGCTTTTTGTTCAATCGAGCTCACTTATTCATGTTTTAGCATGATTAGGGTACTTGACTTGATCAGTCGACCAACTTTGCCTAGACCAAGACCGTGACATTTATCTCAACCAAACCAACCATTTGGTACTGCCGAACATGCCTAAATGTTCCTGTACCTTACCCGTTATATCCCCTGGAGCTACTTCCTATGCCTTGGATACCAGGATTATATCACCCTTGTTTGGATAAACTATCGACCTTTGCCTATGAATTGCTTGTTTTCTCTTCAAATCATGTACCCTGGTCGCACTACTACATTTCAACGTGCATCTGCTTCCTTGAACTTACCCCACCATCTTACCATCATCTCAACACCATTTACCCTTTATCAACCCTATCCTTGATTTCACGTTACCTCAATCTATGATAGATTTGAGGGGGATTACCTATACCCTTAACAGGAGTAACCACTTCTTATTATTGTCAGTGTAGCTTTACAAGACAAGCTACACGACAACAAGGGGCTAATGTAGACACCAAATTTGTGTCTTACGACCCCCGTGCCCCGCATCTCATTTCGCAACCTAGCCTCACCACCTAAACCTTGCACAATTATTTATTAATTACCTTATAATTAATAAATCCACATCTCCAAACCTGCCACCTCATTTTGCCACCTCATCATGACCTAGCCCTAACCCTAAACTAACCTAATTAAGACCTATAACTTGGTCTACATCCACACCCATGACTAATTACTCCTCACCCGCACCAAAATCAACCTAATAATGACTTGACCAAGCCCACAACTAATTCCTCAAGAGAAAAGGAGGGAAAGTTGGCTATTTTACTAAAAATAGCCCACTTTGACTTAACCGATATCGGTTCCTACTCGACCGCCATCGGTTACGTAACCACCATCGGTTCCCTGTAAATGACCTCCCCCAACCAAAAACAAAGGATCGGGAATTCATTGGAAAGATTAGGAATTCACTTGGTAGAGCAGAGACAAGTGAAGAAAAGAGAAGAGTTTGCAGAGAAGGACATCAAGCCCAAGACTGCAACTGAGTAACCAGAGCCTAGTGACACTCATCCAAGCATTGGGAGAGAAGATAGCTCATCTTTGATTGTCAGATCATCCTACCTGAGCCCTGCCTTTGTCATCACAGTCCTTGGACCTGTATCTTCATCAAGAACTAGTAAGTAGTGTCTTGTACGTTCTTTTAATAACATTTCTTGGACTTCTGAATCACAGTAATTATAAGTCTACTCCTAGATCCACTACCCGGTAACACCCTACATCTAACTATCATTCCTCTACCCTTACATTGCCCCAAGAACAGCCCCCATACTCTCTGAGTCTTCTCCATCACCCCATTACCTATCCCCAATCATTTACCAGCCTTATAAACACCATAGCCACCTTATAGCCAACCTTCACTAAAAGCCCCTAAATCACTGCCCCTACCGATATCGGTTACCATCAATCAATCTGGTACTGTGATAGTGAACGACATCGGTCACTGTGACTCAAAACCAAAACCAGCCTTTCCTCTATTGTTTTAACGAGGTAATTAAATTGTAATTCTACAATAACTTCTTTGTTAGAATTTGTGTTAATTCGTATTAAGAGGGAACTGACCACCTTCGAAAGGAAGTATAATATTTCCTGGTACCAAGGCAGTTCCTCATTTATTTTCTAACTATAATCTGGTGGTCTTGCATTCTTATTCATAGGTAGTCCTTCCCAGACAAAAAGGAGTTCTTCACAATCGATCTGATCTCTCTCTACGGTACGCGCACACCCTCCCAACATTAAAGAGGTATTCCTCCTAGCCCTAACTCTTATCTTTTTCTCAAGAGAATGAAAGGATAGAAGCATCTCTATTCTAGGAACCGAAACATTCTGTGTGGTGAAACAACTACTACTAATTATACTTAACAACATCCTATTCCTAATACATACATTAATGAAATAGAAATTATGGAGGAAAATTTTAGTGTCGATGATTGCCATCATAAGGCATTCCTTTAGTGTCCTGAAGGCCTTCTCACATCTTTGTGACCAAAAAAACTTCTTCCCTTTCCGCTAAAGAAAGTGATAGGGTGCGTAATCCAAGAAAAGTCTGAAAAAATCTCTTGTAATATCTTGCCAAACCCATGAAGCTGTGTAACTTGGTCACTTTGGTGGGTGGTGGCTAATCCATGATAGCTCGAATCTTAGAGGGATTGAATACAATACCTTCCCCAGAAATGATGTGGCCCAAATACTACACCTTTTTCTAAAACAATACACACTTCTCCGAGGTTCCCATAAAGATGTTGCTCATGAAGCCATTGAAGAACCTAGCTAAGATGTTGCTCATGTTCCTCATGCGTACGTGAGTAAATTAGAATAATGTCAAAGAAAATGAGCACGAAGCAATCTAGAAAAGTCCTGAATACCCCATTCATCAAGCTCATGAACACTTAGGGGCATTCGTTAGACCAAAAGGTACCACTATGAACTTGTAGTGGCCATATCTCATACATAAGGTGGTATTATGAATATCTTTCTCTCGTAATCCTCAACCGATGATACCTGAATTTAGATCTATCTTGAAGAAAACTGTGGCCCCCTTCATTTGATCAAACAAATCATCAATGTGTGGAAGGGGGTAACAATTCTTCATTGTTACTTTTTTAGTTAGCGGTAATCAATACACAACCATAGAGATCCATCCTTCTTCTTCACAAAATCACCGGTGCACTCTAAAGGGATAAAATAGGACGGATTATGCCTTTCTCTAGAAGTCCCTCAAGCTACAACTTAAGCTCACATAGCTCGGGGTAGTCATTTGATAAGTAGCTTATGAGATAGGCTTTGCACTCGGAACCAAATCTATATGAAAATCTATCTCACGTGGGGGAGGTAACCCCGGTAGCTCCCTAGAAAAACATCAAAAAAATCTCTCAAGATGGGATGGTCATCAAGGGATGGTCCACTAGACTCATCCTCAGATCTATCACTAACCGTAATAAACATACATCTGAAAACCCTGTCACACACACTTCTTAAGTTGTATAGCGGAGATGGTGCAAATAGAAATGGGCCTCCTAACCCCTGCTATCACTGAATCCACTCCTAGATCATCTGTACAAGCAATAGTCTTATGGTAATAGTCCACTCTAGCTCTGTGTGCAGACAACCAGTCCATGCCCAAGATGACACCATAGGAACCCAAAGGAAGGATTCAAAGATCCAAAGTAGTGGTGAAGGGTCCCAAATCCACTACACACTCCTTAAATAAGGAGTCTATAGAATTTTTTTCTCTAAAAGCCATCTAAATGTCCCAACTATGACCCTACCTAACTACCACCAGCCTACAATGCTCTACTAAGGATGGTGCAATAAAAGAATCAGAGGAACTAGAATCAAATAATATAGAGGTAGAAACACCACCAATACTACCTGTCATCTCTATCACGGTACTCTGGTTCTTAGCTTGGTAGTTCTCGACCACTACATAGATCCGATGACTCCATGCCATATCTCCAATAGTATGCTTTGAGATCTGCATCTTACCCTTGTTGCTAGGGTTCTGTGGGCACTCTCTCTAATGGTGTCCAGCAATACCACAACCATAATAGCTTCTTGGTCCTCTCCATAGGGAAGAAACTCGACTAGTACTCTAGATGTCTAAATTGTGGATCCCGACAACCCGACTATGGATTGCTTTGAGGTCTTTGTTGATGAGCTCCTAATGACTAAGATCTTTGTGCACCATGTGTCCTGATAGGACCTCTAGGAGGAGGCCCCATACTACGCCCCTCTAAGGAGGTTTGTAAGGTGGGCAAGTCTACTTCGCTAAGGTGGATATTGAGGTGGCTTGAAGGAAGACTATCCCAAAAACTTTCTGTCACGAGGAGGAGGAATTGACCCTCTCAATCTAGTATCCTACATCTACTAGATGCAGCTCCAAACTCTCTCTCTATCTTTTTGTTTCTTCCCCCACGTCTCCTCTATAATATAGGCCTTCTCTATGGCCTCTGCTAATGTTTGTGGGCAGTGAATTTGTACCATACCACCCAAATCCAAATTTGGGCCCCAGATGAACCTATGAATCCATAACTTCTCATCCTGCATTTAGTTGATAGAATGGAGTATATCTAGAAATCGAATCTCATACTCAGCTACAGTCATAGATGTTTGACGGAGGTCATGAAACTTGTCTATCTATTTTTAAATGAACCTCCTGGAAAAATACCGCTCCTAAAGTGCTCCTCAAAAATCTCCCAAGTAACTCTGAGTCAACATGGAGCTTCTACTTCTCTTTCCTCGACAAGAATCATGCTCCATTCCTTAGAAGATGGATCACAACATGAGATTTCATGTTGCTAGTACAAGGGTAGAGCTTGAAGCATCCGCTCATGCTCACCAACTAGCTCTCTACTCGAAAAACTCCTATATCTCTAGAATAATAAGATGGCCGTAGCTTCGGGATCTCCCTCATATAGTCTGCAACCAATGACCGACGAGCCCTAGGTCTCTCTTTGTGCTCTTCCCTTTGTCTAGGGCTACAAGATCTCTCCCTATGTGCTGAAATCCTATTTTCATGCCCTCTCTGTGGTGACCCTACCCTAGGTGACTCTGCACGGAAGTTCTCTACCCCATGATACTCTTTATATCGAGGAGATGCCCTAGTCTCAACCGATGGCTCTATATCCTACCTAAGAGGTCCTCCTCCTAGGGAACCTTTGCATATAGTGGAATTGACGTCTTAAAGCGTCTGCAAAACTGGGTAATAATGAATGCTACAGCCTAATCTGGTGGTGGTATACCTAGGTCTATATGAAAATACCCCTCGTCTAGTCCGTGCCTCCTACACAGACCAAGGCGAGATTTAGTTCATCATTTTGGTTTTGTTTTAGTTTTCTAAGTTTTCTAAAATTATGCAATTTATCAGATAGTTTGGTTTTCTAGATTTAAAAGGAACAATTTTTCACTAGGTTAAATATTTCATGTCTTCATGTTTTATGTTGTGCCCAAGGGTCCAAGAATTGAACCCACGTTCTAATACCAAATGTAGCACCCGTAAAAATGATGTTCTAGGAACATGCTAACACCTGACACAACTCCTGAAAATTACGACAATTTATTTTTTTTACAAGGACAAGGTAGAGGGATAAAATAGGTTACACAGATGTTAACCCCTGAGGTAAAACAACTAACTTACACCAATAAAATCACCCTACGGTTTAAGAACCAGGTCTACTAGAAGGTTAACATATTTTCTAATTCACCATTAAGGTCCATTAACCAAAATTCACTAGGAAAGGTAACAAGGATTAAATTGCTTAATTATATATTTTCCTCTCCTTAATAATGTTAATTCCTAATTAGGTTGACCTCTTACACAATTATTATAAAACATTATCTTAAGATTTAGAGTCTTTTCTATTACTAACTAAAGCTTGATAAGGACTATAAAGGTTTAACACTCTAGGGAAATAAAATGGCCCCACTCCCAAATTACACATACCCCTAAGGTTTTTAAAGACACATTAATAAAATTCATTTTCACCTAACAAAGGTAGGGTTGATCCTCCACCCTTGGATCAAATCAATTTCAACCACAAGATCCTAGGGTTACAAACAAGCCCTAAATTTCCTTATGATTTTTTATTAAAGTCTTTCCTTTATTCTTTTCCCTCATTTGGTCTATTTGTTTTGCTAAAAATGCAGGTTGGAGAAGAGGAGGCCATGGGAGAAAAGAGGAAGAATTCATGGAGGATACTACAATGGAAAAGCTTGAGAAGGTGTAGATCTTAGGTTTCATATTGTTTTCATTTTCATTCAAGGATTGGGAGGGTTCTCTTCCCCCAATTTGGTTTTATTACAAAACATTGTATTTGGGTTCTCAAATTTGGGGCAAACCCTACCCCATTGTTATAAATGAAAAGACTAGTTTTAGATCCACCATTGAATTTTTTATTGTGCAAATCCATAGTATTACTCTTTTTCTTGTTTACTAGAAGCTATTAGATAAATTTTACATTTCATAAATTAGATTGAAAAAGTTAAAATTTATGCACAAGCGCAGATCCGCGAAGTTCTATCGTAAGTGACTGAACTTCCGCCTGAGAGAAGACCAAAGGTCCTGGGACAATGTCATGCCTAGGTGACAAACCACGGACCACCGCTCTACTGAGCAGAAATTTTAAGACCGCCACCTTATCCTAAATGGTGGTTATGGGACCACCACTCTGCACAGGGCAGCGGTCATGTTTAGAAAAAATAGAACCTAAAAATCGAGGAATTCCAAAATAACTAAAAGTTACTAAAATGTTTAAAAATGCATTTTGAGTCTATTTAAGTATATCTAAAGTTGTAAGTTTTGAAATTTAGTTCTATTTGTTCATTTCTTGGTTAAATCTACTCTTTTTAAGGAATTTTGAACTAGAATATTTTCATTTATGGAATTAAATTTTTCTTCCATTTCAAGAGAAAAATGAATCTAAATTTTTTAATTTACAAATACACCTTTTTGATATAGAACCAATCAACATTTCTAAATACAATATATCTATACAAATTGTTCTCTCTTTCATTTCACTAAATGTACATACATTCAAATTTGTTCTCTTGTTCCCATTTTAACTACAACAAATGTATGTTCAAAATAACTATAATAAGTTTATTTTTCTATTGCAATGGCTCAAATCATTTAACACAAAAAATTACTTTTCCCCAATACAACCAAGGTTCCATATAAAATATTTACTTTCTTTTCTATTTCTCAAACAAACTTCGAAAAACAAATCTTTCTTCTTTTTCTTATACAATCATAAAATGCCACAATGATAGTGACTTTTCCTCTCTTTTTTTGCATACAATTTTAACTAAACTCTTACATAATATTTTCTTTTTAATTGTTTCTCTTTCCTATTACATTCTAATAAGAAGAAATTTTCTTTCCTTACAATCCTACAATGAATTTCTTCAAATATTCATACAACTTGTATTTCAATATTCCTTTTAAAACATAACCAAATTAAATACCTTCCACTTTGAGTGGGAAACAAAAAGGCTTCTCTCAAGAAGGTAAATCTTCAAGGAAAAGATCTTGAACATCAACAAGAAGGCTCCATCATGATTTTTTTGATTCACAACAAAATGGGGAGAGAGGCAATGCTCTCCACCCAACCAAGACATCCAATGAAGAGGAGAAGCCATCCTCTCCATTGGCCCCGAACCCCAACCACATCACAATGGGAAATGATTTCAAAACATGGAAACAAAAATCTTCCACAACACTTAACAAAATAGTAAACATCCATTCCATTCACATTCAAAAACAACCACAACACAAGCAAGAAGAATAACTAAAACAACAATATAACAAGGCTTATCAAGAAAGCCAAAAGAGAAAGACCTATGGGGAGGCCACTTTTGCCTCCCAATGGGAATGGATGCCCACCTTATAGCCTCCAACACATATCTCAAATCCCCTAAAACTCTTATGTCCCCCTTAAGTACCCCTTATACATCCATATACTCTTATGCCTCTCTCAATTTCTTATGTCTCCCTCATAACAAGAAACAATAATAAATGCAAGCATTCCTCATACAAGGTGGGGCACCCAACCCAAAATCCCTCCAATAAGAAGGTAAACTCTTATGCCTCCCTACAAGAATAATCCCCATAGTATCCTCCTACTCAAAAATTAGGCAATCTACCCACACCCAACAAGCATTTCAAAGTGAAACAAATACTCAACACAACATATAAACACAAAAATAAAAGTATAACTAAAGCAAGGTAAATCTCCTACCTCTCCATAGTAGAGCTTGTTCCAAGAATGAAATTTCAAGCTCCTCAAAACCAAGCAAGCATCCACAAAGCTCCAACAATCCACAAGCACTCCCAAAAATCTTCTAACTCTCCAAAATTTCAAGAGTCCAAAATGATCAAGTAACCCCCAAACAAGAAAAAGAGCATCTATAAATAGAAAAGGGAGGGAGGAGGATGAGGTGGCTCCATGTAGGATGCCACATCACTCATCCTCAACTCCACCTCACTTCGTCAAACCTCAACCCAAATGCACCATAAATTGGCATGTGAGAGGAATGACAAGATACTTGCTTACACGAGACTAAGCCGACACTCCCAAAGGACAAAATTAAATATTTGAAAGAAAGTGCAATTAACATTTCACCTTTTTCTCTTCCCAAGAAACCTAATAGGGCCTAATTTTGTCCCCCCCCCGTAACCCATAGGTAGGGTTGGCATAAACATTTAAGAGCTATGGGACAAGTTTGAATTGTCCCACAAGCTTCCAAATTTGAACTCTCGGGACAAATTCCAGTTTCCCATGAAGGATAGAGTGTACTACACTCAAGACTCAAGCATACAACACTCAACACAAAATCAAAGAGTAAATCAAATCTAATAAATGAACTCCTTTTTGGTCACCTCATTAATTAGTTTGGGATAAATTTAAATTATCTTAATTAAGACACTATAACCCATTAATAATAAAAGTGGTAATCATATATCCAAAATCTAAATAATTAAATCAAGTAAATTACATTTTCAAAAGAAAACAAATATTAACATTAATAAAAGGGAGCATTGGCAATAGCCAGCTTGATGAAATATACAAAAAACTGACCTCCCTTGACTCCCGACTTGGGAAAACGAAGACTAGGCATGAGTATAATATTGCAGCATTCAGGGCCATAGAGGAATTCATCGAAGGACATGCAAGAAGTGTTTCGCAACTCAGCGGTGTCCCGATGACTCTTTGGGGCAATGAGAAAGAGAGTAAAAGAACCAGAGAGGAGCTCGATAAGACGGATGCTGCTCATATGACCACGCTGGGTATGTACCATGCTTGGAAAAAAGTAAAGATGAGTATTGATCAAGCGGCCAAGAAGTAGTCCTGTTTTACTACTGCTTCTTGGCTGTAGGCTTGCTGTTTTGTTGCCGTTGTTTTGCTGTTAAGTCTCGTTTGTGTTGCTGTTTCTAGGCTTCGGTGTTCTTTGCTGTAACTTTTGTGCTTTGATACAGCTTCTCTGCTCCTCTCTCTTATTCTGGCTTTTAGGCCTCCTTTTGTACACAAGGGTATAGTCCCTTTCAAAAAACTATTTACCAATATTAAAAAAACATTAATAAAAAGGGAAATCAAAACAAAACAACAAATGACCCTGGTAACAATTTTCCCCTAACAAAACAATTGTAACACACACAATTACATGGTGACCCTAGTAAAATTCATCTAGAATTTCCCTATGGTTGGTTTCCAATCCCTCATTGTTTTTGTGAATATAATTATACCGCAAAATAGAGAATACCTCCTTCAGCCTCGTGGCCGCATTAAAACATCCATGCCAAAATATGTAATATAAATCTAAAATCATCTATGCAAATATGATATCACTTATAATTTATAGCAACATTTCTATTCCACATTTCATCCATGTCAAAATGATCACAACATTAATCCAATTATCAAAGGTCTAGTCAATATGACTAAATTTATCACATGTTAGAAATATATATAGATAACCATGTCATTAGTATATCAATATCAACATCAAATGTCTCTAATAATCCACATGCATCATATATGAAACGAAAACAACAATAGTCCAGTATCTCTAATATCTAGAATAATGTTGAATCAAAAGTCTACAACAATGTCCATAAGTGTAATCAACAGTATCAAAATCAATAATAAAAAAAGGTGTCGAAGGGAAGTGGGCACTATAGCCCATCTTCTTGAGAGACCAATCTGATAAAATTGTTAATTTCATGTGTTTTATATTTCAATCATGTCAAGTGGGTTGCAAGTGTACTGACCATTGACAAGCTCTGAGAATATTCAAAGAAACTTTCCCCTTTTGATGAATCTAATCAATTTCGAATTAATCTGTGACAAGCTTGGACCAATTTGTGTTTGCTTTATTTCAGAATTTTTGCAAGTAGTTTTTCTTATTCCTATTGAAATCTTGTGTTAAAGTCCCTCCGAATCACATAGGATCTCATCCCTATGACAGTTTAGTGGCATTTGCAATTTCATTTCAAGAAGATCCTTCATCCTACAATGAGATAAACAATTTAAAATCACTTTACTATCATTTGTTGATACAGATTGTCTGTAAGCCTTTGAGTGTATCTTAAGCATGAGGAACCAGGGTTATTAATGTTTAATTGAGTCTTTAGCTCAAGCCTTTGTGTTAAATTCTTACAGATTGTGTGAAACTATGCAAATCTAGGCCTCCATTGATGCACACCTTTTGGTTGAAGGAATATTTTAGCTATTATGAAGATTTCTATCATTTAGTATTCCAATTGTTGTGAAGGTTCTCAAAGATCTGGCATAATCAATTTTATCATGCTTAATCTCCCACCAAAATTATTCAAAAACATTGAATCCATCCTGAACTACCCTATTTTCCCTATGTGTCCACAAATGTATAAATTCTATTGCAAAAATATGCAGAAGCAATTAGGATTCCATGATGTCTCTAGTAACCTTTAACCTTATTTACGAAATATCACCATTCTTTAGAAGTGACAACTCATGAGAGTTAAATTGTGGTGCATTTATCATATTTTATTAGGGTCCCCTTTCAAATTTTTACAAAGAAGGATATCTTCATTCTCCTTCACCGATAGAGGTTACAAAATGGGTCCTCTCACCCTGGTCGAAAGGGACGCGCTAAAGAAGTGAGGATAGATAAAATGCTTAATGATGGTGCTATCTATTTCTCTGATATCTGAGTGATAAAGAGTCAGAAAAATTTCCTCCCTAGCTACAAAATGACTCATAATATGATCAATTTGTCTCTCAGTCTCCTGCTAAATCTTTGATGCTTCTCAGTTTCCAAGGGAGAATCAATTTGGATACCAACACATGGAAGCAGTGTGGGCTGAGGGCTTGAATTGCTTCAACAAAATGCATGAGAAAAAATCTTTCCTGTGCACATTGTGTAATAATCATATCCCCTGCACACATATTTATTTCTATAATTTATACAAATAGTTGTCGACATTTAGTCATTTATTTCTATATTTATTCTAGGTGTTTTGGCTCTTTTTAAAAAGTATTTTGGCTCTTCGTTAAACGTATTTTATTTATTTCTTTTATATTGTATGTTTCAATGATTAACATGAAGACATATTGACACATTGGAATTATTCCCATATTTTCATTTTAGAATGGTTTGCTATGATTTTGTACTCCCAATTCAAACAGTTTTTTGTTGGATGTTGATTAGGTTCAAAACCAAACCTTGCTGGTTTGGAAATCAATGATGGCTCTTAAATCTATCTTTTTAAGGGTCCAAGAATGATCTCTACCATGTTTCATTTTTTCGGTAATGGGATGGTCCAAGGTTTCTTTTTATTCTTTCTGTGGATATAGACTATCAGTTTTGAACTAATGTCTCTTCTACTACTTTATTGGTTCTACTTGTGACACTTTAAGCTCCCTAATGCTGGCAATATGTATCATTTTTTAATCATGAGACGTTCTATGCTGCTACTCTACTATGAGTCTAAAAACAAACTTATAAAATGTAATGTTTACTTTCGATTCCTTCTCTTAAAACATGTTTTAAATGATGAATATTGACACTTGAATGTGTTACTTAAGTTCTTGAAATATTTTTATGAGCATGTTTCTATTGTTAAATCCAAACTTGGGTTTATTTAAGACATATTGACATGCTTGAATTATTCCCATATTTTAATTTTAGAATATCTTGCAATGATTTAGCACTCGCAATTCAAACAATTTATTGTTAGATCTTGATTAGGTTCAATACCAACCATTATTGGTTTGGAAATCAATCATGACTCTCCAATATATGTTTTGATGGGTGTATACATGATGTCTATTGTGTTTCATTTTGTAGAAAAAGGGCTGGTCCAAGTGTTCTTTGTTTATTCTTTCTATTGATATAGACTATTAGCAATGAATTAATGACTTTTCTGCTACTTGGTTCTACTTGTGACCCTTCAAGCTTTTAAATTCTCACAATATACATCAATTTTTAATTAGTAGACATATTACGTTGTTGTTATACCTTGAATCTAAATACAAAATCATAAAAGGTAATGTTTCCTTCCATTTCTGTCTTAAAACATGTTTTGAGTGAGAAAAATTGAAACTTGAATGTGTTACTTAAGTTATTGAAATTTTATTGGAATGGCCTCCTATCCGTCTAGTGCCAATTTTAAAAATCTTGTCCCTTCACAATTTGGTTTCTCCCATTCTCATGGCTTCCACACATTAGGAGCTTCTTTTGTAGTGGCTGGAAACAGGATGATTGTTTTGTGGCACTATAATTTCAATGTCTTGCTTAGTATCTTTCCTTATTGAGTTTTTAATAGTTTCCCTCTACATAAACCATTATTACTGGCTTGTGTGGTAGATTCCGTTTTGCAATCCCTACGTGTTTTGAAGAAGTATATTTAGATTTTCTTTTGGTCACCTATTCATAAATCTTTGATTAATGTATTTGTGAAATTCTGTTTTGACACATTTGGTCCAGCTTGGAGGTCAGCAAAGAATGTCAACAACTGTAGTTATTGTCAAGTGCTTGGATGATTTGGATTCTGCAGGGTATCATTGATATCTTTCACATTAAATGCACAACATTTAGGTTCCACATTAGAGATATAATAATTAAGTGTTAATTATACTATGTACTCTAGATCGTAGTAAAGAGTGTACGCTTATTTCTTTAGGATTTATATGGAAGTGGTTTTGAATCTGAGTGATGGGAGATGCTAATGGTTGATATATTCTCACAGCGAGTCAGAAATGATCACAAGTGGATGTTCTACTAAAGGATGATGTAGTTTTTCTCAGCTACGAATCGACACTGTAAAAAAACTCTACTTGTACATTGCCAAGTAGTGGGTCCACAACAGATCTAGCTACATTTTTAATCCATTGCAAAATCTATCTAAAATATCTTTAAAATGTATTACTATTGTGAGCCCATTTTTGAGATGTTTAGTAATAGTTCTTATTATTTATAAGTGTAAGATTTTTGTCTACAATCTATTCAAAATTAATGGAGTATGGATTTATATGCATATTATATGAGAAATTTTTTTTTACTATATCATCATACAGATTTACAAACTTATATATGTTGTATTAGTCATCATTCAAAATGCAAGTTTGTTCTCTAGAATATCCTTCTAATCTAGAGATTTAATTATATTTCCACTCTTCGATTAAGGAAAAAGGTGCATTGATGCCTATGATTGTAGCAGAGTAGCTCGATCTAACAAGTGAGAAGATAATCTTGTTGCTTTCCCTAGAAGATTTATTCAGGTACACATCACTTGTGGATTAAAATGGTATTTTACATCAACAACTTATTGCTACACCCAAAAAAATTCTCCTCTTCAAGTGAAGTGAAGAACACATATTGAACAGGGAACTTAGAGACAACTAGATCACAAATATATGTTGTTTTGTGGCCGGGAGGAATCTAGTTGTCCCTTTGTTACTTGGATTTATGGAGAGATGGATAGCACCTTTAAGAGGATTTAATCTATCCTCACTATTCTAGGTTGTGCCTTTCAACCAAGGTAAGAGAACCTATTTTGTAACGTCCATTATTGACGAACAATGATAAATCCTTCGTTTCAAATTTTATATAAAATACCTTGGGAAAATATGATCAACACACCAGATATGACTCTCACAAGTTGTCA
Source organism: Taxus wallichiana var. yunnanensis (assembly GCA_018340775.1). Lineage (NCBI taxonomy): Eukaryota > Viridiplantae > Streptophyta > Pinopsida > Cupressales > Taxaceae > Taxus > Taxus wallichiana. The sequence continues at coordinate 280,362,906 of CM031237.1, read as the reverse complement.
CTTCCAAATCATGGAGATACTTTCACAACAAGGCAAAGGTTACTAAATACATTTGAGACCATGATTGCTTCTAAGCATGTTTTGGTAACAGAGATTATGCATTTATGTGCACACAAGACAAACAGGGGTAGTACAAGTAGGATTGGTTGTTTAAATGATTTTTTGGTGGGAGGTGGGGCAGGTGAAACTAGATTCACCAGATCCTTGAGGAACCTTACAAAATGGAAAGTCAAACCAACAGAATACCACAGAATAGCTAAAATGTTTCTTTAACTAGAATATGTGCTTCAATGGAGGCCCAAATTAGCACTCTTTCACACAATATTTGAGATTCTATCACAAAGGCTCGAGTTAGAAAACCCAACAAAGCATCAAGATTTGAGTCAAATTACGCCTAAGGTACACCCAAAGGATTACAGACAATCTCTATCAACAGATGAAAGAAAAGTGATTTAAAATCATTTATTCCAATCCCAAATGAAGGCTCTTCTCGGGAAATCAAATTGCTGATGCCACGAAATGTCACAAGTATTGAGGCTCTGTGTGATTGAATCAAATTTTTAATATAAGGTTGCAACAGAAACATGAGAAACTACTTGCATACATTCAGAAATAAAACCAACACATTATTGCCCAAGATAACAAAGAAAAACTCAAATTTGATTAAGTGTATTAGTAGGGGAAATTTTCTTGAACAATCTTAGAGTTTGTTAATGGTGTACACTTACAACCACCTTGACACAAAAAAACTTAATACAAAAGAGATAACCTAGTTTCTGAGATGGATTCTCAAAAACAAGCTTAGTCAAATTTTCTGTTGGGAATTTCTTTCGACCTCTCAAAGCACTCGACCTCCAACTTCCAACCATTTACATGAAAATTTGGTGTCATTTATAGCATTTACAACAGATCCTCTTCCTCCTAAAAGAGAAAAACATTTAACGTTTAATGTTCACCATGATTCTTTCGTGATTCTAATAATCAAATCTCCAAGGAGTCTCCAGGTGCTCAAGGGGAAGATTTCATCGAATTCCTCCCGAATTCATCTCCTTACTCGGTAGATCACTCTTCCTTCAATTTTACAACCACTTCAACTCCTAATCTATAAAATCTAGCCCCTTGCATGTTTGGGAGAAGGAAAATGCAAAATCTTATTGGGCACAAAATTTAGACCATTTTAATGGTGAAAGATGTTCTCCAGATCTTTCGACCAAACTTCATATATGAACATTAACTTCCTTCTCTACATGGCATGTAGAAAAATCCAAGAAATCATGGAGACTCACACTTCCAGATGTGTTTCAGAGAAATGGGGGAAAATTAGATTTAGAATCACAACAATCATTGATCTTTACTTTGAATTTGGGCTATCCATGTGGTAGATTCAAACATTAGAACAAACCCGGGGATTCCATTGAATTTTTACAACTTTTTTTGGAAAAATGGAAAAAATTCCATTTTTCTCCACACCTCAACCTTGGGAAATGAGTCTCGACATGTGTCGAATGTGATTCAAGGGGAACCACGACCCAATTCTACCATTTTACTCTCTTTTTGAAAGTAGAAAATTTTCCAAATTTTCCTCGCAACTCCGCCTTCGAGAAATGAGCCTAACACGTGTCCAAAAGTGGTTGGAGTAGAACCGTGCTTCCCTTTTTACTTTTGAATCTTTTCTCCCAAAAGGAATTTTTTTCAAATTTCCCCTAAGAGTCGCACATTCACCGTTGTCGGGAAAAACATTGACTATGTCCCTCATCGAGCTTATGGGTCATTTTGAGATTTTAATCCTTTGTATGCTAAGGGAAAAAAATCCAAATTACACCTGATAGTCTGCCTCCCCACCTCTTTAAATTTTAAAACTACCATGTGTCACCATGGCACACAGTGAGGCGGTCCCAAAAATTTGATACCTTGAATGAGCACGGGCTCGCCATGTGTCTTGTTCCGGTGAAGTGTGTCTGAATGCTTGAAGTTTAGTGGAAGGTGTCACATTTCATGCTCCGAGGAAGTCTCCTTTTGGTCATTGAAAATTCTAATAAAAATGCAAAGTGAGCGGAGGCCTCCATGTGTTAAACTCGGTGCTTCCTTTATAATGAAATTCAAGGGTGGTCCCCAAACATCAACAGTTTTCCACTTGTTTCCTTGGCACAACTTCAAGATGGTGCCCAAAGTGGAGACCCTAAATGACGTTGAGTTCACCATGTGTCCTCTCCGCCAAACTACTCTAACCGCATAAAAATTTGTCTAAGTCTAGGTCAAGTAGTGGAAGCCTCCACGTGTCCTCTCGATGCTACTCCAAGGTAAGACCAAAAATTAAATCTTCAAATGAGCATCGTACCTCCACGTGGAAACATTTTGAGTTAAGGATTTCCATGAATTTTTCTAATTACCTCAATTGAGCCATGTCTAACTAAAAGGTGCCACGTCCCCTACCGATGAAAGGATGTAAATTTGACTTGGAGAAACAATCGTCAAACCGTAAAATATAGAGAAATGACTATTTGAGCCTAGGAATGAAATTTTCTTCAAGGACAAAATGTTTAGAATTGTTACAAGGCTCAAACATGTTCTTCAAGGATACATCCATTCATTCTCTTCAAGCACTTAGGGCAAAAATGACATGGAAGAAAAATCATGACCGTGGAGAAAGTAAAAACATGGGGGAACCCAAGTTTTTCAATGAATAGAGATAAAGAGACCCAAATTACAGATTCTTAAGTGATTTACAACTCAGGAAGAAATTATAAATGGACATAAAGATTAACCAGAATAACATGGGGAAGGGAAATAGATAGAGGCCATAAATCAATAAATTTTCAGAGGCAAATTGGGGTGAGACTATTTTGAGCACCAACATCAGCTCCGAATCGGGGATGGGCACTCCTTACGAGTGCGACAAGAACAATAGTAGACCAAGTGCCAAAAATATCCATTGGGAAATGGAGTCAGCTTGTAGAGCAAAAAAACAAAGCCATCTCCAAAAACAAATAGAGAAACCAACAAAAACATGTCACCGAGGACCAGAGTAAGCAAAAACACAAAAGGACCAAAACAAACGACAAACTATACACTGTACAAAAGATGTTGCCCTGATTCAAAGAAAACAATCAAGGAAAATCTTCAAGTTCCTGCCATCCTAGATATGACCATGCCAAGAGGCTCTGATATTCTTTCATCAACTGGAAATATATCTCCTTTTATTCTCTATTCAGTTTGTAAACCATCCATTTCCTCTTAAGCTCCTCCATTTTGTTTAAGTCAAATTCTATAATATTTCTCAAGGCTGAAACATAGACTAAGTTTTTGGAAAAAATAGTATACTTAGGAGCTCTACTTTCAACATTTTCATACTGCCTAAAATCCACAAGACTCACAAAGTATTTAAGATCAGCATCTGCTTGCAAAACCTCATAAGATGCATCAATTTGGTATCCAATTAGGTACAACATCTTCTTCTCTCCATATAATTTCACTAGGTTGCCATCAATGGGGTTAGTGGCATAAGATATGTCCATTTGCACACTACCACCAACACTTGCTACCCACTTTCTTGACAACAACATCCCCCATTTGGCGGGCAGTCAACAATCACCACATCAAGCTTTAAGTTCCTTCAGGATAAGATTTAAGTTTCACAATAAGATCTTTGACACATCCCACCACTGGAACCTCTCTAGAGTCCATGGTAGTGCACTTCCCATATTCTACTGTCACTTTGATTCCTAATTCATTCATGACCTCAAGAGGTATGATATTACATGAAGCTCCAGAATCAAACATACAATTATGTAAAAACTTGTGTTTGATAACCAGGGTAGTGAAGAATGGATCCACATTCAGCTGGGATTTAACCAAAGAAGTTCCTAAATAAACCTATGGTGGTTCCCCAGCTCTTCCAATACTTGTGGCTTTTCCAATTCTGCAACAATAAGGGGAGTATCAACCTTGTTCACATCTCTACCTTGCATGATCTTTTCCCCTTTGAATCCTAAATATTCAAAATCCCTCTTCTTATGCTCAGGGATCCTAAGCAACTCAACAATTGGGATAGGAATTTTGATTTGACTCAAAACTTGGGAAATGTCATATGGAACAAATTTGGGTAAAGAAACACTAGGATAAATGTTGGCAAATTCATCAGATGGAATGGGATTATTTTCAGTTTGGGCATGGGAAGGGACACAAGTTTTTCTTGGGGAAACAAGCTCTCTACCAGATGCATTTTTCTTTGGGGTTTCTTTGGCAAGCGGTGGAAATTTTGACTTGGCTTATGGCCCTTGGCAGATTTACTTCTAGTATTGTGCTCCTTTTCTTGGGCAACAACAACACTCATTAGTAGCTTCCTATCTTCTTCTCAAGGAAATCCTCCATCATAATTTTCAATCATTAATTCCCTCAAGTATTCAAAATAATTAGTGGGAAATTTGAAAGTTTGTACATTGTCTATTTCTAAAGTATGAGAGGGAGGAAGAAGAGGTACCCAGTGGATATAATCCAAAAAAACAACAACAGTTTTAGTACTTATTATCTTAGTTGAAGTTTCTTCCCTTGGTGAACTTGCAGGGGTCTCCATCATGTAGGCATCATCATCATTGTCATCATATTTATCTTCTTCATGCTGTTATTCTTCACATGGAGCATGGGGCATGAAATAATTGTCACACTAATCAATGAATTCATTTTCTTCCACAACAGCAACTCTAACAACCAAAGGATCAGGCACCATTCTAATTTCTCTGCCTTGGGGCTGCCTATTTCCAAATCCAACAGGTCCCTTTCCTTTTTCAATAGTTCTATGATGATTTTTAAATCTATCTTGGAATTTTATCTTGTGTTGTCCTTGTGAACTCTTCCCAACTCCTTTCTCAAATTTCTGCCAGCTTCAGAAGTTCTCCTTGACAAACCCAACCAAATTTTTCACAACTTCTTCTAAATCAGCAACCTTACTTGTCTAAAGTTTTTTTAGATTAACTAGCTTTACACCTTCCCTCTTTGGAGGCTTCCCAATTGCCTTTATGTTGTTCTCTATTTGCAGAGCCATGGTGAAAGCTTGCCTCAAATTTGTGGGGTTCTTATCTCTTAAGTAATATGCAGCCTTTTTATCAAATGCATCAGTGTATTTGATCAAACATGACTCATCACATGGCCTTATCCTAACAGGAAATCTCCTCAAAGTTTTATTAAACCTTGTATTGAAGTCATGTACTGACTCATTGGGGTTCTTCTTGATGTTTTCAAACTCTGATAGAAGAAACCTAGGGTCAGTCCTATCACCATATTGTAATTTGAATGCATTATTCATTTCAGCCCAAGAATCAATAGATTTATCTAGTAATGATTTATACCAATCCCTGACATCCTCTTCTAAAGTGTGGACAAACAATTTGATGTATACATCCTCATGCTCAATCTCAAAGTCTTCCATCATATTGAGAAAGAGCTTCAGATGTTGGTCACTAGTTATAGCATTGTTTCCTGGAACTTTGGTAGTCTGTTCCTTACATCTTGAGGTACTGCATTTGGGTAACCAGCCATTCCCACAAAATTTATAGGTCCAAAGGTGTTTACAACAAATGGAGGCTTGGGTTGAGCCATATTGATTTGAGGAGGTGATCTTGGAGGAGAAACAAATTGATGAGGGGCAGACGGTCCTTGGAACATGGTGGAGTATAATTTTCAAAATGGATACCCCTAAATGCCTAGATTCTTGGAAATACCTATTAACTTTAGAAAATACAGGAGCTTAGAGGAAGGTAGATCACAAATATATGTCATTTTTAGCCTGGGAGGAATCTAGCTATCCCTTTGTTACTTGGATTTGTGGAGAGATGGATAACACCTTCAAGAGGATTTTATCTATCCTCACTATTTTAGGTTGTGCCTTTAAACCAAGGTAAGAGAACCTATTTTGTAACCTCCGTTATTGAAGAACAATGATAAATCCTTTGTTTGAAATTTTATAGAAAAGACCTTGGGAAAATATAATCAACACACCCAATCTGAATCTCATGAGTTGTCATTTCCAGATCATGGAGATACTTTCACAATAAGGCAAAGGCTAATAAATACATTTGAGACCCTAATTACTTCTCCATGTTTTGGAAATAGAGATTATGCATTTATGTGCACACAGGACAAATAGGGGTAGTACAGATAGGATTGGTTGTTTAAATGATTTTTTTGGTGGGAGGCTGGGTAGGGTGAAACTAGATTCACCAGATCCTTAAGGAACCTTAAAAAATTAAAAGTCAAACAAAAAAATACCACAAAATAGTTAAATGTTTCTTTAAATAGAATATTTTCTTCAATGGAGGCCCATATTAGCAATCTTTCACACAATATTTGAGATTCTATCATGAAGGCTTGAGTTAGAAAACCCAAAAAAGTATCAAGATTTGAGTCAAATCACGCCTAAAGTACACCCAAGGCTTACATACAATCTTAACGAGATGAAAGAAAAGTAATTTTAAATCGTTTATTCCGATCCTAAATGAAAGCTCTTCAAGGAAATGGACTTACAAATGCCACTAAAATGTCACAAGGATTTAGGCTGTGTGATTGAATCATATTTTTAATACAAGATTGTCAGAAACATGAGAAACTACTTGCATACATTAGAAATAAAACCAACACATTATTGACCAAGATAACACGAAAAACTTGAATTTGATTAAGTTTATTAGTAGGGGAAAGTTTCTTGAACATTCTCTCGAGATTTTCAATGGTTGTACACTTGCAACCACCTTGACACAACAACTCTTAATATAAAAATAGATAATCTAGTTTCTCGAGATGGATTCTCAAAAATAGGCTTGGTCAAATATTCCTCTTGGGAATTTCTTTCGACCTCTAACACTCTGACCTCCAACTTCCAACCATTTGCATGAAAAATTCATGCCATTTATAGCATTTACAACAAATCCTCTTCCTCCTAAAATAAAAAAATGTTTAATGCACCAGTGTTCGCCATGACTCTTTCGTGATTCTCAGAATCAAATATGGTAGGAGTCTCCTGGTGCTTGAGGGGGCAGATTTCATCGAATGCCTCCCGCATTCAACTCCTTACTTTGGTAGATCACTCTTCCTTCAATTTTCCAACCACTTCCACCCCTAATCTATCAAATATGGCCCCTTGCATGCTCGAGAGAAGAAAAATGGAAAATCTGATTAGGCACGAAAGTCAAACCATTTTAATGGTGAAAGATGTCCTCTAGATCTTCCCCCAAAGAAACTTCGGATACAAACATTAACTTCCTTATCGCTTGGTGTTTAGAAAAAATAAATAAATCATGGAGACTCGCACTTATAGATGTGTTTCAGAGAAATGGGGAGAAAATAAGATTTAGACTCACACCACCGTTGATCTTTACTTTGAATTTCGCTATCTATGTGGTAGATTCAAACTTTATAATAGACACTGAAGGCTTCCCTTGAATTTTTACAATTTTTTTTGAAAAATAGAAAAAAAATTCATTTTTCTCCATACCTCTACCCTCAAGAAACGAACCTAACACTTGTCCAAATGTGATTCGAGGGGAACCATAACCAAATTCTGCCATTTTACTCTTTTTCGAAAACAAATTTTTTTCCAAAATTTCCTTGCAGCTCTCCCTTCAGAAATGAGCCCGACACGTGTCCAAATGTGGTTGGAATGGAACCGCACTTCCCTTTTTAATTTTGACTCTTTTCTCCCAAAAGGAAATTTTCCAAATTTCCCCAAGAGTCCGCACTCTCGCTCGTTGGTGGGCAAAACATTGACTATGTCCCTCAACGGGCTTGCAAGTCATTTTGAGATTTTAATCCTTTGTATGCGAAGGGGAAAAAAATCCAAATTCTCCCAATGGTCTTCCTCCCCACCTCTTTGAATATTTAAACTACCATGTGTCACGATGACGCACCTTGAGGTAGTCCCAAAAATTTGATAACTTGAACGAGCATGGGCTTGCCACATGTCTGATTCCGATGAAGTCTGTCTAAATGCTAGAAGCTCAAAGTGGAAGGCACCACGTGTCATGCTCCGAGGAAGTCTCCTTTTGGTTTTTGAAAATTATAAGAAAAATGCAAAGTGATCATAGGCCTCCACATGTCAACCTGGCGCTTCCTTTAGAATGAAACTCAAGGGCCTATCCCTGAACATGCATGGTTTCTCCATGTGTCTCCATGGGCCAACTTCAAGATGGTTCCCAAAGTAGAGACCCTAAATGAGCACGATCTTACCATGTGTCCTACTCCACAAAAATACTCCAACCACATAATTTTTTTCTAAGTCTAGGTGAAGCACAGAAGCCTCCACATGTCCTCTCGGTGCTACTCCAAGGCAAGACGAAAAGTAAATCTTCAAAAGGGCATCCCGCTCTCCATGTGGAAAAATTTTGAGTTAAGGATTTTCATGAATTTTTCTAAGTACCAGCTGAGCCGCGTCTAACCAAAAGGTGCCATGTCCCCTACCGATGCTAGGATGCAAATTTGACTAGGAGAAACACCCATCAAATCGTAAAATATAGAGAAACAATTATTTGAGCTTGGGAATGAAATTTTCTTCAAGGATTTTTTTTCAGAATTTTAACAAGGCTAAAACATGTTCATCGGGATGCATCCATTCATTCTCTTCAAGTACTTAGGGAAAAAATGACAAGGAAGACAAATCTCGACCATGGAGAATAGAAAACATGGGGGAACCCAAGTTTTTCGATGAACAGAGAACGAGAGACCCAAACTACAACCTCTTAAGTAATTTACAACTCAGGAAAAAAATTAAAATGGCCATAAAGATTAACCAGGCACAACATGCGGAAGGGGAAAATGACAGAGGCCGTAAATCAATAAATTTTCAGAGGTAAATTGGGGTGAGACTATTTTGAGCACCAACATGGGCTCCGACTCAGGGATGGGATCTCCCTGCGAGTGCCACAAGATTAATAGTAGAACAAGTGCCAAAAATATCAATTGGGAAATGAAGTCAGCTTATAGAGTAGAGAAAAATATCCATCTCTAAAAATGAATAGAGAAACCAACAAAAATAGGTCACTGAGGACCGAGCGAGCAAAAACACAAAAGGTTAAAAAAATGAAGAACTATACACTTCACAAAAAGATGTTGCCCTGATTCAAAGAAAACAATCAAATAAAATCTTTAAGTACCTTCCATCCTAGATATGATCATGCCAAGAGGCTTTGATATGCTTTTATCAACCTGAAATATATCTCTTTTTCTTCTCTATTCAGTTTGTAAACCATCCATTTCCTCTGAAGCTCCTCCATTGTGTTTGAGTCAAATTCTATAATATTTCTCAAGGCTGAATCATAGAATAAGTTCCCAAAAAAAAATATACTTAGGAACTCGCTTTAAAAATTTTGATCGCCTAAAATCCACATGACTCACAAAGTTGTTAAGATCAGCATCTACTTCAAAACATCATAAGATGCATCACTTGGGTATTCAATCGGGTACACCATCTTCTTCTCCCCATATAATTTCACCGAGTTTCCATCAATGGGGATAGTGGTATAAGACATGTCCATTTTCTCACTACCACCAACTCTTACTACCCACTTTCTTGACAACAACATCCCCACTTGGCGGGGAGTTAACAATCACCACATAAAGCTTTAAGTTCCATCCAGGATAAGATGCAAGTTGTACAACTAGATCTTTGACACATCCCACAACTGGCACCTCTCTAGAGTCCATGGTAGTGCACTTCCCATATGCTTCTTTCACTTTGATTACTAATTCATTCTTGACCTCAAGAGGCATGACATTACATGAAGCTCCCGAATCAAACATATAGTTATGTAACAACTTGTCTTTGATAACCAGGGTAGTGAAGAATGGATCCACATTCAGTGGGATTTGACCAAAGAAGTTCCTAAATAAACCTCTGGTGGTTCCCCCAGCTCTTCCAATAGTTGTGGCTTTTCCAATTCTGCAACAATAAGGGGAGTCTCAACCTTGTTCCCATCTCTACCTTGCATGATTTTTTCCCCTTTGAATCCTAAATATTCAAAATCCCTCTTCTTGTGCACAGGGATGCTAAGCAACTCAACGATTGGGAAAGGAATTTTTATTTAACTCAAAACTTGGACAATGTCATATGGAAAAAAATTGGGTAAAGGATGACTAGGAGAAAGATTGGAAAATTCATTGGATGGAATGGGATTCTTTTCATTTTGGGCATGGGGAGTGACACAAGTTTTTCTTGGGGAAACAAGATCTCTACCAAATGCATTTTTCTTTGGGGTTTCTTTTGAAAGGAATGGAAATTTTGACATGGCTTATGGACCCTTGGCAGCTTTACTACTCATATTTTTCTCCTTTTCTTGGGCAAATACAACATTCATTAGTAGCTTCCTATCTTCTTCTGAAGGAACTCCTCCATCATACTTTTAAATCATTAATTCCCTTAAGTATTCAAAATCATTAGTGGGAAATTCAAAAGCTTGTACGAGTCTCTATTTTTAAAGTATGAGAGGGAGGAAGAAGAGGTACCAGTGGATGCAATCCCAAAAAATAGCAGCAGTTTTAGCACTTATTACCTCATTTGAAGTTGCTTCCCTTAGTGAACTTGCAAGGGTCTCCATCATGTAGGCATAATCATCATTGTCATCAGATTCTTCTTATTTATGCTTATCTTCTTCACAAGGAGAATGGGGCATGAAGCACTGGTCACACCAATCAATGACCTCTGTTTCTTCCACAATAGCAATTGTAGCAGCGAAAGGATCAGGCACCATTCTATTTTCTCCGCCTTGGGGTTGTCTATTTCCAAATCAAACAAGTCCCTTGCTTTTTTCATCAGTTCTTTGATGAATTGTAAATCTATCTTGGCCTTGTTGCTTATGTTGTCCTTGTGAGCTCGCCCAACTCCTTTCTCATCTCAAAGCTACCTTGTAAGTGATCTCCTTGACAACACTTGCCAAAGTTTTCACAACTTCTTTTAAATCATTTGCCTTGCGTTTTTTGAAGTTTTTCTTGATTAATCAGATTTACACCTTCCATCTTTGGAGGTTTCCCAATCGCCTTGATGTTGTTCTCTATTTTCAGTAACATGGTGAAAGAATACCTCAAATTTGTGGGGTTCTTGTCTCTTAAGTAATATGTAGCCTTTTTATCAAATGCATCAGTGTATTTGATCAAACATGACTCATCACATTGATTTATCCTAACAGGAAATCTTCTCAAAGTTTTATTAAAACTTGTAGAGAAGTCATGTACTAACTCATTGGGGTTCTTCTCGATGTTTTCAAACTATGATAGAAGAAACCTAGGGTCAGTCCTATCACCATATTGTAATCTGAATGCATTGTTCATTTTAGTCCAAGAATCAATAGATTTGTCTAGCAATGCTTTATACCAGTCCTCGCATCCTCTTCTAAAGTGTGGAAAAACAATTTGATGTATACATCCTCATGCTCAATTTCAAATTCTTCCATCATATTGAGAAAGAGCTTCAAATGTTGGTCACCAGTTATAGCATTGTTTCTCTGGAACTTTGGTAGTATGTTCCTTACATCTTGAGGTACTGCATTTGGGTTACCAACCATTCCCACAAAATTTATAGGTCCAAAGGTGTTTACAACAAATGGAGGCCTGGGTTGAGCCATATTGATTCGAGGAGGTGATCTTGGAGGAGAAAAAAATTGATGAGGGGCAGAGGGTCCTTGGAACACAAGAGTATAATTTTCAAAATGGATACCCCCTAAAGGCCTAGCTTCTTGGAAATCCCTATTAACTTTAGAAAAGACAAGAGTAGGGTGTGAAGAAAACCTTTCAAAATCAAATGAAGGCCCCTCTCCAGCTAGAGAATTCAATTCCACAAAGAGGCTACCTGATTTAGAGTCACTTGAATGGCAGTCTTCAATGATAGGCCGTTCACTTTCATCAATGGAGATACCTCTTCTTATCTGTTGACCTCCAATAGCTCTCCAAGATTTCCTTCCTTTTGACTTCCTAACTCAAGAAACAATGTCCTAGCAGGATCTCTAGCAAAGAAAGATCTCCTTCCTTCCAGCTTTGCAAATGTTAGTAACAAATATGACATGACAGAGGTTTAAGACACTGGTCCTTATAAAAATCAAATCAATCAGGGAGTCACCACTAAGGATTTTCATGTTAGTTGTACAAATGCACTAAAATATACTCTATCAGCACTTGTAAACCAGAGATTAAATCTCTGACCAAGGTATGAAAATGAACTGTAATCACAATAGTCCCCAGCAATGGTGCCACAAGTTTTTTTGACAGCCCAAATAGATATGAACTAGAAAATGAATCTACAAAGTAGTCTCAGCGATGAAAAATAGTTCCTAGCTATTCAATACATTCCCTAGAAATGGCGCCACTAGTGTTGGTGTTGTTGACAAGATAAATAGATACAGACTAGCAATGAATTAGCAAATCAATCTCAACAATGCAAATTATTTCAAGGAATTCAATACATTCCCCAGTAATGGTGCCACTAGTGTTGGTATTGAAATTTGTTCTCCTCTTCAATCCAAGTAGTAACACATATTCATTAGGGAGCTTAGAGGCAGATAGATCACAAATATATGTCATTTTATACCCACGGAAGAATATAGCTATCCATTTATTACTTGGATTTGTGGAGAGATGGATAGCACCTTCAAGAGGATTTGATCTATCCTTACTATTTTAGGTTGTGCCTTTCAAGCATGGTAAGAGAACCTATTTTGTAACCTTTTTATTGAAGAACAATGATAAATCCTTCGTTTTGCAATTTTATAGAAAATACCTTGGGAAAATATGATCAACACACCAGATCTAACTCTCACAAGTTGTCACTTCAGGATCATGGAGATACTTTGATAACAAGGAAAAGGTTACAAAATACATTTGAGGACCGATTGCTTCTCGCAAGTTTTGGTAACAAAGATTATGAATTTATGTCCACACAAGACAAACATGGGTAGTATAGGTAGGATTGGTTGTTGTTTAAATGAATTTTTTGGTGGGAGGTGGGGCGGTGGTTAAAGTAGATTCACCGGATCCTTGAGGAACCTTGCAAAATGGAAACTCAAACCAACATAATACCATAGAATAACTAACTGTTTCTTTAACAACAATATGTGTTTTAATGGAGGCCAGATTAGCACTCTTTCACACAATCTTTAAGATTTTATCATGAAGGATTGAGTTAGAAAACCCAACAAAGCATTAATTTTTGAGTCGAATATCACCTAAGGTACATCATTTATTCCAATCCCAAATTTCTCCCAAGAGTTCACACCTCTGCCGTTGATCGGGGAAAACATTGACTATGTCCCTCAATGGGCTTGCAGTGTCATTTTGAGATTTCAATCCTTCATATGCCAAGGGGAAAAAAATCCAAATTTCCCTCGATGGTATGCTTCCCGCCTCTTTGACTTGTCAAACTACCAAGTGTCACCATGGTGCTCCTTGAGGTGGTCCTCAAAATTTGATACCTTGAATGGGCACGGGCTCACCAATTTTCTTGTTCCGGCGAAGTATGTCTAAATGCTAGAAGCTCAGTGGAAGGAACCACGTGTTATGATCCAAGGTAGTCTCCTTTTGGTCATTGAAAAGTATAAGGAAAATTCAAAGTGAGCAGAGGCCTCCATGTGTCAACCTAGTGCTAACTTTAGAATGAAACTCAAGGGCCGGTCCCCAAACATGTGCGGTTTCTCCACGTGTCTGAATGGCGCAACTTCAAGATGGTGCCCAAAGTGGAGACCCTAAATGAGCATGAGCTCACCACGTTTCCTACTTTGCTAAACTATTCCAACCACATAAATGTTTTTCTAATTCTGGGTCAAGTAGCGGAAGCCTACACATGTCCTCCTAGCGCTACTCCAAGGCAAGACCAAAAAGTAAATCTTACAATGAGCGCAGTGCCTCCACGTGGAAAAATTTTGAGTTAAGGATTTCCATGAATTTTTCTAAGTACCCAGCTAAGCTTCGTCCGATCAGGAAGGTGCCATGTCTCCTGCCAATGCTATGATGCAAATTTGACCAGGAGAAATGGTCACAAACCGTAAAATACAGAGAAATGACTATTTGATCCCGGGAATGAAATTTTCTTCAAGGAAATTTTTTTTAGAATTGTTACAAGTCTCAAACACATTCTTTAGGGATACATCCATTCATTCTCTTCAAGCAGTTAGGGCAGAAATGATAGGAAGACAAATCTCGACTGTGGAGAATAGAAAACATGGGGGAACCTGATTTTTTTATGAACAGAGAATGAGAGACCCAAATTACAGACACTTAAGTGATTTAAAAATCAGTAACAAATTAAAAATGGCCATAAAGATTAACCAAGAACAACACGGGGAAGGGGAAAAAATAGAGGCCATAAATCAATAAATTTTCAAAAGAAAATTGGGGTGAGACTATTTTGAGCACCAACATAGGCTCCGACTCAGGGATGGGCACTCCCTGTGAGTTCCACAAGAACAAAAGTAGACCAAGTGCCAAAATATCCATTTGGAAATGGAGTCATCTTACAGAGTAGAGAAACAAGGCCATATCTAAAAATGAACAGAGAAACCAACAAAAACATGTCACCGAGGACCATATCGGGCAAAAATACTAAAGGACCAAAAACAAATGACAAACTATACACTGTACAAAACATGTTTCCCTGATTCAAAGAAAACAATAAAGGAAAATATTCAATTTCCTGCCATCCTGGATATGACCATGCCAAGAGGCTCTGATATGCTTTCTTCAACTAGAAATATATCTCCTTTTCTTCTCTATTCAGTTTGTAAAGAATCCATTCCCACTTAAGCTCCTCCATTGTGTTTAAGTCAAATTCTATAATATTTCTCAAGGCTAAAACATAGACTAACTTCCAGTAAAAAAATAAGTATACATAGGAGCTCTGTTTTCAACATTTTTATACCGCAATAAATCCACAAGACTCGTAAAGTTGTTAAGATCATAATTTGCTTGCAAAACCTAATAAGATGCATCGCTTGGGTATTCAATCAAGTACAACATCTTCTTCTCTCCATATAATTTCACTAGGTTTCCATTAATGGGGATAGTGGCATTAGATGTGTCCATTTTCACACTACCACCAACACTCGCTGCCCACTTTCTTGACAACAACATCCCCCACTTGGTAGGGTAGTCAATAATCACCACATCAAGCTTCAAGTTCCTTCCAGGATAATATGCAAGTTACACAACTAGATCTTTGACACATCCCACCACTGGAACCTCTCTAGAGTCCATGGTAGTGCACTTCCCATATGTTTTTGTCACTTTGATTCCTAATTCATTCATGACCTCAAGAGGCATGACATTACATGAAGCTCCAGAATCAAACATACAATTATGTAACAACTTGTCTTTGATAACTAGGGTAGTGAAGAATGGATCCACATTCAGCTAGGATTTAACCAAAGAAGTTCCTAAATAAACCTCTGGTGGTTCACCCACTCTTCCAAAATTTGTGGCTTTTCCATTCTCAGTAACAATAAGGGGATTCTCAACCTTGTTCACATCTATGCCTTGCATGATCTTTTCCCCTTTGAATCATAAATATTCAAAATCCTCTTCTTGTTCTTAGGAATAATAAGCAACTCAACAATTACAACAAGAATTTTGATTTGACTCAAAACTTGGGCAATGTCATATGGAATAGATTTGGGTAAAGCAACACTAGGAGAAAGATTGGAAAATTCATCAGATGGAATGGGATTCTTTTCAGTTTGGGCATGGGGAGGGACACAAGTTTTTCTTGTGGAAACAAGATCTCTACCAGATGCATTTTTCTTTGGGGTTTCTTTGGAAAGAAATAGAAATTTTGACTTGGCTTGTGGTCCCTTGGCAACTTTACTTTTGGCATTTTGCTCCTTTTCTTATGCAACTAAAACATTCATTAGTAGCTTCATATCTTCTTCTAAAGGAACTCCTCCATCATAGTTTAAAATCATTAATGCCCGCAAGTATTCGAAATCATTAAAGTGGGAAATTCAAAATCTTGTACAATGTATATTTCTAAAGTATGAGAGGGAGGAAAAGAGGTACCTTGTGGATGCAATTCCAAAAGAAAATAGCTATTTTAGCACTTATTACCTAAGTTTAGGTTGATTCCCTTGGTGAACTTCCAGGGGTCTCCATCATGTAGGCATCATTATCATTGTCATTAGTTCTTCTTATTCATGTTGATCTTCTTCATAAGGAGTATGGGGCATGAAATTCTTATCACACCAATCAATGACCTCTATTTCTTCCACAACAACAACTCTAGCAACCAAAGGATCAGGAACCATTCTATTTTCTCTACCTTGGGGCTACCTATTTCCAAATCCAATAGGTCCCTTGCCTTTGTCATCAATTCTATGATGATTTGTAAATCTATCTTGGCCTTGTTTCTTCGTTGTCCTTGTAAACTCTGCCCAACTCCTTTCTTAGCTTAGGCTAGCTTGTAGGAGATCTCCTTGACAGCCCCTGCCAAAGTTTTCACAACTTCTTCTAAATCAACAAGCCTTGCTTGTCTAAGGTTTTTCTGGGTTAACTAGCTTTACACCTTCCCTCTTTGGAGGTTTACCATTGCCTTGATGTTGTCTTCTAGTTGCAGAGCCATGGTGAAATCCTACATCAAATTTGTGGGGTTCTTGTCTCTTAAGTAATATGCATCCTTTTTATCAAATGCATTAATGTATTTGATCAAACATGACTCATCACATGGCCTTATCCTAACATGTAATCTTCTCAAAGTTTTATTAAACCTTGTATTGAAGTCATGTACTAACTCATTGGGATTTGTCTCAATGTTTTCAAACTCTAATAGAAAAGACCTAGGGTCAGTCCTATCACCATATTGTAATATGAATGCATTGTTCATTTCAGCCCAAGAATCAATAGAGTTATCTAGCAATGCTTTATATCAGTCCCTTGCATCCTCTTCTAAAGTGTGGACAAACAATTTTATGTATACATCCTCATGTTCAATCTCAAAGTATTCCATCATATTAAGAAAGAGCTTCAGATGTTGGTTACTAGTTATAGCATTGTTTCCCTGGAACTTTGGTAGTTTGTTCATTACATCTTGAGGTACTGCATTTTGGTAACAAGCCATTCCCACAAAATTTATAGGTCCAAAGGTGTTTACAATAAATGGAGGCCTAGGCTGAGCCATATTGACTTGAGGAGGTGATCTTGGAGGAGAAAAATTTTTATTAGGGGTAGAGAGTCCTTGGAACATATGAGTATAATTTTCAAAATTCATACCCCATAAAGGCCTAGCTTCTTGTAAATCCCTATTAACTTCAGAAAAGATAGGAGCAGAGTGTGAAGAAAACCTTTCAAAATCAAATGAAGGCCCCTCTCCAGCTGGAGAGTTCAATTCCATAAAGAGGCTACCTGATTCAGAGTCACTTGAATGGTAGTCTTCAATGATAGGCCATTCAATTTCATCAATGGAGATCCCTCTTCTTGTCTCACTGACCTTCAACACTCTCCAAGATTTTCTTCCGACTTTGCCTTTCCTAACTCAAGAAAGAATGTCCTCACATGATCTATAGCAAAGAAATATTTCCTTCCTTCTAGATTTGCAAATGTTAGTAAAAATCTTACTTGAGAGAGGTTTAAGACACTCGGTCCTTATAAAAATCAAATCAATCAGGGAGTCACCACTAAGGATTTTTACGGTAGTTGTACACATGCACTAAAATATACTCTATCAAGTAATTTTAAACCAGAGATGAAATCTTTGACCAAGGTATGAAGATGAAATGCAATCACAATAGTCCCCTGCAATAGGGCCATAAGAGTTGTTGATGGGCCAAATAGATATGAACTTGCAAATTAATATGCAAACTAGTCTCGGTGATGAAAATTAGTTCCCCACTATTCAATACATTTCGGCAATGACAACACTAGTGTTGGTGTTGTTGATGGGATAAATAGATATGGATTGGTAGTGAATCATTAAATTAATCTTAGCAATACAAATTATTTGAGTAATTTAATACATTCCCTCAGCAAATGTTGCCACTAGTGTTGGTGTCCAAATTCGTTCTCCTCTTCAAGCCAAGCAGAAGAACACGCATTCAATAGGGAGCTTAGAAATAGGTAGATCACAAATATATGTCATTTTGTAGGTGGGGAGGAATATATCTGTCCCTTTCTTACTTGGATTTGTGGAGATATGGATAGCACCATCAAGAGGATTTGATCTATCCTAACTATTATAGGTTGCGCCTTTCTACCAAGGTAAGAGAACCTATTTTGTAACATTTTTATTGAAGAATAATGAAAAATCCTTCATTTGCAATTTTATAGAAAAGACCTTGGGAAAATATGATCAACACACCAGATCTTACTCTCATGAGTTGTCACTTCCAGATCATGGAGATACTTTCACAACAAGGGAAAGGTTGCTAAATACATTTGAGACCCTGATTGCTTTTGCATGTTTTGGTAACTGAGATTATGCATTTATGTGCACACAGGACAAATAGGGGTTATACAGGTAGGATTGGTTTTTGTTTAAATGATTTTTTTTTTTTGTGGGAGGTGGGGCAGGGTGAAACTAGATTCGCTGATCATTGAGGAACCGTAAATAATGGAAAGTCAAACAAATAGAATACCACATAATAGCTAAATGTTTCTTTAACTAGAATATGTGCTTCAATGGAGGCCCAGATTAGCACTCTTTCACACAATATTTGAGATTCTATCATGAAGGATCAAGTTAGAAAACCCAACAAAGCATCAAGATATTAGTAAAATCACACCTAAGGTACACCGAGAGGCTTATAGGACAATATATCATGTCAACTGATGAAAGAAAAGTGATTTTAAATCATTTATTCCAATCCTAAATGAAATCTATTTTGGGAAATGGAATTGTAGATGCCACTAAACTATCACAAGGATTGAGGCTTATGTGATTGAATCATATTTTTAATACAAGATTGCAATAGAAATAGGAGAAACTACTTGCATACATTTAGAAATAAAACCAACACATTATTACCCAAGATAACACAGAAAAACTTGAATTTTATTAAGTATATTAGTAGGGGAAAGTTTCTTGAACAGTCTCAGAGGTTTTCAATGGCTATACACATGCAACCACCTTGACACAACAAAACTTAATACAAAAAAGAGATAACCTAGTTTCTTAGATGGATTCTCAAAAAAGGCTTAGTCAAATTTTCCTCTTGGGAATTTCTTTCAACCTCTAAAGCACTCGACCTCAAACTTCCAACCATTTGTAGAAAAAATTCATGAAATTTATGGCATTCACAATAGAGCCTCTTCCTCCTAAAAGACAAAAATGTTTAATGCACCAGTGTTCACATTGATTCTTTCGTGATTCTCAAGATAAAATTTGCAAGGAGTCTCCAGGTGCTCGAGGGGGAAAATTTCATCGAATGCCTCCTGCATTCAACTCCTTGTTCTGGTAGATCAATCTTCCTTCAATTTTCCAACCACTTCCACCCCTAATCTGTCAAATCTTTCCCCTTGTGTACGGGAAAATAAAAATGGAAAATCTGATCGTGCACAAAAGTTAGACCATTTTAATGACAAAAGATGTCCTCCAGATCTTCCCACCAAACTTTAGATATCAACATTAACTTCCTTCTCTACTTGGAAGTAGAAATAACCACATGGAGACTCACACTTCTAGACGTGATTCAAATAAATGGGGGGAAAATTAGATTTAGACTCAAAGCAGTCGGTTGATCTTTACTTTGAATTTGGGTCGTCCATGTGGCAGATTCAAACTTTAGAATAGACAGAGGGCTTACCTTGAATTTTTACAATTTTTTTGGAAAAGTGGAAAAAATTTCCATTTTTATCTATGCACCTCTTCCCTAGGAAACGATCTTGACACTTGTCCAAATGTGATTCGAGGGGAACCATAACCAAATTATACCATTTTACTCTCTTTTTTAAAAAAGAATTTTTTTCAAGTTTTCCTCGCAGCTCTGCCTTTAGGAAATGAGCCTTACACGTGTCCAAATGTGGTTGGAGAAGAACCACGCTTCCCTTTTTAGTTTTGACTCATTTCTCCCAAAATTAATTTTTTCCAAATTTCCCCCGAGAGTCCGCACCTCCATCACTGACTAGGGAAAAACATTGACTATGTCCCTTATCGGGCTTGTAGGTCATTTTGAGATTTTAATCCTTTATATGCCAAGGGGAAAAAAATCCAAATTACTCCTGATGGTCTACCTCCCTACCTCTTTGACTTTTCAAACTTCCACGTGTCACCATGGCGCTCCTTGAGGCATTCTAATTTTTTTTTTACCTTGAACGAGCGGGCTCCACATGTCCTATTCCACTAAAGTTTGTCTCTGAATGCTTGAGCTCAAAGTGGAAGGCACCACATTCATGCTCCGAGGAAGCCTCCTTTTGGTCATTGAAAAGTCTAAGAAAAATGCAAAGTGAGTGGAGGCCTCCACATGTCAACCTGGCACTTCCTTTAGAATGAAATTCAATGGCTGGTCCCCGAACATGCATGGTTTCTCCACGTGTCTTAATGGCACAACATTGAGATGGTGCCCAAATTAGAGACCCTAAATGAGCATGAGCTCGCCACCTATGCCTTACATTGTGCTAAATACTAACCGCATAAAAATTTGTCCATGTCTAGGTCAAGTGGCGGAAACCTCCATGTGTCCTCCCAGTGCTACTCCAAGGCAAGACCAAAAATTAAATCTTCAAATGTGTGCCATGCCTCCATGGGAACAAATTTTGAGTTAAGGATTTCCGTGAATTTTTCTAAGTACCCAGCTAAGCCATGTCCAACAAAAAGGTGCCACATCCCCTACCAATGCTCGGATGCAAATTTGACTAGGAGAAACACTCGTCAAACCATAAAATATAGAGAAATGACTATTTAAGCCTGGGAATTAAATTTCCTTTGAGGATAGAATGTTTAGAATTATTACAAGGCTCAAACATGTTTTCAAGGATACATCCATTCATTCTCTTCAAGAACTTAGGAAGAAATGACAGGGAAGACATATCTCGACCATGTAGAAGAGAAAACATGAGGGAACCCAAGTTTTTAGATGAATAGAGAATGAGAGAACCAAATTACACACTCTTAAGTGATTTACAACTTAGGAAAAAATTAAAAATGGCCATAAAGATTAACCAGCACAACACAAGGAAAGGGGAAAAAACAGAGGTCAGTAAATCAATAAATTTTCGAGAGGAAAATTGGGGTGAGACTTTTTAGCACCAACATAACTACCTTAGGTTTTTAAGATGCAAAGTATTGATACTATGAAAGGACTAGATTAACATCATTACTTGGCATATGAGACTTTTGTGGGGAATTTTTATTTATTTAATTTACAATATATATATATATATATATATATATATATATATATATATATATATATAATTATATTTATACCTCAACTCTTGATCACATAATGGCATATGATTTTGTTTTTGTTTTGTGTGTGAAGTTTTAAGTTTCAACATCATAATTCCTTCACAACATATCACATGCACTTAGAAAAAGTTGACATTGTAATGTTCCAACTGAATATTTGTATAGTAGCAGTCATTTATGAAGGTTCCACTGTTCATGTCAGATAATGCCAGGAAGACACTTTTCATTTGTTACATATTTATCCTTGTTTTGTGGGTTAGCTTGATAAATTTTTTGGAAATTTCTTTAAGATGCATTTCTATGGAAACATACACCATTTTAAAATCAAATTTTGAGTCTCACAAGGTATATGAAGTATATTTTTTTAGTAATATATTCTAGAGATGTGATATTTTTAGTTTGATATATTACAAGGAGAATATGTTATATAACAGTCTCTTACTCCTTTGCTAGTTGGCATTCAGGTAAATTTATGAAGATCATTTTTGTTTAATTTTCTCTTCCTGTGATCTTGCTGCAAGAAGAAGGGTTCTTCTTTGCAAGTTGTCTCCTTTAATCGTGGGAAATCGTCCAAATTATTTTAGATGAAGATTGTACTTGTTGTATTAAATTATTCTGATTTTAGTACACATATATGATGGCTAACAAAATTCATTTCTTGTCCTAACAAAGGAAAGAAGTTGAGGGTAGCTACAAAATATTTTTGTTGTTGTAAATATTCAGGTGAGCATATCAAACATACTATAGTCACATGATAAATGTGTTTGTGTCAGGAAACTTATGATCTCTACCATATATGGTCTGTGATTACTAGGTTCCTAGTGTGACAACATATAATATTACATTATACTAAATGATGGATTACCCCATTGAAATTGTTCCTTTGAACTAATTTTTTTTTTTTTGAAGTAGATGATGCTTATCAAAATTCATGATTCATGCTCATTCAAGCTCATTCCCTGTATTGCTAAAGTAGACAAATCAACGGTGTTAGAAACCTTTTGTTTGAACTATATTTGTAAAAAGAAATCTATCCAATGAATTAATCCAACAACCACAATTATTTTTTTGTTCTGCAGGGATCCTAGATTGTGAAACAAAATGTATGAAAGAATGCATGCTTGGTTTGTCAAGTGCTAGAGATAAATTATTTTAAAGGAAATAATATCCCGAGGTAGGTATTCAAAATTCTTCCTAAGGTAGGAACTATGGGAGAAATCTAAATAGAATGTTGCAATGCATTATAAAGTTGTAGTTTTAGTATAACTCACCCATTAAGTGGTCCCCTTATCACCTATAGTTTAGTGGTTACTAAAAAACACACATGATAGATAGATTGATAATAAATTTTTGTAAGCATTTGTATAGTGTATTGAATAGTTTTTAATTGACTTTAGGTGAAACATGGTTTGTACTTGACCCCTCATCTTATTTGAACATTTTCATCTCACTTGTTACAACTTAGCATTAACGTCGTTCCTCTTCTGTAGCAAAGGGTGTTGTTAACCTAGTTCTAGGTTACTTAGTAAATTGGTGATAGAATTGGATTTTTTGATACATGTACATATTTTGATATTAAAATTTTATTTGGAAATAAACTTGTAGTTTTCATTAAGAGAAGTCATGAACTATGTAATGAAAAGAACTGAATTATTTTGTAATAATTTTATCAAGGGAACATAGAAGATGAGGTTCGAAGTTTATTCTAGGGACCATGTTACTTGATGTTGTGACCTTGGGAATCCCTATTGGGCATGTTATTCTATTTCCATCAAATTGCTAATGTTGTACCCAAGCTCACTCCTCAACAAATCATACTACTCAAACTCAAGTTCCACTCTAAATTATTTTTCATCCCTAAATCTATTTTAGAATTTGCTATTTTGCTTCATGAGCCACTTGGATGTGTTTTATTCTTGCATCTTGTCATGAAATTATTTGAAATCAAATTTTGTGTTGTAGAAGAACAGATCGATTTTATTTCAGAGAATTTCCTTCCCACAAATAGGGAAGCATAGAGATCAATGACATTAGTTACCATATTACCTTGTGCATGAGGCCAACCAAAGTTCATGACACTAGGAACATATACTTTATTTTATTTTCTTTTCACTAGTTCTAACTTCTCTAGCTTTTCCAATGCATAATTTCTAACTATGCAGGCCATTACATCACACTAGTAATAGCTAAAGAATAAACAAATGTCCAGAAGTGCATCCTATACCAATACTGAGTGACTCAAGAATTTCACCTCCCAATTAATATACTCATTTAGCTATTTAAATTTAGGATCCTTCATCTTAATTCATTCTCCTGTTACAATTTCAGTAATATCTTTGATCGTAAACTAGGCACTATGTCATTATCTGATACTAAGCCTTGTGTGTATTTTTCTATTTTAGAGCTTTTAATTATGAATTGAAGCCATCTGTTAGTTTTCAAATCATTTTCTATTTTTGAGAAGAATTCATCGATAAGTGATTCTTGCATCATTGCATGTGTTGTTTGTCCCTCAGTTCTCTTGTATTACTCAGCCATGTATAATGACTAGCTCTGTATTTTGAGTTGTTTCTTATATATTTGAACTTGACTTGGCTAAACAACTCTATGCATTAAACCTTATGGAATTCACCCCTATTTCAAACCTAGATCTTTTATAGAAGTATGACTAAGATCTAAAGTTCATATCTATAACTTTTGTAACTATTTTTTAAACATTCTGTGTAATTCTCACATTTTAGAAATTGCCTTAAAGCTTGAAAATCTGCAACCTTTGTAAGAAGTTTTGAGATATTTAAATTTTTGAACTTTTTTGGCTAAACCTGTAGTTTTGAGTGAAATGATTTCCATTTCTAGATCTAATAATTTTATTCTCTTGATGACAACTCTTGCAAATCTAGATTATTGAAAGATGGATGCTATCTTTATTCTTGCACTTCAGAACTACATTTTTGGAAGTTTACCCTCTACTTGAAATTTTTAAATATTTTATAAAATTAATCTCTCTCGAGAACTATATCAAAACATCTCTTGGATGTAGAAATATGTACCTGACATTATTGTGCTTTAGAATCTGATGAATGTTGCTAATCTTCATTCCTTTTGAGCTCTTTTTGTTGAGTTCATTTAACATATTTGTACTTTATATAGTTCATGTGTCAAGACTAGGGGCATTTTATGCCCTAGGCAACCTAGGTAGTTTCTAGGAAGCATGACAAGTAGGGGCGCCTAAAAATAATATCTCCCAAGTTGACTCTCTGGTCGGCCAGAGTAGTAAAACAAATTCATTATATATACATTGGTAAGGGAGGATGCAGCTAGTTACCATCGCAGCTTGTAGTGCTAAAAAAGGGATACTCGATAATTTCAAAGCCTCTTTGCTTCATCCATGCTCATGATATTCGAAATAAGAGCTGCCAAAGACACCACAAATCACATAGGAATTTTTCAAACATTTTATGCACACTCTCTATATTTCAAAGTTTAGTATATCCTGTTATTAATCTATTCTAGGATGATGCATTGCCTTGTTTGGGTATTTTTCAAACATTTGCATGCATCCACAATACTTCCCAAAGGAAAGAGGTGCTAATGCAAAACAATATCACTCTCCATATGACCATTGATAATTAAATGGGTATGAGTATTCTTAATAGATTTAGAATTGATAGACTCCTGTAGCAGAAGAAAACATGTTTTAATGGTTAATTGGTTAAAATGATGATGCCACAAACCATTCTCATTACTAAAGTATGATAGTTTGTTGGAATAATGTATACATCGGTATGGATACTCAAACTAAATTTCCTGAACAACTAGAAGCCTATGAATGATTTTGTTGATTGGAATGTAGAGAATACCAGACCAATGATTAGTTGATAGGTTTCTAATTTTTTGTCTGTTAAGCAGCTATTTGTTCTTTCTATTATACTTACAAGTACCTATTTTTGTATATTGATATAATTTATCCTTATTATTAAAAATATATTGAATTCTTATTTTCAAATATAAATATTATGTGGTTTTCATCATGTTTGTTGTAAAGATACTAGCAGAAATTTTGATTTCGTTGACCTCAAAGGATTACATGCTTAATGGTAAATACATACAGAGAGTTTGTGACCAACATTACAAGCATTCTGGAGAGGAGGTAGGGTCGAATTAAGGTTCATGCACCCTAGGTAATACTCAAAGCGTACGCTCCCCTCCCCCTCCTCTCGGAATGGTTGTAATGTTGGTCTCAAACTCTTTGTATGTATTTACCATAAAGCGTGTAATCCTTTAAGGTCAATGAAATCAAAAAAATTTCAAGTATATTTACAACAAACATGGTGAAAACCACATAATATTTATATTTGAAAATAAAAATTCAATATATTTTTGATAAAAAGGATAAATTATATCAGTATACAAAAAGAGGTACTTGCAAATACAACAAAAAGAACAAATAGCTGCCAAACAGACAAAAAATTAGAAACCTATCAACTAATCATTGGTTTGGTATTCTCTGCATTCCAATCAACAAAATAATTCCTAGGCTTCCAGTTGTTCAGGAAATTTAGTTTGAGTATCCACAACCGATGTATACATGCTTCCAAAAAACTGTCATACTTCAGCAATGAGAATGGTTTGTGGCAAATCATCATGCAAAAACTCAACCGCTTAACCATTAAAACATGTTTTCATCTGCTACAGGAGTCTATCAATTCTAAATCTATTAAGAATACTCATACCCATTTAATTGTCAATGGTCGTATGGAGAGTGATATTCTTTTGCGTTGGCACCTCTTACCTTTGGGAAGTATTGTGGATGCATGCCACATGTTTGAAAAAATACCCAAACAAGATAATGTATCATCCTGGAATAGATTAATAACAGGATATACTAAACTTTGAAAGAAAGAGAGTGTGCATCAAATGTTTAAAAATTCTGCATGATATGTGGTGTCTTTGAAGCTCTTATTTTGGAATATCATAAGTGTGGATGAAGCAAAGAGGCTTTAAAATTATCGGGGTATCCCTTTTTTAGCACTACGAGGCTACACGATAATCTGGACTCCTCCTTATCAATGTATATATAATAATTTTTGTTATCGCTCTAGCAGACTAGAGAGCTGACTTGGGAGATATTATTTTCAGGCGCACCCTACTTGTCATGTGATCCCTACGAAACTCCCTAGGTTACCTAGGGCATAAAAACGCTTGAGAGGAGGGGGAGGGAGGCGTATGCTTTGAGTATTGCCTAGGCACTCCGAACCTTAATTTGGCCCTTGTCACGATGAGGGGTGAAAAGGTACATTAACCAAATTAATTAAATTTATTAAATGTTAGGTTAACATACATTAATAAATGGAAATATAAATGTGCACACCATAGTGAAAGTAAATAACAACATAAAACAAAATACACAGTGACACTATATGTAATGTGGAAAACCCGTAAATGGGTAAAAACCATGGAAGAATAATCCACTATAGAGAAATATTTTACAACACCAGTCCAGTAACTCCTTCCTCACTTCTACTCCATGTATTTACCTAGAATCCATTGATTCACATGATTTTGAATATGACCTAAAGCCATATTTAAATAACCCGAAGGGTTATGTCCATATTAAGTGATGGGGCACACTGTGATTTAATAAATAGTTAGTTAATTAATAACTAACAAACCTAATATAAATTTTATATTTCAATAATAATAATATATCATATTCTATATTATTTAACTATAAACTAAATATTATGATGCACTTAATATTATTGTTCTAACACCCCCTTAATATTAAGTGGGGATCCATATGCCAACATTACCTGTTTGTACAACAAAGTGATTACAAATTTGATAAACAATAAAGGTTTAGGCTAGTACATGTACTTTTGTAGGAATTATAACACCTTCATCATGCTCAACTTAAATTTTCATAAAAAAGGATTTAGAATCCATAAATCATACATATGATTTAG
Organism: Taxus wallichiana var. yunnanensis; assembly: GCA_018340775.1. Taxonomy (NCBI): domain Eukaryota; kingdom Viridiplantae; phylum Streptophyta; class Pinopsida; order Cupressales; family Taxaceae; genus Taxus; species Taxus wallichiana. The sequence continues at coordinate 280,335,585 of CM031237.1, read as the reverse complement.
GCTAAACAAGATTTCTGAGACTACATCTCATGGTTTCTCATGGAAATATTCTTATACAACATCTCTAAGAGCCTTTTATAACACAAAGACCTCATTTACAAACAAATGCACACTTGACTGAATTTTTCCCATAAAACGTATTAGTTTACTTTAGATCATACAAGATCTTTTACAATGCTTTTAAACTAGAGTAGAAGTATAGAGGACTAGGAGAGTCAATCAACTGGACGACCGTTAGGAGGTGGAATTTCAATGCACACTCCCCTCAATGGAAACTCTGAAAGGCCAAGTATTGGACACACTTTGTATTTTACTACACACAATGGCTTGTAAACATATATGTAATATAATCTTCAGTCTAGAAGAATTGGAGATCTCTATCACTTCAGAGAACCTTCTCTTGAATAACACGCATATAAACTTCAATATGCCTCATTCTCCGATGTAATAAAACTCTTACCACCACATGGAATAAGAATATTTCTTTCAATTTCCATGTGTATCACTTCTAACAACCATTTCACCCACATTCCTTCTTTTTTGCTTCCATTATAGTTCTCCACCTCAATAAAAGAAATGAAGATTGTTGGTTACTTTTATTTGTTCCAAGTAATGGTTCCTGCACCAAACAACTTGAACAAAAATCTAGTATATATTCTATCCAACACAACATCAACATGGTTAGAGTTATAATATCCATATAGACAAAATAAGCATATAAATGATTATTAATTTAACTTTTAACCATCTATAAAAGTTAAATACTAGTTATATAACAACTAAAAATATGCTTAACAACTAACCATGTTAAAATATATGTTGAATATTTTTTAACATATTATCTTGTAAAATATGTATTAGATGCAATCAATATTAGACATCTCCAATACAAACACAAGGGCATCCCCAAATGTCATTTAATATGCATATAATAATATTTTAGTTTCACATAATAAGAAATGTTTTATAAAAACATATATATCTCCATTATTTTATTCTAAGCCATTACAAATGAGATAAGACTTGATAGATAACATATCTAAATAGATAATCAAATCATTCAAGAATAATCACAAAGTATTCACTGAAAACATAATCCACTAATTGTGGATACTTCTTATGGAGTTTGCTTCAAAAGATGACATGTAAGCACCCTTCAATACATTTCATATGTGGTAAATTTAAGTTTATACATGTCATATATGATCATTTTTTCATGCCCAAAAATGAACAAGAGTTTCTTTTGAATAAACTATTAAAAAGTGAAGAATTATTTTAAAGCATATATAAGCCTTTGTTGTCTGTTTTCAGTTGTAGTTACTTCTAGTTCATTTTTACTAACCCATCTAAGTTAATTATAAATGAAAAGTAACTCCTTTTCAACAATATATAAAATAATAGGTATACTTTTCATTTAGAAGTAATTTATAAAGCTATTATATTAGCACTATGATTATTCTCATCATCTTCAATTTGAAAAACTGATTAGACCCCATTTTTGTGTAAATAAAATTAAATAATTAATGAGGATTAAAAAAAGAGTTTAATAGAAATCTGCCTATTGTCATTTAATCCTCGCAATCGAAAAAATGATCAATTTACACCAAAAAAGGATGTCCTTTCAATTTTGATAATCTATACACATGAATGTGTTAGTATGATATCAAAAATAATTTGAAAAGTAAGTGAAATTTTTTAGTTTGGCCAAAAAAATTCATTACTTGTCATGTTGTGAATATAACCTCTTATTTCGTAAAGAAACTAGAACTCATTAATTATCAAAAGAAATTTTAATTCTAGTAAAATATTAACAATATTAAATTTCTCAAAAAAATATTATATAAAAAATTATGGAGTCTAAACTCCTATTATGTTCACCTCGGCCGAGCTATCCACAAGTTACTTTATTAACATATGCCAATCATCTTTCACAACATGTTAGAACCAACTAGCTCACTTGCCTACGTGGCATACCAACTCACCATTCACATGGGTGGTTACAGGTTCGAGTCTTCCTAGTGTTGTTGTTGGAACTTCTCTGTAATTTTGCTCCTATATTTTCTTGTTATAAAAAGGCTTTGTACAAACAATGAAACTAGACTAGGAAGAACACATTGTCAAGGATTTATTTATAAAGGTGAAACTAATAATAATTGCATGCCTTCCATGCTAAGTGACATAATTTATTTAAGAATATCCTTAACAATGATTTTTTTAAAAACATTTTTCTAATACTTAGAGAAAAAAATCTCCTAAATTAATAAAAATTGATATTTATAAATTTTATGGAAAATTTGTATTTGATAAGAAAGAATTATTCATTTAAAAATGCATGTGTTTTGAACCTTTGACCTATTTAAGCCAATGTTATTATAAAAATATGTAAACCATTTGATCTGAACAAAATTATACAAATAAAATTAATAATGTATTATGTTAAATGTTTACAAAGTTTACACTAATGAAAAATAAAATGAAATAAATATAAGCCACATAATACACCAATTTACTATATCATATGTGTTTAAGGGGTCCACTTGACCAGTAACAAGCCACCTTAAGTGCTTATTATAAGGATTTTTTAAAAATGTTTTATACACCATGCACATTTTTATGGGGATTGTTTAAATATAGTATCTTAAACACATATGCAAGACTCAACCATATGACCCAACCAATAATGACTCAAGCCTCAATGATATAAGAAGATAAGACTTTGATGTTAAATAAATTTAACTAAGTCTTTATAATCCTTAAACATCTTTCTTTCCTAACCAAATATGTTGTTTTTTAACTAGTGCAAGTCATACATAGTCAAATAATGTAAATGTTAAAGTGGTTATATTTAGCTTTTAAAAAAAAATTTAAAACTATATAAAAATAATGTGCATATGTTAATGCAAATAAAAACCAAGTATATGTTGTATTTAATGTGGTTTGCTATAAATTTCTCCACCAAACATGTGTAAGGGGTTTAAAAATGTTAATTAAGTGTGCCATTTTAGACATAGGTTTTTATAAATCAGGTAATTTAAAAAAATAATTTTTAGGTCATAAATTTTCACATGGCCTATAGGAAAATTCAAAACCCTATTTGTGTGGAGGGTTGTCTCCACTTAGGAGACCTTGAATTTAACTTGGCTTTACCCCTCAAGTTTACTTTTACCTTGCACATTGAAAAACTATATAAATTAAAAAAAAAAATCAACTTTATTTACTCATATCTTATTAGAGAGTGCCCAAGGAGAAGTATTTCACCTAACCAATTAATCCTTTTACATATGAGGGTAAGGATAAATGTGGCCACCATGATTATAGGATTTAAAATGTGGTAAGGATAAATGTGGCCCACATTACTATAGTTTTAAATGTTTAAACTTTTAATTTTTTAAAATATATAGTTTTCAACTATATATTATTTAAACTATAGTATTTTAATTTAAACTATAGATATATAGTTATAATAACATGAAGATTAAGCCGCATAGGTTTATAGTTTTTAGGATATTTTAAACTATATAAAAAAATTAGTGTATAGTTTATGTTTTATAAACTATAATATCAAGTTTTTATTTATAGTTTAATAAAAATTTAAACTATATAATTTTCAAAGTATAGTTTATATAATATTAACTATAATATAATGTTTTCTATTATATAATTAAAAAAATTAAAGATATATTTTAGGTTAAATTAAATAAATGAAATATTTAGTTTGTAAACTATAAACTATAGTTTTTAAAAATTATTTCAAATGTAGTTAATTTAAGAAAGGGTACTAGAGTATTGACAACACTAGATTTTAAGTCACGTGTATTCTTGTGATGAAGCAACCAACTTGTCAAAAATTTCAGAGGAAAGGGAGGAGAAATAAAATTCAAATAATTTTTTGGCATTTCTCAATTATATCCAACCTTCCTACCATGTAAAACCAAATTGGCAACTATTTTTCAATGAGCTAAAGGAATTAAAATGCCTCTAACCTAACTTGATGATGCCATCATTAAGAGATTGAGCTATAATATTTAGGTATAATGGCTAGAGGCACATACATTCATGGTTGTTAAAAAATAAATAGATAATTATAAATGATTATATTCGTTTATTTCAAGCTATATCCATATAAATTGGGAAATATTAGATGGATAATATAATAGTAGTGAATATGGATATAGGAATTCATGACCTTATTTAGGAATTCAGCTAATAAGGGGTGGGGATGTAAATTTTTTTTATAATTCATCATTCTTAGTGGTAAACAAATTAAAAATAGGTATTAGTGGACAGGTACAGAAATTCATGACTGATATTATAATAAAAAGTAGATAATTGGAAATGCTTTTATATCCATTTATTATTGCTAAAATCTTGAATTGATCTTTTTATTCTCTTTGTATATAAATAAAAAGTAGGCAATTATGGATAGAGAAAAAAATTCTGTGTATTTGGAAATGTTTATATTCACTGATTATAACCATCAAAATTAGTTACCTGGATAACACAATAATATTTAATATCGATAATAGAGATTAATTTATTGTTTTATATTGGTATTCAAATCAAAATAGGTAATAGAAATTATATTTTGGTAACAAATTAGTAGATGACTGGAATGAGGAAATAGTAAGATATGGATATCAAAATGCATGGTTGATAACACCTGAGTGGGTATAAGATCTAGGTAGGGCATGTGTGGAGGTAGCTTAAAATTCTAATTTAAAGAGGGGTATATTAAAAATCTATGAAAACATGGACCACCTAAGCACCCCAATTCTATGCCTCCATAGCATCCAACTTTCTATGCCATCTCAAGAGCATGTTAAATTTTGGGCAAGTGAAGAATCAAATCTAATATCATGGTTGTTAAAAAATAAATAAGATGCTCTACTATTGAGATAAATCCTTAGAGGTTCAATTTTTCTATTTTATTCTAGGATTCTTGATTCACCTTACAACTATTATAACATAGCTTTGATAAGGGTTTTTCGATGTAATACACTTTTTAATTACAAAGGGGAGTAATTGGGCTTTCTCCATAGTAACCAAATTAAAAATAGGTATTAGAGGGCATAAATCAAATTGTGACCAAGGACTTGGTTTCACTAAAAGTAAGAACTTGAAACTATGATACTAGTTTATTATCGAGGGGTAAAATGGTGGAATCATGGATTATGTTGTTGATTTTATCATTAGTAACAGAGGATTTGACTCTAAAAAGGATTATATGTATAATTCCTATGATGGTGGATGTGATACTTACAGGGTATTTCTTAATACATTGCATTAAATTTTTACCTTTTAGATTTTTTTTTTCAAAATAGGTAATAGAAATTACTAATTTTGGATGGAATATATTAGTGGAAAATGCCCATGTGATGATCATTGATAGTTACAAAGATTTACCTACCAATGATGAGGGTTTGTTAAGAAGTCTCGAGTGGGTATATAATCTATTAGTATGGCCATGAAGTGTGGGAGGGCATTAAAATTCTATGATTTTGTGAGTAATTTCTATCAAACATGGACCGCTTATTTGGTTATTTCATGAAAGGACGAAGAGTTCTTTGGGCAAGTGAGGAGAATTCATTCATCCAATGGAGTTGAAATCACTAACATATGAGATAACTTCTACAAGCCATGGTTCAGTGTCTAAGATGCTTTCAATTTTGTGCATGTTTTTCAAACTGAAAATAACAGTTAAGTGATAATTGATACTTATACTATCAATCCATCCTCTTCTTTCCACATGTTATAAAACCCCCAAGAATTAGTTGCATACCCATAATTTCCTTCTCTATCTAAATCTGCTGAGCAATAGCTGATTTGAATGGATTTCTTTAATGTTTATCAAACTATCCCCTCTTATAATAAAAATGTAGACTAAAATAAAGAATATCTTGCTTATGAAAATTGTTTTTTTACATGGAAGATCTTTGTAGTTAATTGTCTTGAAAGAATGCCTACTTTAAAATGCAAATTCAAGTTTGAGATAGATGTGCACACAATGTAAATCCTTGTTTTTTTTTTCAAAAGGACTGCATACATTTCATACGAATAATCGTGCACCTAAGGAAAAGTTAATACATTGAATTATTGGAATACATATATTTGAATATTGAATATTTTGTTGAGATTAATCTCTGCACATTCAATCCTATGTGTTTTACAAGGATGGCTATCATTGTAAACTTTTGTGAGGAAAATAATCTCTAATATTAGTACTCACATATATGAGAAAATATATTCATTTGGCTACCTAGAATTTGGTAAAACAATGAGTTACGTACATCCATTCTCGAATAAAGATACACCGTGAGCTTTGATTTCACTAGATCATTAATGATACTTCTAATGCATTTATGGTTCCATGTGTACCATTTATCTTGACATTTTGATTGGTACTATGTTTTTCAGAATGGAATCCATATGCAGTTAAGTGATAATTGAAGTTATTTGATGATCATCCAAAATGTTGGATAACAATCATTCTTAAACCCCAAGGTTTCTTACCCATAGTTTTACATTATTTTATATCTTTTATGCATATTTATCTTTATACGGGTGTAGATGTGGAAAATGCTTTTGTGCAAACAATTACACTACACTAATCATAACACATTGCAGTGTAAATCTAAAACATATAAATCAATAATTCAATTCAAACTTAATTTCTCCAACAAGGAAGTGTTGTCAAGGCTCAATATATTTTCTTATCTCATTTTTTAAAAATGCCCGGCCAAAATTTTAACTAAATAGTTTGAGATAGCTCCTCAAAATAAATTCCTTGTTGTTTTTTTCAAAAGCTTCCCCACAAATATTAGTTATATACTTTTCATTTTTCTATTTACATTTTCTATGACTTCAACTTGTGATTATGTTTGGTACTTATGAATCAAGGTCTTTTACTCATTTCTACAATGGGTGGATACATAAAATTTCTGGACAAACACTGCGTTGAGGATGCTTAATTGAGAAGAGTGAGATCAATAAGTGTCAATCTACATCAATATGTTTCTAAGATTTGTTATTGTTGATGAAATTCTTAAAACAATGAGTTTTAAAAATTTTATAGTTAAAGTAATGAAAAATTTAAGTGTGGAGTCCAGTTCTGAATAAAAACATCTCTGAACTTATGCTCTAAGGATGTCAATTTGTGTTGTGTTCTTTATCTTGCCATGCATCAAGTTCATGTGATCTGGCATTAAGAGAGAAATGAAATGTTCCATCCTCCATGCTAACGTTCCATCCTCCATCTTAGTAAAAATTAGATTTTGAGAAAACTTTGTTTGTGAGGAAAGAAAGGTAATCGCACATGCTATTTAGAGATTAGATTGAATTTTGAAATTCAATATTCCACCAAACAAGAGCTCACGGGTGTCGATAAAGGAAAGTCTTCTTTAGATAAATTCTATGGTCTTTGTCCATCAATATTTTAGTATTTATTCTTTGTAAATTTATTTATTATTATAGTTAAGTTTTTAGTGTTGGTTTAATGTCATGCATTCGGTTGAATGCTATAAGCTCAATGTTTAAATATCTAAAAATTAGAATCTGGGATATTTTATAAAATTGGTCATTATAATAGTCACTATTTGAAAAAATTAGTCTAACATCAATATTGTCTTTTGTTTCAAGTCAATTAGAGTCATCAATGTTTGTAATTGTCAATACATTAGTGACAAATATAATTGTACATGTCAAAAAAACTTTTTTATATATATCATCATTGTGGTTAAAGGTTGTTAAAATTTTATTCCAAAGTGTCAAAGTAGAATCTATCATAAAAAGAGTTAAAATTTGTGAAGTCATTTTGTAAAGAGTCGAAGTTAAATGTTTGTAAAAATATATTTTTTTCCTTATGGACTCTTTTTATATGGTATATGACGTTCGACCGAGGTATGAAAAATCTAGCTTCATGACCACATCCATCTGAACTAGCAACAAGACACCGGAGACAGGAGGCAACAGAGGTTGTAGGTCAATCAATGACCTCTCATCATTCACCTACAATGGGGCTGCATATCAGCTTTGGTGGCACATTTTGTGGTGTGATTTTACTTTCAATATTTTATTTATAGTTGTGTGTGGTGTGCTCTAGTCTTGTAGTGTTCCTGACAGAATAAGTGGAAATTTCAAATTGTGGGGGAGAACATGACACCAATGTTTTATTTTTGTTTCCAATTTTAGTTTTTTTCTATGGGCATCAGAATTCAACATAATTTTCCTATGTTATTCCTTGAGGTGAAATGTGATGAGGGCTAATGATAGTACTTAGCACATTATGATGTGGTTCTATATTAACCACTTAAAAACCTTCATTTGTGGTTTATGGTAAAAAAAATAGCAAAACCCCCATTCTTGGTTATTAGTAAACCATTCTTAAAACCATCACTTTGTGGTTTGTTGTAAACCAATTGAAAAATCAACATTCTCCATTTTTGGTCAACCATTTGAAAATCCATCATTGAGGTTTGTGATCATTCTCTGAAAATCACCAGATCATGAGTAGGTGCAAGTACAAAGGTAGGTTTTCCCCATGTTTGTACTAAGGGTGGGAATGTTAGGAAATTATTCATATTAGTGCTCCATTATATTATGTGGCTAGAATGTTATGCTCGTATTTAGTGTATTTGTTATGAGTTTTTGAACAAATCGTCTATAACAAATATGTGGTCGAATCTAATCAATCTCACGTAATTATCCCTGTGAGATAATTGTGGTTAGAGTTGTTATAGATACTTCCTATTATTTAGGAAAGTTATTTCCTATATATATACGGATGTATCTGTATTAAAAGAGATCGAATATCAATACAAAGAATATTATATTGTGTGAGAAAAATTCCTTCATTCCGATCCAAATCAATGCCTTTTATATGTGATTATTTTTACATGATGATGAAAATTATATCTGATAGACTGACAATGGCTTTGTTACTTAATGACAGGGGTGTTCAAAAGCACATGTGGGAATCAATTAGACCATGGTCTCACTTTGGTTTGATATGGTTCAGATAATGGTACAGACTACTGGATTGTCAATAATTCTTGGGGAGGCATATGGGGAGAGAAGGGATACATTAGACTTCAAAGAAACATAAAAACCAACACGGTATGTTTGGAATTGCCATGAGAGCATCTTACCCCATAAAAAGGGTGCAAATCCTCCGAGCCCATGTCCTTCTCCCCCCTCCCCTATTAAGCCTCCGAACATGTGTGATAATTATTATTCCTACCCAGAGAGTAATATTTGCTATTATGTCTTGGACTTTGGTTCCTCATGTTATGTATGGGGTTGTTGCCCTCTAGATTTGGCTACCATTCGCTAAGCCGATCACTATAGTTTCTACCCGAGCACTTTCGCGTTTGCAATGTGGAAGATGGTACATGTAACAAGGTCATTTCCTTGCTCTCTCTCGAATCCTTTTTTGTCTCTTTGTTTTGTATGGGATTTTTCTTAGTCTTTGAGCAAGTTTGGCTAGATTCTTTTTAATTTTTGTGTTTTGAAGGCAATGTGATCAGTCCCTTGCACTCTTTATAATATGTGTTATTCTTGATAAATATTAGATACAATTAATTGTTGTTTTTGGTAAAGTGTGGAAAATTTCCAAGGAAGATGAAAATCTAATGGGTATCATTCTAACACTGTATTATTATTTCATATTTTTAATTTTTTTGGTTGTACTTTCTTTGAATTGTATTGAGTTTGTTTAAAGGACATGGTTGAAAATATAAATATATTATAGGAAATGAACTCAGTTCTTCACTTTTTTGAGATCAAGCTTGTACTATAGTTTTTGTTTGTACCTTTATTTTGTCTTGTTTAATTTTGAATTTTGAATGAAGTTATTAGCCGCTTCTCATAATTTTGAATTCTTTTCATGACAATGGGTTTAAATCTAATGGGAATTAATCTCATGATGTTTTAAATGAAATGGATTTAGATCCCTTATTTTTGAGATTTATTTGCATTTTAGTTTCTTTTACCTTTTTTTTGTTATTAATGTTTTTTTTTCAAAGCTTTGAAAGAAATGGATCAAAATCTAACTCTTATCTTTCTTAAGAATTGTTGAAAGGAAAAGCAATGGTTTCAGTTTCCTAGAATTTTATTTTAATCTGTAAATGAATGGTTGTGGGGGAAGCTGACTCAAACCTGTGACCTAAAATAGACAATGGTTTAAGGTTTGTTGTATCCATGTTGGTTTCACCATTAACATTGAAAGAGTGTTTCAACTTTAATTTGATTATGATGAATGTTCTTTATTGTGTGGCCAAAAGAGTGATAAGAAGAGTCCATTTAGAGTAAAGATGTAAGAAAAACCCTAAGTTCTTTTATATTTCGGTAGTTTCTCCTTTGAAAACTATAATTATTGGTACCTTGTTGGTGCTTTCTACACATCTTGAGAAACATGGGGTTCAAATTGTATGTGTTACCATGATCAGTTACTCTACATTGTGCTGATTTTCTATTATTTTCTGTTCATTGTTTTGAATTTTCTCACATCTAAGGAGGGCAGAAAGCATCACATGTCAAATGATATAGTTCAGGGATCTAGAAGACTATAAACTAAATAGTTTCCCAAAATAAAAATTAAGAGAAAGAACCTCAAAGTAGCACTAGAAAGCAAATGGGTCACTTGAAGGTAGTGGTGGAGAGAAGGTGTTAATATTGTGTGTCAAGGTTTAACAACATTTATGCACCCTTTTGTATTTTATCATTGTATTTCAAGGGTTAACAATATTTAGGAACCCTTTTGTATTTTATCTTATTTGATATTAATAAAATGTTTTTGGACCCATTTGTTGGGCACAAAATTTAAATAAAATTGTTTTTAATTTATAATATTAATTACAACCCACTTTGACATCATAGACAATATGTAGTCATTGATTGCACTATATGATATTTGGTTATAATTTATTCTTGAAATTCAATTTTTCATTCTTTAAATTCAAATCCTCTCTAGAGAGACAATAAAAATTGAAATTAGTATTGTCTATAAAGACACAAAAATTTTGTATTATGTATTGTCTCTAGGAAGACAATATTTATATTGTCTCTCAAGAGACAAAATATTTATCAATTAGTATTTGTCTATGGAGAGGCAATATTAGAGACACCTTCTTTGAGAGACAATATAAAACTTTTGTATTGTCTCTATTTGAGACAATTTGGTCAAGTATTGTCTCTATTATTGTCTAAAAACACCCCCCTTTGTAGTAGTGTCATGCAAAAATGTCATCTTTTTAGTAGTTGGGTGTGTATATTTTTTTTTGAATATTCAACCTTTATTACATATATTTTAAAAATTATAATACTATTTCCTTGTAACACATAGGGTCTTAATAATGTTAGTTTCATTGGATAGAGTGGATTTTATATTGTTCTTATTTTTATATACATTGCCTTCTCTGACAGGCCATCCTAAATTCAAACTAATGAATTTTAGCTATATCTTTATTTGGAAAGTAAATCGACTATCAAAGTTAGTATGTAGACCAATTTTCTCTAATGGCAAGAACTTAGTCCTCCCATTATAGGAAGAGAAATGTTTTTCTTTCTTTGTAGTGCTTAGTAAAGCTACTTGCATCCCGACCATGCTCTACATTGATAATAAGTTACTTTAAGGTTTCGAAGGCTTACAATAAGATGATCATGGTTGTAAATTTTTCCATGAGCCTTAATTAGCATTTAAATTCAAATTTATGTAAATGATGTTCACATTTATCCCCCAAATTTCTTGTCTTGTTGGAAATTTATAATGTTCATTAATAAGTTCTAACTCTAGGCAATTCAAATTTATGTAAAATATATTCACATTTATTGTGAATATTGTCTCCTCCAAATTCTTGTGCCTTGTTGGAAATTTCCAATCTTCATTGACAAGTTCTAACTTTATGCAATTCAACTTTATGTAAAATATATTCACAATTATGGCTAATGGTGATAGGTAATAGTGTAAGGGTTCACACTATTTCGATAATAACATGAAATAAATATTTAAAATATTTTTCAAAAATTATTTCATCTCACTTTTCATTATTATTTGATTGAATTATACTACTAGTAATCATACATGGAGTGTATGACAAAAACCCCAAAGGGGGTGGACTGAACGATTGAAAATTGAGGAAGCAAAAAAGAGGGACAATATGAGGGGAAATTGAAAAGGGTTTAAGGGCTCATGTGAAGGGAATTTTGTTCCACTATATCATCTATTTGTTGAGTGCATGATTAACGTCATTATGAATTACATTTAAAGGTGACAAACAAAAAAATGGGAAAAACCAAAATGTTTCATGTTTTAGTCCCAAGCAAAAAGTGAGAACTAAATATTTAGTGCATGTTCGCACCTTTTCATGAATTAAATAATAATCCCAAAATAAAATCCACTTTCTTTATGAAATATATGTAATACTAGACTTAGGAAAATTCATAGTATAAGAGATTCATCTACCATTATTTCATTAATTCAAATATCAATATTGTTACAAAATTAAATGAATTATACCTTAGATTAGGAACTATAATATATATGAATATAGCATGCTTTATATAAATCTCCTCTTGACTACACCCATATGTGGACATCTAGCCATATGTGAGACTATAATTATATGATAGTGTAATGCCCATTAAATACAACCCACTTGAGACCCAAGAACAACCTAGGATTAGTTAGGAAAACTATGGAATATATTTTTTTGTTTAAAAGAGTCTACAACCAGGTAATAAGACAACAATTGTAACTAACTAGTTCCACATAAATTCTAATCCACTAGAATATAATTTTCTTTTATTAACAATTATTAGAGGTCACAAGGTTTAAAATTTAGGGTTAGAAAGTTCAATTAGGGTCAGAGGGTAATTCCTCACCATACCCACTCTCTAACACGATTTAATGATTCAACCTAATTTTTCTCAAAATTAATGAATTGGAAATTTCCCTAAATCATTCCCATATGATAGGAAATTTTGTCACCTTTCCAATGATATAAATAAGTCCTCCTAACTCCTCATATTTCTCAAGTTATGGGCCGGCGGGCCTTGAGGTGAAAATTTTCCCCAAGAGTGGGCCTACGGACCCAGGGGAGAAAATTTTCCCAAGGGGTTTGTAGGCCACGGGGAGAAATATTTCCCCATGGAAGCTCTGCAGGCTATGGGGAGAAATTTTTCGAGAGGAAGAGTCAGGTCGGTGGGTCTCAAGGAGACATTTTTGAAATTTCCCGCATGGGGCGAAAATCCACCTTTGCACCCACCCTCCCGTGAGTCCGCAAGTCCATAAGGGACATGTGGCGCCTCCTAAGCAAATGCAGGGAAAGTTTGGTGGTGGGGATAAAATATTTTTAATGCCCTAAAGGACGGAAAGGGTAAAATTCACCTGTGCCTCTGCTGACATCTCGCGATGTCACATGGCAACCTGGTTGGATGCCATGATATAGCCTATAATCTACCATGAATAACCCAAGCACTTTGGCACATCACCCAGCCTAAGTTGAGAACTCACCCAAAGCTCACAATGATACTAGGTCCCTCTTTAGAGTTAATTTTGTAGGATGTTAGTGTGAAGAAGATAAAGCATATATAGATCCATAGCTAAACATATTTTATAGTGCATAACCTGATCTAGATGTTAAAGAATCATCAATTAACCATAAAAGATCAAGTTACATGCATGTTTAACACCATTATCCATCAAACATAGTCTCATACATTAAACAAAATAAATCATAGAAGCTTCTTACATTACATAGTGTTACTTTAAGTCATGCGTGCATGAGATCTAACATCATAACTCTATAATAACTAATCTTAGTGTCTCTCTACATATACCTTTGTGTATCACTATATGTATATACATATATCTTGCTACACTACATAATTACATACTTATATGGGTGGGGACTTCCCCTTCACCGCCCATGCACTTCTAAAAATAGGTCATATGTGCATAATAGCCATGTACCTTTACGATAACATGCATACATGCAAGTGCACCTAATAATAAACATCTATAGTTAACAAGAAGAAGCAATCCTATTATTAGCTTAACCTATACATGGCACTTCCCAACCACCTATTCCCAAAATACCATTTGTGTGTCACACAAGTCTCAATCTCGATGTATGTTCCTCATGATATCCCCATAAAAATTCTGTAGCAAAAAAATGGTTAAGTCCCAAACCAACTATTCTGTTGGTACCCAAATTGATTCTCCATCAAATTCTAAGAAACATAAATAGTTCGACAGAAACTTAGAGACATATTAGATCATGATGAGTCATTTTTGTAGCTAGGGATGAGATCTAACTAGCCCTTTATCACTCAAATGTGGAGAAATGGATAGCACCCTTAAGAGGATTTGATCTATCCTCACTATTTTAGGTTGTGCCTTTCAACCAAGGTAAGAGAACCTACTTTGTAACCTTTTGTTTATTGAAGAACAATGATAAATACTTCTTTTCCATAGATTTTATAAAGGATATCTTAGGAAAATATTATCAACACACCAAATTTGACTCTCACAAATTGTGACGTCCAGATCATGGAGATATTTTCACAACAAGGAAAATGTTCCTAAAGACATTTGAGACCCTGATTGGTTCTGCATGTTTTGGTAACAGAGACTATGCATTTTTATGCACATAGGAAAAATAGGGGTAGTACAGGTAGGACTAATTTTTTTGAATGAATCTTTGGTGGGAGGTAGGGTAGGGTGAACCTTTCACGAGATCCTTGAGGAACCTTAAAAAGGGAAGGTTAAACCAACAGAATGCCATGAGAATAGCTAAAATGTTTCTTTAACTAGAATATGTGCTTCAATGGAGGCCCAAATTAACACTCTTTCACACAATCTTTGAGATTCTATCACAAAGGATCGAGTTAGAAAATCCAACAAAGCATCAAGATCTAAGCCAAATCATGCCTAAGGTACACCCAAAGGCTTATAGACAATCTTTGTCAACAAATGAAAGAAAAGTGATTTTAAATCATTTATTCCAATCCCAAATGAAAGCTCTTCTGAGAAATGGAATTGTAGATGCCACTAAACTATCATAAGGATTGAGGCCTGTGTGATTGGGTCAGATTTTAATACAAGATTGCAATAGAAATAGGAGAAACTACTTGCATACATTCAGAAATAAAACCAACACATTTTTCTCAAGACAACATAGAAAAACTCAAATTTGATTAAATCTATTAGCAGGGAAAGTTTCTAGAACAGTCTTAGAGCTTGTCAATGGTTGTACACTTGCAACCACCTTGACACAATAAAACTTAATATAAAAAGAGATAACCTAGTTTCTCAGATGGATTCTCAAAAGATAGGCTTAGTCAAATTTTCCTCTTGGGAATTTTCTTTGACCTCTAACACTCTAACATCCAACTTCCAACCCTTTTGCACGAAAAATTTGTGCCATTTATAACATTTACAACAAATCCCCTTCTCCCCAAAAGACAAAAATGTTTAATGCACCAGTGCTCGCCATGATTCTTTCGTGATTCTCAGAATCAGATCTACAAAAGTCTTTAGGTGCTTGAGGGGGAAGATCTCATTGGATATCTCCCTCATTCACTTATTTCCTCAAGAAACTCAATATTTCTTTGAATTTTCCAACCACTTCCACCCCTAATCTATCAAATTTGGCTCCTTGCGTGCTTGGGAGAATAAAAATGGAAAATCCGATCGGGCATGAAATTCAAATCATTTTAATGGAAAAAGACATCCTCCAGATCTCCCCACAAAACTTAGATATCAAAATTAACTCCCCTCTCTATTTAGCATGTAGAAAAGACCAA
This sequence comes from Taxus wallichiana var. yunnanensis, assembly GCA_018340775.1. Taxonomy (NCBI): domain Eukaryota; kingdom Viridiplantae; phylum Streptophyta; class Pinopsida; order Cupressales; family Taxaceae; genus Taxus; species Taxus wallichiana. The sequence goes on along the minus strand of CM031237.1, from coordinate 280,319,784 downwards.
GAAATCATGGAGGCATCCTTATGAGGATTTGATTTGATCCTCACTATTTTAGGTTGTGCCTTTCAACCAAGGTAAGAGAACCTACTTTGTAACCTTTTGTTTATTGAAGAACAATGATAAATACTTCTTTTCCATAGATTTTATAAAGGATACCTTAGGAAAATATGATCAACACACCAAATTTGACTCTCACAAATTGTCACATCTAGATCATGGAGATATTTTCACAACAACAAAAAGGTTACTAAAGACATTTGAGACCCTGATTGGTTCTGCATGTTTTGGTAACAGAGACTATGCATTTTTATGCACATAGGAAAAATAGGGGTAGTACAGGTAGGACTAGTTTTTTTTTGAATGAATCTTTGGTGGGAGGTAGGGTAGGGTGAACCTTTCACCAGATCCTTGAGGAACCTTAAAAAAGGGAAGGTTAAACCAACGAGAATGCCGCAGAATAGCTAAAAATGTTTCTTTAACTAGAATATGTGCTTCAATGGAGGCCCAAATTAACACTCTTTCACAAAATCTTTGAGATTCTATCACAAAGGATCGAGTTAGAAAATCCAACAAAGCATCAAGATCTAACCCAAATCACGCCTAAGGTACACCAAAAGGCTTACAGACAATCTTTGTCAACAAATGAAAGAAAAGTGATTTTAAATCATTTATTCCAATCCCAAATGAAAGCTCTTCTTGGAAATGGATTTGTAGATGCCACTAAACTGTCATAAGGATTGAGACCTGTGTGATTGGGTCAAATTTTAATACAAGATTGCAATAGAAAAAGGAGAAACTACTTACATACATTTAGAAATAAAACCAACACATTTTCTCAAGACAACACAGAAAAACTCAAATTTGATTAAATCTATTAGCAGGGAAATTTTCTAGAACAGTCTTAGAGCTTGTCAATGGTTGTACACTTGCAACCACCTTGACACAATAAAACTTAATACAAAAAGAGATAACCTAGTTTCTCAGATGGATTCTCAAAAGACGGGCTTAGTCAAATTTTCCTCTTGGGAATTTTCTTTGACCTCTAACACTCGACATCCAACGTCCAACCCTTTTGCATGAAAAATTTGTGCCATTTATAAAATTTACAACAAATCCCATTATCCCCAAAAGACAAAAACATTTAATGCACCAATGCTCGCCATGATTCTTTTGTGATTCTCAGAATCAGATTTGTAAAAAGTCTCCAGGTGCTCGAGGGGGAGATCTCATTAGATATCTCCTGCATTCTCTTATTTCCTCAAGTAAATCATTCTTTCTTTGAATTTTCCAACCACTTCCACCCCTAATCTATCAAATCTAGTTCCTTGCATGCTTGGGAGAAGAAAAATGAAAATTCCGATCGGGCATGAAATTCATATCATTTTAATGGAAAAAGACATCCTCCAGATCTCCCCACCAAACTTAGATATCAACATTAACTCCCCTATCTATTTGGCATGTAGAAAAGACCAAGAAATCATGGAGACTCCCACTTCTAGAAGTGTTTGAGGAAAAATGGGGGAAAATAAGATTCAGAATTTCATTTGTCATTGATTTTAACTTTGAATTTGGGTCGTCCACATGGAAGATTCAAACTTAAAAACAAACATGGGGGCTTCCTTTGAATTTTTAAATTTTTTGGAAAAATGGAAAAAAATTCTATTTTTCTCAGACCTCCACCTTTAGGAAACAAGCCGACATTTGTCCAAATATGATTTGATTGGAACCGCGGCCAAATTATACCACTTTACTCTCTTTTGGAAAAGGGAAAATTTTCCAAGTTTTCCCGTAGCTCCACCCTTGGGAAATGATCCTGACACGTGTCCAAATGTGATTCGAGCAGACCCATGCTTCCCTTTTTACTTTTGACTCTTTTCTCCCAAAAGGAATTTTTTCCAAAATTCCCCAAGAGTCCACACCTCCGCCATTGACCGAGGGTAAAACATTGACTTTTTCCCTCATCGGGCCTGCAGGCCATTTTGATATTTTAATCCTTAAGAGGAAAAAAATCCAAGGTACCTCCAATGGTCCGCCTCCCCACCTCTTTGAATTTTCAATGTTCCATGTGTCACCATGGTGCACCTTGAGGCGGTCCCAAAAATTTGATACCTTTAATGAGCGCAAGCTTGCCACATTTCTGTTTTGGCAAAGTTTGCATGAATTCTTGAAGCATAGCGGAAAGCACCACGTGTCATCCTCTCAGGTAGTCTCCTTTTGGCCATTGAAAATTCTAAGCAAAATGTAAAGTGAGCGGAGGCCTCTACGTGTCCTCATGGTGCTTCTTTAAAATGAAACTCAAGGGTTGGTCTCTAAACATGCACAGTTCCTCCACATGTCCCAGACGCGTCCAAAACTCTTTGAAAAATACTAACTATGGAAAGACGTGGCGGAAGCCTCCACGTGTCTCCATGGCATTATTTCACAATGGTTCCCAAAGTAGAGATCTTGAATGAGTGTGGGCTTGCCATGTGTCCTTGTTTTCGCCATATTGTTTTAGCTGTATAAATTTTTTCTAAGTCTGGGTAAAGTAGTGGAAGCCTCCATGTGTCCTCTTGGCACTATTCCAGAGCCAAACCAAAAATGTTGATCTTCAAACGACGGTCGTTCCTCCACGTGGACACATTTTTGAGTTGAGGATTTTCATAGATTGTTTTAAATATTTAAGCCGACTCCACGCCTAATAAAAAGGTGCCACATCCTGTAGATGCAAGGATGCAAATTTGACTGGGAGAAATGCCCGTCAAATCGTAAAATATAGAAAAATGATCATTTGAGCCTAGGAATGAAATTTTCTTCAAGGACAAAAAGTTTAGAAATGTTACAAGGCTCAAATACGTTCTTCAGGGACACATCAATTCATTATTTTTGAAGTATCTAGATAAAAACGTCACAGACAACAAATACCAACTGTGGGAAATAGAGAGAATGGGAAAATGTGAGTCTTTAAAGGAACAGAGCATGGGAGACTCAAAACATAGACCTTTCCAGTGGAACAAAGAAATGAGAAGAAAAACATGGACCTATACATGATATTTGACCTAAGAGCTGACTAAAAATAGTAACGAAGACTGACCAAGTAGAACATGGGGAAGGAGAAAATGAAAAAGGCTGTAAATGAATAAATTTTCAAAGGCACAAATAGGGGGAGACTATTCTAAGAACCAACAATGGCTCGACTCGGGGATGGGCACTCCCTATAAGTGCCAAAAGAACAATGGTAGAACAAGTGCCAAAAATATACATTGGGTGATAGAGTCGGTTTGTAGGGTAGAGAAACAAATACATCTTCAAAAATAAATAGAGAAACTAGCAAAATAGGTCACCAAGGACTAGAACGAGTAAAAACACAACAGACATGGAACAAACAATAAACTATACACTCGTACACAAGATTTTCTACTCAATTCAAAGAAAAAAATCAAGGAAAATCTTCAAGCACTTTCCATCCTCAATATGACCATGCCAAGAGGTTCAATATGCTTTCATTAATTGGAAATATACCTCCTTTTCTTCTTTGTTCGGTTTGTAAACGACCATTTTCTCTGAAGCTCCTTCATTATGTTTAAGTCAAATTCTATAACATTTTTAAAGGCTGGATCATAGACTAAATTCCTAGAAAAAATAGCATACTTAGGAGCCTTTTTTCAATACTTTCATACCGCATGAAATCCACAAAATTCACAAAGTTGTTAAGATCAGCATCAACCTTAAAACTTCATAAGATGCATTGCTTGGGTCTTCAATTAGGTACAACATCTTCTTTTCTCCATATAATTTCATCAAGTTGCTTTCAATAGGGATAGTGGCATAAGACATGTGCATTTGCACACTACCACCAACACTTTCTTCCCACTTTCTTGACAGTAGCATCCCCCACTTGGTAGGGCAGTCAATAATGACTACATCAAGCTTTAAGTTTCTTCCTGGATAAGATGCAAGTTGCACAACTAGATATTTGACACATCCCACAACTGACACCTCTCTAGAGTCCATGACAGTGCACTTCCCATATGCTATTGTCACTTTGATACCTAATTCATTCATGACCTCAAGAAGCATGACATTACATAAAGCTCCAGAGTCAAACATATAGTTATGTGTGACTTGTCTTTGATAACTGGGGTAGTGAAGAATGGATCCACATTTAGGTGGGATTTAACAAAATAAGTTCCTAAATAAAACTCAAGTGGTCCCCCCAGCTCTTCCAAAACTTGTGGCTTTTCCAACTCAACAACAATAAGGGGAATCTCAACCTTTTTACATCTCTACCTTTCACAATCTCTTCATCTTTGAATCCTAAATATTCAAAATCCTCTTCTTTGCTTGCTCGGGGATCCTAAGTAGTTCAACAATTGGGACTGGAATTTTGATTTGACTCAAAACTTGGGCTAAGTCATATGGAACAAATTTGGGTAAAGTAGCATTAGCAGAAATATTGGAAAATTCATCAGATGGAATAGGATTCTTTTCGGTTTGAGCATGGGGAGGAACACAATTTTTTCTTAGGGAGACAAGCTCTCTCTACCAAAAGCATTTTTCTTTGGGGTTTCTTTTATAAGAAATTGAAATTTTGACTTGGCTTGTGGCCCCTTGGCAGCTTTACTTCTAGTATTGTGCTCCTTTTCTTAGACAACTACAACATTCATTAATAGTTTCCTATCTTCTTCTGAAGGAACTCCTCGATCATACCTTTCAATCATTAATGCCCTCAAGTATTCAAAATCATTAGTGGGAAATTCAAAATCTTGTACAGTTTCTACTTCTAAAGTATGAGAGGGAGGAAGAAGGGGTACCCAGTGGATAATATCCAAAAAAAGTAGCAGTTCTAGCACCTATTACCTTAGTTGAAGTTGCTTCCCTTGGTGAACTCGCAGGATCTCCATCATGCAGGCATCATCATCAATTTCATCATTTTCTTCTTCTTATTTCTGATCTTCTTCACAAGGAGCATGGGGCATGAAACATTTTTCACACCAATCAATGACCTTTGTTTCTTCCACAACAACTCTAGCAACCAAAGGATCAGGTACCATTCTATTTTCTCTACCTTGGGGCTGCCTATTTCCAAATCCAATAGGTCCTTTGCCTCTATCATCAGTTCTTTGATGATTTATAAATCTATCTTGGCCTTGTTTCTTGTGTTGTCCTTGTGAACTCTTCCCAACTCCTTTCTCAGCTCGAGCTAGCTTGTAGGAAATTTCTTTGACAGCGCGTCCCAATTTTTTCACAGCCTCTTCCAAATTTGTAACCTTGCTTGTTTGGGGTTTCTTTGAGTTAAGAAACTTTACACCTTCCCTCTTTGGAGGTTTCTGTATGATAGAAAAGTGACATGTGAGCATGAGAATATATAAGTAGCTCTTCTTTGTACCTAACCTCTCGAGGTCATACCGAGACATTTGGTGAAATGGAATATATGTGGATACGAGAAAAACTAGTTGGTAATCTTATATCCTCATCATGCAATAATGGAATCTACGAATCTAAGAAAAAGAAGGCTCTCCTAACCTGAATTGGTGTAATGGACCGTTTAGATATAATAGATGCTCGGAGGCTCCAATCGGTGTCGAGCTCTTCGAGATCCTATCTATTGGCATTGGATACGTGGAAAATGACAAGTGGGTGTTTTGTGTATATTTCTAGACAAGGTCATGGAAAATGGTAATGAGAGGTGTAGTGGATTTATAATAAACTATGGGTGGTTTTCTGGTCTAGCCTAGAAAGTGTTGGATTGATTGGCTTCTACGTTTAATCCTCGAAAATTGTGTTATGATATATCGGTGGGAGTGGTGAGGATCTAAATACCAAAGCATTCATAAACCAGTGTCAATACTTAATCGACTTTTAGGCTCATTGGGTTATGGGACCTAGGGATCATAACCATGAGTTCATGGTTATTGTGGACCTGTTATGGTCATAAGAAGAATCGAGTCTCTTCTTCCTACAATCCAATGGTCATAAGCCTTTTCAACTTCTATGTTTAACACTAGGAGTTGTGTGATCTTCTCGTAATACCTTACGAGTGTTCTGACAAGTTGTATATGTAACCATGTTTATATGTCAATTAGAAGGACCCCTGTATATAGATGCGGAACTAACCGATCACAGCCAAATGTTTTTTCTCTTTCGGGTTCTTGTATAGTCATGCGGATATCCTATCAAGGTAATCTATAATTGGGCTGATTTGACCAGAATGTGTACGCTTTGACATCTGCAATATTCAATTGTCTTAGTTGTTCACTAATTACTTGTGGGTTTATTTTTGTTTTAAAGACCTCAATCCTAAGCCCTTGATCTATATCCGATAATGTTGTGAAGGGATTTAGATGAGATACTACCAGTTTGAGCATGTATTCCCTCGGCTCTTTGGGTCCCGTAATTGTCATACAAGAGATGATTCAACTTTAACAGAAACAAGTAAACTAAATATAAAATATATATCCACATTATGCTTATATTTCTTTTGTTTATGTGTTTTCAATGATGTATGTTTGAACAAAATTAAAACAAGCAAGGTAGCCTAATATAGCTATTCACATATGCAGTTGTGAATTTATCCTAAATATTCAAATAACTAGCTAGTTTTAATAGAAAGACTTCCAATCCTACCTCATAAGTGAGGAATGAACCATATTTTCTCAGAATCTATCATTCCCCACAGCTTCTCTGACAATATCGAAAAGTGAGATTTAATTGAAATGAAATAATTTACTACTCTATTTGATATATTGTAACTACAACTTTGATAGTTGAAACCTGGAGTTTACTGATCAGTGGTAAATCTAGTTGTTTTGTGACTTTTTCCCATCAGTGTGATCTTCTCGTTCCTTCGTGTTCTTGTGAATCCAGAAAAGTGTGAGTGTGATAGCGTCAATAGAAGAAGATACTCAAACAATGACATCTTTGGATATAAACCAAATACAATGCAAGTAAGAGAGGGATAGTGCAAGTGAACAGAGCTTGACTATGTGATTCCTAGTAGGATTTATTGTGGGAATACAATGCAAAATACCAAGAATTTTGGGATCTATCTCTTGTGACAAAACAAAACCTACAACTTCTAAGATTATCAAATGGATTCTAATGTAACAATGAAACTACCTTATGCTAAACTTATTGTATGGGACAACAATGAAGTAAGATGAAAGCAAGAAGATCAAATGATCTCTAAAGTAGAAAGGAGAAGCTAATAATTCATGCAAAATATAAAACTATTGAAACTCATGCAAGAACTTCAAACAAACTGAATAATCAAACACAGAAGGAGAGGGGCCATTTGCTTGTGGACAAGCTAGGTATTTATAGCATTTGGATTTACTAGAGGGTAAGTCTAAATTGATCTCTTCTAATATAAACAAAGGGAAAACACTATTTACCAGGTGGCCAAAACATAAATGCAAGCTTTAGTGGTTGAGGAATGTGGGTGAAATTTGAATTTTTACATTTGAAGAAATTGTCAAAATGTTCTAAAAAAAAAGCACATGACCGCCACCCTGTGCGGGCGGCGATTCTGAGGATAACCGCCCTATGCGGGATGTCGGTTATAGGACCACTCCTTTGTCCTAGGTGGTGGTCACGGGACCGCCGCCCAGGCAAGGTGGCGGTTCTGTAACTTAAAGCCAAAATGCAAGAAAAAAGGGGCAGAAGTTAGAACAAAACATGCAAAAGCTAGACAAGGCTTTCTAGGATGCACATGTACACTTGGCAAGATTTTTGGATTTTGAACACCTTGCAAAGAGATCTGAATCATCATTGGGGTTTCCGTAACCTCTTTTTAGTAGTATAGTACCTACATTTTTGGGTACGTACATATTTCTCCCTCAGAGAAGCATTTTAGCCATGAAGAGGTGTAAAATGGTGGGTTCGAGTATGGAGGTCCCAAAATAAGGAGTTAGAAGCTATATACGACACATCCATGTGTCGAAATGTCACCATCAAAATTCCCACTACCTGCAAAATGAAAAGAGGACTTAAGTGCAGATAGATAAAATAAATATAAAAAATAAAACTAAATTAATATGAAATGAGGACTTACCATTTGTGTGGGGATTAGAACTTACCTCCGTTGATGCTCCAACTCGCATAACAACACACAAAATTAAATTATAATACTATATATATATTTAAAATGAGGTCATTTTACTATTCATTTACGCATGTCGATTTGGTGGTTTTTGAGCTCTGGGACCCATGGTGACCATTTTCAATGTGAGTACAGTCAAAACATTTGTTGTGAGATCATGATCATGCCTCGAGGGCAGGACATCGAGCCACGAAGCCTTAGGTTAGTTCTTCTCATTTTATCATATTTAAACCTAAAATATAGAAATGTTGAGAAGTTTGTCCTGGGGAGATTAGTTTTGAAAATGTTAGTCTTAAATGAGTCCTTAGGGGGGGTGCCCATAGGGTAGGCCTTTATTTCAGTCAAAATGGTGTATTTTTTCTTTTTAAACTCCTTTTAGGGCTTTTGAGCCGTTTGGCGATTTGGGACGGGACTTCCACCCTACATAGGGTGGTGGTTATGATACCGCCACTTCATAAGGAGGCAATTACATGACCACCACCTCGGAAGGTGGCGGTTAGGAACCGCGCTCTGCATAGGGTGGTGGTTTGGACCGAGAATGCTAAAAAGATGATTTTTTAACTTGTTGGTCATCAAAAAGGACTTGAAGAAGAACAACAGTCAGGGGACAAGAAGCCCCTCCTCTTTGTGGGAGAGGTTCCCTTATTCAAAAGAAAAACTTATTTACATATGTACAAAACATTGTTTTCCTAAGGAACTTGGATATCATGAAAGCACTTTTTCTAATAGATCATCAATCACAAAAGTACAGAGGAATGAAGATGTGGAAATGAGCAAAAGAGCATTCTCTAGAATTATAGATGACAAAATAATTCCTTACGCATGCCAGAATATAATGATTTGGAATGAGATCATTTGTATTCAAATGAGTGAGATGCAATTTGAAAAGACACATAGTTCCATAAATAACATCTACAAGAATACAAAGCTTCTTAGTATAATGCGAGACAAATGATCTAACAATGTTAAATAGATAGCTTGCGAATAAAAAGAATCAGATCGAACAAAGAAAGAAGATCCTTTTGTATTGATTGCTTTATGATTTATTACACTTTCAAAAATATGCCAAGTTCCCCCCCTTCAAAATGGCGAAGAGAGGCCATTATATAACTTTACAAATCAGTTACGCTTGGTAACTACCTCTTTTAAAATAGTGATTAGTTAAAGAGCTGCTTAATGCAGAACCCCAACTAATTATAACAAATCCGAGGTGAGGAAAGAAAGAAGAGAGAAAAGTTAGGAGAAGAAGACAAGTGTTCATGACTGAGGAGGGCCCACTGATTTGAGGATTCAGCTGTCTAAACCTTTTTAACGCCTCTGCTATTTCTCTTCCACATGGGACCGACATGTTGGCAGTGGACTGAGTCCAAAATATGAGGCACTTCTCCATCTCTTTGTCAAATTTGACGTGTGTATGATACTCTTTATTTTCTTCTTCAATAGTGGACTGGAGAGAGCATATTTCCTTCATCTTTTCTTTGGAGACAAAATCCTCTTTGAACAAGTTATCTTTGACAAAAACTCTGAACTGAGCTTTGATTTCTTGTAAAGAGAGGGGCACACCAGAGGTCTCATCATGGAGATGGCAATGTATATCCTTGAAGGTAGATACAACCAAAGTCTTGAAGGCCTCACCCTTCTGCCAGCTATTTCTCAATTCTCCCAAAGCTTCTTCTAGCACCTTGATTTTCCATTCCATGTTGTATACCCATGATTTTGACAAGTTATCTTTTACATCATCGAAGACTTTGCTTGCCATTAAAATATTCTCATCAGCCTGTCCCATAAGGTGAAGGTCTACTATACAGACTACTCCGAGTTTGAGCTCTTTATCTATATTTCCAATAGTGGAGGAGAGTTTTTGTTGTAGATTATTTACCTTCTCATTGAGTTTGAAGGCTTCACTAATGAAATTCAACCCTGCAATGAGCATATCATCCACCATGGCCTCCATAGCCCTTCCATAGATGGAATACTTGTGTATATCTTTGATACTCTGCACTTCATCTTGGCTAAGAATCACAGGTGGTGGAAGAGTAGTCAGTGGGGTAGGATCTAAAACTTTATCCTTGGACAACAGTGACTTGATGAAACCTATAAGAACCTGAGCCTACTCCTCCAGTTGCTCTATGGTTTGTTGCCCTTTCTCCACTCTCCCAATGACCCTGGTGACTGTTTCTTGGAGATTGTGAATCTCACCTTTAGGGGTAGACTCTCCCATAGGGATCCTCGAGAGCTCAAGATCAGATGCTTGCAAATCATGCTCTGGCTTGTCTACTTTGGGCTTGGCTATCTCTAGGAATTGCTGGCCCTGAGCATCAGATACTATTCTAGAGGTAGTCCTAGCCTTCTTGGTGGGAGTAGGAGGAGTAGTGCCTAATAAGGCCGCCACAACATCAAAATTGGGTCCTGAGATTCGGGAGGAAGACTTCCTCTTCCTACTATCAACAAAAGGCTGCACCCATGCAAAAGAGGAGGAGGAAGAGGAAGGTGAGGCAAGAGGGCCAAGAGAAAGGGAACTCATGGCACCAAAAGTGTGGATTTCTGTTGCATCTAGTTGAGATATGCGTGGAGCGCTCGGGGCTTCTGGTACAGAGGAGTTAATGGTGCTCAGAAGCTCAGTGCTTTGAACTTCTTTCTCTTTATCCGTTGGGGCTTCTAAAGCACCTATGGAGACTGGCACTTCACTCTCTTCACTTTCACTGAGAACAATAATGTTCTCTAGACCTGAGGGAAACTCTCGAATGCTTTACCATGGGATCTCCTTCAATAGGATCCTTCTTGACTTCTTTGACTTTTTTCTAATATACTTGAGTGGAAGAAGGAGTGGAGGATGTAGGACCTTTAGTTGATGAGGTAGGAGGAGTCTGCGCAGGTGCTTCTGAACTAGGTGTCAATGCTTCCTTCCTTGGTGTTGAAGTATCCTTGGAGGAGGACTCACCTGAATGCCTTCTAAGCTCATGGACTTTCCTATCAAACTAGATCTTGGTTCTTACTAATACAGGGGCTAAGATTTCAACCAAATCATATTTCTCCTTTACGAACCAATACAAATCCTCCCGAGGAGTGTGTTTGATTATGGTGTCAAACTCATATGAAAACAGATCAGAATTATCATCCTGGAGCCCTTCCGAAACTTGATACAAATTAAGCTCTGAATCGACCAAGAGAAAAATTTCGTAATGTCTCCTTCTTGCCTCAAAATCATTAGCACAGTCAGCCCAATAGTCTTTTCTGTATGCCCTATGATAGTAATTGATTTTGATGTTCTATTCAATAAATTTCTTCAAGTCAAAACAAGTTCTTGGCCTGAAGAAATGGATAGTGATGGGGGCCAGGGCTCTCTCTATGTTCTGTGCATCTAGAGCCATCTTGCAGGTGTAGTTTCCCAAAGATATGGGGAAGTGCAGGCCAGTAATTTTCTTATCCCCCGTAGGTTTTGTGTAACTTGTCTAGTTGCCTGCATTTCTCAATCAAGGCCATTTTATCATTGCAGAACATAGGAAGCTTGATAGGAGTGCTCTCATAGCTTGCAAGCCTTATATAGGATAATTTTCTAAAATATATGAAGTAGGCACCGTAGTGAGATATCAGGTTCATAGCTTCAATAGAAAATCTCCTCTCCGTGTCACTCTCTAGAAGCCTTACAATGTACATGGTGAAAACATCATTCACCCTCTTGAAGTTGCAATTGCTAGTGTCTAGGGTGAATTGAGGGCAGTAGGCATATACAGGGTCACCCTTATGAGCATCAATGTATGTGAATCCAAACCATTGCCTTGAGGCTGCTAGGGTATACATTAGGTATGAAGTCATGTAAAACTTCTTTAATTGTTGTACATTAGACAATTGCTCTGCTAGGTTCATACTAATGATTTCTTGATTGATATTCTGAGTTCCTTCACACACCATGTTGATAAGGGGGCACATCTAGAAATGGAACTTATTTTTAGAGGGTAAACCCATGACTCGAGCTAGTAGGATTATAAAATCGATGACTCCTCATTGAAATCAGCATGAAACAGAACCTTGGATAGAAGGGACGCCACTTTTTCAGGTTTTTATGCCAAGACTTCACCACCTTCGCCTTGTATTTCTCACTGTCCTAGTCGAAGAGAGCTCGTGCACGGTTCCGAGGGATTACTATAGAATTTTCCATCTTCAGAATCCTTAGGGTAGTGCTAATGGTGGCAGCATCGAGCTTGGTAATGAGCTCCCCATGCACATTTTTAGTTCGCTTGAGTCAATATTGAAATGAGCACCGCAGCAGCAGGACCGTATCTATACATTGCACCAATATTGGGAAACTAGAGATGAATTCCAAGCCATTATCATGAATCATTTGTGCCATAGGAGAGGGGTTTGAGTCTGTCATCCTAGTCCAGAAATCCCCGAAGTCAAGGTGGCGAACTTCACTGTCCCCGATATCGGGAACGACAGACTCGAGTGGTGAAACTTGCTCCTGACCTTGAAATTTAATCTTCATGTTGATACCGGCTTGAAAAAACACAGTCACAGACTGAACTCTTGATGGAATTGCAAAGGAATCGGGTATGCACATAGAAATTTTGATTGCGAGGGTATGAACAATTGATAAGAAAGTAGTGTGCAAAAATGCGTAGTGGGGTAGCTTATTAAATAGTTGTTTTAGAGAGAGAAAGGTAATGAATGTGCATTAAATACACATCTACCATCTTGTAAAGAAAGATATTTGGGAAGAGCGTGAAAAATTAGCCCGGATGGCCTTTGGTTCATTTGGGACACATGGGACATGAAAGCGTGATTCAGCCGATACGGGCGACATGGGAAAAGGATGCACAAATGCTTTTGGGACATGAGGGATGAAAGTACGCAGAGTGCGTGATTCGACCGATACAGGTGAAACGTGAACACTGGGTCTGGGTGAACTTGTGTTACTTGGGACCAAAAGTTCCGACGGGCCCGAAATAAATGGACTTTGGGTAAAGCGGTCGATCGACAAACAGGTATCCCGAATGAACTTGGGACATCTGGGACAAAAATGTCGACAAACCCACAAATCACACAAAATGACCCATAAACGTAGATTTTTCCAAACTTTTTGACTTTTCCCTTTACTAAAACAACAGAAAAGGTATTTAACTTAAAAAATTTCAATTTTGAACTTCTCAAAAGGAGGAGAATTTTGAGAGGACAACAGTTGGCTCCTTCTGGGGATGACTTGGCTAAAGTCTAAAGAAATGAGACAAGGCAAGAACTCTTAGAAAATCTTGGGAAAGCACATCAGTGCCTTATCCATTGGGCCACAGAGTCAAAAGTAGATCAATACAAAAGACAACACACCAAAACAAGGAAAAGGAAGGGGAAGACAAACGATGTACAAAATATACAAAGGACTTCCTAATTGCCTATGACTTAAACAATTTCAGGTACTTCCCACTATAAGGAAGTGGGAGAGAAGAAAAATCCATATAATCAAGGTAAAAAGAATTCTCACAAGAAAAGTGCCTGATCTTGAAAGGTCTGAGCCAAAGAGAATCAAACTTGCCATGACTGCCACGAGGTTCGTGTCTTTTATCCCACAAAAAAACAATGTCTCCAACTTTGAAATCCCTGGACCTAGCCTTCTTATAAAACAATACCTTTACTTTCTGTTGGTAAGAAGATATTCTATCAAAGCAACTTTCAACCTGTCTTCATTCAATTTGTAAAGTTACATGATCCTTTTATCTAAAGAATCATTGAAACTTGTGTCTTTAATGGCCTTCATTAGATACAGGGCTAGTAGCTCCACTGTTACTGGCAATTGAGCTTCCACTCCATATACTACCTGAAAAGGAGACATCCCAATGGCTCTTTTAGGTGTGACCCTATCTACCCAAAGAGCATCATAGAGTTTCTTGTGCTAGTTCCTCTGAGATTCATTCACTAATTTCCTTATTATAGCCACCATATTTTTATTGGTTGATTCTGCTTGTCCGTTCCCTTGAGGATAATAATCGAGGAGTGAGCTAGGGAGATGCCATATCCATAACAAAAATCCATCATCTTGGTTGAATAAAAATTTGAAGCATTATCCGTCACAATCTTGTTTGGCACACCATACCTTACCAAGATGTTTTCTTTGATAAAATTACATACTACTTCTGAAGTGGTACTCTTTATTGGAATGGCTTCTACCCACTTAGTAAAATAATCTGTGGTAGTTAATACATGAGTATGACCAGCACTAGAAGAGGGATTAAGTGTTCCAATGAAATATAAACCCCATTGTTGAAAAGGATCTTCGATCACAACTGGTTTAAGGGGCAAAGAAGCCAACTTGGGTTTACCCACGAAGGTCTAACAAGCTTCACATTTATCAATCCACTTTGATGCATCTCTGAACAAGGTAGGCCAATAATATCCTGCATGAAGAATCTTATGAGCAGTGACAGTTGATGAGTAGTGCCCTCCACATGCTTGATTATGAAAATCTGAAAGTAACTTCTTCTGTTGTTCTTTGTCCACACATTTTAGAAATCTTCCATCCAAGCCACACTTAAACAAGGCATTTTCCCACAACACATACTGGGTTGATCTTAGCTTAATAGCTCTCTTCTCCTTGGCAGTCAAATGAGAAGGACATTCTCCATAAGTGAGAAAGTGTGCGATATCTGCATACCATTCATCAATTGAGCCAAGAAATAGAACGGTAGGGAGATCAACTTTATCCTCTGGTAATTTGTGTTTAGCTCCCTCAGCGATGAGTTCACACAGGCCTTTTCCACGAACGAGCTTGGTTGGCCTGATGTCAACGTCATATTCTTGAACCTTGGCCACCTAGTTTCCTCTCTTGGATCCAAACTCCTGCTGTGTGAGAATGGACTTGATGGTTGTATCGGGTACAAATACTGTGGAGTGAGAGTTAAGAATGTAAAATGAAACTGCTGCCTTGTGACTTTAACCATTCATGAAAGCATGTTTCTCCATTATAGTGTATTTTAACTCATGATTTTTCAAAATTTAGCTCATAAATGCAATTGGGAGTTGGTGATTATCATAATCTTCTTGAGTCAAAAAAAATAGCTAAGGCATTATCGTGGCATAACAATAGATAATAAAGTCTTTACTGAAATCTAGACATGCTAAGATGGGAGTCTTAGCAATAGCCCTTTTAATACCTTCAAAGGCTTCTTTACCTTCAGGAGACCAGCCAAATGTCTGTTTTCCCTTCATCATTTGAGAGACATTCAGGGTTAGCTCTGTGAAATCAGGGATGAATCTTCTCAGGAAGTTAATCTTACCAAAGAAAGAATGCACTCCCTTCTTGCTGGTTAGAAGGGGAATTTTCTGAATTGCTTGAACTCACTCAGGATCAATTTTTGTAC
Source organism: Taxus wallichiana var. yunnanensis (assembly GCA_018340775.1). NCBI lineage: Eukaryota > Viridiplantae > Streptophyta > Pinopsida > Cupressales > Taxaceae > Taxus > Taxus wallichiana. The sequence continues at coordinate 280,304,358 of CM031237.1, read as the reverse complement.
CATCTTTGGAAACAACATGCCCTAATAATTTTCCCTCTGTGACACAAAATATAGATTTCTTAGGATTTAAATAGATCCTATGTTCTCTACATTTCAAAAGAACTATTTCTAGATGCTGAAAATGATCTGCCCTTGTTTTAGAAAATATAGTCAAGTCATCAAGGTACACGACAATACACTTCCCTTTTAAACTTCCAAAGGCCAATTCCATAGCTCTTTGAAAAGTAGCACCAGCATTAATGAGCCCAAAAGGCATCCTTTTGTAGGCAAAGGTACCCCAAGGGGTAGTGAAGGTTGTCTTGTGTTGATCTGTGGTATTAACTTCTACCTGATTATATCCTGAGAAGCCATCAAGCATAGACAACATTTTAGATCCTGTCACAGCTTGTAAGACTTGATCCATCATGGGAAAAGGATAGTTGTCTTTTAAAGAAGCTTGATTCAGATTTCTGAAGTCAACACAGATACAAATCTCACCATTTTTCTTTCTAACGGGCACAATGTTGGCAATCCATGTTGAATGGTGGATGGGAAAAATGATTTTGGCTTTTAATAACTTTTGTATTTCTTGAAAGATGGTATCAGCTATCTTGGGATTGTATTGCCTTTGTTTACGCCTGAAAGGCTTAATCCTTGGTTTGAGAGGGATGAAATGTTGCATCTCCTTAGGTTGAAAATCTTTAAGATCCTCATAAGAATAAGCAAGAACATATTTATACTCCCTTAAAATATTAATTACTTTTTTTTTCTTCCAGTGTGCAACATTTCCCAATGTTCATGAGTTTAGGATCAATGGAACTCCCAATATTAGTTTTATCATACTCAGCTGATTGTTGTGATCTAGTAGAAGCTTTAGACTTCACATACCTATCATGCTTGTCAAACAATTCTTCTAAACTCACCAGTCCCTTTGGAATTTTGTTCCCTTTGAGTCTGATACACCCATCTTGATCCATTTCTTCTTCATTGGCATCTCCTTTATCGGAAGGCACACTTTCACGAGGCAAATTGTCACTTCCCTCAAAGTACAATTGTTTGAAGTTATCTCTGAGTTCTAAGAAAGAAATAAAATGTTGATCATCATTGAAAACTTGCCAGTTACTCACATTATCAGGTATACTGGGCCTATGGATCATCTCGATGGTAAACCTGTCTTGAGAAAATTCAGGATGAGGTATCAGCAATGATCCTAAGACTGCTAGTGAATCAGCCCTGGTGTTCTTTTCCCTAGGCACTGCTTCAATGGAGAAGGCATCAAGAAATTCGATGGAGTCCCACACCTGATTCCTGTAATGTTTCAACCTTCTATTCTTTACCTGGAAAAGGTTTCTAACCTGCTTAACAATCAGCTCCGCGTCTCCGCAAGCTAGAAGATTCTTCACACCCTTTTCTTTTGCCACATGAAGCCCAAGAATGAGAGCTTCATACTCTGCTATATTATTAGTATTTTCAAATTGTAACTTGAATGAGAAAGGACAGATGGTTCCCTCAGGAGACACTAATACTACACCAGCTCCAGAACCAGCTGAGGAACAACTTCCATCAAACTCTAATATCCAAACACCATTGGGATCCTTAAGTGATTTTTTGGGAAGTTGGATCTCCTCAAGAGACATAATCATATAGTTTCCATGGCCCATATCCTCATAAAGTATTTGTGCTTTGGGATCATCTGCTTTTTTGTATGATATACTCAGACTGCTTCTCAGGCAACAACTTCTTCATTTTCCCATTAACAGGTATGAGGGCATGTGACCAATCCATTTGAATTTCTCCTCCCACATCTTTACAGAAGTTCCTACTTAGCAACATTCCATATGAAGGAGGAATGTCTGCTACTAGGATAGTGGCCAAAACCTTCTTCTCAGGAAAAGTAGCAAAAGTGACTTGTGCATCCTTAATCCTTCCGACTAGCGGTACTTCCTTACTTTCCATAGAATAACAAGACCCGTAAGTGCATGTGAGAGTTAGGCCTAAGGCATGGGCTACTTTGGTAGGCATTACATTGTCTGATGCCCCTGAGTCTATGACGTAGTTACTGAGTCTATGTCTAGCTATAAGGAGGGTTACATAGAATGGTTTGATCTTGTCATTAGGTGAGGTGACAGAGGCTACCAGATTGGGTTGTGGTGCAGAAGATGGAGTGGGTAGGAGGCCTTTAGAGGTAGTCTTGGAATGGGAATTGACAAAGTGGACCATTTTGGCAAAAGCCTTGGGGTGGGTTTGATAGTACTCAGCTTCTGAGATTTGAACCTTGGTCTTTTTCATGTGATCAATGATATCGAAAGACCCAGAAGTGGATGAGCTATCCTCGCTTGGAACCCTAGGTTTATCGGTCTTAGGAGTTGAAAAAGAATTAATTTTAGGCCTAGATTTAGAGGGGTATCTTATCAGCCTTCGGACATGATTAAATCATCTTTAACACTAACAGAAAGAGTTTAATCTTCAGCCAATGTCGTAAGATTAGCTCTTCTTAATGCATAACTAACTTCAGGAAATTGGGCATTCAGGAAGAAGCATTTTTGAATTTGATCTACAGGGTTGAGTACCGGTGGGATTTTGTTGATCAATTTGTTAAATCGAGCCACAAATTATCTCATGGGTTCTTTTGATTCCTTCTTTATTTGAGAAATTTGGGCCAGCAAAGCATGCACATCTTCCGCCGGTTTGAAATGATTCTCAAACCTTGCTCTCATTGTGTCCCAGCTAGTGATAGTTCCGGTTGGAAGGTGATAGAACCAATCAGCCACATTATCTTGTAAAGTTTCAATGAAAAGCCTCACTGAGACATCTTCATGTTCAACCCCCAGAACTCCACATGCAACTATGAAGGCCACAATATGCTCATCAGGATGTACCTTACCATCACCTCTGAATTTGGGAAAGTTCTTCGGTTACCTCTGGGTAACTCATGCAAAGGCTGAGGAAGGGCGAGAGGCCCAACATGATGGCCCCAAGGTAATGGTACCGCCATTCTTGGAAAAATGGCTTGAAGGGGAACTGAAACACCAATGAGAATTAGAGCGCGGAGATTAGGACCGAGTTGTTCTGAAGAAAAACCTCCCATGGGGTTTCTACTTTTGACAGGAGGAATGCTTGTTGAATGAGCTCTTCTATTTCCTCTTGTTGAAGGGAAGGGAAAACTCTATTGTTCCAAAAGCTGAAACTGAGAATCTTCAATACCACGGGCCCTTCTCCCATGAGTAAAATGTGGAGTCACTAGATCAAAGGATGATCAATAAATATTTATGGAACTGGAATACGCCAAGAGACACTTCCCCAGTGGAGTCGCCAAAAACTGTTGGTCGTCAAAAAGGACTTGAAGAAGAACAGCAGTCAAGGGACAAGAAGTCCTTCCTCTTTGTGGGAGAGGTTCCCTTATTCAAAAGCAAAACTTATTTACATATGTACAGAACATCGTTTTACTAAGGAACTTAGATATCATGAAAGCGCTTTTTTCTAATAGATCATCAATCACAAAAGTACAGAGGAATGAAGGTGTGGAAATGAGTAGAAGAGCATTCTCCAGAATTATAGATAACAAAATAATTCCTTACGCGTGCCAGAATAGAATGATTTAGAATGAGATCATTTGTATTCAAATGAGAGAGATGCAATTTGAAAAGACACACAGTTCCATAAATAACATCTACAAGAATACAAAGCTTCTTAGCATAATGTAGACAAATGATCTAACAATATTCAACAGATAGCTTGCGAATAAAAAGAATCAGATGAACAAAGAAAGAAGATCCTTTTGTATTGATTGCTTTATGATTTATTACACTTTCAAAAATAAGCCAAGTTCCCCCCTTCAAAATGGTGAAGAGAGGCCATTATATAACTTTACAAATCAGTTACGCTTGGTAACTACCTCTTTTAAAATAGTGATTAGTTAAAGGGCTGCTTAACGCAGAACCCCAACTAATTATAATAAATCTGAGGAGTGAGGAAAGAAAGAAGAGAGAAAAGTTAGGAGAAGAAAACAAGTGTTCATGACTGAGGAGGGCCCACTGATTTGAGGATCCGCTGTCTAAACCTTTTAACGCCTCTGTTATTTCTCTGCCACATGGGACCGACGTGTTGGTAGTGGACTAAGTCCAAAATCTAAGGCACTTCTCCATCTCTTTGTCGAATTCGACGTGTGTATGATACTCTTTATTTGATTCTTCAATAGCGGACTAGAGAGAGCAGATTTCCTTCATCTTTTCTTTGGAGACAGAATCCTCTTTGAACAAGTTATCTTTGACAAAAACTCGAAGGCGAGATTTGATTTCTTGTAAAGAGAGGAGCACACGAGAGGTCTCATCATGGAGATGGAAATGTATATACCTGAAGGTAGATACAACCAAATTCTTGAAGGCCTCACCCTTCCGCCATGCCTATTCCTCAATTCTCCTAAAGCTTCTTCCAAAGAACTTGATTTTCCATTCCATGTTGTATACCCATCATTTTGAAAAGTAATCTTTTGCATCATCGAAGACTTTTCTTGCCATTAAAATATTCTCATCAGCCTATCCCATAAGGTGAAGGTCTACTATATAGCTACTCCAGAGTTTGAGCTCTTTATCTATATTTCCAATAGTGGAGGAGAGTTTCTGTTGCAGATCATTTACCTTCTCATTGAGTTTGAAGGCTTCACTAATGAAATTCAACCCTGCAACGAGCATATCATCCACCATGGCCTCCATATCCCTTCCATAGATGGAATACTTGTGCATATCTTTGATACTCTGCACTTCATCTTGGCTGAGAATCACATGTGGTGGAAGAGTAGTCAGTGGGGTAGGATCTAAAACTTTATCCTTGGACAATAGTGACTTGATGAAACCTGTAAGAACCTGAGCCTGCTCCTCCAATCGCTCTATGCTTTGTTGCCTGTCTCACTCTCCCGGTGACCACGGTGATGTTTCTATGAGATTTTGAATCTCACCTTCGAGAGGTAGTCTCTCCCATAGGGATCCTCGAGATCTCAAGATCGGATGAGTGCAAATCATGCTCGGCTTGTTTACTTTAGGCTTGGCTATATCTCTAGGAATTGCTGGCCCTGAGCATCAGATACTATTATAGATGTAGTCTTGGCCTTCTTGGCAGGAGTAGGAGTAGTGCCTAATAAGGCCGCAACAACATAAAAATTGGGTCCTGAGATTCGGGAGGAAGAATTCCTCTTCCTACTATCAACAAAAGGCTACACCCATGTAAAAGAGGAGGAGGAAGAAGAAGGTTGGGCAAGAGGGCCGAGAGAAAGGGAACTCATGGCACCCAAAGTGTGCATTGCTGTTGCCTCTAGTTGAGATATGAGTGGAGTGCTCGGGGCTTCTAGTACAGAGGAGTCAATGGTGCTCGGAAGCTCAGTGCTTTGAAGTTCTTTCTCTTTATCTGTTGGGTCTTCTGGAGTGCCTATGGAGACTGGCACTTCACACTCTTCGCTTTCACTAAGAACAATAATGTTCTCTGCACCTGAGGGAAACTCTGAATGTTTTACCATGGGATCTCCTTCAATAGGATCCTTCTTGACTTCTTTGACTTTTTTTCCGATATACTTGAGTGGAAGGAGTGGCGGATGTATGACCTTTAGTTGATGAGGCAGGAGGAGTCTACGCAGGTGCTTGTGAACTAGGTGTCAATGCTTCCTTCCTTGGTGTTGAAGTATCCTTGGGGGAGGACTCACCTAAATGCCTTCTAAGCTCACGGACTTTTCTATCAAACCAGATCCTGGTTCTTACTAAGACAAGGGCTAAGATTTCAGCCGAGATCATCTTTCTCATTTTTGAACCAATCCAAATCCTCCAAGGGAGTGTGTTTGATTACGTGTGTCATACTCATATGAAAGCAGATAAGAATTATCATCCTGCAGCCCTTCAAAACTTAATACAAATTAAGCTCCTGAATCGAGTTGAATAGAAAACCTACCATAATGTCTCCTTCTTACCTCAAAATCATCAGCACATTCAGCCCAATAGTCTTCCGTGTCCGCCCTATGATAGTAATTTATTTTGATGTTCTGTTTAATAAATTTCTTCAATTCAAAACAAGTTATTGGCCTAAAGAAATGGATAGTGATGGGGGCGGGGATATCTCTATGTTCTCGTGCATCTAGAGCCATCTTGCAGGTGTAGTTTCCCAAAGATATGGGGAAGTGTAGGCCAGTAATTTTCTTATCCCTGTAGGTTCTGTGCAACTTGTCTAGTTGCCTGCATATCTTGATCAAGGCCATTTTATCATTGCAGAACATAGGAAGATTGATAGGAGTTCTCTCATAGCCTGCAAGCCTTATATAGGATAATTTTCTAAACTGGATGAAGTAGGCACCGTAGTGCGATATTAGGTTCATAGCTTCATCAGAAAATCTCCTCACCGTGTCGCTCTCTAGAAGCCTTACAATGTACATGGTGAAAGCATCATTCACCCTCCTAAAGTTGTGATTGCTAGTGTCTAGGGTGAATTGAGGGTAGTAGGCATATACAGGGTCACCCTTATGAGCATCAATGTATGTGAATCCAAACCATTGCCTTGAGGCTGCTAGGGTATACATTAGGTATGAAGTCATGTAAAACTTATTTGTTTGTTGTACATTAGACAACTTCTCTGCTAGGTTCATACTAATGATTTCTACCCAGTTGATATTCTGAGTTCCTTCACACACCATGTTGATAAGGGGGCACATCTAGAAATGGAACTCATTGGTAGAGGGTAAACCCATGACTGAGCCAAGTAGGGATTATAAAATCTGATAGCTCTTCATTGAAATCGGCATGAAATAGAACCTTGGATAGACGGGGCACCCCTTTTTATGGTTTTTAAGCCAAGACTTTGCCACCCTCACCTTGTATTTCTCACTGTCCTGGTCGAAGAGGGCTTGTACCTAGTTCTGAGAGATTACTATAGAATTTTCCATCTCCGGAATCCTTAGGGTAGTGCCAATGGTGGCAACATCGAGCTTGGAAATGAGCTCCCCATGCACATTTGTTAGTTTGCTTGAGTCAGGATTGAAATAAGCACCTGCAAGTGAGGACCGTATCGCACATTGTATCGAGATTGGGAAACCAGCGAAAAATTCCAAGCCACTATCATGAATCATTTGTGCCATAGGAGAGGGGTTTGAGTGCGTTATCCTAGTCAAGAAATCCCTGAAGTCAAGGTGGAAAACTTCTTGTCCCCAATATCAAGAACGACAAACTCGAGTGGTGAAACTTACTCCTGACCTTGAAATTTAATCTTCATGTTGATACCGGCTTGAAAAAACACATCCACAGATTGAACTCTTGATGGAATTATAAAGGAATTGGGTATGCGCACATAAATTTTGATTACGAGGGTATGAGCAATTGATAAGAAAGCAGTGTGCAAAAATGCATAGCGGGGTAGCTTATTAAATAGTCATTTAGGAGAGAGAAAGGTAATAAATGTGCATTAAATACACATCTACCAACTTGAAAAGCAATATATTTGGGAAGAGCGGGAAAAATTAGCTCGGATGGCCTTTGGTTCATTTGGGACATGCGGGATGCAAAAGCGCAATTCGGCCGATACGGGCGACGGGGAAAAGGATACAGATGCTCTTGGGACATGAGGGACGAAAGTATGCGGAGTGTGCAATTCAGCCGATACAAGTGAAATGTGAACAATGGGTCTGGTTGAACTTGTGTTACTTGGGACCAAAAGTTCTGATGGGCCCGAAAGAAACACACTTCGGGTAAAGCGGTCGATTGGCGAACAGGGAGCCCGAATGAACTTGGGACATCTAGGACAAAAATGTTTGAAAGACCCACAAATCACACAAAATGACCAATAAACGTAGATTTTTCCAAACTTTTTGACTTTTCTCTTTACTAAAAGAATAGAAAAGGCGTTTAACTTAAAAATTTTCAATTTTGGAATTCTCAAAAGGAGGAAAATTTTGAGAGGACAACATAACTGTCTTCGCATTTTTGACATTTTTATATGTTCTTGTTAATTTTTCTAGTTGGATTATGATACTAACTTACTCTTTTTATTTGTTTTGGGTGGATTTAGAAGGAGTAGTACATCAACTCAAGTAGAGAGAGGGAGTGTGATTGACAACCTGCAGTGTTAGAGGCACTTACTCAGGCAGAGTGAGATACTCTACAAAGGGATGGCATTTAGAGGATTGCACTAGTCCCTCATGTTACACCTACTATACACATACTATGTGACTTATTTCCATCTTGGGATACGAGATAGAAACACTTTCAATTTCCGGGGAGTTAGGGTTGAATGGACCATCACCTAGAGGACGTTTATCACATACTAGGGGTCCCGATTCTTGGGAGGTGGTTGTCTCTTAAGACAACAATATACAGATCTCATATGGTTTAGTGGGCCACCTATATGGGAGATGTTTTTTTCTCCATGTGCTCAAAGAAGGCGAAGGTTCATTCTATTGTTGATTCTTAAATCCCTATGCTCCATCGTACATTACGGGTATCTTGGGTTCACGGTTGATTGGGGACAAGGGAGGGCATACTCTTTTATATTGATGGGCTCCTATTATTACATAGATTGAGGTGTATTGATGTGCTTAATCTTGTGGAATAGACATCCTTGGGACCACCTATCATGATTTGTATAGGGTGGTGGATTATAGGGGGATCATTGAGTCACCCTACTCTAGTCATGAGTTCGGTGTATGATCGCATCATTCCCTATAGGAGAGGTGTACAAGTAGAGGATCCGGGGCTGTCATGGAAGCGAGATGGACAAGGATGAATTTACTTAGGATGCCACACTAGCCCGTGGCTTCCTTGACTCTTTGTAGAAATGGAGGCCACTCCTTATCAGGCCATGATAGGGTTATGGGGAGAGGAGACACACATTGATCACTTGCTATACTACTAGTTAGCTGATAGATAGGACATGGAAGTTGGAGATCCACCTCTTTGACAGATTACCACAATGGTTTAGCCTCCTCTATATTGATATGTTTCCTCTAGTGGGGGCCGGTATACGAGATCTATTCATGAGGTATGGGGGTCCTAGAGGCCATGGTTGGACTACAATCACTCCCGGAGTTCCCATTGCAGCTAGGTGGGTCTTCGTGCTTGAGGGTAGCTAGTGCTCTAGAGCACCTTTACTTCAGATCAAAGCCAGTCTTGCTGATAGTGTAGAGAGCGATGAGCCCAATGATGTGGACTCAGACTCTGAGGAGTTCACCGGAGAGGAGACAGAGGAGGAGATGGTGGGGGATGAGATTAGAGGTAGGGCTGGTGGGATAGATGAGGAGGATGATAGTGACTCTAAGTGGCATGACACTCAGAGTATCTTGAGGGCCGAGAGGGCTGAGGAGAGTGAAGAGAAAGTTACCCCAATCTTAGAGGAGTTTCCTTATCGAGACATTGGGGAGATGATGATTCCGTAGCGGGACGTCATTTATTTCCAAATTTGGTGGATGTTTCATAGTCGGCGGTAGTGTCGGTGGTAGGTGTAGATCCTAGAGATCCCACCTAGATGCTTGGAGATCTAAGTGAGTTACTACTCTTTTCTTGATTTTGTTTTAGAATTGTTTAGTTGATATTTCTCTTTTGTTGTTTTGTTTGTTTTGGTTATTTTCTAACTTGTTTGTTTTTCTCCTTTACTTGCAATGACCAGCTCGGGGATGGCGAGACTTAATTTGATGAGTATGTGTGGACACTTTGCTACTCCCTTGAGAGAGTACACTGGACAAGCTTATCTGCAGATGTGGGAGAGCCCTCAATAGCTGGTAGACATACTGATGTCTTTTCCCCTATCTAGAAGGTGGAAAATATCATGACCTCTCTTCATGCTGAGGTAGCTAGATATAGGACTACTGAGCGCTTGATGAGGAGGATCCATTCTCACAGTGAGACCATAGCTACTAGCCATGATCGTGAGCCCTTAGTTCATTTAGAGTGTCGTCATAATAGGAGTCCTAGACATGGTCATGCACCCTCTGAGGGATCTCACAGGGATTGAGAGATCATGGTGTCTTTTTGTAGTGATTTTTGGTCGATGTTTATACGAGTGTTTTTGTATTTTCTGGCTCATTGAGCATTTTGACCATGCCTAGTGCATGATGGCATTGTATATAAAACATGATTCATATATATATATATATATATATATATATATATATATATATATCTTTTTGGATCTAGATCTTCTTGTTTATCTAGAATTTTTGATTCATTTCTCATATGTATACTAGATGTTTTTAGATTCCTTGTTTTTATATGCTTTATAGATGTACGCAATGGATGACAAGTGATAAAAAATGTTGAACATAATGTTTCTCTTTTTAATTTATTTTTTAATGATGATATGCAATGATGCAAACATATTGTAGTACTAAACTTTTGGCTTCTTTGGGCAATGTTCATTGCTTCTTCTTGTTTTGGCAAAACATGATGAATGTATAGTGATAATGAGATGAACTTTCCCCACTCCTAACTCCACGCAACTAGTAAGATGCGAGGGCTCAACACCAAGAGTTGGGAAGGATGCAAGTTATATGAGTGTGAATGAATGGAAATGATGAGAAAGATAAGGTTTTGACAGAAATCAAAATCAGACTTGTGTACTTACTCTTACTCGAAACTACTACATAGTTTAGAATGCAACTTATTTTCAGATTATCCAGACTTAGATCCATGGATGGCAACTTGGTTGAAAAAATATGGTTTTAAGTATTTGACCTCTTTGGAATTTGGATATTAATCTTCACTTAACACTTTGCTTTAAAATATTAATATTCACTAATTTGCGTGAATGGACCCCCTACACCTTGTCTCATGCTAATGGTAGGAAGCATGGTCTCATCACCGAAGGAAATACATAGGTGAGTAAGTGAAATTCTTTCATTTCTCAACCTCATATCACTAGTAAGAGATGTGGGCTTATCACCGAAGGTTGGTGGGGCAAGGAAGTGTGTAAAATAAAATATTCTATTTGGTTTAGCATTTTGTTTTATCTTGACACTTTGATTTGTGACTTTGGAGTATCCTTGTTTCAAAGAGATGTATAAAGGATAGATGTGACACTAAGAAGCTTCTAGAAGAGATCATAGGTAAGAAAAAATTAGCCAAGTAGAAAAAATAAGTATGACCAAGTATGCGGGCCTTAGAATGGTTTTGTCAAGACTTTGTCCGTCGAATTGATGAAATGATTTTGGAACCAATTGATGATCTTATGAAAATTGAGGAGATATGATTTTGAATTCTTTTTCCAATATTTTAATAAGCTTGTAATGAATTGCTTAAGAATAAGTTCCTTGACCACAATAGTTATGAAATGAGTGAACAAAATGAAAAAAATAAGTGACTAAATGTAATGTAGGTAGATATAATATACAAATGGTGATTTTGATGAACTATGCGTAAAACTATTTAAGATGTAAGGAATTGACAATTTCATTGAATTCCTCACCTTCTAGTATACATAAGATATATGCACCATTTCCGTAGTCTTTCATGACTCAAGATATGGGCCCAACAACTTGGGCTGGAGTTTCCTTCCTTCACCGGTTTTCTTATCAATCCATTGTTTAGTCTTACAACTAGACATCCCTCATACATTTCTCATTCGTAGACCTTTTGTTATATATTGCCAAGCACATCCTATCAACGTAGGCTTTGTACCGTAGTTCAGCGCATTTAGCCTGGCCTCATCAAGGCTTTCTAGTTGAGAGAGGTGTGCCTCTCTATAGGCTTCTTTCTCCAAAAGCCCTTGCAATGAGATACAAGGACTAGGTATTTTGACCTCGACCAAGAGAACTACTTCACCCTAAATACTAATGAGAATGGGGTTGCCCATGTTGGTGTTCTTATTCAAGTTCGATGGGCCCACAAGGCCAAGTATAATTTTAAATGCCAATCTCATTTTTCTCCTTAACTATTTTAAGGAGAATAACTTTTAATGTTTTGTTTGTTGCTTTAGCTTATCCGTTGGCTTGAGGGAAATAAAGAGAGGTCATATGATGGTTTATTTTGAATTTCTTGCATAACTCACGAACCTCATGTTATTAAAGGATGTGCCATTATCTGAGATAATGACTTGTGGGACACCGTACCTACAAATGATTTGATTCAAAATGAACTTAGGGATTACGGAACCTGTTATGGTGGTGAGAGGCATGGCCTCTACCAATTTGGTAAAAAAATTTGTGGCTGTGATTATAAAATTGTGGCCATTTATTGATGAGGGAGAGAATTTTCCTATCAAATCCAGCCTCACGTGGAAAAAGGCTATGGGGTTGCGATTGGTTGTCAGAGCCTATCTTTGGCATGTGAATCTCATGGGAGAATTCTTGGCATCTATGGAATTTGCATACAAAATCTACTACGTCATGTTCTAGAGTGGGACAAAAATAGCCCATCCTATGTATTTTGTGAGTGGTGGTGTGACTAGCATATCCCACATTTATGGGATTTGTAAAGAATCTTTTCAGATTCTTCAGTGTCAATGCATCTTAAAAGCATTCCATCAAAGGCTTTACGATAGATTACCTATTCTAAGATAGCATATTTAGCATTGATAATGCATAACCACCTTATTTTTACGATGTGGCACCTTTTTAAGTACGTATGGTCCATGATAAAATTGATGATGTCAATGTACCAAGGGCATGTAAAGATGGGGGGTCTGGTTTTGACAAAGTATATGCACTCATTACGAAAGTCCAGATCTACCGGATCACCTCCATCTAATAGATTGTCACTAACGATCTATAATGATTTGTCCCTTAACGAATTTCTGGTTTACAAATGTTAATTCGAATTCACCCATTAAGGTTATAAATCATCTAGCCTTTTTAGATAAAGACCCTTGCGTGAGGAATGTTCGTAAATGATCTATTTTTACAATGATCCTTGTTTTTGATTTAACATGTAATGTCTTAAACATTTTATTGCGAAGACTATGGCAAGGCATTCTCTCTCTGCCTGTGTATAAAGTGTTTCATAATCAAGCAACATCTAGCTAATGAAGTAGACTGCACATTCTCATTTATCATTGTCTTCCTAAGCCAACACGTAGGCTAGAAAGACATCAGTAGCCCATGAATATAAGATCAAAGCATGATCTGGTCTAGGAGGAATTAACGTGGGAGGAGACAACAAGAAGCGTTTAACTACTTTGAAGGCCTCGTTGCATTATTTTGTCCAATGAATGCTATAATCTTTCTTGAATAGATTATTGATTGATGAACAACAAAACTTAAGTCCGGAATGAACCTTCAGATTGCACTGAGTTTCCTAAGAAATTATCTGATACCAAACTCATCTGATGGTGGAATCATTTCAACAATAACCTAAATTTTGGGTGGATTGACATCAATCCCTCGTGAGGATATAATGTAACCTAGAATCTTGCCTCTAGTTACACCAAATACGCATTTCTCTTGGTTTAATGTGACGCCATATTCAATCAATCGCGACGAGAATGATACGGAGTACTTCTGGGTGATCACAACACTTCTTGGCCTTGGTCAACAAGTCATCCACATAGGATTCCACAATTTTATGAATAAGGTCATGGAATATGTATGTCATTGCCCACTGTTGGTATGTAGTGATGGTGTTCTTAAGAATGAATGACATGCTAACATAATAATAAGTTTCCCGAGTTATAAAGCATAGTCTTGGCTTGATCTAGCTCAAATATTTTAATCTGATTATACCCCGAGAACCCATCCATGAGGGATAATAGTTCAAATCTAGTTTTACATCAATAATAACATCAACGGATGGTAACGGAAGTCATCTTTGGGACAATATTTATTAATATCCTGAAATTCTATGCAAATGCATATCTTCCCATTCTTTTTTAGAACAGGGATGATATTAGATACCCATTGTGAATAGTCAACTAGTTTGATGAATCCCACTTGGAGAAGTTTCATTACTTCTTCTTTTACCATGAGAGCCACTTTTGGCTTCATTGGTCTTGACTTTTGTTTAATTGGCTTTGCATCTGGTTTGGTGACAAGATTATGTACCGTGATATGTGGTGTAATTCCTATCATTTCTTTGTAGTTAAACATGAAAGCATTTTGATGTTCCTTGAGGATTTGGGTGTGTATTTCTATCTCCTCTAGAGTTAACGAGGATCCCAACTTCAAAATTTTTGGTTCTTCCTCCATTCTAATGTTTATGTCAATTGTTTCTTTGATTAAGGAAGCATTGCCTTCTTCAAATTCAGGCGGGGCCGGAGGTAGTTCCAAACTTTCTCCATTCTCTACCTCGTAGATATCAAGATCCTTTTGCGGAGGAGACTCTATCATGGGATTTCCAAAATAGGAAGAGGAATGTGGGATTAGGGAAAGATCCACTATGTGATGAGTGAGATGTAGCTCTACATAGGCGTTTAGATATTCGAGAGTGACTCTATCACTGTGGAATTGATCCAAGATAGAGAACTCATTCTCAGCTTCTATATGAGTTAGGAGCGGGTTTGTTGGCATTTTATGCACTAATAGTTCAAGATACGAAGTGATACCATGAAATTTGTATTTTCTAACTCATTGTTTGGAGTGAAACAGGAAGTTGAGGTTGCTATTGAATCTATGAGAAGGTTCTGCTCTCATGGGATTTCTTCAATTGATATGAAGTTGAATCCTTTTGTCAAATCTAACACCTCCATTTTATAGAGTTGTAAATGTTTAGCTCTAGTCTCATATACCTCAAAGACTTGGTTTACAACTAGTTACGAGTCTCCTAGCACTCTAATGTTATCAACACCCATTATTTTAGCTATGATGAGGCCAAGGAGGAGGGCTTCGTACTCAGCCCCATTATTTGTACACTCAAAGTTTAACTTAAAGGAAAAAGGTAGGATCTTTCCCTCGGGAGAAGTAAAGATCACACCTGCCCCAGCTCCAAAGTGACATCTAGCTCCATCAAAGTGGAGAGTCCAATATTTTCTTGGAAAAATGGATGTTGGGATATTCATTATTTCTATTTCTTCTACCTCAGTTACCTCTACCATACAAACTTCATCTGATGGAAGGAAATTGATTCTATGGTGTATCCCATAACCATAGAATCAAATGGTAGGAGAATGGGTAGATCTTTCTCTAGTAATTCTACAATTTTTGTGGTAGTCCCTAATGATACCATTTCTATAATGTTAGTCTCATTTTTGAGTATTGGAATGCCTTCGACTAGATTTATAATTTCCAATTATGTTATCGGTATCAACTTCTCTTCTGGTTTTGAATTAGTTTGTTTGCTAAGTTGATTTGTTGGGAGTTCAAACTCGAGTGCATGCCTGGTCTTTTCCTCAAGTCTTCTAGGTATATATCGGATGGCTTTAGGTCACCTTATGTCATAAATATTTTCCCTAGGTTCAAATATATTATTTCCTAGAATAGCGTGGAAGGGATTGCCTTCATGCGTGTATCCATGGTCCACCGAGAATCATATTATACTTGGTTTGTAATCTATAATATTAAATTTGGTGAGGACTATTTTGGGTCCTAAGGTGGTGGTAAAACTATGGTTCCAATTGAAGTGTCCTTAAGGCTATCATAACCTCTTAGCATATTTCATGTTGTGGAACAATTTGTTTCTCAATATCCTAGTTTTTGAAGAAAAGTGAAGAGGACTATGTTATCTGTTGCCCCATCATCAATCATTGTATGCTTAACATAATTAATATCAAATGTAAACTCATGAGCAATTTGATCCCTATTTGGCTGCCTTGTTGAGGGTAGACATCAAAGTCTACATGGTGTACTTGCATTTCAAAAGGAGGAGTGATGTTAATTAAATGATCAAGGCTTAATGCTTCTAAGAGATCAGTCCTATGGGTGGGATAGTTCTTCAAAAAATCCAATAAGGAAATATGAGAGGTCTTCATTAAGTCATTAAATAAATCATAAGCGCCTATGGGTTTTACGAATGTTTTTAAACGTTTTCTAGTTCTAATTGATAGTTTGGAACTAGTTGAGAAAAATAATCCCATGTTCTTATTATGGTTTCTATGGGTAGCTCAGTGTCTAACTCTACTAGGCCAACTATCTTTGTTTGCGGTTGAGTTCGTAATTAGGGTGTGACCGGTGGATTTAACGAAGTTGAAGCTTCATGATCATTATCTCCTATCATAACACACTTTTTTGTTCTACTTCGATCTAATTTGTTATTGTTAGAGTGATTTGGGAGTGGATCATTAAAGATTTTGAGGGGTGCATTTTAAGGGGAAACTTCCCTTATGTAAGTGTTTGGCATGGGTACTATAATTTTCTAAGAACATATCTATAAAAATGTGTCTTTGGTCTTTGGAAAATGCTTTGCATGAATTTATTGTAGTCACAAAAAGTCATAGTTTCATGGATTTGAATTTTTTGGAAACCACAATACAAGTTGGGATTATAGTTTCGAGGTTGTTGATTTGAAACCTGGTGTGGTCCAAAATTTTGATTACGTTGCTGGTTGTTAGAGTTAAAATTTTGAGGATGTTTCCTTTGGTTTTGACTCTGGTATCCAATTGAGTTTCGATTTGGACCTTGTGTTTGGATTTTCCATTTTCATTGTTGTTTTTGTTGTTGTCGTGATGGATTATTAAAATCCACTACATTGATTGTTTGAGTAAAGTTTTATTTCTCCGATTATTAATAGGTGGTGGTAAAATTTTTAGGACGTTTTACCTTTTAACTTGGTCTATTACTCCATCTGTTGTAACCCCATGGTTTTTGTTAAGGATTTTGGGTCCTTGATTGGTATTCTGGCATTAGGATAGGCCGTAGTGTTTTGATTGGGAGTGATTAATTTCCCATTTGTTCCATATGTCTTATGACCACTATCTATTGCCACTTGATCTATCCGGAGAGCACTCTCGAGTACTTCATCATAAGTTCTTAGTGGGAACTTCTGGACTTATTCCTTTATCTCTCTATTGAGGGAATGAAGGAATAAATCACATAGTTCCATCTGATCCATGTTTGGAGCACTTACTAATGAGTAGAGAACCATACACCATCTTTGAATAAAATGAGCAGTGGATTCATTATGCTCTTGTTTAATGTGTAATAATTCCTTGATTCTTGTTTTAACAATTTGTTCATATCAAAGCTTTGATGAACTCGAGACGAGTTGTTTGAAGGAGTGTATCGAGGCTTGGTATTCTATAATACCAATCAAGGGAAATACCCTCTAAGGTTTTTGTGAATATCTTAGCAACAAACCCATCCCAAGGAGTAATTCTTGAATGGTTGTGGCATAGGCCTTGATATATGCATTTGGATCTCCCACCCCTTTGTATTTGGGTAAATCGGGAAGAGATCTTGGAAGCATGACACTTTGTATGGTAAAGTCTAGGGGCTCTTTTAAATATTCTAAGTAAGTCCCTACCACATAGGATTCGACCATCGATGGTGCCTGCGGGGGTGGAGGTGGAATGGGTTGTTGATATGGTATAGCATATGTATTTGCAGGGACATAAGGAAATCCCTGTGGTTAAGTGAACATCTTGGGAGAAGATAACATGTCTCCCTATGGTGATTTTGAATAAATTTTAAGTAGGGAGGAGCATTGCTCTGGTATGGGTTGTTTGGTGCTAAGCTAGGAGGTATCATATTTTCAACCTAGAGCGGCATTTGAAAAAATGGTCCTAGTTGGTGTTTATTGTGGATAGTTATACGAATGTTGAGGAGACATGAAAAACATGTTTGTTCCTGTAAAGAGATCAACCTAGATGGGATGATGTAGAGGGTTGGGGATTCCTACTTGCCCAAAATATGAATTTTTATTTGCTTGAGTAAGTTCCAATCCTCTTAACTTTCTCAACTAAGGTTGAGATGACCTTGATTGGTGAAGAAATATGTTTTTCCTTAATGGTGGTTTTGTACACCTTGAGGTTATAAAGGGGTATGATACCTTGCTATGAATTGATCATTACCCTATCAAGCGTCACCGAGAGTATTTCCCATAGGTGGAGGAATGGGGTATTTTGTTAGAGAAAGGTATCGAATTGTCTTTGAAAACTCCTTATAGGTGGGTACATGTTTTGAAAACGTTTTTCTCTCTTAGCTAGCATGCTAGATACTCCTCATCTAAAAATGGGAGTGGATCTGATTGTCTATTTCTTGATTTGTGGTCCGAATAAAACCCAAGGAGATCTAATGGATTCTCTAGTAAAGTCATATTGTTAGATCCGAGAGCTCTAGTTGCATTTGTGCAAGCTGATCCAACTACTCAATTCGGAATGAAGAACTAGAACTAGTTCTTTGAGGGGGATTTTTGATGACAAGTAATTGCTTGAATAGTTATCAGCCCATGCGAGAAAGTGAGGGTGATAGTTGTCTATTTTTTTGACCATAATTTTCTTGAGACCGAGAGAGGTCTACCATATGCATCATATCATGAAATATTTGAGGGGTATATAAATGCCTGCATAATAATGGGAAAGAGTGAAGATGGATGAAAGAAATGAAAATAAAAGGGGAACAATTATTTTCTTCACGTTGCATTTACCAATTTTGTATGATAGAAAATTAAATTGTGAGCATGAGAATCTACAAGCAACTCTTCTTCGCACCCGACCTCAAGAGGTCATCTTTGAGAAATTTGGTGAAATGGAATGTAGGTGGATACAAACAAATTAGTTGGGTAATCTTATATCCTCAACACGTAATTATGGAATCTGTGAATCTAAGGCAAAGAAGGCTCTCCTAACTTAAATTGGTGTAATGGACCATTTGGATATAATATTTTACTCAGAGGCCCAATCAATGTTGAGCTTTGTTGAGATCCTATCTATTGGTTGTTGGATACATGGAAAATGACTAGTAGGTGTTTTGTGTATATTTTAGACAAGGTCATGGAAAATGGTAATGATAAGTGTAGTGGATTTATAATAAACAATGGGTGGTTTTATGGTATATCCCAAAAAGTGTTGGATTGATTGGCTCTTATGTTTAATACTGAAAATTACGTTATGATGTCTAGTAGGAGTGGTGAGGATCTAAATACCAGCATTCATAAACCAGTGTCAATACTTAACTAATTGACTTACAGGCTCGTTGGGTTGTGGGACCTGGGGATCACAACCATGAGTTCATGGTTGTTGTGTACTTTTATGGTCATAAGAAGAATCATTCTCTTCTTACGACTATCTAATGGTCATAAGCCTTTTCAACTTCTATGTTTAACACTAGGAGTTGTGCGATCTTCTCATAATACATTATGGGTGTGTTGAAACTTGTATACATAACCCTGTGTCTATGTCGATTAAAAGGTCCCCTACATCTAGATGTAAAATTAATGGATCACATCAAAATGTTTGTTCTCTTTTGGGATTCTGTATGGTCATGTGGATATCCTATCAAGGCAATCTATAATTGGGCTGATTTGACCAGAATGTGTATGCTTTTTCATCTTCAATATTCAATTGTCTTAGTTATTCACTAATTACTTGTGGGTTTATTGTTGTTTGAAAGACCTAAATCATAAGCCCTTTATCTATATCCATTAATTTTGTGAAGAGATTTGGATGAGATACTACCAATTTGAACACGTATTCCATGGGCTCTCTAGGTCCCGTAATTGTCATACAAAAGATGATTCAACTTTAACAGAAACAAGTGACTAAATATAAAAGATATATCTATATTATGCTTATATTTATTTTATTTTTGTGTTTTCAATGATGCATTTTTGAATGAAATTAAAAGAACAACTATTCTAATATATTTAGATAATGGAATTAATTAATAACGATAGAAAAATTAAAACAAGAAAGGTATGATAGTATAGCTATTCACCTATGCAATTGTGAATTTATCCTAAATATTCAAATAACTAATTAGATTTAATTGAAAGAATTCCAATCCTACCTCGAAGTGAGGAATGAATCATAGTTTCCCATAGCTTAAGAAACTATAATTCCCCACAGCTTCCCTAGCAATATCGAAAGTGAGCTTTAACTGAAATGAAATAATTTTCTACTCTATTTGATATATTATAACTAAAAATTTCATAGTTCAAGCACTGGAGTTTATTGATCAACGTTAAATCCACTTGTGTCATGACTTTTTCCCCTTAGTGTGATCTCCTCGTTCCTTCGTGTTCTCGTGAATCTAGAAAAGTGTGAGTTTGATAGCATCAGTAGAAGAAGATACTTGAACAATGGAAACTTTAGATATAAACCAAATACAATGCAAGTAAGAGAGGGATAGTGTAAGTAAACAGAGCTTGACTATGGATTCCTAGCAGGATTTATTTTTGAATATAATGCAAAATACCAAGAATTACGGGATCTCTCTTGTGACAAAACAAAACCTACAACTTTTAAGATTATCAAATGAATTCTAATATAGCAATGAAACTACCTTATGCTAAACTGATTGTATGGGACAAAAATGAAGTAAGATGAAAGCAAGAAGATCAAGTGATCTCTAAAGTAGAAAGGAGAAGCTGATAATTCATGCAAAATATAAAACTATTGAAACTCATGCAAGAACCTCAAACAAACTAAATAATCAAACATAGAAGGAGAGGGGCCATTTTCTTGTGGACAAGTTGGGTATTTATAGCATTTACATTTACTACAGGGTAAATCCAAATTGATCTCTTCTAATATAAATAAAGGGAAAAAAATATTTACCAAGTGCCCAAAACATAAATGTAAGCTTTAGTGGTTGAGGAATGTGGGTGAAATTTTATTTTTTACATTTGACAAAATCGTCAAAACATTATGAAAACATGCACAAGACCAATTCCTATGTATGGTGGTGGTTATAGGACCACTTCCCTTTCCTGGTTGTGAAGTCATGTGACCGCTACCAGGCAGGTGGTAGTTCTGTAACTTAAAGCCAAAATTCAAGGGAAAAGGGGTTAGAGGTTAGAACAAAACATGTAAAAGCTAGACAAGGATTTCTAGGATGTACATATACACTTGGTGAGCTTTTCTAGATTCCGAACACCTTGCAAAGAGATCTGAATCATCATTGGGGTTTCTATAACCTCTTTCCGACAGTACAATACCTACATTTTTGGGTACGTACAGCTTCCCAATTGCCTTGATATTGTTCTCTATTTGCAGATCCATGGTGAAGGCCTACCTCAAATTTGTGGGGTTCTTGTCTCTTAAGTAATATGCAGCTTTTTTATCAAATGCATCAATGTATTTGATCAAACATGACTCACCACATGGCCTTATCCTAACAAGAAATCTCCTCAAAGTTTTATTAAACCTTTTATTCAAGTCATGTAATGAATCATTGGGATTATTCTTGATGTTTTCAAACTCTAATAGAAGAAACCTAGGGTCAGTCCTATCACCATATTGTAATCTGAATGCATTATTCATTTCAGCCCAAGAATCAATAGAGTTATCTAGTAATGCTTTATACCAAGTAACTTGAGTCCTCTTCCAAAGTGTGGACAAATAATTTGATGTATACATCCTCATGCTCAATCTTAAAGTCTTCCATCATATTGAGAAAGAGCTTCAGATATTGGTCACCAATTATAGCATTTTTTCCCTAGAACTTTTGTAGTCTATTCCTTACATCTTGACGTACTGCATTTGGTTAACCAACCATTCCCACAAAATTTATAGGTCCAAAGGTTTTTACAACAAATTAAGGCCTAGGTTGAGCCATATTGATTCGAGGAGGTGATCTTGGGGAGAAAAAAAATATGATGAGGGTGGGGTATAAAATATAGGAATATAGCTTTCAAAATGGACACCTTCCAAAGGCCTAGCTTCTTGGAAATCCCTATTAACTTCTAAAAAGATAGGGGAAGAATGGGAAGTAAACCTTTCAAAATCAAATGAAGGCCCCTCTCCAATTGGAGAATTCAATTCCACAAAGAGGCTACCTAATTCAGAGTCACTTAAAAGTTAGTGTTTAATGATAGGCTGTTCACTTTCATCAATGGAGATTCCTCTTCTTGTCTTATATTCTCCCACAACTCTCCAGGCTCTTCTTCCTTCTGAATTTGCTTTTCCTAACTCAGGAAACAATGTCCTAGTAGGATCTCTAGCAAAGAAAGATCTTCTTCCTTCCAACTTTGCAAATATTAGTAACAAATCTTACTTGACAAGGTTTAAGACACTGGTCCTTATCAAATCAAATCAACAGGGAGTCACCACTAAGGATTTCCACCTTAGTTGTGTAAATGCACTAAAATATGCTCTATCAGCACTTATAAACTGGAGATGAAAGCTCTGACCTTCCTTTACCAAGATTTATTAGTGAATACCAGTGTAAAACTTGTAGAGACTAGAAAATTTGCATACAACACTTGTAACTTGAAACTTCATATAGGAATGAACATAGGATAATATTTAAAATAGATTTCTAGCACTTTAGAGCATACAAGAAATGTTTACTAGGGTTTAAAAATGAATTGCAATCACAATGTCCTTGGCAATGGCGCCACTAGCGTGTTGATGGGCCAAATATATATGAACTGGAAAATGAATTAGCAAATTAGTCTCGGTGATGTAGATGAGTTCCCAATAATTCAAAATAATCCCGACAACAATGGCACCACTCAGGTGTTAGTATCCAAATTCATTCTCCATCAAAGTCTGAGAAACATCACTAGTTCGACAAGAAACTTAGAGACATATTATATCATGATGGAGTCATTTTGTATTCGGGATGAGATATAGATGGCCCCTTTTCACTCAAATGTGGAGAAATGGATATCACCCTCAAGAGGATTTGATTTGATCCTCACTATTTTAAGTGTTTGCCTTTCAACCAAGTTAAGAGAACCTACTTTGTAACCTTTTGTTTATTGAATAAAAATGATAAATCCTTCTTTTGCATAGATTTATACAAGATACCTTAGCAAAATATGATCAACATACCAGATCTGACTCACACGAGTTAACACTTCTAGATAGTGGAGATATTTTCACAAAAAAGTAAAGGTTACTAAAGACATTTGAGACCTTGATTGCTTCTGCATGTTTTGATAACAGAGACTATGCATTTGTATGCACACAAGAAAAAAAGGGGTAGTATAGGTAGGATTAGTTATTTTTGAATGAATATTTGGTGGGAGGTAGGGCAGGGTGAACTTGATTCACCATATCCTTGAGTAACTTACAAAAGGGAAGGTTAAACCAATAGAATGTTGCTTGAGAATAGCTAAAAATATTTCTCTAACCAAAATATGTGCTTTAATGGAGGCCCAAATTAGCACTCTTTCACACAATCTTTGAGATTCTATCATGAAGGCTTGAGTTAGAAAATTAACAAAGCATCAAGATCTAAGCCAAATCACACCTAAGGTACACCCAAAGGCTTATAGACAATCTCTATTAACATATGAAAGAAAAGTGATTTTAAATTATTTATTCCAATCCCAAATGAAAGATCTTCTAAGAAATGGAATTGTAGATGCCACTAAATTGTCACAAGGATTGAGGCCTATGTGATTGGGTCAGATTTTAATACAAGATTGCAATATAAATAAGAGAAACTACTTGCATACATTCATAAATAAAACCAACACATTTTTCTCAAGACAACACAAAAAACTTGAATTTGATTAAGTCTATTAGTAGGGGAAAGTTTCTAGAATAGTCTCAGAGCTTGTCAATTGTTATATAGTTACAACCACCTTGACATAATAAAACTTAATACAAAAAGAGATAACCTAGTTTCTCAGATGGATTCTCAAACTACAAGCTTAATCAAATTTTCCTCTTGGTGATTTTCTTTGACTCTAACTCTAACCCTTTTGCACGAAAAAATTGTGACATTTATAACATTTACAACAAAGCCCCTTCTCCCCAAAAGACAAAAATGTTTAATACACTAGTGCTCACCATGATTCTTTCATGATTCTCAAAATCAGATCTGTAAAAAGTCTCTAGGTGCTCGAGGGGGAAGATCTCATTGGATATCCTACATTCACTTCTTTCTTTACGATAAATCATTCTTTCTTTCATTTTCCAACCACTTCCACCCCTAATCTATCAAATCTAGCTCCTTGCATGCTTGGGAGAAGAGAACAGAAAATTGATTGGGCATGAAAGTCAGATCATTTTAATGGCAAAAGACATCTTCCAGATCTCCCCATCAAACTTAGATATCAAAAATTAACTCCCCTCTCTGTTTGGCATGTAGAAAAGACCAAGAAATCATGGAGACTCACACTTCCAGACATGTTTCAAAAAAATGGGGGAAAATTAGATTTAGACTTTCAGCTACCATTCATGTTTACTTTGAATTTGGGCCATCCACGTGGAAGATTCAAACTTAAAAATAGACCTAGGGGATTCCTTTGAATTTTTACAACTTTTTGGAAAAATGGAAAAAAATTCATTTTTCTGTGCACCTCCACCCTTAGGAAACGAGCATGACACATGTCTAAATATGATTCAATCAGATCTATGGCCAAATTCTTTCACTTTACTCTCTTTTGGAAAAGGGAAAATTTTCCAAGTTTTTCTCCACAACTCCATCCTTGGGAAATGAGTCTGACATGTGTCAAAATGTGATTCGAGTGGACCCGCGCTGCCCTTTTTACTTTTGACTCCTTTCTACCAAAAGGAAGTTTTTCCAAAATTCCCGTGAGAGTCCGCACCTCCACCATTGACCGAGGTAAAACATTGACTTTTTCCCTCATCGGGCTTGCGGGCCATTTTGAGATTTTAATCCTTAAGAGGAAAAAACTCCAAAACCCAATGGTCTTCCTCCCACCTCTTTGAATTTTCAAACTACATGTGTTACCATGGCATACCTCCAGGTGGTCCCAATTTTTTTTACCTTCAACAAGCATGGGCTCGCCACGTGTCTTGTTCTAGTAAAGTTTTCCTAAATGCTTGAAGATCAGCGGAAGGAACCATGTGTCATCCTCCGAGGTAGTCTCCCTTTGGCCATTGAAAAGTCTAAGCAAAATGCAAAGTGAGCGGAGGCCTCCACGTGTCCTCCTGGTGCTTCTTTAAAATGAAACTCAAGGGCCGGTCCCCAAACATGTGTGGTTCCTCCACGTGTCCCAGACCTCCCAAAACTCTTTGAAAAATACTAAGTATGGGAAGACCCAGTGGAAGCCTCCATGTGTCTCCATGGCACAATTTCAAAATGGTGCCCAAAGTAGAGACCCTGAATGAGGGCACAGCTCACCATGTGTCCCCTGTTTTCTGCGATATTGTTTTAGTTGTAATTTTTTATCTAAGTCTGCACAAAGCAAAGATAAGCCTCCACATGTCTCTATCTTGCCAAACCTCACATGTCCTCTAGTGCTATTCTAGAGCTAAACCAAAAAAATAGATCTTCAAACGAGTGTCGTTCCTCCACATGGACACATTTTTGAGTTGAGGCTTTTCATAGAATTTTTGAAGTATTTAGCCAAGCCGCATCCAACCAAAAGGTGCCACATCCCTGTAGATGCAAGGATGCAAATTTGACCGGGAGAAATGCTCATCAAACCATAAAATATAGAAAAATGACCATTTGAGCCTGGGAATGAAATTTTCTTCAAGGACGAAAGTTTAGAAATGTTACAAGGCTCAAATACATTCTTTAGGGACACATCAATTCATTTTTTTCAAGTATCTAGGATAGAAATGTTAAGGACAACAAATCCTGACTATGGGAAATAGAGAGAATGGGAAAACATGAGTTTTTGAAGGAACAAAGCACGGGAGACTCAAAATATAGACCTTTCTAGAGGAACAAAGAAATGAGGAGACAAACATGGACCCATACATGATCTTCGACCCAAGAGATGACTAAAAATAGCAAAAAGAATGACCAAGTAGAACATGGGGAAGAGAAAATGAAAAGGTTGTAAATCAATAAATTTTCAAAGGAAAAAATTGGGCTAGACTATTCTAAGCACAACATATTCTACCGTGTTTTTCCTCCCTATCCCTTCTCAGCTTCAAATACGCCTTCTTCTTGTGACCAAATCCAATGTGTGTATTCACATTACTCTAATAACTATGTCTTCTCAACAAAATTCTTATACATAGTGGTCAAATTTATGTACCCAAAGATGGAGGATTGTGACAGGACATTCTTGTAGAGGCTCATCATGCACCCTATTCAGCCCATCCAGGGGTGAAGAAGATATACGCCACATTGAGATAGTTGTATTATTCGAGATGGATTTAGAGAGATGTAACTTGATTTGTTTCTCGGTGTTTAGAGTGCCAGAAGGTGAAGGCCAAACATCAACATCCAATAGGTCTTCTTTATCCTCATGCTATACCGAACTGGAAATGGAACACCGTTTTCATGGATTTCATAGTGGGGCTAATGATGTCGAGATATCACCATGACACGTGATTATGGTCACGGTCGATAAATTTAAAAAAATAACTCTTTTTTATTTGGTGAAGACCACATATACAGCTAGTGTAGTGGTATGAGTATATTTTGATGAGATAGTGATGTTACACAAGATTCCATGGAAGATCATTTGTGTTTGTGATATTTTGAATACTTCATAATTTTGGACCACTATGCAATTTTATCTTGGGATGAATATCAATTTTAGCACATCCTATCATCTTGAATAGATGGAAAAACTACATGGATAAACCTAGATATTAAAGGCTATGATTTGCATTTTATGTCATGGATCATCAATCACGATGGGAGGAGTACCTATATCTATTAGAGTTTTCTTATAAAAATAGTTTTAAGAGTTCCATCAACATGACATCATTTCATGCATTATATGGCAGAGAGTTTTAGAATCCTTCGAGTTGGGACATGTTAGAGGATGTAGTATCTCTGGGCTAACCATGTTATAGGATATGGATCAGCAGGTCATCTTAATCAGATAGAGGTTACAGGAGGCACAAGATAGGAAGAAGTATGTAGATCAGAGGAAAGTTGACCACAATTATGAGTTGGGCTCGAAGGTGTTTATGAGAGTTAGACCTCATAAGATTCTTATCCATTATATAAAATTATCTAATCTAGCTCTAAGATTCATAGGTCCATTTAATATCTTGGATTGGATCCGTTGTTTAGCCTACCCTCGATCCTTTCCACCCATCTTATCTCACTTCCATGATTTTTTTCATGTTTCTGTATTACGAAGATACATTCCATTTCATTCTTGTGTATTGGATTTGACCATATTGCAGGTCCTGGAGAAAGGATATATGACTATGAAGCTGTAGTCATTATAGAGTGCAAGATCCTATTCCTTTAAGGCCACAAGATTGATTAGGTGTGAGTCTAGTGGGATAGTTATGATGAGACTGCAACTACATGGGAGGATGCTACTTTGTTATGGGCCCAATTTCCACACTTATTTCAGTTAATTATAGAAGTAAGTTGATAAGGGGAGGGGATGTACCGCCCACTCCTCTTCAACACTATCTTGTAATAATTTTTATTATTATGGACTAGATACATGGAAATTATTCTTCTATTTTGATTAGTAGACATTGGTAGATGGACATTAATGTTTCATTTTGATTAGTAGGGGATAGACTATATAGACATTTGGATTATCAATATGTTGTGATTCATATTTTGTATTATGATATGCTAGCAAACACTAGTGGACATTTTATACATGTTGATTTGCATTGTTATGATTTTATACTAACACATTATATTTGTGATGCATTGCCTATGTTTGGATGTTCGAGAATAGTCTTGTGATCTCATTGATGTTAGTAAAATGGTAGAATCAAATTAATTAGAAATTTTAGACAATTGATAGAATTGCTTAATTTTTATGATGATTATTGATCAATATGTATGTGTTATTTTTGTAGTGTAATAATTAAAATGGAATAAAAAATAAAAAAGAAAGAGGGAAGATGTTGGAAGGAGTTATTTATTTGGTTAGAGAAATTATGGAACTCATGTGGATGCACGTGGTCTTCATGATAAGAGCATTGGTGGCCTAAGTAGATTTTAGACCTGTCACTTTCTTGACATAATAATACATGCACTTTCCTTTTAGATCTAGAGGAAACAACCAAACTAGAACCCAAGTTCATGATGTAAAAATTTAGAAAGATTTGGATAGTGAAACCAATGAAAACAAATAGGAAATAGGAATTCCTCATGAGATAGCCACAATGTTTTACCCATGCAACAAACAAATCTCCAACCTGATCAGTTTATAGTTACCACACACTCCTAGGAGTTTCCAAAATTTGAGCATGGGAATAGGGTATGGATGTCTTATATGGCATAAAGATAGAGGAATTTTATTAGGTGTTGTATTTGCAAGCGCTTTGGTAGATATGTATGCAAAATGTGGAAGCATGCACTTTACATATGAAATATTTTGAATAAATGCCTGAAAGAAATGTGTCATGAAAAAAATGATTGTAGGAAACCAAATCATAATGAAAAAGGGATAGGATTTTTCAGATGCTATAGTTGCAAGTTCTCTAGTAGGTATGTATGCAAAATGTGGAAGCATGAGATTGGCATGTGAACTGTTTGACAAAGTGTGCCAGAAAGATATGGCCTCGTGGACTGTGATGGCTATAGAATATTCACAAAATGGGTTTGTTGAAATTTATTAGAAAATTTCAAGCAAATGTTATTGGTAGTTATAACTCCAAATCCCACAAACTTTTCCTGCATCCTCCCAACCTATATCAAAATGGGACTAGTCTAAAAATGGATGCAGGATGATGGACTAAGAACATGGGTAGATAAAATTGGAAATTTACATGGGAGGACTAATGGAGTGAATGCTAGTGGCCCAACACTTCTCATTTTCGCTCACTTAGATATCATTGTTGATGTTGGAATGTATGATGGGTCTTTTTGTATCATATGTGCTCTGGCTGCAATCAAGGCTCTCAAAATTAGTTTAAAATTAGAATAACTTCCATTGCCTAGTTGAGGTAATAACATTTATTAATGGGGAATGGAGGAAAACAATGTATGAGGTGTTTTGTAATCTAGATAGGGAGGATAAGATATCTCTGCTCTTAGAGAAGAGCAAGCCTAGAAAATATAAAAATTACCAAAATAAGAGTAATGCCAAATAAGAAAAAAATATTCATGGATATTCATAGGGATTTAAGAAAATATCTATGGCAAATCTAGATGAAATTTGAGACCTTTATGAGCCTCATTCCTACCTATGAAAATTCGTAGATTCAAAATAGGGTAAGGACTCATTGTGCCATAAACATGTGAAGCATTTGATGGAATTCCTGGTAGAGGGAAGAAACCTTGTGGAGTGCGAGTGAAACCACTTGGACTATATTTTTCACTTTGCGCAGATACAAATATCTCCTAGGCATGGTTCATCTCATCTTGTCCTTCATAATTCTTGTAATTTAGTTTTTCATTCGCAATGATATAAATTTAAAACCTTGGATTATCTCATATTTGATTATTTTATATAAACTTGTTTGTAAAATAATATAATTCCATATAACACTTATGTAACCCAAATAACACTTGGGAGCCAAGCATGAACTTAAACCACTCCTTCACACATAATCTAGAAAACTTTGTAACCAAACTATTTACACAAAACAATAAAACTCTTCCTTATGATTTACATTACCAACTTGTAATTCGATCTTCACCGTGGTTTCTACTAAAACCTTATGCATTTCTAAAGCAATGGTATCAAAATGTGGTACTCATATCCATTTCATTAGTGATTAGCGAGTTTAGTCGCCAATTAAAACCAACATTTTGTCTACCTAGAAAATTTTAAAAATGCAATTTCCAAAGACGTGCTAAACATCATGTTGAGCCCATAAAAGAGATGACAAACATCATATGTGTTCTTTGTTATGACAAGATTCATATCAAGCTTTAGATTGAGCCTAAATGACTATTTGTACTCTCTTCTCCGCTCCTCTAGGATCCATGTTACCCTATTTGCACTTTTAGAAGTATCTCTACTAAAACTGAAATGTGGGGTTTCATTTCAGCTTGTCGTTCGAACCCTAAGAAACAAGTGTTTATTTTCCTTTTCTAAACTCTAGTATTTTACTAGAAAATAACTTGAAACTTTCATTTTGGGGAAAAACACTCCCCTAGATAGTCTAGCGAAGGCATTTTGTAGGCTTCGGTTCACTATTTGACTAGGTCAAATTGGCTCAACTATGACCGGTGGCTCAAGAAAACTCTTCGCCATTTGTTAGTTCTCAGTTCCATCAACTCTCGTGAATTATTCATATATAAGAACATGTAGGAAATTTTTCATTGCACATTCTTCTATGAAAGGGAAATTTTCATGGTTTTCTTATCGCTTCAAGCTAAAATTGGTTACTATTGCAACTAGATAGATTATGACCGGTGGCACAAGAAACCTAGTAGCAAATTGAAAACCATTCATCAATTTTAAATTTTTTAATTCTTGTGAATTATTGGTATATAGGAGTACTCATAGGAATTTACCAATTGTGTCTTTATGCATGGGAATATAAGATGTCGTACTTTAGCCTCGAGCTTGAATTAGGAATTTTGACTTGTAGAAAAATGTGAATTTTCGTACGACCTATTGATGTGTAATTACAACACCCTTGAATGTCAATTCGATGGGTTAAAACTATCAATGTGATTGCTTAACATGGAGCTTTTCCCAAAGTGTGGGACTTTGCAATTGGGAAAGCTCTCCAGATGAAGGTTGGTTCTTATTCCTTTGTTTAGATGCACACATAAAATTTGAGAGAGTCTAATCTAAAATCCAATCTAACTTGCAAAGGAGATAGGATTAAGAAGATGCAATAAAATAAACCTAAATTAATAGAGGTGAAGCACCAAAGGAATTTTGAACAACTAATTTTCATTAAAAATAGACCATTAAAAATGAAATACAACCATCATGCACAGATAACTAGGATTCCAGTGAGAGATCAAGAACATGCAATAACAAAAGAGAGGGTTGAAAATCATCCACAAACTTTTTATTGTTGCTTGAAAGATTTGATATAGTGCATTACAATGGCCAAGAAGTAAGATTGCATTTTATAGTTTAGATGGAAGGTTTGAACTCTAAAAATTCACTTATAGATGAGAGAATAAGGAAGGGTACAAATCCAAAATTTCCAACCTTTAAAAAAATGCCCCTCCTTATAATATATAGGAAGAATGAGAGAAAGAGATAGAAGAATTTTGAAATCCTACTTAAACCACCCCAAAAGAGAAATGAATTTTCTGCAACAATGATGGGTTCTACTACAAAACCCATGCCTCCATGCACTGTTCCTTGTTGGGCAAGAAAGGAAAGCATACGATGGAAAAGTGACATGCGAGCATAGGAATCTACAAGTGACTCTTCCTCGCACCTTTGACCTCCCAAGGTCGTGCGAGACAGCAAATGGTGGGGATGAAATACATGCGGAATGTAGATAAGCTAGTTAGGTAATCTTATGTCTTCAACATGCAAAAGTGGGATTTGTGAATCTAAGGAAAAGAAGGCCCTCCTAACCTAAACTGTGTGATAGATCATTCGGAAAGGATAGCCACTCGAAGCATCTAATCGATATCAAGATCTACCATTATACGATCTATGGGTTATGGAATACATGGAAGATAACCCATGGGTGCTTAGATATATGGCTCGACAAGGTCATGAAAAATGGAAGGGACAAAATGTGTCATGGATCTTTTGGTGCCTTATGGATGATTCTCTGGTCTAGTCTAGAAATATTTGGCTTGGTTGGAAGTTACGTTTAATAATGATAGTTGTGTGATGATGTCTGGTGGGAGTGGAGAGGATCTAAACACTAATGTCCACAAGCTAGTGTCAATGTTGGATTGATTTGTAGGCTGTTGGGTTGTGGGACCTTTGGATCACAACCGTAAGTTTATGGTTTTGTGGACCTCCTATGGTCATGTGAAGAATCAATTCCTAATTCCTAGTATCCAATAGTCACATGCCTTTTCGACCTCTACGTTTGGAACTAGAAGTTGCATGATTTTCTCGGAGTACCTAACAGGTGTTCTGGTGACTTGGATATGTAAGCTAGTTTCTATATCAATGAGGAGGTCTCCTACGTTTGGTTGTGGGACTAGTGGATCACAACCGAATGTTTTCTCTCTTTTAGGTCCTTCTACAGTCATATGGATATCTATCAAGGTAGTCTATAATTTTCTGATTTGACTAGAACATATGTTCTTTTTGTCTTCTATGTTTAATACTCTTAGTTGTTGTGCTTGATTTCTTGTAGATTTGTTGTTGCTCGGAAGACCTGAATTCGAGATTTTGTCTATGTCGTTATTGCTACAACAGTGTTTGGTTGAGGCACATTTGGCTCAAAAATGTATTCCCTAGGCTCCCTAGGTCCCATGATTGTCATACAAGATTACTATAAGCCTAACTGAAATAAAATAAACTAATTATGTAAGATATATCATATATATATATATATATATATATATATATTCCTCTATTTTTGTATTTTTTTTGATAGGATTTTGAATGGAATTGAAGGAGCAACTAATCTAATAACAAAATTAAAACAAACAAGGTAGCCCGGTGTAGTACTTCTTATACGTGTTGTTGTGAGTTTTATGCTAAATAACTAGATAGCTGATTAACTTAATTGAAAGATTATCGATCCTAACTCAAAAGTGAGGAATGAATCATAGTTTCTCAGAAACTATCAATCCCCACATGACTTCCCTAGCAATATCGAGAATGAAATTTAACTAAAATGAAATATTTCACTACTCTATTTGATATGTTTTAACTAGAACTTTGACTGATAAAACCTGGAATTTGCGACAGGTGGTGAATCCGGTGGTGTATGATTTTGTCCCCTCGAGTGATCTCCTCATTCCTTCATGTTCACATGATTCCAGAAGAGCGTGTATATGCTAGCATCAATAGAAGAAGGTATTTTGAACAATGAAAACTTTGGATATATACCAAATAAAATGCGAGTAGGAGAGGGAAAGTGTAAGGGACGATCCACGGCATATGTAATTCCTAAGCGGGATTTATTGTAAGAATACAACACAAGTGTACCGAGAGATTCTATAACTACCTCCTATGAAGAACATAACCTGCAACTCTAGTGGATTCCAAACTGAAATGAAACTACCTTACTCTAACTTATTGTTTGAAAACAATAATGGAACTAAAACAAGGAGATCATGTGGCCTCTAAACAACAAAACAACACTAACTATGTATGCAACAAATGAAACTAATACGATTCTAAGAAAGAATTGAGAGACTAAACAATGGAAAATGAGAAGTTGAGGGGCAGTTTTGAGGGGCCATTTGCTTGAAAACAAGCTGGCTATTTATAGATTTCACATTCACCCAAAGGTGATTCCCATTAGAACTCTTTTACCATTAAACAATGGAGAAACACTATTCTAGGGGACATAAAACATTAATACGAGCCAAGGCAGTGGAGAAAAGCTGGTAAAAGTTGAAAATCATGCAAGTCGTGATCAAAAGAATGTGCTGGAAAATGCATGAAGGACCTTCGCCCTGCCAGGGCAACAGTTTCATCACTAAAGGTCAAAAGTCTTAGAAAAGGAAGGTAGAGGAATAAAACATAGCACAAGGAACATGGATAAAGCATTTGTGATACTAACATATACTTTGCAAGCTTTTCTGGATCCGAACACCTTGCGAGGTGACTTGCATCATCATTGGGGCATGTGTAACATCGTTCAGTAGCACAAGACCCTACAATTTTGGGTACAAATAGAAACCCATACCTCATTATGGTGGTAAGTGAGAAACTTGGAACACCTCAAAAAATGGCAAACAATATTTTTAATATTTAAGAACTTAGTCCCACTAATTTAAAGATATCGATGTCGAGAGATTTCTAGAAAATCCTTTCTTGTGTAAATCCAAGCTCCTAGTCAAAATTTATGGCCATCTAAAGGTCGAGGTTTCATTCTATAAAAAAGGAGGACTGAGAGTTATGAAACTCCGAAACCCAAAAGTTTGAAAGTTTGAAAATTTAGACTTTCGAGAATTTGTGATTTTAGACATTGAGTTGAGATTTTTACATTTTGGGGCTTGAGAGTTCTAAAACTTCAAAAGTCCAAAATTTGGGACTTTTGGAATATTTGCGCTTTCAAACCTTTTCACTATTCATCGCCCAAAAAGCCTCAAGAGTTTTGAAACCCCAAACACCATGTTCCAAAACTTGGAAACCCGAAACATCCTTCGTGTTGATTCGAAACCTGCGTTGACTTCTGAAATCTCGAACCCTTTTAGAATTCAAACTTTTAGAATTTCACACATTTTTGTCACTTTTCTGATTTTTCCTCTGGAGACCTCTGAAACCCCAAATTCTGCACCTTTGAAACACCGAAACTTGAAAGCATGAAATTTTAGAATTTTGGAATTTTGGATTTTGATATTTTTACTCGCTTTTTCTATCCACGATTCCTAAAAACACTAAAACCCCAAAACCCCAAAACACTACAATTTCAAACTTTTGGACTTCTAGATTTTAGTCTTTTCCACTTCATTTTTCCATTTTTCGCTTCAAGAGTTTCAAACTCGAAACCCGAATGGCCCAAAATTTTGCTTTTGGGGTTTCGGGTTTCAAACATTTCTTTCCCATTTTTCCCTACTTTTCTTGAAGTGCCAAAAATGCAAACACTAAAAACTTTGAGCCTTTTCTCCATTTTCTCTGCATGCGAGGTTGTATTTATCCAATTTTCCCGTGGGGAAAAATTGGATAATAAGACCCTAGTCAAAGAAATAAATCATAATGAAAATTTTTTTTTAAATGTATAAGAAACTAAATGAAACTCTCCCATGTGGCTTGTTGGGTGAAATTTGACTTTGCATAAACAATTTTGCCTTTCTTCCCTATCTCTTTCTCTCTCCTTCCTTGAGTGGTAAAGAATAATATGGAGCCCATAATGGTGGGTAGTGACTATTTTTAAGTGTTACGTGGATCCTATCATATCCATTCACTGGTGAAATTAAACATGGGCCATGAGGAATAAACAGTGGATGTGGAATATGTGCCACGTATAACCCGAACCATGTAATGTCATATGAGATATGATTAGCTCGCTCAATATAGAGAGTAGCTCACTGACCCGAGCTATCACCAAACAATAATAAACTAATGTAATAAATAACTCAACAAGTTGAATAGATAACTCATCCAACTGGTCCACCCAAGTTGGCTTAGTATAATAGCATGATCCTAGTGCTAGGACACATGGTGGCCTAAGGCCCTACCACATAGAAAAATATCGATGCAACGTCTACCCATCTAGATCTTGGTTTCACAAAACCATATTTTTTTCTCCTCCATTCTCACGGTCCGCTTCCACCACATGTCACATCTATGTTGGTCAATTACCTCTATTGTTAGGTCTTATTGTTGACCAATCTTTGACTAGCTCCAACTTGAGCATATGGAGTCCATTTTACACATTCCAAGTATCGAAAAAAAGATCACAAAATTCTCTACCACTTTTCATGGTTGAGGTAGATATATGGAACCCTTTACAACTTGAAATTTCCTTCGAATCAATCACTTTTGTGTCGTAATAATACATGCACTTTATTTTTAGATCCAGAGGTAATAACCATGCTGAAACCTAAGTTCATACTGTAATAATTTAGTTGTATTTATATAATGGCACCAATGGAAGTGTATAGGAGACAACGGTTCCTCATGAGACAATCACACTATTTTACCGATACAACAAACATGTCTCCAACTTGATCAGTTTATAGTTGTCACACAATCCCAACCAGTGCCAAAATGTGAGCACTGGAATAGGGTATGGATGTCCGATAAGGCATGAAGATAGAGGAATTTTATCAGGTGTTGTAGTTGCAAGTGCTCTGGTAGATATGTATGAAAAATGTGGAAGCATGCACTTGGCATGTGAACTATTTGACAAATTACTAGAGAAATATGGCCTCATGGACT
Organism: Taxus wallichiana var. yunnanensis; assembly: GCA_018340775.1. Lineage (NCBI taxonomy): Eukaryota > Viridiplantae > Streptophyta > Pinopsida > Cupressales > Taxaceae > Taxus > Taxus wallichiana. The sequence goes on along the minus strand of CM031237.1, from coordinate 280,268,587 downwards.
AGAATGGTTATAGGATGTGGATAAAATGTATTTGTTGAAAATCCTTAGAAAATTTCAAGAAAATTTCATTGGTAGTTGTAACTCCAAATCCCACAACCTTTTCCAACATACTCCCTCACTGCGTCAAAATGGGATTGTTGAAGAATGGATGTAGGATGGTGGACTGAGAACATGGGTAGATAAAATGATAAATTTACATGGGAGGACTAATGGAGAAAATGTTAGTGGCCCAAAACTTTTCATTTCTTCTAACTTGGATATATTTGTTAATGTTGGAATGTATGATGGGTCGATGGGTATTATATGTGCTCTACCTAGAATCAAGGCTCTCAAAATTAGTGGAAAATTAGAAGAACTTCCATGAATAGTTGAGGTAATAGCATTTATTGATGAGGGATGGAGGACAACAACGTATTAGTTGTTTTTAAGCTAGATAGGAGGATAGGATATTATTGCTCTTATAGAAGAGCAAGCCTAAAGAAGATAAAAATTACCGAAATCGAGTAATGCCAAAAATAAATAAGATTCATTGATATTCATTGGGATTTAAGTAAATATCATTGGTAGATGTAGATTAAATTTTGAGACCTTTGTGAGCCTCATTCTACATGTACAAATTCGGATCTTAATAATAGGGTAAGGACACCGATTATGCATCAAGGAAGATGAAAATTTGTAGATGCAAAGATGGTTTTCTTGATAGTCTTATTCTCAAAGCATGGGAGCCTAGAAAAGCGTGTAAACCATTTGACAAAATGCTTGGTAGATGGATGAAGTCCTGCAGAGTGCGAGTGAAACCACCTGGACTACCTTTTTTTGAGATACAAATGTCTCTCAGAATGGTTCATCTATCTCGGAAAGGTTCATCTCTCCTTGTCCTTCATAATTCTTATATTTTATTTTTCCATTTGCAATGAAATAAATTTAAAACCTTGGAGTATCTCATATTTGATTTTTTTATATAATTTTTTTGCAAAAAAATAAAATGTCATATGGAACTTATGTAACCCAAATAACACTTGGTATCCAAGCATAAACTTAAACCCCTCCTTCAGACACAATTTGGAACACTTCATAAATAGACTATTAGCATGAAACAATAAAACTCCTCATGATTTACATTACTAACTTGTAATTTGATCATCACCCGTGGTTGTGACCACAACCTCATGCATTGCTAAAATCAAGGTATCAACGTTATTTTCTCATGTCCATTAGTATGGTGAGTGTAATTGAGTCACTAACTAAAACAACCATTCTCTCTACCTAGAAAAGTTATAAAAATGTAATTTCCAGAGACGTGATAAACAACATCTTGAGCCCATAAAAGAGATCAAAAATGTTGTATGTGTTCCTTGTTATAAGAAGAGTCATATCAAGCTTTAGATTGACCCCAAATGACCATTTGTACTCTCTTCGTGTTTGTCTCAAAGCTTTGTTACCCTATTTTGCACTTTTAGAAGGCTGCTAAAAAATGAGAAGTGGGGTTTGCTTTTAGCTTTCCATTTGAACCCTAAGAAACGAAGTTCTTATCCATCTTTGCAAACCTCTAGTATTTTACTAGAAAATCACTTATAGCCTTTAGTATGAGGAAAAAAACTCTCCTATATATTTTGGTGGAGGCATTTTGTAGGCCTTGGTCATTGTTTGACTTGGTCAAACTTTCTCAACTACTTTGGTGGCTCCAAAACTCATGTCGTTGTTTATAAGCCATTTGTCAGTTCTCAATTTCATCGACTCAAGTGAATTCTCCATATATATGAGAGAATGTAGGAAATTATTTATTACATGTTCTTCTATCAAAGGGTAGTTTTGTTTGATGTTTTCTTAGCCCTTGAGATAAAAATTTGTTGTTGCAACTAGACCGATTATGATTTGGTGGCTCCAAAAACCTAACTTCCAATTGAAAACCATTCACCAGTTTAAAAAACTTTTGGTTCTTGTGAACTCTTGGTATATATAAGATCTCATTGGAATTTACCGATTGTGCATTTGTAAATGGGAAAATAGTTTCAAGACTTGGTATTTTAGCCTTTGAACCTAAATTAGTCATTTTTAGAACTAGTAGAACAAAATGAGTTACGATCATGAGACCCTAGTCAAGGCAATAAAATTTAATGAATTTTTTTAAACATATAAGTAACTGTATTAAACACTAATGTGTGGCTTGTTGGGTGAAATGTGACATTGGGAGAAATAGTGTTTCTCTCTCTTTCCTATTTCTTTCTATCTATTTGGTTAAAAAGGAAGAAAAATGAAATGAAATGAATATGTCTTTAAACCTCTTCTTTTGAATGCAAATTATTACTATTATGTTAATGGGAAACAAAAAAATTTAATTATGCTAGATCTAGGTGGATGTCATGGCAATAATTTATCATTGATTTCATGCTCACATGGTATTTGTAGGACGCAAGTACGATGGCGAAATGATGTGGTTGTAATTCAATGTGGATTATTGTAATTTGTGTTTGTTAATGGAATATATATATATATATGTATGTATGTATGTATGTATGTATGTATGTATGTATGTATGTATGTATGTATGTATGTATATGTATGAATTTATGTATGTATGTATTGCTATGTTATAGTGAAGACTCATTATTGAAATTTTGTAACATGAATGAGATGTCAGTTCTAGGCATGCTTTCAAAATTGTGCATTTAACTATAGGTGTTTCTTTTGATTCAAATTTACTTGTGGTAAAGGGGTGTGTGTGTGTGTGTGTGTGTGTGTGTGTGTGTGAAATGGTAGAGGATATTTCACCATTTTGTGAAATATTGAAAGCTTAACTAGTGAAGTGTTGTAACATTTTAAGATACTAGTGTTTAACGGAAATGTTCATCTTAAGATGGGTGTTATGTTGATTCCAACTTTTGTATTTAAAAGTTAAATATTATGTTAAGTGAAATTGAATTTAATAGTTTATAGTGTAATTCAAGTGTTTAATTGATGATCGAATAATTGGTGTGTTGTATTCTTACTTTATAAACGTAATAAAGTGATCTAAAGAAAATACTCAATCCTAGTATAAAATTTGTGTATAACCACCCTCCATGTGTGATTTTTTTACAATATAAAACTAAAACCTTTGGATAAAATACAATCTTTACACTTGATGACACCTTCTAGTTAAGTAGATAATAACCTAAGTTGAGATTTCCATTCTAGCCTGCATGCTTAGTAGCATCATCATGAACTCATTTCAGTACGAATGACATGGTTAAAAGTTATTGAGAGTATGTGGTTCCCTTCTAGGATTTCTAATCATATGTATAGTATAGAGAATGTGATCTGTTAAGCGATTACTCCATGGGAAACCAACATGAAATATAGTGTAAAATCACCTTGAACTGACATACATGTTGAATGGCGTAGATTTCCCACCAACCTTGGAAGTCACCTTTAAGAGTTAAGATCATAGATGAACTCTATATCCAATCTCAACTTTCATTTTGGTTCTATGATGCAATACAATTTTTTTTTGTGAAACTTAACAACATTTTGTGTATGATTAGTTTGTCCAAATGTAGCCAATTGATAGGACGTATTTGGAGGAATGTGAAATTTAGGTGAACTACTCCATATTTCTATCTCACTTGCCCTATTATGTATTGGATGTATGATGTGCAGATTATGTGATCATTTCTTAGAGATAAATCCCTTAAGACAAGGAATAGAGGTCTCATTGAGGATTCAAATGCCCCATTAGCAAAACTATTATATAATTAGAACAAAATGGCATATGAACGTAGTCAGGGAAAACCCTCTTGAGTTGGATGAAAACAATACTCAAGAAACCTAATCTAGAAACAAAGTAATGAAGTATGTTGTCATGTTAAGTTCCTTCAAATCCTTAACAAACTATTAGAACATAACTATAATTAATGTTTTTCCTTGGGAATTGTGATCGTGAGATGTTATTCCATGGGTTAAGTGAAACATGATATTCATTGTAATGTGGATAAACTCTCTCACTATGGATAAAGAACCTAATTTATTATAATACTTATTTTTACTAACTCAATTATTAATTTATATATTAATGAAAAAACTTGACCCTAAATCCTTAAATAAAATAAAAAGTTAACTTCACATGCCTTGGACTTACACTTGTTCCATTGTGTAACAGAGGTATGATATAAGATCAATACGCATGCCCTTAGGAGAGAATACTAGGGATAAAACCTAGTAGCCATGTGTGTATGTAAATACCCTTATGTGTAAATAATTATCCTATTAACAACTAAACAAGTAATTGATATAATGTAGATGACCCTTATTCAATGAGATACACCATAAGTTAAATTTAAGAAATATAAAGGAAATATAGGGAAAGGAAAAGGAATGTATTATTCTCACATTACGACCCTTCCTAAAAGTTAAGTCAAATATGGAAACATTATTTTAATAAATGTGTAATCCTAAAATATTGTGTGGTGGGAAGACCTTATCTGTAAGTGCATATTGTAGTTGAATTGTTATGTTGTGCCTTATAAAAAATGTTCATGATGTGTGTCACATGTTTTCATGTTATCTCTATGGATTAATGTAATGCAAATATAACATGTGTTGTGTGTAGTCCTATGTGATCTCCTCTGGTGTCATGTGTACTACAATGTAAGTCAAAAAAAAATATTTTGGTATTTTTATTGTTGTGAATCGTTCGGAAAATGTGGGCATTGCAATTTCTCGAGGTTATTGATGTGGCCTTGAGGCCAAAGAAGAATTATTGTTTGTGATTACAGGAAAATGATATCACTATACATCAGAAGGAGCTAGGGGACCAACACTAGAATAATGTTGGGTGTTTAAAATGAGGCCAATTGAAAGATTGTGTTCTATGTGTGTGTTGTTTAATTGTATTGTTTGGTTAGGAGGTTTACCTTGGGAGTGGCTGTTATCTCTTGAAAGTGCACCCTGTAGAGAGATGGCTATAGGTTTTCTAAGATTACACAATTGATCTCTCTCTTTCGTAGATACAATGGAAACACCTCAGGTTTGTGGGTATACCTATTTTGAGGTGAGTCTCTCGGTATCAAGGCCGGTTCCTTGTTGGTGTATCCTAAACTTATTATGGGGTTAAAGAGTAAAAGATGACTGTAAAGTAATTAAAACTAAGGTGATACACCAAATTTATATGAGGAATTTGACTGAGTATATGCACAATTTCTATGGGAAGGATTCTTGATGCACGAGCCAACAATTTACTACAAAATATTTAAGGGAAAACACTTGGTGATACTGAGGGAAAATCACAACAATATTAATAAGTTAACATGCACATTAAAATACAACAGAGAATATTGAATTTATAACGAGGTAAGATGATTGATCATAGAATTTGCACTCACAAGACTAATAGAAACATACAAAAACTGCAAATAATTGGAAAGGTAGAAAATACTTCACACACAAAAGGCAAAAATGGAAAAAATTGCTTCAGTACTCCTATATCCAAAAATTCCTCCAGAAGTTTTTTTTTGTGCTTTGTAAAGGCACACAATATATAGCAAAAATAAAATTCACCTTCTTCCTAAAAATAGCCTAAGGCTTGTACTCCCATGCATCTTATTTTTATCCTTTATTTAATAATAGATAAAGGAATAAAAATAGAGCATGCAATTACAAATAGACATTAATAGCCTTGATTACAATTGGTCAACTAAAGTTGACTGATCTATTTTTAAGAAAGAGAAGGATGAATAATTTTCTAAAAATAAGATTGCTTGCTAGGCAAGTCTCTCTCCATGAACATGCAACTCTTTCTTCTTCTCTATTTTGTCCTATTGTGAAGGCATGCAAAAATACAACTCCTATTTGTGAGCAAAAATAATTACATTAATTGTAATACTTTGCAAAATAATTCATCCAAATATCAATCCTTATTGGGACCACCTTTGTCTCTGATGTTGACACTTATTCTATTTTCTAGTGATCACATGGATAACATTTTGCAGATCATCTTCAACTCCTTGATGTGGGGACAACCTTCACTTTACCAGGTTTGGCCACCTTCGTTGACTTAGCATACTATGGTTTTAAAATAATATAAGGGCACTTGTAATAGTTACTACCATACTCAACCACCTTTGATTATTTACCATGACCATGCTACATAGTCTACCACCTTATAGTTGTTAGCCTTGGCATATTTCAAAATTCACCTTTTCGGTGATAAACATGTATGATGGCATTTTGCATTATTTGGAAATGACTATAGTTTGGACTTTAAAAGTCAATGAAATGATTTATTTGATGGACATGTGGGTTGTCCCCTTCTCCATGGTGACTCACCCCCCATGGTGGTGGCATTGGTAACTCAAGTTGAGTTTTCTTTGATATTTTTGATCATGGCATATGTAACTCAAGTTGATTTTGCATCTTGGCTGATGATAGTTTTTGATCATCTTGGGCCATCGATCTATGTCCTTTTTCATCTCCCTTTATCGATTTTGAACCTTTTCTTTAGAGTTTCAGCCATGGAGGCTTGAACTTGTGGGAATTTTGGGCATGAGGAAATTTTAATACTTTGTAAAATTTGAAAATTATAAGTCACTCAATCAACCGCCATTCCACCTAGACTACTTTTGCATCAATCTTGATGATCAATTTGTGAGCATTAATCTCTGTACTGTCAATTTTTTATCGTTGATCTCGAAGGCATGATTAGGGTTTCTGACTGTGCATTGAATGTGGTTTTAATAGCTCAAACCATGGTTTGCTTTGGACTTGGAGATTGATTCTCAGCCCTTGATCCTTGCACAACTTGATCTTTAGACGTTGATTATCTAACTATGGTTGAGTTTCATAAACTCACCCCTTGGGTTTGCATGGTAAAGGGTCACTTTGACCCTAATAATCTTTTCACTTGATTTTTGGTTCCTCGAGCGAAGAAATGGAAAAAATTCAAAAACAATTGTTTGATCTATGAAGCTTTGAACAGCGTTTATGGGAGTGCCATTGTTGATTATTCTATACTCGGCTCTTTGCAAAAATGGTTCTCTGCATTTTGTGCTTCTTTTGAGTGAGTTTTTACGTAATAATGCTGCCATTTTTAGTGTTTTCAAGCTAATTTTGTATTTCTGCCATGGTTGTTCTCTTAAAGCTCATCCTTTTTGAAGATTCCTTGGTCGTTCATTTTAACTCGAGCTCTCTGTAACTTCTTTGGGTGTTTGAGTTTCTACTATGAATCCGAGCTCTATGAGAATTCTGTAATAATGGCTATTATTGATTGATTGAGCTCGGTTCTCCCTTTCTTTGCATCACTGTTTGATGAAGTCGGTAAGTTTTGACCCTGAGTTTTCATTGTTACTTGATCTTGACATTTCGACCTCTGAAACTGATACTCGTTTTATTTTGCATTTCCTCATGTGATCTATTAGATGACTCTGGTCATTTTTGAATTGAACTCATTTTAGGTTTGGTCCTTTTAGTTCTGAGCTCGATGATATCTCAAGGGTTTTCTCCACTTCGATTTAACCAGTAAGTTTTTTTACTTCTTTCTCTGACTTGGTTCATCGTGGTTTGAGGAAAACATTCTTTTTATTATGTAACTTCTCTTTTGTGCCTCGTATTGGTACACTCTTTGTCAACTATTCTTTAAATCTAGGTTACTTCAGCCTTGACTATTTTGAAATACTTGACATCAATTTTTTTATTCTAGAGAATTTATTCTGTTATGATTCATTATTCAGAATCAACTTATTTCTTTGAAAAATATATAGCACCCCTTTATGAGTACTTGATTTAACCCTTTTCAATGTGAGATCACTTGAGCATTGAAAACTTCCCATGGGATGAGTTCTTGAATGCAATTGGTTTTTCGTACTATAACTTTCACATTATTTGTTGTTTTCTATACTATACAAGCTTAACTTGTTCTGTGAATGGATCTTGCTGATAAGGTCACACTCAAACTGGGTTTGTTTATTCCTTGAATGTATTCCACCAACACTTATTTATCATTGATTTACAATGCATGCCTTGATATGAAACCAATCAACTTTATATGGATGTCGATTACCACCATATATGAGACTTGGGATTGTTTCATTGTCCTACTGTGTAAGGGTTCAAGTGACTGAATTTCTTTGTTCATTATGATCTCTTCCTTATTTCGACCGAACATTGATTATTCTAGGCCTCATAAGGTTGAATGGTGTTGAAACACCACTAACTGAAATGGGTTGCTTATACATTTCTTTCTTCAGTTCACCTTTAAAATGCTAATTTCTATCCTGAAGCTACACTTATACTCTTTGATCCCTGCAATAGTTTTCAAGCAATTTTTACATTTTTGATATCATTTTTAGGCATAAGCCTTGATCTAGAATCTTGTAATCTATAACTTTTATTGCATTCCTTTTATGTTTCAATATTATGCTTGAGCTTAAATACAACTTTTATGTATGCTAGAAAATTTGAAATATTTATTTTCATGGCGAAGCCCTAGCAAATTTTTCTAGAATTCTCTCTTCAATCCATTTCCATCTATAGTAGTTGTATTTTTTATTAAAATAATTCCTTTAAGCATGTAGTAGTTAAAAGAAATATGATGGAAATTTGTAAATGTCCATTTTACATGGTGAAGCCCTATCAAAATTTTCCCAGAATTTCTTTTCTTTGAATGAAATCTGGAAAATGTACCTTGTCTACAAGCATATACTTTGTTTTGTAGTACTGTGATCCTCTTCCATTTGTAGGAAATATCTGAGTTTCAGTTACATTGGTCTTCTTTTTCAGCATGTATATGATTCTTTCTTCTTGGCTGCAACCTATACCTGCACACTTAAGAAAATAGTTAGAAAATACTTAGGCTTTTGGCTCTCTTATGTCCATGATTTCTTCTTTTCTCTTCTCTTTCTTCATTCCTTCTGAGTTAATAAATCATGTATGCAAGTCTGATATTCAAGTAAATTATATCTCTTGTTTGAATAGATTCATATGCACGAACTAGGATAGCGTAAGAATATGATTTGATCCCGAGCTCAGAATCGATAGTTATCCTTTTCTTCTTTTCGGGTACATTGGTTTATGCAATGGAGATGAAGAAGAAGATGGAAATCGAGATTTTTTCAATAAAAGAAAGAAACCCCAAGGCAATGATGGGTTCACTCATACTCCTTTACTTTCTCTTTCATGCATGTGTAACTTTTGTTTCAGTAGTTGTACTTTACTTTTCAATCAAATCCCATGGCTTTTGTGGGAAACATTTGAATAAAACATTGAATTCTAAAAATGAGTTGTGTATTCCCTTATACATTCTAGCTTCTCTGTATGGATTGTATAATAAACTAAATAACTTAGTAATATAATTGAATGTCTTAATCATGAAGGAAAGGAACATTGATGAAAAATTGTAAAATTTAGTAATGAACTCGATTTTTCGTAATCTCTGATTTATGTTTTTTCTGTCCCAAAACTCAACACTTCACCTACTCTATAATTTGGCATCTTCATCAAGACAACATAGTTGTCCTTTAGGGCTTTGTGTTCTTTTGCTGAAGATGGCATGAAATTATAGATTATGTGATCTGTTATGTTTTATAACGGCACACATAACTGTAGATTTCATTTAATCATGTAATTAATTCAGCAATGACAAATTATATCAAAACTTCCTTAGTTTAGGTATACTTCACCCATGACTTTCATCGTAATGACCAAGTTTCAAGTTACCCATTTTTGCACAAGTGGGGAAAGCTTCATTTTCAACATTTTCAACATTTTCGGTGATCTTGTGGGGAAAGCTTCCTGCTAGCTTAAAGAATAATGCCTTGCTCTTGTCCATTGGGTATGGAGTCCAAACATGTAACCAAAATTTTCCTTTTCCAAAAGGTCCAACCCTTCCAAAATAGAACTAAAACTAGGAAAGGATCTAGTAAACCAGATCACGTGCATGAATGCACTTATTGAATTGAAAAATGATGCAATGTGTAGAAACTACACTTATTGAAGGAAAATCCTACTCTAACAATCACTGTAAGATTTTCAATAATAGTGTTTGAGAAACATACCATTCACATGAATGGGAAGTTCCTCTCCATTCAACTTCAAAAGATGAAAAGCATTATGTTCCTTGCAAGCTGAAATCATGTAAGGGCCACTCCAGAGTGTATTAAACTTTTATCGTCTTCCTGGCTTTGCACAATCAGCATCCCACTTTAACACAATATCTCCTTCATTTAAGACTCTAAATTTCACTTTCTTATCAAAATTCTTCTTCATTTGTTTCTAATTCTTTTCCATATTTAAATGGGCTTGATCTCTTAGCTCTTGTAATTCCATTAACTTTGCATAACAAACCTATAATGGTTCATTCTCAAGCAGCTCCATTTGATGCAACAAGTCCAATGCAGGTAACTCAACCGAAATAGGCATTCTTGCTTCTTTTCCATACACAAGTTTGTATGGTGAATTGTGAACTGATCTTTTAGGAGTCACTCTGTCAGCCCAAAGTTCTTAATTCAACATCAGGTGCCAAGCTCTTTGATTATCCTTGTTTTTTCTTCTGATGATCCTTAACATATTCTTGTTAGTACTCTCAGCTAAGCCATTACCTTGTGGGTAAAAATTAGATGAAGAACTCAAATAAACTCCATTTTGACAGCCCAATCTGTTATCTTAGCACCAAGAAAAGCTAAAGCATTATATGATATTGTAGTTCTTTGGAAGACCAAATGTAGACTATTCCTTCATAAAAGAATAGTATTGAATTTTCATTAGCATCTTTCAAGGCTATTACTTCAGTCCATCATGTAAAACAATCTATAGCAGTTAAGATCCACTTGTGCCCTTGTGATGATGGTGGGTTTATCATACCAATAAAGTCAAGACCCCATTGCATAAAAAAGGCTAATCAGCTCAAAAAAGGCTACAAAGGATGTGAACCTAGATATTCTTTTCCAACAAAGAAAGCACATTTTTACACTTCTTGATCCATTCCTTGAATATGCTAGGCCAATAGTAACCAGATTTCATAATTTTTAAGGCTGTGGTACATGCGAGAAGCTGACATCTGCAGGTCCTTCTTGGAATTCGACAATATTTTTGAATTTTCGTCATAGTCAACTCATTGCAACAATATTTTGTTTATATCTTTTTTGAACAACATGTTATCAATGAGGATGTAAGGTACAACTTGTAATCTGAAATACCTTCTATTATTCTTGTCCATACCTTTTGGATAGGTTTCATGATGTAGATAATTAACCAAACCAGTCATCCATCTTGATTCTTGAAACTCTTGAGTGAGCTCGGGATGTTGATATTCTGGTTGAAACATGATTTCTGATTTTGATACATAATTTCAACATGTTGTTTTGAATCATCTTGTTTTAGTAACTTGTTGTTTTTACATATAAGAAATTAGATGCTCACATAAAAATTTCAATCGAACCATCTTAGCAACTAGAATATCAACATCATAATCCATGACCTTTATTATCCAGTTTACTCTTTTCTCATTCAACTCCTTATTTAGTAAGAATGCTTTCACACTTGAATGAGAAACAAGAACATGGATTTTATTGTTTGAAAGCATATACTTGAAGTTCATTAGACATCTGAATATTGAAAGTACTTACTTTTCAAGGAATGCGTACCTTTTTCGTAATCATACAAGCTCTGTCAGAAGAAAGTAATAGGCTACTCAATATTTTCATAATTGACACTGGGTTAATATGGTGAGATTGTTTTAGCTCCTGCAAGTACAAACATTGTAAAATATTTATCAAAATTTGGGTTTGTAAGAGTAGGAGCCTGAGAGATAGCTACTTTGATTGCTTCAAAACCCTCTCTCCCTTCACTGGTCCAAGAGAAAATTTTCTCTTTCTTTAGCATAGATGTGAGTGGTTTAACCAATGCTACAAAATCTAGAACAAATATTCTAACAAAGTTGATTTTTCCAAGAAAACATTGTAATGCCTTCTTATGATGGGGCAATGATAGGCTGTGGTATGGCTTCGATCCTAAAAGGATCAATTGATAAACCCCGCTTAGAAATAATATGACTAAGTAGCTTACCTTGATGTACTTGAAAAGATAGATTTCAAAGTGGATTCAAAGATATTCCAAATTTCCTACACAACTAAAAATTCTGCCTTAAATACATTAGATGTTCTTTGGAATCTTTTAAAATACACTAACATAATATAAATAAACAAGGATGTATTTATTTAACAATCTATGAAAAGCCATGTCCATTGCACATTGAAACATTGCTCGACATTTTAAAGACCAAAAAGAATCCTTTTATAAGCATAAGTACCCCACTCGGTGGTAAATGTTGTTTTGTATCTATCTTCTTCTTGGACTAAAATATGATTGTATCCATTGTAACCATCTAGAAGAGATAGTCTATCTGAACCAGAGACTATTCTCAAAATCTGATCCATATTCGGTAGTGGGTAATGATCTTTTAATGAAGCTTTGTTGAGGTCTCTAAAATCCACACATAATCTGATTTCTTTGTTCTTCTTCCTAACAGGAACAAGATTTTCTACCCAACTTGAATGCTTAACTAGAAAGATAATACCCGATTCAATCAACTTAGATAATTCTTTCCTCATCAGAGGTTCTATTTTGGGATTCACAGGCCTCTATTTCTGTCTAACAGGTTTAGAATTTGGTTGCAACTCAATTGTATGTTGTGCTAAACTGGGATCAAATCCTTTCAAGTCTTGGTATTTCCAAGCAAAAACATCTTTAAATTATTTACAAAGATCAATAAATGACTATTTTTTAGTTAAGGAACATACCTTTCTAAGAATATTTTTTCCTTCATCAACCGATATTTCTTCGTAATTATCAACGTTAGTTGAAATTTTAGTCTTGACTTTTCTTAACCAATTATCAGTGCTAAAGATGTCTTCTAATGTGACCAGACCTCAAGGTAGTTTATTTGTCTTCAACTGAACAATCTGGTCACCATATAAGTGTTGTAATTTATCCTGATTAACTACAGAAAACTCAGCTTCTTGTTGCAAAAAACTATATATTTGATCATCACTTTCAAAAAATTTCCAATTTGAATCATTGTTAGGTATTGAGGGCTTGAAAATTAACTTTCTATGAGGCTGGATTTTTCTATTTTCAATTTGTTCTAGCACTTCAAAACTAGCCCCAACTGCTGCAAGTCTGTTTGCATGCTTGTTTTCAGCTCTAGGAATAGACTGAATGTTAATGGCATCAAAATATTCCATTAAGTCTGAAAATATATGTCTGTAAGACTTTATTAATGGATTCTTCCAAACATTGAAATTTCTTACTTGATTAATAACCAACTCAGAGTCACCAAAAATCTATATCATGCTGATACCTTTCTTTCTGGCCCAAAGTAAGCCATGAATTAATGCTTCATATTCAGCTACATTATAGGTACATGAAAATTGGAGACTCAAAGCTAAGAAATACCTTTCGTTCATTAGGTAAGTGAGCATCGGACCTGCTCCTATACTTTCTTGTTATGAACTCCATTGAAATGAAGCTTCAAAATCCTTCTATTGAATCTTCTATTTTGGACAAAGCAAGGGAATTGGTGTATTTTCTTCATGCATACAATACACAGCAAACAAGTGTTCTTCAACTTCCTTAAAAGGATCGTGAGCATGTTCTTCCATTGTCTTTTCATCCATAAACATGTTAGAAACACCATCTAATTCTGAAACATGAACTACCTCATCAAAATCAGACTGATCTAGGGTTGAATAATTAGCCACTGCATTTGAAGAGTGAGGCTCAATGTGAAATTTGGCCAATGGCTCTAAATTGATAGTAACTTTGGTACCATAACGAGTAGTGAAAATTAAGGACCAATCTAAAGAGAGATAACCTCCTACTTTTTTGTGAAGTCTCTAGATAAGCATAAAGAAAAGTATGGAGGTAAATCCACAACAATAACATCTTGCAAAAAAGAAACATTTGGGAAAGCATGTAACGTCACTTATAAATTTTTGATTATATCAACTGTATTAGTTGTAGTTCCATCAAGCTGTAAGAAACTCCTTTCTGTAGGCTCATACTGCAAACCTAATTTTTCTACAATTGCTTTTTGCATAACTGTCCTACTTGCACCACTTTCCACCATGTAATTATGAACTAGATTTTCACCAATAATCAGTGATAAATAAAATGGTGGTGGTTTCTTGATATCATGAGCATTCAGAACCTTCTGAACCATCCACTTAAATTCTTTAATGTGGTCTTGTTCAAATGTTCCAAGGACCATGTCTATCTTTTGAACTTCCTTTTCTGTTGTATTTGAAGAAATCTACAACTTAGCTAGTTCATGAGAGAGTAAATCTTGTTGTTTAGGAATACTTAGAGCATCCCACATTGAGATGTTAACGTTATGATTTTTCATTACATCAACAATGTTAAAAGAAGAAACTATTTTAGAGACAGATTCAACTATCTTAGAGTAGGCCTTAGCGAAAACTGATTCTGCTTTAGCTGCCTTAGATATCTGAGGTATAAATAGTCTTCTTGGATCAGGCTATAGCTGTCTTTGATGGCCTTTATCAACTAGAACACTTGTTGTTTTTAAGGAACAATAGGGTTGTTGGTTGAATTTGGAACTATAGATGTTGTCTTATAAGTGACAGTAGGCAGGATAGGCCGTTTTTTTTTGTTTTTGACTTCTAGCAGCTTTCCCTTGAGCCCTAGTAATGGCTGCAATGAAATCCTCCTTGTTAAAACTGAATAAATTCTATTCAGGAGCTTTTTGAACATGAGTTTCTTTCTGCCCACCCTCCATTTGAGGCATGAACAATGTTTCAGATTGAGGTTGTGCAACAAGATTCAAATTTAGAAAAGCATTTGGGCAAGTTGCAGCTAAATGAGGTTGATTGCAAGGTTGACACCACTCTTTTGTAGCCATATTAATTGGGACTAAAGCATTAGATGAACTAGGATCCTTTGGGTAAAACTACCTTTGCTGGTAAGGCTACCTATAATTTTGATTCTATTGATAGGGCTACCTATTTTGTTGATTCTATTGATTTTTCTTGATAAGGAGCCTGATAGGGTCTGCTAGATAATGCAATTCTGTTATCAATCGAAGTCAATTTATTTCCCATAGTTTGTAAAGCTTTAAATACATCATCTGATGGAGCTACAACAATAGGTTCTATGATTGTAATAGGATGAGGAATAGGTGCTAAATCTTTCGAAAAGGGCATTGAAGGCCTTGGTGCCAATTTTCCAGCTTGAATAAGACTATTTTCATCTTAGATAACAATATTGTAGGCATCTGAAAGTATCTCTCCCCCCATTGATTGAATCATAGTTGAGATATAACTGTTTAATGCCCTAAGATAATAAAGAAAAGCTTGATCAGCTTAAGGCTTGACATTTGCTAGAATTCTTTCCCAAGTTCGGAAAATGGATATTAAAACTGGACATAAACTCATTGGGAGCTCTTTTAATAGTAGACAACTATTTAATGAAAGACAAATGATCTGAATTATCTTGGAACTATTTCAGCAATTTTTCACCTAAGTTATCCCAAGTTCTTATGCTTCTAATTTCTAGGTTTCTATACCATTGCAAGGCCTGCCCTTTAAAATATGCAGCTAAAAGTCTTAAAGCTACATCTTCATGAGTGATATTATGGACTACACATAGGGTTGCAACATCTTTGATATGTTCAACAGGTGTAACCTGATTTTCACCCGTGAATGATGGAAAACTTTTCATGGTAGCATTAGGAATGTCATGGTAAACTAGGATTACTAATGGATTACCATTAGTAAAGGTTACCATATTTCTTGGTTGTTGAATAGCCATTTGAAAAATTGGGATGTTAATACAAAAATTGATAGCTAGTAATTAATAGGATGCAAAGGTAAAGAAAAAAACTCAGGAGGAATTCCTCTTACCGATGATCTTGTAGTTACTTTAGGCATGGAACATGCTACAATACTGGTCTGATATCAGCTTAATAGAGTCGCCAAAAGATCTTAAAATCTTTAGAATAAATTACTTCATTTTTTTCCTTAAAATGACTTCAGAATCGATGTAAATCTATTATAGAATCTGCTATAGAATTTGTAATTTGCATGTAGATCTGATTCGTTGTCCCACTAGGCATGCCAAAAACTGTTATCTCTCGAAAGTGCACCCTATAAAGAGATGGTTACAGGTTTTTGCATCTTGCACAATTGATCTCTCTCATATGTAGATATAATGGAAACACCTCAGGTCTGTGGGTATACCTATTTTGAGGTGAGTCTCCGATATTAATGTTGGTTCCTTGTTGGTGTATCCTAAACTTATTATGGGTTTTAAGAGTAAACGATAGTGTAAAATAATTAACACTAAGGTAATACACCAAATTTGTATGAGAATTTTGGTGAGTATATGCACAATTGCTATGGGAAGGATTCTTGATGCACGAGCCAACAATTTACTATAGAATATTTAAGGGCAAACACTTGGTGATACTGAGGGAAAATCACAACAGTACTAATAAGTTAACATGCACATTAAAATTAAGCAGAAAATATTGAATTTGCAGTAGGGTAAGATGATTGATTAGGGAATTTTCATTCACAAGACTAATAGAAACATACACAAGACTGCAAATAATTGGAAAGGCAGAAAATACTTCACACATAGAAGGAAAAATAACAAAAATTGCTTCAGTACTCCTATATCCAAAAAGTCCTCTAGAAGTTTTGTTTCGTGCTTTGCAAAGGCACACAATATATAGCAAAAATAAAATTCACCCTCTTCCTAAAAATATCCTAAGGCTTGTACTCACCCATGCATCCTATTTTTATCCTTTATTTAATAATAGATAAAGGAATAAAAATAGAGCATGCAATTACAAATAGGCATTTATATCCTCGATTACAATTGGTCAACTAAAGTTGACTGATCTATTTTTAAGAAAGAGAAGGATAAATAATTTGCTAAAAATAAGATTTCTTGCTAGACAAATCTCTCTCCATGAACATGTAACTCTGTCTTCTTCTTTATTCTTTCCTATTTTGAAGGCATGCAAATATACAACTCCCTATTTGTGAGCAAAATAATTACATTAATTGTAATACTTTGTAAAATGATTCATCCAAATATCAATCCTGATTGGGACCACCTTTGTCTCTAATGTTGACACTTATTCTATTTTATAGTAATCACATTGATAACATGTTGCAGATCATCTTCAACTCCTTGGCGTGGGGACCACCTTTACTTTACCAGGTTTGGCCACCTTTGTGGACTTAGCATACTATGGTTTTAAAATAATACAAGGGCACTTGTAATAGTCACTACCATACTTGGCCACCTTTGATTATTTACCATGACCATACTACATAGTCTGCCACCTTATAGTTGTTGGCCTTGACATATTTCAAAATTCACCTTTTCGGTGATAAGCATGTATGATGGCATTTTGCATTATTTGGAAATGACTATAGTTTGGACTTTGAAAGTTAATGTAATGATTTATTCGATGGACACATGGGTTGTCCCCTTCTCCATGGTGACTCATCCCTTGGTAACTTAGTCGGTGGCATATGTAACTTAAGTTGATTTTTCTTTGATATTTGTTGATCATCTTGGGCCATCGATTTTGATCTTGTGGTTTAGGGTTTCGGCCATGGAGGCTCGGGCTTGTGGGAATTTTTTGGAACTTTTAACCCTTTTGCAAAAGTTTTATACTTAAGGAGAACC
Organism: Taxus wallichiana var. yunnanensis; assembly: GCA_018340775.1. Lineage (NCBI taxonomy): Eukaryota > Viridiplantae > Streptophyta > Pinopsida > Cupressales > Taxaceae > Taxus > Taxus wallichiana. Next base: position 280,250,899 of record CM031237.1, on the reverse strand, counting down.
ACTAGCCTTTGCTTTTATTGTACTAGTGACACATGTACTATGTAGACTTTTGGGCATGTGGAGGAAATTTTGACACTTTGTAAAATTTGAAAAATGTAAGTCGGTCAATCGACCACCATTCCACCTAGACTAATTTGGCATCGATCTTGATGATCAATTTTTGAGCGTTGATCTTTGTACTTATTAATTTTTTATCGTTGATCTCAAAAGCATGATTAGGGTTTCTGATTGTGCATTGAATGTGGTTTAATAGCTCGAACCATGGTTTGATTTGGACTTGGAGATCGATTTTCATCCCTTGATCTTTGCACATCTTGATCTTCAGATGTTGATTATCTGACTATGGTTGAGTTTCATAAACTCACCCCTTGGGTTTGCATGGTAAAGGGTAACTTTGACCCTAATAATCATTTCATTTGGATTTTTGGTTCTTCGGGTGAAGCCCTGGCAAAATTTTGAAAACCATTGTTTGATCTATGAAGCTCACTGAGCATTTATGAGAGTGTCATTGTTGATTATTCTTTACTCGAATCTTTACAAAAATGGTTCTCCACATTTTGTGCTTCTTCTGAGTGAGTTTTTTGTAATAATTCCACCATTGTTTAGTGTTTTTGAGCTCAGTTTTGTATTGGCCGCCATGGTTGTTCTCTTGGAGCTTGGCCTTTCGAAGAATCATTAACCATTCGTTTTAATTCATGCACTGCAACTTCTTTGGGTGTTTGAGTTTCTACTCTGAATCTGAGCTCTATGATAATTCTATAATAATCACTACTATTGGTGATTGAGCTTGGTTCTCCTTTCTTTAAATCACTTTGTTTGATGAAGTTGGTAAGTTTCTACCCCGATTTTTAGTCGTTACTTGATCTTGACATTTCAACCTCTAAAACTGATACTCATTTTCTTTTGCATTTCCTCATGTGATCTATTGGATGACTCTGGTCATTTTCAAGTTGAACTCATTTTAGGTTTGGTCCTTTTAGTTCTGAGCTCGATGATATCTCAAGGGTTTTCTCCACTTTGATTTAACCAGTAAGTTTTTTTACTTATTTCTCGACTTGGTTCATCGTGGCTTGAGGAAAACATTCTTTTTACTGTAACTTCTCTTTTGTGCCTCGAATTGGTACACTCTTCCTCAACTATTCTTTAAATCTGGGTTACTTTGGCCTTGACTATTTCTGAAATCCCTGGCATCAATTTTGTATTCTAGAGAATCTATTCTGTTATGATTCATTGTTCAGAATCAACTTATTTCTTTGAAAATCTATAGCACCCCTTTGAGAGTACTTGATTTAACCCTTTTCAATCTGAGATCACTTGAACATTGAAAAATTCCCATGGGATGAGTGCTTGAATGCAATTGGTTTTTTTGTACTATAACTTTTACAATATTGGTGGTTTTTGTACTATGCAAGCTTGACTTGTTCTTGTGAATGGGTCTTGCTGATAAGGTCACACTCAAACTGGGTTTGTTTATTTCTTGAATGTATTCTACCACCACTTATTTAACCTATCAACTTTAGATGGATGTTGGATTACCACCATATATGAGACTTGGGTTGTTTAGTTGTCCCTTGCCTATAGAAGGGTTCATGTATTTGAATTTCTTTCTTCATTGTGATCTCTTTAATATTTTTGAACATTGATTATTTTGGGCTTCATAATGTTGAATGGTGTTGAAACACCACTAACTGAAATGGGTTGATTATACATCTCTTTCTTAAGAAAGAGAAGGATGAATAAATTGCTAAAAATAATATTCCTTGCTAGGTAAGTCTCTCTCCATGAACATGCAACTCTATCTTATTCTCTATTTTGTCCTGTTTTGAAGGCATGAAAAAATACAACTCCCTATTTGTGAGAAAAATAATTACATTAATTGTAATACTTTTTAAAATAATTCATCCAAATATCAATCCTGATTGGGACCACCTTTGTCTCTGATGTTGACACTTATTTTGTTTTTTAGTGATCAAATGGATAACATGCTATAGATCATCTTGAACTCGTTGGCATGGGAACCACCTTCACTTTACCAGTTTTCCACCTTCATGGTCTTAAGCATACTATGGTTTTTAAATAATACAAGGTAACTTGTAATAGTTACTACAATACTCGCCACCATTCATTATTTACCACGACCATACTATATAATATTCCACCTTATAGTTGTCGGCCTTTGCATAATTCAAAATTCACCTTTTGGTGATAAGTATCTATGATGGCATTTTGCATTATTGTGAAATGACTATAGTTTGGACTTTGAAAGTCAATGTAATGATTTATTCGATGGACAAGTGGGTTGTTCCCTTCTCCACAGTGACTCACCCCTTGGTAACTTAGTTGATGGCATATGTAACTCAAGTTGAGTTTTCTTTGATATTTTTGATCATCTGGGCCATTGATTTGTGTCCTTTTTCATCTTGGGTCATCGATTTTGAACCTGTGTTTTAGGGTTTTAGCCATGGAGGCTCGGGCTTGTGGGAATTTTTAGAATTTCCAACCCTTTTGCAAAAGTTTCAAATGTAAGGAGAACCCCTAGCCTCCACTTTTGTTGTAATGGTGACACGTGTACTATTCGGACTTTTGGGCCTGCGGAGGAAATTTTGACACTCTGTAAAATTTAAAAAACATAACTTTTACATCGATCTTGATGATCAATTTGTGAGCGTTGATCTCTATACCTGTCAATTTTTTATCATTAATCTCGAATGCATGATTAGGGTTTCTGAATTTGCATTGAATGTGGTTTTAATAGCTCAAACCATGGTTTGCTTTGGACTTGGAGATTGATTCTCAGCCCTTGATCTTTGCATAGCTTGATCTTCAGACATTGATTATCTGACTATGGTTGAGTTTCATAACTCACCCCTTGGGTTTGAATGGTAAAGGGTAAATTTGACCTTAATAATCTTTTCATTTGTATTTTCGGTTCCTCGAGTGAAGTCATGGAAAAAAATTTGAAAACCATTATTTGATTTGTGAAGCTTCGTTGAGCATTTATGGGAGTGCCATTGTTGATTATTCTATACTCGACTCTTTACAAAAATGGTTCCCCAAATTTTTTGCTTCCGAGTGATTTTTTTGTAATAATGCCACCATTGTTTAGTGTTTTCAAGCTCAATTTTGTATTGGCCACCATGGTTGTTCTCTTGGAGCTCACCTTTACGAAGATTCGTTGGCAATTCATTTTAATTCGAGCTCCTGTAGCTTTTTTTGGGTGTTTAAGTTTCTACTATGAATTTGAGCTCTGTGTAATTCTGCGTAATAATAGTTTCTATTGACAAATTGAGCTCTATTCTCCCTTTCTTTGCATCACTGTTTGATTAAGTTGGTAGGTTTTGACCCTGAGTTTTATCCATTACTTGATCTTGACATTTCGACCTCTGAAACTGATCCTCATTTTCTTTTACATTTCCTCATGTGATCTATTAGATGACTCTGCTCATTTTGAGATGAACTCCTTTTAGATTTAGTCCTTTTAGTTCTGAGCTCGATGATATCTCAAGGGTTTTCTCCACTTCAATTTAACCAATAAGTTTTTAACTTCTTTCTTTGACTTGGTTCATCATGGTTTGAGGAAAATATTCTTTTTATTGTAACTTCTCTTTTCTGCCTTGAATTGGTACACTCTTCCTTAGCTATTCTTTAAATATGGGTTATTCAGCCTTGACTATTTCTGAAATCCCTCGCATCAATTTTGTATTCTAGAGAATCTATTCTATTATGATTCATTGTTTAGAATCAACTTATTTCTTTGAAAATTTTGTAGCACCTCTTTGAGAGTAGTTGATTTAACCCTTTTCAATTTGAGATCACTTGAGCATTGAAAAATTTCCATGGCATGAGTGCTTCAATGCAATTGGTTTTTTACTATAACTTTTACAATATTTGTGGTTTTTGTACTATACAAGCTTGACTTGTTCCTGTGAATTGATCTTGATGATAAGGTCACACTCAAATTGGGTTTTTTAATTTCTTGAATGTATTCTTCGAACACTTATTTATCATTAAGTTACAATGCATTCCTTGATATTTAATGTATCAACTTTAGATGGATGTCAGATTACCACCATATATGAGACCTAGGTTGTTTCGTTGTCCTGCCTGTAGAAGGGTTTATGTGACAAAATTTCTTTCTTCATTGTGATCTCTTCAATATTCTAACTAAACATTGATTATTTTGGGCTTCATAAGCTTGAATGGTGTTGGAACACCACTAACTGAAATGGGTTTCTTATACATCTCTTTCTTGATTCACCTTTAAAATGCTAATTTGTATCTTGAAGTTGCACTTATATTGTTTGATCCCTATAATATTTTTCAAGAAATTCTTTACCTTTTTCGATATCATTGTCAGGTATAACCCTTGGTCTAGATACTGTAATCCATTACTTTTCTTTGCATTCTGTTATGCTTCAATACTTTTCTTGAGCTTAAATACAAATTTCTATGTGTGATGAAAAATTTGAAATGTTTATTTTCATGGCGAAGCCCTAGCAAATTTTTCCTAAATTCTCTCTTCCATCCATTTCTAGCTATTGTAGTTGTATTTTTATTCAAATAGTTCCTTTAAGCATGTAGTAGTTAAAATTAGTATGATGGAAAGTTGTAAATGTCCATTTTACATGGCGAAGCCTGTCAAAATTTTCCCAGAATTCCTTTTCTTTGACTGAAATCTGGAAAATGTACCTTGTCTACAAGCATATACTTTGTTCTGTAGTACTGTGATCCTCTTCCATTTGTAGGAAATATCTAAGTTTTAGTTACATTGGTCTTCTTTTTCAGCATGTATATGATTATTTCTTCTTGGTTATAACTTGTACTGCACACTTAAGAAAATAGTTAGAAGATACTTAGGATTTTTGGCCTCTCTTATGTCCATGTTTTCTTCTTTTCTCTTCTCTTTCTTCATTCTTTCTGAGTGAATAAAGCATGTATGTAGTCTGATATTCAAGTAAATTACATCTCCTATTTGAAAAGATTCATATGCATGAACTAGGATAGTGTAAGAATATGATTTAATCCTGAGCTTCAGAATCGATAGTTATCCTTTTCTTCCTTTCGATTCTGAGTGGCTTATGCAATGTAGATGAAGAAGAAGATGGAAATGGATATGTTTTCAATCAAAGAAAGAAACCCCAAGGAAATGATGGGTTCACTCATACTCCTTTACTTTCTCTTTCATGCACATGTACCTTTTATTTCAGTAGTTGTACTTTACTTTTCAGTCACATCCCATGGATTGTGTGGGAAACATTTGACCTTCGTTGTGAATAAATTATTAAATTCTTAAAATGAGTTGTGTATTCCCTTCTACATTCTAGCTTCTATGTATGGATTGTATAATGAACTAAACAACTCAATAACATAATTGAATGTCTTAATCATGAAGGAAAGGAACATTGATTAAAAATTGTAACATTTAGTAATGAAATTTGATTTTATGTAATCTGCACTTATGTTTGTTATCTAAAAACTCAACACTTCACCTACTCTTTAATTTGTCATCTTTATCAAGAAAACAGAGTTGTCCTTCAAGGCCTTTGTGTTATTTTGCTAAATATGGCATGAAATTGCAGATTATGTGATTTGCTATGTTGTGTAATAGCACACATAACTGCAGATTTCATTTAATCTTGTAATTAATTCAACAATAACAAATGATATCAAAACTTCCTTAGTTTACGGAAACTTCACCCATGACTTTCATCGTACATTTGACAAAGTTTTGAGTTGCCCATTTTTACACAAGTTCAAACATTTTCAACAGAGTGACCTCATGTGTGTGGCCATGGGTTGTGATGTTTCCCTCTTTTAATTTTGGGTATTTATTTTATGGTGCATGTATCTCATTATTTGTAAAATCTATTCACTTTATTAGTACTTGTTGATATGCTTTTAATTAGTTAATTTAACTTAATTAGTAAACTAAAATGAAGATGTGACAAATTGGGAATTTAATAGGGTACATGGTCCTTGATATTTTCTTGATGTTGAATATATTTAATTACATTTTGAAGTGTGTACTCTTCCTCCTTTCCCTATCTCGAATTTTGACTTAGTGGTAACTTTTTTAGACTTGTGGGACAAGTTAACTTTGTCTATTTCCTCTCAAAGTCACCCACCACCCATACTTATGAATTATGGAATCAATTTTAGCTCTCATAATACATATGTTGGTTGAAAATTAGTAAATAAAGTAACTTTTTAAATTACCTCATTTAATATGTCCTTGGAAGTATGGAGTGCATGTTGGAGTGTATACTTGTGCATGTCATAGCCTTACTTACTCATTTATTAACATTGGTCTTTGTGTGTTGACTTGTTGAGTAGGAATTAAGGAAATATTAAGTGGAATCATACATGGAGCCACCCTATCATCCTCACCTCCTTTTCTATTTATTGAAGTTAATTTGGAGTATTTAGGGTTACTTCTTCTCATTCCTACTCTTGGATTTTTTGAATTTTGACTTTGGTTCTTGATTGGAGCCTTTGGGGAGTTTATTTTTTAGGTATTTTGATTAGATTGAAGCTTGTGGTGTGAATAATGGAAGCTTTAAATGGAAAGGTAGGGTCTTACCCCTTTGATTTATTATTGTATATGTTTTGATTAAGAAATATGTGATTGTTTGAGTGTATGTTTTTGTGTTATGAATGTATTATGTTGGGATGGGTAGCTTGCCTTTAAGAGCGATATGGGAGGATGACATGGATCTAATTTTTGGGGAAAAATAGACTTAGTGAGGAAATTGTGGAGGGAGTGTGGGAGAGGTGATCCACCTATGTGGAAGAAAAAGGTTTATATATTATTTTTGCATTTAAATAGGGAGAAGTAAGGTGTTTTTGTGATTTTGATAGTTTAGTTTGGAGGTATTGGGTGGACCCTCTTCCCACATGGGAGGCATAAGGAGAAGACTCCATATTCTTGTCTCCTTTTGGATTACTATTAAGACTTTGTGATTGTGAGGAAAATGTGAATCTTTATTTGTGCTTGTTTTGGAAAAGAATGCAAAATTACCATTTTTGAAATTTCTTGAAAGTTTGATTGAGTGTTAAATATATTGCATGAGTGTTGAAAATATGTATGTGTGTGTTATTGTGGAAGCCATTATAATTGTGAAGTTTTCAAAGTTGCAAACATTCCCTATTGTTCTATGGTTGGGGCTTGGGGGCCAATAAGAAGGATGGCTTCTCCTCCTTATTGGAATAAAGGTTGGGTGGAGAGCGTCACCTACTCCCCCTTCCTTGTATTGTGATTCAAAATTGAAGAGATGAAAGAGTGCAAAGTTGAAGCTTGGAGGATGATCTTGAAAAGAAGGCTTTTGTATTTTAGCCCAATGGAATAATCCTATTTTTTAAAGTTGGCCATGTTGTTTCCACTTAGGGTGGAAGGCTTGTAAATCTTGTATTTTAAAAAGGAGAGTTCTTGTAAATTTTTATTTATCAAAGCTTGTATTGTTAAAAGAAACAACTTTGGAATTGTATTGAAATGGAAATGTTTATTTCAAATTTAGATTTTAACTCAAAATTTGTATTATGTATTCATTTTTTTTTTAAAAAGAAGGGTTTTTGTATGAATAATATATGTGATTTCCATTTTAGTATTGTTGTCAAACTTGATTTAAAAATGAAAAAGAAGAAGATTCATTTAAGTATGTTATAATTTCATTCTCTTCAAATGAATATGTAAAAAGGAGTGATTTGAGTTGTGGTTGTAGTCAAATTTTAAGTAGATGTTGCAAGGAATAATATTTAAATTTAGTAATTTTAATCAAGAAAGAAAATGCTCTCTCCTATCTTGCATTTAGTTGAATGGAAAAGATATTAGTCCAATTATCTCACCTAGTTAAATATATTTAAATTTATATAAACTACATATGCCTTATATTTTGTTATATAGATGAACTTGAATGGAAAGATTGTTTAAAATAACAAAAAAAAATACAACTATAGCTAACATAATCGACTAAATGCAATAATAAGTTTATATATATAATATATATATATATATATATATATATATATATATATATATCTGTGTGTGTGTGTGTGTGTGTGTGTGTGTTTATCCCCAGAACCTATGAATAACCAGATTTAAGTAATTAAATTGGGGTTGTAATGCCCAATACTCTTCAACACTGTTTGAAACGTGTTACCAATTTTGAATTGGTTTTTAATATTAAACATTGCTGCTTTATTCTAGCTAGCATGCTAATAAGATGTGCGAGGACATCACGAATCCATTATGTTTTGATTATCACTTTGACTGGATGGTTACATTGTCAACATTGACGAGAATTTAAGGATATGATCATGATCTAGAATGGTTTCCTTGTTTAAAATGATACATATGTAATTATTTTCCCCATATTGTTATGTCTCTCGGTCTTTCTATATTGGATCCCTAGACATAGATATCATATTAGACATTAGACATTGTGAGATGGGAATTTATACACTTGTTTTACTTATTGGATAGACATTACAGACATATTACACTTGTGGCATGATGTAACTATTGTGGTGAATTTTATATGTTTGATTCCTATATCAGTATTTGATATTCTAACTGTTACTATTGTATGGACGTATTGGACATGAAGTACAGATATTTATGGATGATTTTTGATGTTGTGATCTTAGTGCAAATTGATGGATTGGTAGAATCAAAATGTTACAAAATTAAACAATTGGTGAACTACTTGTTTCTAACATTGGTTTAATTATGATATTCGATGATGTAAATTGTTATGTATACATGGATGTGTTTTATTATTTCGACATCATTAATATTGTCATAAGGCTAGAAATGTATTTTTCATTTTTGTAGGAAATTATAGCACAACAAACTATGGGGGATAGGAGACCAACAATGAAGGAATGTGGGGTATTGGCAACGGGTCACCATAGAAACTCATGTATTCATATGTTGTGTATTGTTGTTGATTGTTTGGAGGTTCCCAAGGGGAGATAATTTACAATTGTCACCATGGGGTTGTGTGTTTGTTCCCCTGTTTATTTATTATTGTTGAGTATGTGATTTAATTATGATATAATTCTTTTTTTAATCATTATTGAGTATTGTGCTTTTATTAAATGGATTAATCATGTTTATTAAGTTAATTTTGGATGTGACAAAATGAGTCAATCATTAGAGTATTTGGTTCTTTGGTTCTTGTGTTTTAGTTGAGCCTATGTGATTTTGAGTGTTGTACACTCTAACCTACTTGGGAAATTCGGATTTGGGCTTATTGGTCATTTTGAAGGCTTATGGGACAAGATAAAATTGTCCCACACCTATTAATTTCTTATACCAACCCTACATATGGGTTGGGGTGTCAAAGATAAACCCCATTATGTTTTGTTTAGGGAAATAAGGTTAGATTTAATTGCACTTTCTTACATGGGTTTTAAATATTCTCCTTGGGGGTGTGGGTTGAAGTTGTCTATGTAAGAGGGTTGTCATTCCTCTCAACCACCAATTTATTGTGCATTGTAGTTGAGGATGAGTGATGTGTAATATTACATGGAGCCACCTCACCCTCCTCTTTCCTTTTTCTATATATGCATGTTTAATTATTTGTTTGGAGGTTACTTTCTCATATTTTTAGGGAATGCTTGTAATTTTGCTTGCTTGAGAATGGTGAATGGAGCTTGGAGTGGATGGTGTTTGCTTATGATTTCGGAAGGCTTGGAGTTTGTTATAGGTTGATACTCTTGATTTGTAACATAGGTCTTCACCCTTGTTTTTACCTTGCTATTTTTTTGTGCTCATATGTGTAGTTCATGATTGTTATATTGCTTATGATTGTGGGAAATATATTTGATCCTTAGGTTGTGGAAGAAATGTAAATGGGGCTCAAACTTGAGGGAGGCATAAGAGTAACGTTATTGGGTATTTTAGGAGGGAGTTGGTTGGGATATCCACCTTGTTGATAAATATGATTTGTGTTTGTCTTGTTATTTTCATGAGGGAGTCATAAGAGTTGTGTATCTTCTTGGAGATAAGCATAAGAGTGTTGTGTGTATTGTGATGGAGTTTTGGAGGATCATAGGTGGACACCCAAGCCCTTCAGAGGTATAAGAAGAATTCCCATGTTCCTTTCTCCTTCTTGTCTCTTGTATGAAGCCTTTGTGTTTTGATATTTGTTCCTTTGTTGTAAAATTAGTATTGTGTTACTTCATTGATTGTCTTGTTTGAATGTGTATGTGGAAGCCATGTTTGAGTTATCATGGTTGTCTAGATAACCCTCATTGCTTCTTTGTTAAGGCTCAGGGGACAATGAGGAAGAATTATTCTCTCCCTCGTTGGATGTTTGGATGAGTGGAGAGTGTTGCATACTCCCCCATTTTTTTGTGTGCATACTTGATGAAGATGGTGGAGTTTGAGTGAAGATTGACTCACAATGCACTTAAAAAAAATTGAAGAAGGATGCCTCCTTGTATAACCATTGTCATAATATTTTTCCTCTCAAAGACAAAGGCTTATAAACTTGTATTGTAAAAGAAGTGTCTTGGTATTCAACTTGGAAAATTTGTAATGTTAGTTTTGTTGTAAGTGAAAGTGGAGAGCTTGAAAGTTACTCTTTTGCATTTGTTATAAAGAGAGGGACTATCTTATTGCAAGAATGTATCGAGTACTTGATAAAGATTTGTATCATTATATTGATCATAGTTGTAATGTGTGTATAATATGGCAAAAGAATATGAAGGTTGGAGTTAAAAGACAAGTGTATCTCTTCCTTTTCAGAACTGAAATATAACATTTCCCTTGCTTATTCTTTTCATAGTAAAATAGTTTTTTTACCATGTGGAAACCTTGTAAGTAGTTTTAGCTTACTTATTGAAAAGAAACCAAAGTTAATTAAGAGTGTTTTATGTTCCTCATATCCAAATGGATGTATAAAGGAATAGGAAGAACAAAATTTTATTTAATCTAGATCTTTTGTTGCATTAACAATGGTTGGAGTATATGAAAAAAACATTCTCATACAACTATAAAAATTTCCTTTTATACAAATTCACATAAATTTATATCCACACACAATCTCATTTATCTATTCTTATTGCAACTCTTACCTTTTTGTTTTACATAAAGAAACTTAATTAATAAACAAATATATATTAGTAATATATAATAGATATAAATTAATAATATACATTATTGTTTTGTCGATGGGGTGGGAGTGGTGCGGTCAAGTCACATGGTTGTGTGTTTGCCCACCCGGTTTCGAATCTCCCCGAGGCACAATCCTCCTCGGAGGTGGTTTTGCTGCTAGAAGTGGCATCTCTGCTCGTGCTGACACTACTGATTACTCCTCACTGCTGATGCTAGTGGTTGCTCCTCTTGTTGTTGACGCTGGTGGCTCCTTCTCCTCTCGCTGCTAATGCTGGTGGCTGCTCCGCTCACTGTTGCTACTCCTCTTACTGCGGTCGTGGTTACTCCTCTCGCTGCTGACAATTTTGGCTGCTCCTCTAATGTTCTAATAGTTTTCCCACTCACTATGGTCGTTGTCTACGGTCACTACATCTTCACTTTGGTTTCATGGTTTCTTCAATTGGGTTCCTAATAGTGGTCCCCTTCATTGTAACTAGGTTGTGGACCCTCTCAAAAATCCTCACGTGTACAAGGATGTGGGTCCTTTCAAACACCCTCAATTTACCCTCAATCCAAAAAAAATATATACATTATTGTTTTCAAATTTTAGAAAATCATTATCTAAACATTATTAACAAATATTAATAAAGGCATAATAATAAGTAATATTAAAAAATATAAATATTTATATGTATTAATAATTTTTAGTAATTAATATTGATATTAAAATACAATCCCTATTGTTATGTGGCTTAATGATTAAGAAAGTGAATGACTTTTAAATAAAATTAAAGTAGTGTGTTTCTTGGTTGGGACAGTGCGCCACGGCTTGGGTAAGAATAGAGTTCAAGTTTTAATGGAGATTGGGAGGAGGGGTGGCGAACCCACACACAATCCATATTTTAATATATGCGGTGGGGGTGGGGTTGGCGCCCTCGCCCCAAACTTTGTAACTACATACACATTCTTGCAGCTATTAAAAACTTTTATAGCTTGTATAAAATTTGAATACAATTTTTAGTCTCTCCAAGTGTTTTTCTTTAACATTGCCTAAATATGTGTGTGTATAATATTTGTGAGTTTCTTATTTTTAAATAAATAAAATATATTAATATTTATATATATATATAAAAACACATGAGTGTGTCTATATATAAATATATTATGTTTTTTAAAACAAAATAAATGTATTGGATTCTATTTTTACCAAAATGGGTATACACATAATGTATACACATTGAACCTACAAATAAAATAATTTTAATAAACAAATACAAAAGAGAAAACAATACCCACAAAGGGGAAATGAATAGATCCATGTCTTAAGCACAAAGTTTAATCAAGAAGAGCTTCCATGTCTCTAATGGCCTCCATGGCTTCATCTTCTCTGCCCTTCTTCCTTAAATTGCAAGTGAAAACAAAGGAAATGAGAAATTGGGTTTAGAAAAGGAATATATGTGAACCCATAAGGATATGTAGGGTTTCGTAGTCTAACCTAGAGCTAATGGCTTAGATAGATTATATCCGAGGGTGTAGTATGAACCCTACATCACTTAAGTGATGGGGTATATAAGTGGGAATTTTTTAAAATAAAAGATGTGTGTGTAACGTTAAATGGGGCCTAAGGGTTTAGACCATGTTGTGTACCTTGACATTTTGGGTATTAAACCCTATTAAAGTGATTTGTTTTAAACTAGGAGATTATTAATCTTACCTAATACAATTGGGAATTTAATTTGGGGGCCATCCAATAAATAGAGTTAATAAGACCTTTGGGGCTAAATAAAAAAGAGTAAAATGGATTCATATTTGAATTAAGAAGCAAAAATTAATAAGGGAAATTAAATCAAAATATTTTAAATAGGTTTGGGTTAATAGTAATTAACTATTATTTTAGTCCCGACTATCATATAATTGTTTAAATTTTTTATCGGGGATCAATTAGAATCCTAGCTAAGGCCTTATAACCTTTAAAAAATATATATTCCATAATTTTTCTTGTTTGTTATCAGATTTTCTCGACGATTTAATGTGGAAAATGTGGGAGTTACACTTGGTATCATAGCCGTGGGTTCAACGCTTGGAGCATGGGACGAATTTGAAACCCAAAAACAAGTTAGTAACATTTGAACCTCCTGTGATTAAAAATAATAATAATAAAATAATAAAGTTTCTCAAATTATTGTACTCACCTAGTGGCGTTGTGTTAAACTCGGGTAACTAAAGGTGTTGAATAATATTGATATTCATGCAAACTTCTTGTGTAGCAGAACTTGATTCTCCTTTGAAAAGATATTGTTGGATGAGTACTATGATTGTATATGGCGATAAACCCATTGAGACTCATCCTTTTGGAATGCTAAATTGTATGGTGTGATTCTAGTTGATTAGTTTTAGTGGTTGTGTTAGGATCAAACAAAGTAAATTAGAAGTTTTTTAGTCATCTAAAGCTCCCGTTTTTCCTTCAATGGTTAGACGATTTATTTTTGTTGTCGCTTTGGTGACTTAATCCCCATATGAGTAAGTGGATATTAGGTCTTGGTGTCACATTTGATCGAAATTCACGTATGCGGTCTTAGAATTGAGCTCAAGGTATAGTACCCTATTCACGGCCATGAAGGGCTGCGAAGTGAATTTGATGTTGGATTTTTTTATTTTACATTCATAAGATTGTGTTATTTTATCAAGGAAGAGCATTTTATTTAATGATTTGATTAAGGATCTCTGAGGCTCTTTTAGTTTTTATATTTTTACAAGATTTTAGGGATTGTAATGTGACTACTTAGCCATTTCCCTTGATTTGCTATATTTCTTGGATTTTTTTTTATTGGTGACTCGAGAGCTTGTTTATCTTGTTGGCTACTTAGCTAAATGTTACATGATTCTTTCTTGCATGATTGATGAGATGGTTCTACGTTGTTTGTGTTATGACAATTCAGTTGTATGGGGTACATCCTAGGTGCCTTGAATGTCTTCTTAGGTGCTTTAGGTTATGCCTTGGTTTTGGAAGGATAGAACCTTGAGTGTGTCTAGGATCTTAGAGTGACTATTTCGTTACTCGACCTTGCTAGAAAAAGAGTTCGTTGTGTCATGTGGTCTAGTTGGTAGTTTGATAGCAGTGGTGGTGATTTTCTTGCAATCTAGTAAGTTCTTTGATCCTCATCAAAGTAGATGTGTTTGATTTTGGGCTTATGGATTGTGTTAGGATCAGATTAACTCTTGGTTGATTGTATATTTTAGTGGATAAGTGTTTCTTTGGTTATGACATTCCATTGTTGGCATGCTAGGTTTTATCTTGGTTTCCTTGTTTCATTATAGAAAGTATTTACTTGTGGATTGTATGTATCTTGGTAATTCTAATTAGATTTAAGCCTATTCGGGAAATGTGTTTAATTAATTATAATTGTTTTTCTCTCCATGAACCATATATAGATATATCATTTCCTTAACATTTTTAATTATTATGTATACCGATCTATGACCTAATAGTATTGGAAAATGTTGAGAAACTTATGGATGTTTTTAATTCTTTTGAACCTTTCTCTTAGAGATGTTAGTTATGTAGATCTTAATATTTTAATCTGAGTTGTGCTTATGTTGTGCCCCCTTCTTTCAAAACTATAACTCTTGGTGGTAGATTCATGTTTGGATAGATTAGTTGATTGTCCTCTTGCATTTGATGTATTTTAATAGGAAATGTGGTGTCCTTGGAGTAAACATTTTCCTTGTCATATTTTTCTTGGTTGGTGGTATCCTATGGAAATATGAGTGTTTATTGGAAACTTCCCTTATCTTATTATGTGAACAAAATTTTGAGTCTAAACAACAAACATTGTTAAACCTCTTAAATTCGTAAAAGTAAATATGCCTCTTTAATGGATCTTTTTTTGTAACTTCTTTTGAGACTTGTTGAGACCCACTTGGAGTTTTTAGTGATGCTTGTAATTATTTGGTAAACCCTTGAAATATTAGTGTGACTCATGTTGGTGGATTGATTCCTAGTTCTTACAAAATTAATGATGTTTTTGTTATGTTAAATGTCTCTTGTTCCTTTAGAATTAAAAATGTGATATGTTAATTTATCTCTTATTCCCATAAAAGTAATAATGTGATATGTTTGACTCTTCCTTCTCATTAAAATATATTTGGTAAAATGATTAATTGATCATAATAAAACCCTAATTAAGGGGCTTGGACTTGAAACTTAACAAGTAAATGGGACATTAGGAAAAAGGAAAATGGTTCCTTGCTATAATCTTGGTAGATTAATAGAATAAATAAAACTATCTAAAAAAACACTTTGTCCATTTACCTTCCTAGAAGTGAAATAAATATTTTTTCTACCGATATAGAAAGGTGAGATAGCATGCAAACATTGGTGGAGATCTTTAATGACATAAATATGTGATATCATAATACAAGAAAGATTTTAATTAAGAAAACTTGTAAGAAATGTGCTTAGCAATCGAAACTATACCTTTTGACTTAATAATTGGTTTATAAAATGAGTAAGATTTATGTGTTTTAAGTGTAATGTATAATTCACCCTTTAGTTATGCCACCTATCCGAATTGTGAAAAACCTTGTTGATAGTGATGTGTTCTAGTTGCATCGTACTTCCTTGTTCATAGATGTATGTTTTTTTCCCTTGTAGGAGTTTTAGGTTGTTGTACCGTTATTGCCACGTGGCTTGACGAGTGTAAGTTATGGACTTTTGGAGCAGGTCTTACCTCTTGTTATTAAGGAAAGAAACCTCCTTGTGTGCTAATTTATTCCTTGGTGACCTAGGTTATTTGTAATTTTAAGGGAACATATGTTAAGGATATCACATAAATTTGGGAAGTCCTCCTTTTCTTCTTCCTTTCTTGAGACACCTCGTTGTTTTCTATCCCCTTTGGTTGTCGGGAAAAGAAAGTATAAGTTGTTTTCATAAGTTGTTACTCACGTATTGGTACGATGACCCTTTTGATTGTAGTTGGACCCACTCTTGTTACTTGTCCTTCTATTTATCACCCTTGAGTGTTCTTTGGTGTTACAATTTATACATGTGCCCTCGTATGGTTATTTAAAGCTTGAGCAGTTTTAAGATAAATAAATTCCATTGTGTTATGTATAGTGAGTGGTGCTTGTTGTATTGATATATTAGTTTTTAGTGGAAATATATATTTTTTCTAAATCTTGTCATTTCTAAATTAGGTTAGTGTTGTGTGTTCGATCTTAAGTGTAAAATCAGGTTATAGAAAACCTTATGGTCATGATTTTTCTTAGTATTACCATGTAAATTTAATTGTACCCTCTCTTGTTATAGAAGTGCTTCCCATGAATAGATTTCTTGATTGTAAATGTTTTTCTAATTTAAGTGTCCTCATCTTGTGTGATCTCAAATTTGTGAGACATTTAAGTAGATGTGTTTTTTAGGTACAAATTATTTTCGTGGATGATTTTTCTATCCTTCTCCAAATAATGAACTTTGAATCACAACTCAACCTTAGTGGAAGCCTTAGCTTTTTTTATTGCAATAGGTTCTATCCATGGGAGCTCACAAAATTCTCCCTATTACTCTTTTACTTTGGGGGTTTTTTTTAAGACTCCTTTGGCCATTTCATGTTTTGATGCTATGTGTTGTAGCTTGGCTGATCACATAGAGTTACTCAGTAGAATTTAATTCTTGCAACCTTACTTGAGGAAGCTTTAGAAATCATCCCATACAATATCCATTCTTCTTGTTGAATCACATTAGACAAAACTTGGGTTATGTAGACCCAAACTTTTTTAAAGAAAAGAAATTTTGTAAAGGGTGTGATCCTATTTATTTTTCTTTGTTTCCCTACCTTTTTTTTCCATGACTTCTAGGAGGAATTCAAACCTAAGAGGACGGGATGTCATGCCCACTCCTCTTCAACACTTTTTGAAATGTGTTATCAATTTTGAATTGATTTTTAATATTAAAACTTGTTGCTTTATTCTAGTTAGCATGCTAATAAGATGTGCGGGACATCATGACTTCATTCTATTTTGATTATCACTTTTACTATATGGTTGCATTGTTGATAATGACAAGAATTTAAGGATATGATGATGATCTAGAATGGTTTCCTTATTTCAAAATGATAGATATGTCATTGCTTTTCCCAATATTTTTATGTCTCTTGTCACTCTATATTGGATCCCTAGACCTTGATATCATATTAGACATTAGACATTGCTAGATGGGCATTGATACACTTGTTTTACTTATTGGATAGACAATACACTAGACATGTTAGACTTGGCATGATGTGACTATTGCGGTGAATTTTATATGTTTGATTCTATATCGGTATTCAATATTCTAAATGTTACTACTATATGACGATATTGGATGTGAATTACGGATATTTTTGGATGATTGTTGATGTTGTGATCTTAGTGAAAATTGATGGATTGGTAGAATCGAAATGTTAGAAAATTAAACAATTGGTGAACTACTTGATTCTAACATTGGTTTAATTATGATATTCGATGATGTAAATTTTTATGTATACATGTATTTGTTTTATTATTTGACATCATTAATATGGCTATGAGGCCAGAAAGGTACTTTATTTTTTTTTGCAAGAAACTATAACACAACAAACTATGATGGGGAAGAGACCAACAATGAAGGAATGTGGGATATTAGAAATGGGTCACCATGGCAACTCATGTATTTATACATGTGTATATTGTTTGGAGATTCCCATTGGGGATAACCCCAATTTTCACCATGGGCTTGTGTGTTTGTTCCCATTTTTATTTATTATTGTTGAGTATGTGATTTAGTTGTGATGTAATTCTTTTTTTTAATCATTTTTGAGTATTGTGCTTTTATTAAATGGATTAATCATGTTTATTAAGTTAATTATAGATGTGACAAAATGATTCAATCATTAGATTAGTGGGTTCTTTGGTTCTTGTGTTTTAGTTGAGTGTATGTGATTTTGAGTGTTGTACACTCTACCCTACTTGGGAAATTCGGATTTTGGCTTAAGGGCCATTTTTAAGGATTTTGGGACAATTTAAACGTGTCCCACACCTCTTAATTTCTTATACCAACCCTACCTATGGGTTGGGGGGACAAAGATAGACCTTATTATGTGTGTTTGTAGGGCAAAAACGTGAGATTTAATTGTAATTTCTTACATAAGTTTCAAATTTTTTCCTTAAGGGGTGTTGGTTGGAGTTTTCTATGTAAATGGGTTGTCATTCCTCTCATCTACAAATTTATTTTGCATTGGGGTTGAGGTTTAACTTGGGATGTGGAGTTGAGGATGAGTGATGTGGCATCCTACATGGAGCCACCTCACCCTCCTCTTTCCTTTTTCTATATATGCATGTTTAATTGTTTGTTTGGGGGTTACTTGCTCATTTTTGGGGAATGCTTGTAATTTTTGAGAGCTTGCTTGAGAATGGTGAATGGAGGTTGGAGTGGATGGTTTTTGCTTAGAATTTTGGAAGGCTTAGAGCTTGTTGTGGATTGATACTCTTCATTTTTAAGGTACGTTCTTACCCTTGTTTTTATCTTGCTATTTTTTTGTGCTTATATGTGTAGTTGATGAGTGTTATATTGTTTATGATTGTGGGAAATAGATTTGATCCTTAAGTTGTGGGAGAAATGGAAATGGGGGTAAAACTTGAGGGAGGCATAC
Source organism: Taxus wallichiana var. yunnanensis (assembly GCA_018340775.1). NCBI lineage: Eukaryota > Viridiplantae > Streptophyta > Pinopsida > Cupressales > Taxaceae > Taxus > Taxus wallichiana. Next base: position 280,232,134 of record CM031237.1, on the reverse strand, counting down.
GAGAAATGTTATTGGGTATTTTAGGAGGGAGTTGGGTTGGGATGTCCACCTTGTTGATAAATATGATTTGTATCTATCTTGTTATTTTCTAGAGGGAGGCATATGAGAGGGTTGATTTCTTTAGGGAGGCATCAAAGTGTTGTGCATGTTCTTGGTGGGAGGAATAAGAGTGTTGTGTGTATTGTGATGGAGTTTTTGGAGGCTCATAGGTGGACACCAAAGCCCTTCAGGCATAATAAGAACCCCTATGTTCCTTTCACCTCCTTGTCTCTAGTATGAAGCCTTTGTGTTTTGATATTTGATACTTTGTTGTAAAATGGTATTGTGTTACTTCATTGATTGTCTTATTTAAATGTGTATGTAGAAGCCATGTTTGAGTTATCATGGTTATCGAAATAACCCTCATTGCTTCTTTGTTGGGGCTCGGGGGCCAATGAGGAAGAAGGCTTTGTCACTCATTGGATGTTTGGATGGGTGGAGAGTGTTTCCTACTCCCCCATTTTATTGTGTCCAAACATGATGAAGATGGTGCATTTTGAGTGAATATTGACTTACAATGCACTCAAAGGAAATTGAAGAAGGATGCCTCCTTTTAAAACCATTGTCATAATATTTTTCCTCTCAAAGAGGAAGGCTTTTAAACTTGTATTGTAAAATAAGTGTTTTGGTATTCTACTTGGCAAATTTTTAATGTTAGTCTTGTTGTAAGTGAAAGTGGAGAGCTTGAAAGTTACTCTTTTGCATTTGTTATAAAGAGAGGGACTATCGTATTGCAAGAATGTATCGAGAACTCAAAAATATTTGTATCATTATATTGATCATCGCTGTAATGTGTGTATAATATGGAAAAATAATTTGAAGGTTCAAGTCAATAGATGAGTGTAACTCTTCCTTTTCAAAACTGAAATATAACATTTCCCTTGTTTATTCTTTTCATAGTCAAATAGTTGCTTTACCATGTGGAAACCTTGTAAGTATTTTTATCTTACTTATTGAAAAAAAAACCAAAGTTAATTAAGAATGTTTTATACTCCTCCTATCCAAATGGATGTGGAAAGGAATAGGCTAAACAAAATTTTATATAATCTAGTGCTTTTGTTGCATTAACAATGGTTGAGTATATGACAAAAAAACATTCTCAAACAATTATAAACATTTACTTTTATACAAATTCACATAAATTTAAATCCATACACAATCCCATTTATCTATTCTTATTGCAACTCTTCCCTTTTTTTTATACGTAAAGATACTTAATTAATAAACAAATACATATTAGTAATATATAATAGATATATATTAATAATATACATTATTATTTTCAAATTTTAGAAAATCATTATCTAAACATCATTTTAAAATATTAATAATTTCATATTAATAACTAATATTAATATATATATATTTATATGTATTAATAATTTTTAGTAATTAATATTGATATTAAAATACAATCCCTATTTTTATGCGGCGTAGTGATTAAGAAAGTGAATGGATTTTAAATAAAATAAAAGTAGTGTGCTTTGTTGGTCGGCATAGTGGGCCATGACTTGGGCAAGAATAGAGATTAATTTTTAATAAATTACGGGAGGGAGGGGTGTAATCCCACCCCAACCCATATTTTAATGTATGGGGTGGGGGTGGGGTGGCGCCTCCCCCCAAAACTTTATAGCCCCATAAAAATTGTTGAGGGTATTAAAAACCTTTGCAACCTATATAATAACCGAATCTAGGCTTTAGTCTCTCCTATTTTTTTTTTTCTTTAACATGCGGCCTAACTGTTGTTTTGTGTGTGTGTTATGAGTTTAAAGTTTTTAATAAATAAAATATATTAGTGTGTGTGTGTGTGTGTGTGTGTACACAAACATATATAAATATATATGAGTGTGTGTATATAGGAAATATATGTTTTTTTCTCAAAACAAAATAAATGTATTGGATTCTAGTTTTTACCCAAATGAGTATACACACAATGTATTCACATTGAACCTATGAATAAAATATTTTTTATAAACAAATACAGAAAAGAGAAAACAATACCCATAAAGGGTAAATGAATAGATCCATGTATTAAGCACAAAGTTTAATCAAGAAGAGCTTCCATGTCTCTAATGGCCTCCATGGCTTCATCTTCTCCTCCCTTCTTCCTTAACCTGCAAGTGAAAACAAAGGAAATGAGAGATTAGGTTTAGAAAATGAATATATGAGAACCCATAAGGATATCTAGGGTTTCTTTAGTCTAACCTAGATCTAATGGCTTAGATAGATTAGATCTAAGGGTGTAGGATGAACCCTACATCACTTAAGTGATGGGGTATTTAAGTGGGAATGTTTATTAATAAAAATATGTGTGTGTAATGTTAAATGGGGCCTAAGGGGTTACACCATGTTGTGTACCGTTGAAATTTTGAGTATTAAACCCTATTAAAGTGATTTATTTTAAACTAAGAGATTATTAATCTTACCTAATAAAATTGGGAAATTAATTCGTGGGCCATCTAATAAATAGAGTTAATAATACCTTTGGGGCTAGATAACAAAGAGTAAAATGGATTAATATTTGAATTATGCAATAGAACTTAATAAGAGAAATTAAATCAAAATATTTTAAATAGGGTTGGGTCAATAGTAATTAACTATTATTTTAGTCCCAACTGTTATATAATTGTTTAATTTTTTTATCGAGGATCAATTAAAATTCTAGCTAGGGCCTTGTAACCTTTTAAAAAATAAATTATTCAATAATTTTTCTTGTTTTCTATCGGAGTTTTCTCGATGATTTAAGTGGGAAAAATGTGGCCGTTATAGGGGCAAAAAATGTCCATAGCTAAAATAGGGTACATTCTTTACTAAATTCAAATAGAAAAAAAAACTACACTTTTAACAACCCTTGGAGGGCATGTTTCAACTCAAAAACCTCCATGATAGCTTCCCAAGCTTTCATGGCCTCCTCCCTTCTTTCCTCTAAACCCACAAGAACAAATGAAATGAAAATTAGGGAAAATTTTGAATATAAGAACCTTATAAGGATTTTTAGGGTAACCTTGATCCAAGGGCTCTAATAGATATAATCCTAGGTTGAAAATAAATCCTACAAAGCGGCATTTTCATAAGGGTTTGTTTACATCAATGATTTGTGCATGGATAAGTAGATTTTTTTAAATGAATTAATTAGCCAATGTTATAAAGTCAAGATTAATGAAACCTTTGAAGAGTATTAAAGTTTGCAATGATTTTGGAGATTAAATAATAATATTTAATTGTTAATTTGGATACAATTACCTTGTGAATATGTACAAATTATTATTGAGAATTAATTAAACATAGTTGATGTTTATATCTCTTGAAAAAAAATTAAACAAAAAAAATTAACATAAATTATTCCCTAAGAAATTAATAGAATTTGATGTGGGTTCTATGCATAGAAATTGTGGGTGTTACACTTGACATAAATTATACATGTATTCATTTTTTTATAATTTTATGGTGGCCCCTATTGGTACTTGACGATGGAAAAGTGACAAGCAAGCGTGGGAATCTACAAGTAACTCTTCCTCGCACCCGACCTCTCGAGGTCATGCTGAGACAGCCGGTGGGGATGGAATATGTGTGGGATGTAGACAAACTAGTTAGGTAATCTGATGTCTTCAATGCGCACTAGTGGAAACTATGAATCTAAGGCAAAGAAGGCCCTCCTAACCTAAACTGGTGTGATAGATCAATCAGCAAGGATGACTGCTTGAAGGCTCCAATCAATATCGAGCTCTGGCGTGATTCGGTCTATGGGTTGTGGGATACGTGGAAAATGACCTGGGATAGTTTCGTGTATGTCTCCAGATAGGGTCATAGGGTGGATGATGGGTATAGTGGACTCTACGGGTGATTATCTGGTCTAGTCTAGAATTCCTTAGCTTTATTAGCTGCTATGTCTAACAAGGATAACTGTTTGATGATGATAGGTGGAAGTGGAGTAGATCTGAATACTAATGTGCGTAGGCCAGCATCTATGTCTAATTCACCTATGGATTCATTGGGTTGTGGGATTTGTGGGTCACAACCATAGATTCATGTTTGTTGTGGTCTGCTTATGGTCATGTGTGGAATCAGTCCCTAATCCCTAGTATCTAATAGTCGTATGCTTTCTCAGCCTCTATATTCAAAATTAACAGTTGTATGATCTTCTCAGAGTATCTCATGGGCATTTGTGCAACCTGAATTCTTAAGCTGGTATCTATGTCTGTGAGAGTGTCTCATGTGTCTAGTTGTGGGACCAAAGGATCACAACCAAACATTTTCTCTCTTTCAAGCCCTTCTATAGTCATGCGGATATATATCTAGGGTAATCTGTAGTTTGGTTGATTTGACCAAAACATGTGCACTTGGTCGTCTTCTATGTTTAACCCGCTTAACTGGAAGCTGATCTATTGTAAGTTTTTCATTGTTCGGAAGACTTGGATCCTAAGATTCTGATCTATATCAGTTATTGCTATGACAAGATTGGGTTGGGGCATGATTGGCTCAAATACGTATTCTCTGGGTTCTCTAGGTCCGTGATTGTCATACAAAAGCAATAATGTAAATCTAATTGGAGTAAAGTAAAATTAACTATGTGAAATATATCTATAGCATATATAACTTGTCTATTTTTGTATTTTTCTGATGAACTATTCAAACGAAATTGAAAGATAAAATTTTCTTGATATATCTAGGAATTGACAACTAAACTAATAACGAACTAAAAAAACAAAGCAACTGATTATAGCTACTTGTGCGTGAAATTGTAATCCTATTCTAAATAATGAAATAATTGATCTAATATATTTGGAAGACTCTTGATCCTACCTCAGAAGTGAGGAATGAATCATAGTTTCTCAGAAACTATCAATCCCCACAGCTTCCCTGGTAATATCGATAGTAAAATTAACTGAAATGGAATGATTGGCTACTTTATTTGATATGCTTCTAACTAGAACTTTGAAAGCTAGAACCTAGATTCTACAAAATAGTGGTGAATCCGATGGTGTGTGTGGCTTTGTCCCCTCAGTGTGATCTCCTCATTCCTTCGTGTTCACGTGGATCTAGAAAAGCGTGTAATGCTAGCATCAACAAAAGTAGATATTGGAACAAAGGCAGCTTAGGATATAGACTGAATACAATGTGAGTAGGAGAGAGATAGCGCAAGAGTATAGAGCTTGGCTTATGCAATTCCTAGTGGGATTTATTGCGATTCATGCAACATAAAATGTCGAACCTGAAACTATCCTATTGTGAGAAAAACCTATAACTTTAATGGCTTCCTACTAAAAATTAAACTATTCTACCTTAATGGACTGCATGAAGTAATGATTGCACTTGCACAAGATGGATATGTTGCTTTCTAATAGCAACATAACACTAACTAAGCATGCAATGAACAAAACTATGAATCCTAAGCACAATGAAATACTCAACTACTTGAAATGAGAAATTGAGAGGCAAATTTAAGGGAAATTTTTAGGGACCATTTGCTTGAGCACAAGCCAACTATTTATAGCATTCCTATTTACCCAAAGGTAAAAACCAAATTGATCTCTTAAACCATAAATAATGCCAAAACACTATTCTAGGGAACCAGAATCATTAATGCAAGCCAAAGGCGGTGAAAAAAGTTGGTAAATGTTGAAATTTACGTGAGTCACATTAAAAGAACATTTTGGAAAATGTGTGAAGGACATTGCCCTACTTGGGTGGCGGTCACGAGACCATGCACCTAGGCGGGGTGGCGATTTCTTAATTAAAAGGAAAAACAAAAAGAAAAGTAGGGAAAAGAGAGAAACAAAGCATGCGGGGGCTAAGCGGGGCATGTGGGATGTTAACGCATACTTGGAGAGCTTTTTCAGATCCCAAACACCTTGCGAGGAGACCTGTATCATCATTGGGGCATGTGTTACGTTGTTCCGGTGGTGCAGTACCCTACAATTTTGGGTACGTACATATTGCCCCCTCGAGAGAAGCGTTTTAGCCATGAAGAGGTGTAAAATGGTGGAGTGAGTATGGTGGTCCCAAAATGGGAGGGTAGATGTCATACCTGACACGTCGATGTGTTGAAATGCCGCCATCCAAAATTCCCGCTCCCTGCAAAACAAAAGAGAACTCAAGTGCAGATAGACACAATAGATCGGAAAATAAATACTAAAATAATGTGAAATGAGGACATACCATTTGTGCGGGTGTAAGAACTTACCTCCGTTGGCACTCCAAACCTGCGAGAAGGGCATTCAAAACAAGTCGGAGTTCTTTATATACGTAAAAGTGGGTCCATTTTCCTATTCATTTGCACGTGTTGATTTGGTTGATTTTGAGCTCTGGGACCCACGGTGATGGTTTCTTACAAGAGTAGAGTCAAAACATTCATGACGAGATAGTGATCATGCCTCTGTGAGCAGAACATCGACCCGCGAGATCACAGGTTAGTTTTTCTCAATTTATCATTTTTACCCCCAAAATTTAAAAATGCTAAAATATTTGTCGTGAGGGGTTATTTTTGAAAATGTTATGTCTAAAAGGTCTATCTAGGGACGCCCTACTGGGTAGGCTTTGTTTTAGTTAAAATAGTCCCTTTTTTTCATTTTTAGGCCTTTTTAGGGTACAAAACCCGCATGGGTTTTCGGGACACGACCGCCACCCTGAATAGGGTGGCGATACAAAACCGCCACCTTTAAGGAAGCGGTTACGAACCCGCCGCCCTGCTCAGGGTGGTGGTTCTTCACAGAATGCCAAAGGAACACTTGTTTGAAATTGTTTTTGCATTTTTAGCATTTTTATGTGTTTTCATGATTTTTCAAATGTCATTTGGATACTAACTTGCTTTGTTTTGTGTGTTTTTGGTGTATGCAGGCGAGGGAGGAGTACATTCGATGGAGTTGAGAGAGAGAGTGTGACTAGCTCCCAGTAGTATTAGATGCCCTTTCGCAGGATGAGGAGGACGCTCTTAAGATGGCCAGTATACTACATATATCACGCATCCCACATGTTGCATACATCTGACCACATACTTTGTGACTTATTTTCTTATTGGGATGCTGATCGAAACACCTTCCAGTTACTAGCGGTCCGAGGTGAGTGGACCATCACTTTGGAGGATGTTTACCATATCCTAGGGGTCCCGATCATCGGGAGATGACTTACTCTTGAGACGGCAGGTTCACGGGCTTAGATAACATAGTGAGCTTCTTACATTGGAGATGTAGTCATCTCCTTTGGTTTGAAAAGAAGGGGGTGAGGGTGCGGTCTATTCCTATCTGCCCATCCCCTTGATTCATCAAGCCATTATGGGGATCCTTGCCTCGAGATTGATCGGGGATAAGGGAGGACACACACTATTATATTGCTGGTCCCCCATCATTGCACAGATCGAGGGACATGGCCAGATTTACGCCTGGGGAGCCGATATACTTGGGACTACCTACCACGATTTTTACAAGGTGGTCCATTTACGGGAGGAGCGATATTTGAGCCATCCAACCCTAGTTATGAGTGGGTCTGACCGCTTCATTCCCTATGGCAAAGGTGTAGAGGTGGTAGATCCCGGAGCTGTGAGGGCAGCCAGATGGATAGACATGTCGGTGCTCAGAGCACCTCACCAGCCAGTTGCTTCCCTGACCACCGATGACATGGAGGCCACACCGTATCAGGCCATGGTAGGTTTATGGGGCAAGGAGGCTCTTACTTTGATTTCCTGCTCCACCACAGGGAAACTTGTTGACAGGGTAGGGAGAGTGGAGATACATCCCTTTGGCCGAGTTCCTCAGCAGTTTGGCCTACCTTACATGGGTATGCTTCCCCCAATGGTACCAGTATATAGATCATTTTGAGAGGCCAGGGGAGGTCCTAGAGGCCGGGGATGGACAGTTATTTCTCTTGGTGTTCCTATTGCGGCTAGGCGGGTAGTACGTGCTCACGGGAGAGCTGGTGTTCCTCAAGCACCCTTACTTCAGATTGCTTGCCGGTCCCACCCACAACAACAACGACCTATTGACATAGATTGTGAGTCCGAGGAGTTCACATGGGGAGACAGTAGGAGACCGAGGTTGAGGTCGGCGGGTCGGTGGAGAGGAGGACAGTGATCCTGAGTGGCATGAAACTTAGGATATCATGCAGGCAGAGAGGGTAGAGCAGAGTGCAGAGAGGGTGACTCTGGTTTCAAAGGATGCACTCTCTCAGGGCCTCGGTGGGGAGGATGAGTTTGTAGCAGGATGATATGTTGCCCCAGTCACAAGAGGAGTGCACTAGTTAGCGGAGGCATCTGTGGCAGGTGCCGACCCTAGAGATCCATCCTGGAGGCCCGGTGATCCGAGTAAGTTATCTTCCCTTTGCTTTGAGTTAGGATCACCTTAATTGCTATCTCTCCTTTTGTTTACACTTGTGTTTATCTCTTGTTTTATTTCTAATTCATTTTCTCTTTTATTTGCAGAGACTGCCAATGAGTGGCGAGACTTGATTCACTTTGGGTATGCTGCGACACCTGATGATCCCTATGGAGAAGACCCATGCAGAAGCGTCATGTGGATGCGGGGAGCCTTCGGCGTGGTAGACATACCAACATCTTTGCCCCTATCTGGCATGTGGCCAGGATGGTATCTACCCTCCGTACTAAGCTGGCAGGGTATAGGACAGTAGAGCACCTGATGAGGAGTCATTCTCATGGTGAGACCGCAGCTGCCACTTGGGATCATGAGCCCTTCATGCACTTAGAGCACCGGCATAGCCGAGTCCTAGGTGTGGGTGTGCACCCTTAGAGGGATCTCATAGGGGTTGAGAAGCCACTTGGCTCTCTTAGATTTTTGTATGATGTTTTTGTATTTCCGGGCTCTTTGAGCATTTTGACCATGCTTAGTGCATGATGGCATTGTACAGGAATTTTGACCATTTATATATATATTCTTTTTGGATCAGACTCTTAGCATCTATGACCTTGTTTCCATTTCCGTTTCCACATGTAAACTATGATGTTATGCTTATATGCTTTTTAGAATGTATGCAATGGAGAACAAATGGTACAAATGTTAACCTTCTTTTTGTATTTCATGGTGCTGATATATGATAATGTAAATACAATGTGATTTTGAACTTTAGTTTCTTTAAGCAATTTTGATACCTCATATTTGTTTTGGAAAAGTGGTGAAGATAAGCTAGTATGATGAGTAGATAAACTTGCCCCACTCCTAACTCCACGCAACTAGTAAGATGCGAGGGCTCATCACCGAGAGCTAGAAAGGGCACAAGTTATGAAATGTGTTGGAATGATAGTGATGAGAGATAGACAAAGTTTTGATGGAACCAAATTAGGATGCTACAAGCCTATTCTACCCTGGTGACTCCATAGTCTGGGATGCAACTTGCTTTGCGGTTTATCTAGACTGAGATCCGTAGATGGCCACATGGTAGAAAAAATATGGGTTTTAGGGTTTTTAACTCTCTTGGAATTTTGGACATCTGATTCATTTGTTTTTGACTCAAGACTTCAAGATTTGAATTGTTTGTTTATGACCTTTAACGTTTGTTTGTCAAGAGGACCCCCTACACCTTGCCCCATGCTACTAGTAAGAAGCGTGGGTTTATCACCATGGGCAAGGCATAGGTGAGTAAGGGAATTTCCATCCTTTCCCAACCCTACGTCACTAGTAAGAGACACAAGCTCATCACCAAAGGTTGGTGGGGCAAGGAAATGTGTAAATTTAAAATTTTCTGTTTGATCTATATTTGACTCGTTTACTTGAGCAAAGTGTCAGTATGTTCTTACTTCCAAAGAGATATATGTATGGGATAGATGTGACATGATGAAGCTTCTAGAACAGACCATAGGCAAGACACCTATCCTAAGAAGAAACCAAAAGTGAGAACAAACCTGTAGATCTTGGTATGGTTACCATTAAGACTTTGTCATATCTAGCTTTATTTGATGAGATGATTCTAAAACAGGTGATGATATTATGAAATGAAGAAGTATGATTAGAGTGTTTATGCCAATACCATCATAAGTTTGTAATGAATTGCTTTGAGAATAAATTCCTTGATCACAAAATTGTATGAAACAAGCGGACAAAATGATCCTAACTATATGAAGATGCAATGTAGATATAATTATACAAGTAGTGCTGGTTGCTTATGCATAGAATCATTTAAGGTGTAGGGAATTGACTGTTTCACCAAATTCCTCACCTTCTAGTGTGCATAAGAGATATGCACCATTTCCATAGTCCTTCATGACTTGGTATGGGCCCAACCATTTGGGCCGGAACTTCCTTCCTTCACCGGTCTTTTTATCGATCCGGTTGTCTAGCCTTAGAACTAGATCACCTTCATATATGTCTTATTCATAGACCTTCTTGTTATACTGCCGACACATCCGGTCAGCATAGACTTTGTGCCACTATTCAGCATCTAACCTAGCTTCATCTAGGCATTCTAGTTGGGAGATATGTGGTCCTCTGTAAGTGTCTTCGTCTAGAATCCCTTGTAATGAGATACGAAGACTGGGTATTTCAACCTCAAGTGGGAGAATTACTTTTGCCTCAAATACTAGTAAGAAATGAGTCACTCTTGTTGGTGTTCTTATCAAGGTTTGATGGGCCCATAAGGCTGGATATAACTTCAAGTGCCAATCTCATTTCTTTTCTTTCACCGTTTTAAGAAGAATGGCTTTTAATGTTTTGTTTGTCACTTCAGCTTGTCCGTTGGCTTGGGGATAATACAAGGAGGCCGTATGATGGCTTATTTTAAATTTATTACACAATTCACAAACTTTGTCATTCTTAAAAGAAGTCCCATTATCTGAGATAATGATTTGTAGGACACCGTACCTACAAATGATTTGGTTCAAAATGAACTTGGCGATTACAGAACCGGTATAGTAGTAAGAGGCATAGCCTCTACCCACTTGGTAAAATATTTGGTGGCCGTAATTATGAAATTATGGCCATCTGTAGATGAGGGAGAGAATTTCCCTATCAAATCTAGGCCCCATGTAGAAAAGGGCCATGGAGTAGCGATTGGTTGTAGTACTTGTGCCGACATGTGGATTTTGTGGGAGAATTCTTGGCACTTATGACACCTTCATACAAACTCTACTACATCGTGTTCTAGAGTAGGCCAGAAATAGCCCATCGATGTATTTTACGAAGTGGTCTCCACATATTCCACTATGAGATTCGTGGAGAATCTTCTTAGATTCTTCTATGTCAACACATCTTAGAAGCATTCCATCCAATGCTTTATGATAGAGCACCTGCTCTATAATGACGTATTTGGCTACGATAATGTGTAACCGTCTTATTTGTTGCGGTGTAGCACCTTCTGGATGTATGGTCCATGATATAATTAATAATATCAGTATACCAAGGACACTCAAAGATAGGATGTCTGGTTTTGATGTAGTATACACATTCATCAGGAAAGTATAGATCTACTAAATTGCCTCCGTCTAATGGGTTATCAGCTAACAAATCTATGATAATTTGTCCCTTAACAGACTTTTGATTTACGAATGTTAACTCAAATTCACCCATTAAGGTTATAAAGCATCTAACCTTTTTAGACAAGGACCCTTGCATGAGGAAGGTTTGTAAATGTTTTGTCTTTACAATGACCTTTGTTTCTTGATTTAGCATGTAATGTATTAAGAGTTTGGTTCGCAAAGACTATGGCAAGGAATTCTCATTCGCTTGCGTGTAACATGTTTCAAAGTCAAGCAACTTTCAGCTAATGAAATAGATCGCGCGTTCTCTCTTGTCATCGTCTTCTTGAGCCAACATACAAAGCTAGAAGACATTGGTACCTCGTGAATATAAAATTAACAGGCAGTCTAGATTAGGTGGCATTAGTGTAGGTGGTGATAATAAGAAATGCTTAATTGCATTGAAAGCTTCATTGCAGTCTTCGGTCTAATTAGTACTATAATATTTCTTGAGTAGATTGTTGATTGGATGAATGGCGAAACTTAAATTCCAGATGAATCTCTGGATTACACCGAGTTTTTCAAGAAATGACCTGATTCCATATTCATCTAAAGGTGGGATCATTTCAAGAGTATAATGTAAACTAGGAGCTTCCCTCCTGTTAAACCAAAGATGCATTTTTATGGATTCAGCGTGACTCCTCATTCTATTAGACGTGAAAGAATGACGCGGAGTACTTCCGGGTGATCACAACACTTCTTAGCCTTGGCCAACAAGTCATCTATGTAAGATTCCACAATTGTATGAATAAGGTCATGAAATATATATGTCATGGCCCGTTGGTATGTGGCACCAGCATTCTTGAGACCGAATGGCATAATAACATAGCAATAGGTTCCCCAAGGAGTTATAAACGTGGTTTTAGCTTGATCTTGTTTGGATATTCTGATTTGATTGTATCTTGAGAATCCATCCATGAGAGACAAAAGCTCAAATCCAACTATTGCGTCAACAATGACGTCTATGGATGGTAACGGGAAGTCATCCTCAGGAAACGCCTTGTTAATGTCTCGGAAGTATATGTAGATGTGTATCCTCCTATTCTTTTTTATAACGGGAACGATATTAGATACCCACTGAGAGTAATTTGCTAGTTTGATGAATCCTACTTGGAGGAGTTTCATTACCTCCTCTTTCACCATGAGATCTACCTTGGGTTTCGTTGGTCTCAATTTTTGTTTAATTGGCTTTGCATCTGGTTTAGTGACAAGGTTATGTACCATGATGTGTGGCGCAACCCCTATCATTTCCTTATAATTAAATGCAAAATCCTTCTGATGTTCCTTGAGGATTTGAGTGTGTATTTCTACTTCCGATGGAGTTAACGAGGATCCTAACTTCAATATCATTCGTTTATCCTTTGTTTTGATGTTAATATCGATTGTTTCTTTGATTAAAGAAGCGTTACCCTATATAAACTCAAGTGGGGCTGGAGGTAGTTCTAGATTGTCTCCATTCTCAACTATGTATATGCTGAGTTCCTTTTGTGGGGGAAGCTCTATCATGGGATTTCGAAGTAGGAAGATGAATGCGGGATTAAGGATAAATCTACTACGTGATGGGTGAGATGTAACACTGCATAGGTGTTTAAGTAATTCAGAGTGGTTGTATCACTATCAATGTGGTCTAGGATAGTAGATTTGTTTTCATTTCTGTTTGTTAAAAGAGGATTTGACATTGTTTTTACCAGTGGTTCAGTACGAAGGGATACCATGAAACGGGTATCCTCCAACTCACTGTTTGGAGTGAAGCATGACGCCGAGGTTGCTATTGAATCGGCAAGAAGATTTTGTTCTCACGAGATTACTTCAATTGATATGAAGTCAAAATCCTTGCTTAAATTCAATACAATTGTTTTGTAGAGCTGTAAGCGCTCGGCTTTGGTTTCATACACCTCAGTGACTTGGTTTGCTACCAATTATGAGTCTCCTAACACCCTGATGTTATTAACACCAATCCTCTTAGCTAAGACAAGGCCAAGGAGGAGGGCTTCGTACTCAGCGCCATTGTTTGTACATTTGAAATTTAGTTTAAAGGTAAATGGTAGGACTTTTCCCTCGGGAGAAGTAAAGATTACACCTGCCCCAGCTCTGTAACAACATTTAGCTCCATCGAAATGGAGAGTCCAATACTTAGCTAGGAATATGGGCATTGGAATATTTGTTGTGTTAACATCTTCTACCTCTACCATGCAGAGATCCACTGCTGGAAGAGAACCAACACCTAGGGTGTGTCCCATGCCTACATAATCAAATGGTAGGAACATTGGTAGATATTTTTCTAGCAATTCAACAATTTTTGTAGTAGTTCCTAATGATTTTGTTTCTACAATATTTGCCTCATCCTTGAGGGTTGGGATTTTCTTGTCTAGGCTCATAGTCTCAAGATCTGTCTTAGGTATCAAATTTTCCTCTGGTTTTGAGTCAGTGGGTTTATTAAGTTGTTTTGTTGGGATTTCAAACTCGAGTGCATGCATGTTCTTCTCTTTAAGTCAGTCAGGTGTATATCGAATGGTTTTGGATCACCTTTGGCTATGAATATCTTTCCTAAGTGTAAAAACCTTACTTCTTGAAATAATGAAGAAGGGATTGCCTTCATACGATGTATCCATGATCAGCCAAGGATCATATTATATTTAGTTTCCTGATCTATAATATAAAACTCATTCAGGATTGTTCGGGTCCTAAGGTGACTAGTCGTATTATAGTTCCAATCGACGTGGCTTTAAGGCTATCATAGCCACTTAGTGTATTTCAAGTCGTGGAAAAATTCATTTCTCCATACCCTAGCTTTCGAAGGGAAGAGAAGGGAATATGTTAACTATCGCCTCATCGTCAACATCATGTGTTTCACATAATTGTTATAAACCCATACTTGTAAATGTAAGGTGGATCACCTCGGCATCCAATCTCGGTGTCTGTTGGCATTTTGTTTATATCGAATATGAATTTGGTATACCTATCCGGCTTCCTCGGAGGGTGGATATCAAAGTCTATATGGTCTACTTGTGCCTCCAAGGAGTAGTTCTTGAATGGCTATTGTGCAAGCCTTAATATGTTCATTCGAATCTCCCTCACCTTTGTATTTGGGTAATCGGGAAGAGGTCTTGGAAGCATGACACTTTGTATGGTGAAATCTAAGGGCTCTTTCAAATATTCCGAATAAGTCCCTATCGTATAGGTTTCAACCATTGATGGTGCTAGCTTGAGGGAGCGATGGTGGAATGGTTTTTTTATATGGTGTAACATATGCATTGGCAAGGGCATAAGGAAACCCCTATGTTTGAGAAAACATACTGGGAGAGGAGAACATGTCCCCTTGTGGTGATTTGGAGTACATGTTTAAGTATGAAGGGGTATTGTCCAAGAATGGATTGTTTTGTACTAGACCGGGAGGTATCGGAACAATGTTAGAAATGGCGGCTCTAGTTGGCATTTGTTGTGAATAATGAGGAGGTATGCCCAACGTGCCTATTCTTGTGAGGAGGTCTACTTGGCTAGGATGGTGTGGAAGATTAGAATTTTCTGCCGCATGAATTGAGAATGGTGATTTTCCTGAGCAAGCTCCAACCCCCTAACTTTTTCTACTAAAGTTAAAATGATCTCATTTGGTGAAATGCGATATTTTGCCTTAGTGGCATACGTTATATATCCCGATGTTGTATAGGCATGTGATATCTTACTATGAATTGATCGCTACCCTGCCAAGTTTCCTCCAGGGCATTTCCTATGTGTAGTGGCATGGAGGTATTTTCTTGAAAAGAGACCTCGGGTCATGTTTGTAAACTCCCTATGGGTGGGTACATACTCCGAGAGTGTTGTTCATTCCTAGCATAACGTACTAAATGTTCATCATCTAAAACCAGGTATGGGTCTGATTGTCTACTAATTTGTGGTCTAAGCAGTACCTGAGGAGACGAACCAGATTCTCCTATGAACGTCATATTGTTCGAGCCTGAAGGCTCTGTTTGTTGTGTTTGAGCGAGCTGATCCAACTCCTCTGTTTGGAAGGATGAGCTATATCTAGTCCTTGGAGATGGAGTTTGTGTTGAAAACTGGTTAGTTGAGTAGTTGTCACCCCATACTGAGAGTGAGGGTGATGATTGTCTATTCAGTTGAGCGTAGTATGCCTCAAGACCTAAGAGAGGCCTGCCATATGCATCGAATCCGACATATTCGGGGGGTATATGAATACCCGCAGAATAATGGGAAGGAGTGAAGGTGGAAAAAGAGGTAAAGAAAAGCACCGTGTGCTTCACGCTAGGTTCACCAATTTTGTTTGGTGAAGCTGATGTGAAGGCTTAAGGAGGTAGTAGAAGGTGAAACAGTTGTTTGTTCACGTCGGGTTCACCAATTTTGTACGATGGAAAAGTGACAAGTGAGTGTGGGAATCTACAAGTAACTCTTCCTCACACCTAACCTCCCGAGGTCGTGTCGAGATAGCCAGTGGGGATGGAACACGTGTGGGATGGAGACAAACTAGTTAGGTAATCTGATGTCTTCGATGTGTACCGGTGGAAACTATGAATCTAAGGCAAAGAAGGCCCTCCTAACCTATCTTGGCATGATAGATCAATGGGAAAGGATGACTGTTCAAGGCTCCAATCAATATCGAGCTCTAGCGTGATTCGGTCTATGGGTTGTGGGATATGCGGAAAATGACCTGGGATAGTTTCGTGTATATCTCCAGATAGGGTCATAGGGTGGATGATGGGTATAGCGGACTCTATGGGTGATTATCTGGTCTAGTCCAGAATTCCTTAGCTTTATTAGCTGCTACGTCTAACAAGGATAACTATTCGATGATGATAGGTGGAAGTGGAGTAGATCTGAATACTAATGTGCATAGGCCAACATCTATGTCTGATTCACCTATGGATTCATTGGGTTGTGGGATTTTGGGTCACAACCAGTAGATTCGTGTTTGTTGTGGTCCTACTATGGTCATGTGTGGAATCAGTCCCTAATCCCTAGTATCCAATAGTCATATTCTTTCTCAGCCTCTATATTAAGAATTAACAGTCGTACGGTCTTCTCAGAGTATCTCATTGGTGTTCGTGTAACTTGAATTCTTAAGCTGGTATCTATGTCTGTGAGGGTGTCTCCTGTGTCTAGTTGTGGGACCAAAGGATCACAACCAAACGTTTTCTCTCTTTCAAGCCCTTCTACAATCATGCGGATATATATCTAGGGTAATCTATAATTTGGTTGATTTGACCAAAACGTGTGCACTTGGTCGTCTTTTATGTTTAACCCGCTTAACTGGAAGCTGATCTGTTATAAGTTTTCCATTGTTCGAAAGACTTGGATCCTAAGATTCTGATCTATATCAGTTATTGTTGTGATGAGATTGGGTTGGGGCACAATTGGCTCGAATACGTATTCTCTGGGCTCTCTAGGTCCGTGATTGTCATACAAAAGCAATAATGTAAATCTAATTGCAGCAAAGTAAAATTAACTATGTGAAATATATCTATAGCATATATAACTTCTCTATTTTTGTATTTTTATGATGAACTATTCAAACGAAATTGAAAGAGAAACTTTTTTTGATATATCTAGGAATTGACAACTAAACTAATAACGAACTAAAACAAACAAAGTAACCGAGTATAGCTACTTTGTCTGTGAAATTGTGAGCCTATTCTAAATAATGAAATAACTGATCTAATCTATTTGTAAGACTCTCAATCCTACCTCAAAAGTGAGGAATGAATCATAGTTTCTCAGAAACTATCAATCCCCCATGACTTCCAGTGCAATATCGATAGTAAAATTAATCGAAATGGAATGATTGGCTACTTTATTTGATATGCTTCTAACTAGAACTTTAAAAGCTAGAACTAGGATTCTACAAAACAAAGTGGCGAATCCGATGGTGTGTGTGGCTTTATCCCTCGAGTGTGATCTCCTCGTTCCTTCGTGTTCACGTGGATCTAGAAAAGCATTTAATGCTAGCATCAATGGAAGTAGATATTGGAACAAAGGCAGCTTAGGATACGGATAGATACAATGAACAAAAATGAGATACTAAGCATGTAATGAACAAAACTATGAATCCTAAGCAGAATGAAATCTTGAACTACTAAAATGAGAAATTGAGAGGAAAATTTGAGGGGAAAATTTTAGGGGCCATTTTCTTGAGCACAATCCAACTATTTATAGCATTCCTATTTACCCAAAGGTAAAAACCAAATTGATCTCTTAAACCATAAACAATGCCAAAACACTATTCCAGGGAACCAGAATCATTAATGCAAGCCAAAGGTGGTGAAAAAATCTGGTAAACGTTGAAATTTATGTGAGTCACGTTAAAAAGAACATTCTGGAAAACACGTGAAGGACCGCCACCCTAAGCAGGGCAGCGGTTACAAGACTACCGCCCTGCCTGGGCGGCGGTCACGAGACCACTACCGGGTAGGGTGGCGGTTTCGTAACTGAAAGGAAAAACACAAATAAAAGTGGGGAAAAGAGAACAACAAATCACTTAGGAGGCTAAGTGGGGCATGTGGGATGTTAACACATACTTGGAGAGATTTTCCATAACCCAAACACCTTGCGAGGAGACTGTATCATCATTGGGACACATGTTACATTACTCAGGTGGTGTAGTACCCTACAATTTTGGGTATGTACAGTACCCAAATTGATTCTCCCTTAGAAGTTGAGCAGCATCATAGGTTCGATAGGAATATTAGATATAAGCATAGCATGTAGTGTGTCATTTTGTAGCTGGGGATGAAATGCACTTGCTCTCTGCCACTTAGAACATGGAGAAATGGGTAGCACGTCAAGAGGATTTGAACTATCCTCACTAATTTATGGTTGTGCCTTTCAACAAGGGTGAGAGGACCTTTCAGAGCCTGTTATTTTTATAGGAGATGGAAATATCCTTGTGAAGTTTTTCAAAAGACCTTGAAGAAAATATGATCAATACAACAAACCTAACTCTCACAAGTTGTCACTATGGATAATGGAGATATTTCCTAGGAAATGTTCAGGCTACTAAAGACAATGTAAACCTGATTTCTTATGCATGTTTTGGTGATGGAAATTATGCATTTGTACACACACAAGAAAAATAAGGGTAGTATGGGTAAGATTGTTTTTAAATGAATATTTTTGTGGGAGGTGAGGTGGAATGAAATTTATTTTCCAGATCTTTGAGGACTCTTACAACAATTGAGAGCTTAAACAATAGAATGCTTCAGGGTAGCTAAGAGGTTACTTTAACAAGAATATGTGCTTCAATGGAGGCCCAAATTAGCACGTTCTCATACAAACTTAAAGAATCCTAAACGAAGGCTCAAATTGAAAACTTAACTATACATTATCAATATCTGTTTCATCACACCTAAGATGCCCTCAATGGCTAACAAATAATTTTATAGTCATTCTAGGAGTCAAAATGATTTTAAATTTGTTTATTTCACTATCAAATGAAAGCTCTTCTAATAAATGAAATTGTAAATGCCACCAAACTATCACAAGGATAATATCTTATGTGATTCACAAAAATTTCAATGTAAGATTGCAACGGGAACAAGAGAAACTACTTGCAGACATTCAAAAATGAAGAAAACATGAATTTTTCCCAAAATAACACAGATTAACTCAAGTTTGATTAAATTTATCAACAAGGGAAAGTTTTAAGAACTATCTCGAGCTTGTCAATAGTTGTACACTCGCAACCACCTTGACATGATCAAATTTAACACAAAAGAGATAAACAAGTTTCTCCTAGATGGTTCCTCAGAAAGATGGACTCTATCAAGATTTTTTCTTAGAAAATCAGTCCCGACCTCTAACACTCCAACCATTAGCATAATAGATTCATGTAATTTATATACTTTTTTACAACATAGTTTTCCCCCAAAAAGTAGAAACATTCAATGTACCAGTGCTAGCCATGATCTCAATCACGATTCCTAGAATTGGATTTGAAAATTTTTTTAGGTGTTGAGGGAGGAAAACTTCTTGAAATAAATATCTCATCATTCAATTCTTTTAGCTGGTAAGTTACTCTTCCTTTTATGCATCAACTACTTCCAACCCTAATCTGTCAAATCTAGTTCTTTGCATGCCAAGGAAGGAAAAATTGGAAAATCATATCAAAGCCAATAGTCAGATCACATCTTAATGGTAAAAGACATTTTAAGATATTTTCCCACCAAACCAAGATATTAATAGGTCTCTTGCGTGCCAAGGAAAGAAATATCAAAGTTGAATTCGATAATCAGATTACATCTTAAATGGTGAAAGATTTTTGATACCTTCCCATCTAAACCGGGATATCACATTAATGTTCTTCTTTATTTGGCATGTAGGAGACTCCAAGAAATGAAAAAACAAGAAAAATTGGCATCCCCAGGAGATTTGGAGTAGAAATGGTGAAAATCAGATACAGATGCATAGTTGCTATCGATTTCCCTTTTGAATTTGGACCACCAATGCGGGAGATCTGAGTTAAGATGGGCTTGGGGGTTCCTTTTTCCTTTTACACCTTTCGGAAAAATGTAGAATTTCTCAATTTGCTCCACCCCTCTGCCTTTAAAAATTAGCTTGACACGTGTCCCAATGTGGGTCCCAGAGGAACCACGGCTAAATTATGCTATTTTGATTATTTTTGGAAGAAAGGAAAATTTTCCAAATTTTCCCCAAGAGTCTACCTCCTCCTTTTGAATTTTCAAATTTCCACACATTTCAATGGTGCATCTTGAGATGGTCCCCCAAAAGTAGAGACCCCAAACAAGCACGGGCTCAACATGTGTCTCATTCCAGCAGAGTCTATTAAAATTTTAAGAGTTCAGCAGAAGGCGCAATGTGTCCAATGTTTGAGAGAGTATTCTTAGGTCATTGCAAATTCCAAGAAAAAGGGAGAGTGAGCGGAAGCCTCCAAGTGTCCTCCTGGTGCTTCTTACAAATAAAACTCAAGGGCCAGTCCCTGAACACATGCGGTTCCTCCATGTGTGCTTATGGTGTTACTTCGAGATGGTGCCCAAGAGCAGATATCCTAAATGAGCGTGGGCTCACCACGTGTCCAAAGCCTTAGAAAATTTCTTCCAAAAAGTTAAAGTCTCTGGTGGAGCTGGCGGGAACTTCCACGTGTCCCTCTGTCACATTTGTTAAGGTGGGACCCTGAGATAGATTTTCAAATGAGCGCCAACCCACCATGTGTCCACGTCTCGCCAAAAATATATCAGTTACATGAAAAATTTTGTAAGTCTACGAAAAGGATCAGAATCCTCCACATGTCCCCCACAACTCGAAGGCCAAACCTAAAAGTGAACTTTAAAATGAGCACATTTCCTCCACGTGGAAAAATTTTGAGTCGACGCGAGCCATAGAATTTTAGAGTTCCCCATCAAGCTACCTCTAACCAAAAAGGGCCACATTTCCATTGATGTAGAGATGAAAATTTGATAGGAAAACTCACCTGTCAAACCGTAAAATGCAAGAAGACAACAATTTGAGCCTAGAGATGAAATTTTATTCGAGGACAAAGAATTTGGAAATGTTACAAGGCTCAAACACACTCCTCGATCTACTTCCATTCATTTTTCTTTAGGTATTTGGGACAAAGATGATAGGGACAACAACTCCGACTATGGAAAATGGAAAGAACAAGGCCCGAGTTTTATACCCGATTTACGTACCTTTTTAGATGAACATAGAAATGAGGAATCAACCATGGATGCACAAGTGATTCTCGGCCCAGGAAAGGATTGATTATGACATAAAAAGGAAGATAGAGCTTTCAATCGCTGACACGGGGAGACACATACATGACAGAGGCGTCAAGGCGAGGGATTTTAATGGTGAACGAGGTGAGAATAATCGAGCACCAAAATCAGCTCCATCTCGGGGATGGGGACTCCCTATGAGTGCCACAAGAACCAAATAATAGACAAATTTCCAAATCATCCCCTGTGTAAAGAATTCATCATGTAGAGCACAAAACTAGAACCGTCTCCCAAAGACAAACTGAGAAACTAGCAAAACTAGGCCACCAGGGACTAGAACAAATAAAAACATTGAAGACAACAAACAACAAACAAACTATACATTGTAAAAATGATGTTCACCTCGATTAAGGGAAGTAATCCAGAAATGTTTCAAATGCCTTCCATTAACAGTCGAGTTCAAGAAATTCCCCATTCAATTCCTTCAAGAAGAAGGTATGTTCACCAATTATAATATCAATGGAGTAAGGGCTCATCCATAATACGTCAAATTTTCCATGCTTTCCCTTATCTTCATGATCTGCTATCCCATGGGAGTACAAGATCTCAATATTTAAAGCTCTTAAAGTGACCTTCTGTCGAAAAACATCATCATCTTTTCTCCGAACTTTAATGCCTTTGGTGGGATGCCCTCCTTTCTTCATCAAGTTCAACAATCTCGTTAATACGAGCATCATACAAACTAACTTCTTGATCCTACATCTAATGAATGAACTGATATGAAGATAATTTCATATGTAGGGGAAATAGGGTTTTCTTTCCATACACCAACTCAAATAGACTCCTTCTAGTAGCTATCTTAATAGTAATTTGGTCATCCCAAACAGCAAAATTCAACTCCTCACCCCATTTTCTCCTAATCAGCTCCAAGTTCCTTTTGATAATCTTCAAAAAAAAATTATTACTGGACTCAGCCTGTTTATTTCCTTGGGGATGGTAATTAGAAGCATATGTCAAATTTATCCCATATTATTTGCATATTACCACCAAGGTTTATCTTTGAAGCTCATGGCATTGTCACCAATAATTTTGACTGACATTCCAAACCTACAAATGACATGGTTCAACATAAACTCCATGACAATTTGGTGTGTTGCTCTTTTGGTGGGGATTTCCTCTACCCACTTAGTGAATTAATTAGTGGCTACAAGAATCCACTAATGGCCAACACTTGAAGGGTCTGAAATCTCACCAATGAAATCCATTCCCCATTACTTGAATGGGGCTTTAATTGATACAGGATGTAAAGGAAGGCAACTTGAAGCTTTCGTTCTTCCGAGAAAATCACCGACAACTCTCACATCTCCTAACCAAAATAGTTGTATCCTTCAAGAGATTTGGACACCAATAACAAACCCTCAGGACCTTGTGTGTTGTGACTCATCCAACAAAATTCCCCTAACAAACTCCTCCATGGAGATTAACAATTATCTTTGGGGCTTCATATTTAGTGATGCATCTTAAGAGAACCCCTTAGGGTTCTTCCAAGCTAACCCATAATCAGTAATGAAATATTTTGGGAATCTAACTTAAGAGCTCTTTTCTAGTTCTTACTCAAATAATCAGGGTAGTATAGATGTCTAAGATAAAAAATTAGATCTTTGTACCACTCAAAACTCATCACCTTTTCAAGGAAATCAACCCTTGCTTTTTTACCTCATTCACCTCAATAGTATACAAGTTTCTCTCAGTCATGAGCTTAGCCAAGCACAAACCTCAAACCAACTTTGTGGTTTGGATATCCATGTCATATTCTTGCAACTTGTTCACCCATATATATCTTTTTCTTGAGACTTCCATCTTTGATAAGATGTATTTCACCATAGTGTGGGGAAGATAAGAAACAATTTTAGAGCTCAAAATGTAAGGCCTAAAAACATTTGTTGCTTTTACTAAGGTGAATGATTGTTTCTCCATAATAGTGTATTTCATCTTGGCCCCCTGCAATGCCTTATTGAAAAAGTCATTGGCCTCTCAGCCCCTTCATCATCCTTTTACAACAGGACAAATGCAATAGTACTCTATGAAGAAAAAGAAAATATTTGTAAAGGCTTCTTATAATCTAGGGCTGCTAAAATAGGGCATGCTTTAATGCCTCTTTGATCCCATTGAAAGCTTGAATGGCATCCTCCTCCCATTTGATGACCTGGTCCTTCTTTAACATGCAAGTAATTGGAATGGTCAACTCAACAAAGTTTGATATGAATCTTCTGATAAAGTTTATCTACCCAAAGAAGGATTGAATTCCTTTCTTGGTTCTTGGAATTGGGACCTTGTTGATGGCCTCTACCCTTTCTGGATCAATCATTACTCCCTCTTGTGACACAATGTGACCAAGCAACTTTGTCTTCTACACTCCAAAATGGCACTTCTTTGGATTGAGTGAAATGCCATATTCTCTACATCTTATTAGCATTTTTCTAAGTGCTGCAAGTGGTCACCTCTCTTTCTAGAAAACATAGTTACATCATCTTGGTAAACAACAATAAAATAATTAATGTAACAAGAAAAGGCAACATCCATTTCTCTTTGAAAGGTTTCTCCAACATTCATCAAACCAAAGGGCATTCTAACATAGACAAAAGTTCCCCAAGGAGTAGTAAATGTTGTCTTATATATTTTTTATTCCTTCACAACAACTTGGTTATAACCAAAGAATCCATCCAAGGTAGAAATCATCTTAGAACCAGTCACTGATTGCAACATTCTCTCCATGTTTAGTAAAAGATAATTATCTTTCATTGATGCTCTATTCAGATTTCTAAAATCCACACATAGCCTGATATCACCATTCTTCTTTCTAACTTGTACTAGGTTTGTAACCCAAGAAGAATATCTTATGGATTGAATAATTCCTCCATCCCTTAGTTTCTTCAATTTTTCTTCCATTTTAAGAGATAGGAGTGGATTGATTGACTTTGTTTCTTCTTGAATGGTTTTACATTAGATTCCAAGGGGATCTCATGTTGAAATAGATCTTCTCTATATGCCTTTATTTCAGGATAAGTCCAAGCCATGCAATCTTGATACTTCTTCAACAATTGAATATAGGACTACTTTTTCTCCTTGCTAATATTGCTTCCTAAACAGATCTTCCTTGGTTTCTCCTCTGTACCTAGGTCATATTCTTCAACATCCCTTCAGGTTATTATATGCTTGTTAATAATGCAATCAACATTATCAAAGTTTGACTCAAGAGCAACCAGTCCTCTAGGGATGGTATTAGTTATCAATTAGATGATATCCTTGCCAAACAAAGTTTCTTTTCCCTCTGTTGCACACACCATTGGCTCCCAATCAATACATTGATCAACAAAATACCCTTTTTCGTAGAAACCTTTTTACCTAAGCATCATCATCAAAAAATTTATAATGCTTAATGTTTTCAAGGACATATGGACTTGTTAATACTTCAACATCATATTCACAATATGGGGACATTACACAATTATCAAACCAAGATCCTAATATTGCAAGCTTGTCTTCCAAATCATTAAAATTCCTATCATGATGTACAATGTTGAATGAATCAAACATCTCAATGAGATCTCAAACTACATACTTGTATTATTTCATTAACTTGATTTTTGTGGCATATAATTTTCTGACTTGCTTGACAATTAATTTTGAATCTCCTTTGACAATGATGTCTTTAACACCATATTTCCAAGCAATTCTCAAACCTAAAAATAGTGCCTCATACTCATAAATGTTGTTAGTGCACTCAAAGTTGAGTTTGAAAAAAAAAACAAACTCTTGTTGGCCTGGAGAAATCATAACAACTCTAGCACCATTTCCACATTTGGAGCAAGCTCCATCAAACAAAAAAGTCCAAGGAGAGCATTCATATTCAAGACACTTGCATTCTTTAATTTTGTGATCTTTTCCATCATTAAATCCTACAAATTTATCAGCATCAACACTTGTGTACAATACTTCATAGGATGCATTGTTGGGATCTTCATTAAGGTGTAACATCTTCTTTTCCCCATATAACCTAACAAGGATTCCCTCAATTGGGATGGTAGCATAGGACATGTCCATTTGAACACTCTCAACAACACTTGCAGCCCACTTTCTAGACAACAACATACCCCACTTGGCTGGGAAATCAACAATAACAACATCAAGTTTTAGGTTCTTACCTGGGTAGGCTGCAAGTTACACCACCAAACCTTTCACACATCCCACCACTGGAACTTCTCTGGAATCCATTGTAGTGCACTTCCCATATGCTATTGTTACCTTGATATCCAACTCATTCATGACTTCCAAAGGCATAACATTGCATGATGCCCCTGAGTCAAACATACAATTGTGTAGCAATCTGTCCTTAATGATCAGAGTAGTGAAGAATGGGTCTACATTTAGCTGAGACTCAACCAAGGACGTCCCCAGATAAACCTCAGGTGGTTCACCTAGTTCCTCCAATGCTGGTGGTGTTTCTAACTCTTCAATGATTGGAGGAGTCTCCACAATGTTTACATTTCTACCTAGGGCAGTCATTTCCTCTTTCAACCCCAAATACTCAAAGGCCCTTTTCTTGTGCTCAAGAATTCTAAGCAACTCAACAATTGGAACTGAAATCTTGATCTGACTCAAGACTTGGGAAATATCATAAGGAACATACTTTGGCAAGGCAGCATTGGAAGGGAGATTGACACATTCATCAGATGGCACATGATTTTTGATAGCTTGGGCATGAGGAGGAATATGAATTTTTTTTGGGACAACAAGGCCTTTGGCAGATGCATCTTTCTTAGGAGCCTCTTTAGGAATATTTGAAAGTAATGGAGTTTTTGGCTTGTCCTGAGGCCCTTCCCCTTTGACAACCTTACTTCTTGTGTTATACTCCTTCTCTTGGGCAACAACAACATTCATCAACAACTACCTATCCTCCTCAGATGGGATTCCACCATCATACTTTTTTATCATTAAACATATTAAGTATTCAAAGTCATTATTAGGTATCTCAAAATATTGTACAGTATCTATTTCCAAAGTATGAGAGGGAGGAAGAAAGGTTACCCGGTGGATGCAATCCCAAAAGATTTGCAGTAGTTTGAAAACTTATCACTTTAGTTGAAGTTGCTCCTTATGAGCTAGTGGAGAAACCCATCATGCAAACATAATCATCATTTTCATCATAAAATTCCTCTTCCGTCTGCTACTCTAATTCACATGAGAATGGGAAATGAAAAATCTATCACACCGGTCAATGACATCTATTTCCTCAATAACATCAACTCGGTAAAAAAGGATCAGGCACCATTCTGTTTTCCCTAGACTAGGACTGTTTATTTCCAAATCCAATAGGTCCCTTGCCTCTGTCATCATATCTCTGATCATTTCTATGATGACATGTAAACCTATCTTGGCCTTGTGGCTTTGTACTAACTTTGAGAATTTTTAATTCCCTTTTTTCTCGGGCTAATTTGTATGAGATTTCTTTGACAACCCCTACCAAAGTTTTCACAACTTCCTCCAAATCAACAACCTTACTTGTTTGAGGATTTTCTAGGTTAACTAGCTTCACACCCTCCCTCTTAGGAGGTTTTCCAATTTCCTTGATGTTATTCTCAATTTTCAGAGCCATGGTGAAGGCCTACCTCAAATTGGTAGGGTTTTTGTCCCTCAAGTAGTAAGAAACCTTTTTATCAAATGCATCTGAATATTTGATCAAACATGATTCATCACATGGCCTCAAGTTAACAGGAAATATCCTCAAGGTCTTATTAAATCTTGTGTTTAAATCATGTATTTCCTCATTAGGATTCTTGATGTTTTCATATTCGACAAATGAAACCTAGAGTCTCTTCTATCACCATATTGTAATCTAAATGCATTATTTATATTCTATCTAAGAATAATGGAATTATCTAGCAAAACTTTATACCAGTCCCTTGCATTCTCTTCCAAATTATGGATAAAAATTTGATATATGCATCTTCATATTCAATCTCAAAGTCTTCCATCATATTGATAAAAAGATTTAAATGTTGATCACCAGTTATAGCATTATTTCCTTAGAACTTTGGTAATCTATTTCTTACATCTTGGGGAACTACATTTAGATAACCGACCATCCCTCTAAAATTTATAGGACCAAACGTATTTACAAAAAATGGAGGTCTAGGTGGGGGCTGGGCCATGTTGTTTTTAGGAGGTGACCATGGAGGAGAATCAAACTGATAAGGGGTAGGGGGTCTTTGAAACATGGAGTATAACTTTCAAAATGGATATCCCCTAAAGGCCTTGTTTCTTGGAAAACCTTATCAACTTTTAAAAGAATGGGAAAGAATGAGAGTAAAAATTTTGAAATTCAAATGAAGGCCCCTCTCTAGATAGAGAATTCAATTCCAAAATGAGACTACCTCATTCAAAATCACTTGAACATAAATATTCAATGATAGGCCAATCACGTTCATCAATGGAGATCTCCTTTCTTGATTGCTGATCTCCAACAACTCTCCAAGCCTTTCTTCATTCTAAATTTTTTTCCCTATCTCTGGAAATAATGTCCTAGCAGGATCCCTAGCAAAGAAAGAGCTTCTTCCTTCCATACTTTGCAAAGATTAGTACAAATATCACTTGAAAGAGGTTAAGACACTAGTATTTATCAGAAATTAGATCAACTGGGAGTCATCACTAAGGATTTCCACCTTAGTTGTTAAAATGCACTAAAATATGATCTTTCAAATGTCTGTCAACACTAGAAACTAGAAATGGAAAGACCTGACTTTTCCTTACCCAGATTTATCAATGAAAGCTAGTGCAATAGGTGTAGAAACTGAAAGAATTACACACACACTTGTAACTTTGAATACTTCTTACAGACCTAAACACAATATGATGTTTGAAACAATGTATTAGCACTTAGAGCATACAAGAAGTGTTTACCAGGGTTTGAATATGAACTATAATCATTTTACTCCTTAAAATGGCACATTAGAAATGGTGTTGGTACCCAAATTGATTCTCCCTTAGAATTTGAGAAGTATCACATGTTTGGCAGGAAACTTAGAGACAAGCAGAGCATTTAGTGTGTCATTTTGTAGCTGGGGATGAAATGCAACTTGCTCTCTATCACTCAAAACGTGGAGAAATGGATAGCACCTTCAAGAGGATTTGACCTATCCTCACTTCTTTATGGTTTTTCCTTTCAACTAGGGTGAGAATACCATTTTTTATCCTATTACTTGTTTAGGAGATGGAGATATCCTTCCTTGTGAAGTTATTAGAAGACCTTGAAGAAAATATGATCAATACAACAAAACCTAACTCTCACGAGTTGTCACTCTAGATAATGGAGATATTTCCTAGGCAAGGTTCAAGCTACTAAAGACAATGAAAACTTGATTACTTCTGCATGTTTTGGTGATGGAAATTATGCATTTGTACACACACAAGACAAATAGGGGTAGTATGGGTAAGATTGGTTGTTTTTAAATGAATTTTTGGTGGGAGGTGAGGTGAAATGAACTTGATTTGCCAGATCTTCGAGAAATCTTACAAAAATGGAGAGCTTAAACAAATAGAATGCTTCAGGGTAGCTAAGATGTTCCTTTAACTAGAATATGTGCTTTAATGGAGGCCCAAATTAGCACATTTTCACACAAACTTCAAGAATCCAAAATGAAGGCTGAAATTGAAAACTTAACTATACATTATCAATCTCTGTTTCATCATGCAAAGATACCCTCAAAGGATAAAAAATAATCTTATAGTCATGTTAAGAGTCATAGTGATTTTAAATTTTTTATTTCACTATCAAATGAAATCTCTTATCATAAATGAAAATGAAAATGCCACCAAACTATCACAAGGATAAGATCTTGTGTGATTCACAAGAATTTCAAAGTAACATTGCAAAGGGAACAAAAGAAACTACTTGCAAACATTAAAAAATGAAGCAAACATGAATTTTTCTTAAAATAACATAGATTAACTCAATTTTGATTAAATTTATTAGTAGGGGAAAGTTTTAAGAACAATCTCGGAGCTTTTCAATAGTTGTACACTAGCAACCACCTTGACATGATCAAAATTTACACAAAATAGATAAACAAGTTTCTCAGATGGTTCCTCAAAATATGGACTCTATCAAGATTTTCTCTTAGAAAATCAGTCCCTAACCTCTAACACTCCAACCATTTACATGACATATTCATGCAATTTATACCATTTTTTACAACATATTTTTCCCCCAAAAGTAGATAAAATTTAATGTACCAGTGCTTGCCATGATCTTGATCATGATTCCAAGAATCAGATTTGTAAAGTTGTAAGGTGCTCAGGGAGGAAAATTTCTTCAAATATCTCAAGCATTCAATTCTTTCACCTGGTAAATCACTTTTCCTTTTATGCATCAAATACTTCTACCCCTAATCTATGAAATTTGGTTATTTACGTGCCAAGGAAGGAAAAACTAGAAAATTAGATGGAGGCCAATAGTCAGATCACATCTTAATGGTAGAAGACATTTTCAGATTTTTTCCCACCAAACCAAGATATCAACAGGTCTCTTACGTGTCAAGGAAAGAAATATCAGGTCAAATTTGATAGTTAGATTACATCTTAAATGGTGAAAGATATTTTGAGATCTTCCCCACCAAACTAGGATATCACATTATTAAATTCCTATTCATTTGGTGTGTAGAGACTCCAAGAAATGAAAAAACTAGAAAAATTTGCATCCCTAGGAGCTTTGGAGCAAAAATGGTGGAAAATCAGATATAGATACAAAGTTTCCATCGATTTCCCTTTTGAATTTGGACCATCCATGGGAGATCTGAGTTAAGATGGGCCTGGGGTTCCTTTTTCCTTTTAAACCTTTTGGAAAAATGCAAAATTTCTTGATTTTCTCTGCCCCTCCTCTGTTAAAAAATGGTCTGACATGTGTCCCAATGTGGGTGCGAGATGAACCGTAGCTAAATTATGCTATTTTTCCTATTTTGGAAAAAGGAAAATTTTCCAAATTTTCCCCGAGAGTCCGCCTCCCCACCTTTTGAATTTTCAAATTGCCATGTGTTTAATGGTGCATCTTGAGATGGCCCCCAAAAGTAGAGAACCCAAACAAGCATGGGCTCAACACGTGTCTCATTCAATAGAGTCTGTTAAAAGTTTAAGATTTCAGCAAGAAGGAACCATGTGTCCAAGGTTTGATATAGTCTTCTTTGGTTGTTGCAAAGTCAAAGCAAAAATGGAGAGTGAGCAGAAGCCTCCAAGTGTCCTCCTGATGCTTCTTCAAAATAAAATCAAGGGATAGTCCCCAAACATGTGTGGTCCCTCCACATGTATTTATGGTACTACTTCGAGATGATCCCAAGAGTAGAGATCGACTAAAAGTGTGGGCTCACCACATGTCCTAAGCCTTATAACAAATTCTTCTAAAAATTTGAATTCCCTAGTGGAGCCGAGGGAACTTCCACCTTTCCCCTATCACATTTGTTAAGGTGGGAACCCGAGAAAAATCTTTAAATGAGCTCCAGCCCACCACGTGTCCATGGCCTGCCCAAACTATATCAGCCGCATGAAATGTTTTCTAATCCGGACAAAGTAGCAAAATACTACGCGTGTCCCCCCAGTGCAACTCCAAGGCAAAACCAAAAAGTGAACTTTCAAATGAGAGCCTTTCCTCCACGTGGACAAATTTTGAGTCAAGGTGAGCCATAGAATTTTTAGAGTTCCCTACCAAGCCACATCCAACCAAAAAGGGCCACGTTTCCATTGATGCAGAGATGAAAATTTGACAGGGAAAACTCACTCGTTAAACCGTAAAATGCAAGAAGATAAAAATTTGAGCCTAGAGATGAAATTTTCTTCGAGGACAGAGAATTTTTAAATGTGACAAGGCTTGAGCACACTCCTCGGATATACATCCATTCATTTTACTTCAGGTATTTGGGACAAATATGATAGCAGCAATAACTTTCGACTATGGAAAATGGAAAGAACATGGCATCCCGAGTTTTATACCCAATTTACAGGCATTTTTAGATTAAAAATAAATGAGGAATCAACCATGGATCCATAAGTGATTCTTAGCCTAGGAAAGGATTTATTACGACACAAAAAGGAAGACAAATCTTTCAAACACTGACACGAGGAGACACAAACGTGATAGAGGCTACAAACTGAGGGATTTTATTGGCGAACGGGGTGAGACTAATCTGAGCACCAACAACCCCTCCTTGGAACATGTTGTTATTGATTATTTAGCTAATTATATCTAACTATTATTTGAAGATGGTCTGGCACCTCCTTGAAATATGGTGCCATATATTATTAAGTTGATTCTTTCTTACTAGATTTACATGGAAATATATAACTCCTTTTGAGAGGAATTTAAGAACAATATCCATAGAATAATGTGTTAATATCACTGCATTAAAACAAAATATACATCATTATCATTAAATCATTAAGTAATATAATAAGAAATCACTATATTTATCTTTAATAAAAATATTGGCTAATTTAATTATAAAAATTATTTAAATATGCGTAATATTTTGTGAATTTTGTGACTCGTGGTCTTGTGTAGTAGATCAATCCCTCGAAAAAAGGTATGAATACCTATTTAAAAATATCAAAATGGTCAATTGGATATTTTAGAAGTTCTCATGTTTGTTGGCCATGTACAAAAACAAGAACTGAAAAAACATGAAACCCTTGTCTTAATATAAAAATAAGAACATGATGGTATAAAAATTACTCACACCCTTATTAAATTAAAGGATAATTAAGCTAATATTTTGAAATTTGAGAAAAACAAAATGAAAATATAAGTTTCTTAGAGAAACATGTTGTTAGAATATGTAATAAGACATATACTCTACTAATAACAAGTTAAAAAACATGCTACAAAGAGCTAAGTCCAAGAAGTTTTCTATATTAAAAACAATAAATTATTCCATGCACTAGAAAAACTTCGTTGAGTGAAACCTTCATTGACATGTCTACAACTTCATCACTTGAAATTTGAGAACATTTCCATGCTATAATACAATCCACTAGCCTTCTCAAGTAATCGTACTCACCCCTAGAAAGTGTCTTCGGATATTATACTACCACAACAATATTGCCACCATACATCCTTCCATTTAGTGAATCTTTTTCCTTCACAAAAAACCATCAAGTATTATAATGTTCCACACATACCTACCAAATATTAAATTTTAGGATGATGATGGTAAAAAACTAGGGTATATCATGTTTTATTTATAAATAAATGATTATCAAAAATATTGGTGAAAATAAATAAATATAACATAATGACTTTTCTAATGATTTAACAAATAGTGAATTTGTAAAACCCTAATTATATATTCACATGTTATATATAAATTCTAAATCACATATTAGACACAAGTAATAAGGTAATGAAATATTTAAATGTTATAGCATTTATGACTACAATCCTATTAATCTATAATAATTATAGATATATGAATATTTAATAACTTTTAATAATAACATCGTGTCTATATGATTTTTTCTCTTATGAAAAAACTTTTTTTGGAAAATTCTATTTCTTAATTTTGTCACAAAAATATTTGTAGTGTCCTCCTAATTATGTCTGAAATTTGTCAATGTTGTCCTCATCTATGCAACTTGTCATGTTTTTCCTATTACTGCTACATACTTTTCTTATGATGAAGATAATGTGACTATGGCATTCTTATTTTAAATTTTATATATCTTTTAAAAATCGTCATTATAATTTACTTGTGAAATAAAAAACTCCAAATTTTGATTGTTGAAATTCAATGCCCAACAAATAGTACAAATGAGACATATATGTCATCTTAAATTATTTGTTCATGTATTATTTTAATGAATCTATAGATAGATTTCCACTAATGATTAAATCATCTACATATAATAAACAATCAAAATTTTACTTTTTCATTTATCTTGAATGTACAATGTTGGATCACTACTACTCCTACTAAAACCATTGTGAATCAAATAAGAATCGATCCCAATATACAATGCTCTAATTTAACAACCTTTCCTTCATGACCTTTAATCTCATAACATTCTTTCTAATTCACATAAGCTTCCTCTTTAAGGAATTCATTAAAAAATGCTAAATTCACATTCATCTTATATATAGATGATCTATTTTGATCTGTAATTACTAAAATTATTCTAACCATGTCCAAATGTGTTACTAGTGAAAACGTTATGTTTTAATCTACTACATATTATTTTTTAAAACCTCTTTTCTTTATGTTTTTGTACTTTACCATCATTATTGTACTTGGTATTATAGACCCAATTCACTCTTATCACCTCCTTTAATTTTGGAAGATCTACCAATTCCAATCTCGATTATTTTCTATGGCATCTATCTCATCACCGATGGCTTGAGACCAAACTTCATTTTTCATAGCCTCTTAAAAGTATATTGGATTTGTAGCTTGAGAAAACAATGCAAAAACTTTAAAAGAGTTAGTTGTGTCAACATCATAAATCTCAAAAAGACATCCTATGTTTCGCTATAAGAGAATATATGATGGTGAAACTATTTTGTACCTAAAGGTTTCTTTTATTGTTCTTGGTGGCATCTCTTGCATGGTTGAAGATGACTTAAAAATTGGAGACCTCCTAGTTCTATATGGAAATGTAGCTTATGCTACAACTTGAGATGCATGTTTAAGATTAGAAGATACAATATGTTATTGGTATATATTTTTATTCACCATACCATCAAGAGGATTAGTTTCTTCTATGTTGATTGTTCTATCAATACCTTCATCCCATGCCTCATTTATGAAAAACTATACATATTTGCTAATTATGACTTTTCAAGTGATTAAATTAAATAACTTGTAAGATTTTGTATTCTCGAATATGTAACAAATATAAAAATTTATTCTTTTTTATATAACTTATTCCTTATCTCATCATACACAACATGTGCATATTTCACATGAATGAAAATTATAAAAGAACAAACATTGTATTTCCTATGACTCCAACTCCATTGAGGAACCATGTTTCATTTTTTTTTGTTGGATTTACGAGACTTGAATGGATGAGGTTCAAGTGTAAAGGAATAAAATTTTATTTATCCTAAAAGAGACATGGATGGACAAGATCCAATTCAATGGGTATGTGATTGGATAATTTTTTAATGATATTCAAAAACCTATGTGATGTTAATGGATTTTTTCAATGCAAGGAATATGTTGGAATACATATTCACTAATAAATTTGTGAATGATTTCCAACATAGGTGGAATAGAAAATTTAGATGATTTACATTTTAAAATTTTCTCTACATCAATACATCCTTCATCCGTGAATGGGATGATGATGGGAGTGAAGGATTGATCCATATATATGCATCTAAGGCATCTTGTCAGTTGTAGATAAAACAATATTCAATGTTTCTCCTTTAGGGAATTGGATTATTTTTTTGATGATACCCCTAGGAATATGTACCTTGTGGCACACACCCATATGGATGCATTTACACATAGGTATCATTGTTGACTATTTAATAATGTTATGTAAAACGAAGAACGCTCAAAATTGGATAACTTTTGTGAAAAATTATTAAATTTAAGATTGATTTTTTGAGGTATTATGGACATCAAAGGTTGCATTGTTTCAAGTGTCCAAAATTTTTGTTGTTGTGTCTCTAAAATAATATTAGGAATGTCGGTTGTAGGATCTAGCATTGAAAAGGTTGAATCAATCTTAATAGTTGATGATGATTGACCATTTTATTTATATTTTGCATTATTATCATGTGTTAGAAAGTAATATTATATCATTTTCAAGTTCTCGTTTTACATTTAAATAGAGTTGTCATAAATAATTTCAATTTTTGATTGAAATAACGAAAGAGGATCCAAAGATGAGATTGATTGGGGTTGGTTTATAGATCTTATACCCTTGTCATCTTGATCTCATTGAGTTTTATCATGTAAAGAATTTAACACAATGTTCAACTCTTCATTATATGTTGGTGTAGTTGGCATGTTTTTAATTTTGATAAATTAATTTTTATTTCTATTTCATTGACTCCATCATCAATTGAATCTTATACATAATGATATTTTTTTGAATAATGATCAGTAGCATGCCTAGTAATGCAATGCTATTTACAATATAATGAACCTTTATACTACGAAGTTTTTAGTTCTCCTTTTGAAAGGGTTTTATTAGTGGATAGGTTACCATTTTATCTTCTTCTATGTGATGGAGGATGATAGAGATACTTTCTCCAATGTGTGAATTGTCTTTTTCCACTACACATGGAGTTGTTTGTTTCCCAAGAAAGATGATTACGTGATTTTTGTCATTAATACTATTTCTGTGTGATTGAGGGTTCGAAGGAAATTTGATAAAGTATTTATAATAAAATATATTTCAAGCATAGTTTATTTTTGGATTAATTCTTAAAATTTGTTTAGAAAATAAATTTTGCTTTGGAAAGAGAGTTCCAAACTATGATTTTTTATGAAAATTTCTATAAACCTTTTCTCGGGTATTGAATAAAGAAATTAATTTATGATTCCTTTCCAGAAGAGAAGGAAATTGGTAAAAGTTTCATTAATCCTTTTCTTTGTATTGTAAATTTCTATTATGGTGATATTTATTGACATGTCATCAAGTTTTCTAGAAAATTTTCACCTAATGAATTGTGTGCGGTCATCATTATTTAGTGAAACCAGTGTTTCATTTCATCAACATTAAAAATATTTGGATCGAATTGATGCATACTATCATTGTTTATATGATTTGACATTTTTATAGTCTATTTGGCCTAGTTTAATGAATTGTTTTCCTATATTTAGATAAATTGAATAAGTGAATAACTTAGTGAAATAGTATGTTCCTTTATGAATAATTATAGAGCTTCAATCATGGGTAAAGGGAATGTTAATATTTTAAGTAAGCATGGGGAGAAAAATATTCAAAATATATACTATGTTCAAGGATAAAATTTTTATGGTGAGAATTAGGAAATTTCTATAGTATGAATAGATATTTTTTTCAAAAACAAGGAATATGTAATTTTGGAACAATTTCCAAGATGTTAGATAATAGCCAAATCTTACATGAACAACAATAGAATGTAAGAATTGTGCGGCAGGATGTAAATTGGGGGTCTGTTAAATTTGATAGAAAGGATTTAAGGGTTTGATCAAGATATTTCTATTAGATTCACCCAAGGATGGAAGAATTGGGTTGGAAAATACAACAACATGGAGATTGAGATCACGGAAGAGCTCATCACCCAGATCACGGGACTCAGTCTTGAGGGCACCAAATTCTTCAATAAGAAGGTAGACAGGAGGTTGAGACTAAGAAATTCTGGATGATGGGGAGGATCTTGAATTCGTGACGCGAGGCATCAAGGTGGCTTCGATTCCTGAGCCTTTTGTTGAGCTAGCCAGAATGGTTGTTAGGTATGTAACTCTTGAAGGAAGATTTGTGACTATACCTCAAAAACATTTGATATTTCTTAACAATTTTTGTAGAGATATAACCATTAGCTTCCTCGCTACTTGATAAACTCACTGGAGAAATCAGTTAGGGAAGTTCAAAGTCATTCTAGGGTTGTCCCTCTCCATCGGGGATAATCCTACCGATCCATCGTCACTTTATTCAAACCGGCCCCGCATGAATCCTGCTCCACCCTTTTCCTCCATACCTCCCCTACTCACACCACCTTCATTCCCCTACCTCTTGGATAGGAAGATTGAAGCGCTACTTCTAGCAAGAAAAGAAAGGGCATAAAAACTAAAATACCTACTTCTCAATGGGTCCTCGAAGTCACAAATACCTAGAGCTTCTTTGAGAACCTACCGCATATCACCCAACCAATGGAGGAACCTAAGGAGGAGGATTTGATGGTTAGAGTGGATAGGATGGAAAAGGAAATACAAGAAGTCAAAGGGGTTATCAAAAATATGGAAAAACCTAAGCGAAAAGGAATACTGCAAAGTGATGATGAGGAGGGGGTTATTGCTGAAGTATTCAAGAAGTTACAGTCTTTGGATGGCAGAATGGGAAATGTAAAAAGTCATAATGACTGCATACTATCTGCTCTTAAAAGTATTTATAATTTCATTGAACAACATGTTCATAGTGTATGCAGTTTAAGTGGGATTAATGAAGACATTTGGGGCCCCAAAGAGAAAAGGGATATAGCAATTGCTCAGGTGGATCTGAAAGACTCTTCTCAGGCCACAACCATTGCCTTCTTCATGTCACTGCAGGCTATCAAAACCAAGATTGACAGGGCTATCAAGTAACGGGGTGTTGTGATGTTGTTTGTTGGCTGCGAAGTTGCTAATAACTGGCGGTTCTGGAGCTATTTTTTGGTAGAGATATTATATGATGGATATATTTTGTTTGCTTTTTGTTCTCTTCTGCTTCTTTTTGGATCATTGTACATCTGGATCCTTTTTGTAAATTGTTGTTTTATCCGTTGATGAGCCCTCTTAGGTTGGTTGTTTTTCCTTCTCTGGGTTGTTTCTCTCACCTATGATATTTGGATTTTGAGCCCTTTTGTATACAGGGTATAGTCCCTTCAAAACTATTTTCCCTTAATAAAAAGAAAACAATAGAATGTAAGATAATAGCCAAAATTTAAATGAATAACAATAGAATATTTCCTTTGAAGTTGGAACCAAATTTGAGGGTAGAATTTTCTTAGGTTCCCTCATCACCAATAGCATAAGTAAGTAAATAAAAATATAAGTAACAATGAAATGATTGAACCATTTCAAGTTATACCTTTAATAGTTCCACATGCATTCCCAAAAGATATCACTCAAGAACTATCGCCTCAAGTGCAATTTTTATAAAAATTTATAAAACAATTATTCTCGATATTTCACCGAAGTAGTCTTGCATGCAACCTTTTTATAGGATATAATGGAACAAAATGGCTATATCATTTTTAGTTTAGGTGCTTAGATTATGGAGGTCTGAATAGATTATAAAAGATAAGCATGGTTAGAATCATATCGTATATAGAAAAGAACAAAAAGTTTCGAAAGGTTTATATTGGGAAAATAAAATAGAAAATATTTCCTAGTGGCGAATTATATTAGGGAGAGAGCACCATTATATATTGTTTAATTTATTTTCTATGGAAAAATGCACTCAACTTCCTATATTATATAGCGAACAAATTTTCTAGCATTCTTCGATAATTACAAGAGGAATACATTTGTATACTTTCTAAACCTCAAATTTGATATTTAATGGAGTGTATCACCCATTTAAAGCCCACATTGAGAAGAAAAGTAAGAACTATATAAAATTTATCATAACAGAGAGAGTTGGAAAGTAGATTTCTAATTATTTGTTAAATATTTCTTTATTCCACACTATTTCTAATTATTTGTTAAATGTTTCCTTAGGATCATCCATTTAAAGCCCCTATTGAGAAGAAAATTAAAATATATATAAAATTTATCGTAATAGAGAGAGAGAGTTGGCAAGTATATTTTTAATTATTTGTTAAATATTTCCTTGGAAAATGGCATTAGAGAGTGACTATTTGTGTGTTATACACCTCAAGATAACAACTTCGAATGAAGTATGAGTAGAATAATCATGGAATAGGTTGGGATAATCTTAAAGGCCATGTATTTAGTAAATGATTATTTATAAGAAGTTGTAGAAATGTTTCTCTATATAATGAATAGATTTATAAACAAGAATGTTAAGAATATTATTTGATAGGAAGTATAGAATGGAAAAAGAATAATTTGGCTCATATGAGATAATTTCAACGTGTGACTTATGCAATGGAGATAGTGAGCGATGGAGATAGCGATGGTGGTTATAAAGTCGGTGCGCAGTTTTTGTTGTTTTGGCTGTAGAGTGTCTACGTTCTAGGCCAATAATAGCTGAAGGGAGGCTGCTTACTGACAAGAATCAGATAGATGAAAAGCTACGAATGGAAAAGGTGGACATGCTGGGATCCACACCTTTGGCTTGGAACAAGATTCTTCAAAACCCTAACAGTAAAGTGGGTCCACAGTCGGCTGCAAGAGGACAGTTCATGTGGGAAAAAGACAATGAAGGTGCTACCTGTCTTATGGTTCCAGATGGATGCGTGAATAGGGATTTGGAAAAAGCAAATATTTTTGTTGTTGGTAAGTTTCTAGGCTCTAGACCTAATATTGATTTCATTAGAAAATGTCATATTAGAAAGTGGCAACCCAAGGGGGATTTGAATATCAACATCATGCCATGGGGTTTTTTTTGGAAAAATTTAATCAGCAGACTGATTTGGAATCGGTGCTTCTAGGAGGACCGTGGTGGCTGGGTAATATGGGTCTATTTTTGAAAAAATGGTATCCAGGGTTCGACCCGAACATTGAAAATATTAACACCATTCCAATCTGGTGTAGAATCCTTGGGCTACCGTTACAATTCTGGGATGATGAAATCTTGCTAAACATTGCTAAATCCATAGGTGCTCCGATCAAATTTGGACAAATCCATGAGAAATAGATCCAGACTTGCTTTTTCTTGATTCTGCATCTCTTCGAAATGGAGTAGGAGTTACCGGAGCACATCATCTTAAAATCTAAGTATGGAATGTGGACTCAAAAAATTGAATTTGAAACCTTCCATTTAAGATGTAAGCAATGTCATCATATAGGACATTTCACCAAAAAATGTCCTAATAAGGAGATCTCCACAGAGGAAGATAAACACAAAAAGAAAGAACAACATGAGGGGGATTTAGAAATGACAAAGGAAAGCAGGGTTCTAGATAGTGAAAGTCGGAGAGAAGAAAAATCCCCTAACCAACCTGAGCTGAACTACAATAAAAAGGAAAAAAAGGGGGTTCAGAACTTCAATAAGGAAACACCTGGTCTGGCGTCCTAAAACCCCAGCGACAACATTGCATGGAGCACCAATCAGAAATAAAGAAGACTTAGAAATGTAAAATCCAGTAAAGGTGACTCGGAGGTGGACGAACAAGAAGGAACTGTAAAGGTGAATATCAGTCCTAAGGATCTAGCTAAGATCCCAAATGACACTAAGGAAGTGATAATTCTCTAGACTTCATTGAGGAAGTGTTGGAAAAGAACAACATGAGTTCAGAAGAAGCATTACACACTCCAAGGGATGAAAGTAAAATATCAACCACAAAGGGAAACTCTTATTTCAGCAACAGATCTGTAGATCTACCTCCTTGCTTCAAGAAACAGATCAACAGATATGCACTTGATTGACAAAGTAAATAGAAAGAGAAAGAGGAGGGAGAAGTAACGCCAGTTAAAGAAGATGAGGAACTAACTTCTGGATTCAGAGAGGTCATTTCAAAAAAAAGAGAATGAAAGGATTTGAAATGATCCTGAATCACTATACAGTGAAAAGAAAAAGAAACTTGACAATTGGGAAACTTCAACATCTAGAACTACTAGATCTTCTGCTAGAAGACTGGTAGATTTTGGAAGTAGCTCTAAAAGAGGAAGACCCTCAAAGAAGACTCTTAGATCCAAGAGAACAGAGAGAGACATTGCAGATGGAACTCAACGTCAATTGAGCCATCAGGCAATACCAGCTCCCATTCCTATTTAATGAAGATTATCTCTTGGAACATCTGAGGTACGAACGAAACTCCAAATAGAGAATCATTAAGGAGTTACGGGATTCTAGTAGTCCTAGTATTTTGATTTTGTAGGAAACTAAGATGAAAGCTAAGATCCTTGAAATTAGTAAAAAAATCTGGGAAAACTCTGACATGGCTATGGTGGACTCTCAGGGAGCCTCTGGAGGTCTGGCTACTTTTTGGGATACAAGGCACTGTACTGGTATGATTCTTAATGCTAGCACTAATCATCTTGCTATTAAATTTCATGTCATTGAGAACAATAGTGAATGGATCCTTTCTAATATCTATGCCCCTAATACGAGTTAGTGGGAGACGTAAACTTTGGACTAAACTTAAGATCTTTAGAACCCAACATGCTATAGACAACTGGCTTATTATGGGTGACTTTAACTCTCCTCTAAACCTGTGTGAAAAATATGGAGGAATCTCCACTTCTCCATAGGTATGGGGGAATTTACTGATTTTGTCTTTGATCTAAATCTCTTGGATGTGGATCTCCATGGAAATAAATATGCCTGGAACAATGAAGGTTGGGAAAAGATCTTATCCAAGTTAGACTTTGGATAGAGCCATGATTTGTTAGTTGGATACTCGGATTAGGAATTCCATCTATCTTCACTACCTGAGAATTGGATCAGACCATAATCCAATTTCCTTGAAGCTTCTCAATTGGACTAAGCCCACTAGAAGCTCATTCAAATTTGAAACGACATATGGATGGAGCATGATGACATCTATGATATAGATAAAAATGGTGGGTTTGGAATGGGGAAGGCACTTCTTAGTATAGACGATTCAAGCTCAAAATGTTAAAAAACAAGTTAAAATTTGGAATAAAAGGATTTTTGGTAATGTGTTTGAAAAAATAAGAAGTTAAAACAAAAGCTCCAAGAGCTGGAAATAAAAATGAATACAATGGGGAGATCTTTTGAAGACCAAACTGAGGAAAAAACATTCTTGCAGAGCTACATATGATTTGCAGTAGAGAAGAATCCTTATGGAGACTAAAATCTAGGGCTATCTGGCTAAAAGAAGGAGATAGAAATACAAAGTTTTTTCATATGACCACTTTGAAGCACAGAGCTTGTAATAGGATTATGGAAGTCACTAAAAGTAATGACACTATTATAAAAGATCCCAACAGCATTAAAGAGGAAGCTCTCAATTTCTATAAAAAACTTCTCAATGAGAGGAGTATCATTACTGATGAGGCAATTTCTTTCATGTCGGAGGCTATTCCCCAAAACAAAATTGAGGAACAGAGATTTAAAGATATCACTAAAGCTGCCACTCTAGAAGAACTTCAAAAAGTTGTGTTTACTTTAGAAGGTGACAAGGCTCTGGGACTAGATGGTTTTTCTATTAACGTTTTTTTTGAAGTTCTGGGAAATTTTCTCGATGATCTTCTTAGAGCAGTGAATGAATTCTATAGAACTGGTGACCTTTTGAAAGAGTTGAATAACACTCACATTGTGCTTGCTCAAAAAAAATGGATGCTAAGGACTTCAAAGATTTCAGACCCATCAGCCTTGTGAATGTTATCTATAGAATTTTTACCAAAATCATTGCTACCAGGCTTCAATTTATTATGAATGATTTAATCTCAAGGCAGCAGAGTGGATTCATTAAAGGTAGGATTATCCAAGATGGAGTGATTATGGTGCATGAAACCATACACTCTATGGAAAATAACAAAAAAGTGAATATGGTCCTTAAGCTTGATATGAATAAAGCCTTTGATAAGGTCTCTTGGGTTTTTTTAGACAAAGTTTTAATTAAATTTGGCTTCCCTGCTAAATTCAGAAAAATTATTAAGGCTTGCATCACTACGGTCAGATTCTCAGTAGTGGTTAACGGTGAGCCGGTGGGATTCTTCACAAGTAGCAGAGGACTAAGACAAGGGGACCCCATATCCCCCCTACTCTTCATTCTTATGGCAGACAGTCTTAGTAGATCAATTGGTCAAGCAATTATTGATGGTCTTCTGATAGGTTCAAAGCCCACTTCCATTAGCCACGCAGCTTCTCATCAGCAATTTGTGGATGATACAATTCTTCTCTTAATGGCATCCATCCTTGAAGCTAAGGCTATCAAAGCTATTCTACAACTCTATGAAGCTACTTCTGGGCAAGAGATCAATTATGATAAAAGCTCCATTTTCTTCTTCAATACGCCTGAGGAAAGACAACTTAAAATTGCAAAAATTCTGGGATGTAAAATAAGTGCACTTCCAGCCACTTACTTAGGACTCCCTCTAGGCACTAAAAAGTTTCTACCAAGGTGTGGAATGATTTTTGGAGAGATTTCAAAAAAAAC
This sequence comes from Taxus wallichiana var. yunnanensis, assembly GCA_018340775.1. Lineage (NCBI taxonomy): Eukaryota > Viridiplantae > Streptophyta > Pinopsida > Cupressales > Taxaceae > Taxus > Taxus wallichiana. Next base: position 280,188,969 of record CM031237.1, on the reverse strand, counting down.
TGGCTAGATGGAAAGGATCCATTCTTTCTAGTGCTGGTAAATGTCTGCTCATTAAAAGCACTCTTCAAACCTTGCCTATCTATATAATGTCTCTTTATAAGATCCCCGCTACCTTTAGAGAAAAATTGAGAGGATTCAAAAAAAATTCCTATGGCAGGGCATGGAGGATAACTTTAAATACCACTTAGTTGCTTGGGATAAGGTTTGTACTCCAAAATCCATAGGAGGCCTGGGCATAAAAGACATCAAGAAAATGAATGAGGCTCTTATTGTGAAAATGGGCTGGAGAATGCTAACTGAGAAGCAACCTTGGATAGATTTAGTTAAGGCTAAATACCTCAATCAACAAGATGTCTCTTCTTTTCTTCAAGATGAGCATCTTCCTTATGGTTCCATTTTTTGGAATAACTTAGTGAAGAGCAGAAATTTCATAAAACAAGGAAGTAAGTGGAAAGTGGGAGATGCTTGTAATATAAAATTTTGGGATGATAACTGGTTTAATGGCAGCCTCATGGACAGATTTGGAGAATTCAAAGACATCCTTGAAAGCAAGTATGGCACTAGAATCAAGGATTATATTGCAAGAATGGGAAACAAAAAAATGGAAAAACTTTCATCATGGGAGAGAGATGATCTTACCCAAACTATCACCCTCCTGCAAGACCAACTGGACCTTATCCCCTTAAGTCAACTCGAAGTTAAGGATGATCCGATCCAAAGCAGTTCTATTGATGGGAACTACTCTGTAAAACGGCTACAATAATTTCTTTGAAAATAATCAAACCGAGTTTAAATGGAATAGAATTTGATGAAGGTGCTAACACCTAAAACTAACTTCTTCTTTTGGCTTGCTCTCGGGGTAGAATTCTTACCTCTAATAGCCCGATAAGAAAAGGTTTTATAATTCCTAATAGGTGTCATCTGTGCAAAAATAATCTAAGGATATCAGTCATTTGCTTATCCATTGTGAATATGCTACCAAAATGTGGATTTTTTCCCTTTCTAATTTTAAAGCTTCCTGGGTGGTTCCAAGGGGTTTCATTCAGTTCTGGACACAATGGAACACACCCTACAAAAATTGTATTGTGAGAAGGCTTTGGAATTTGATAATGCCTCATATTATTTGGAGGATATGGAAAGATAGAAATGATATTATCTTTAGAAATAGTAAAAGAATTATAAGCTCAAAGATTGGGAAAATTTCTAATGCTATTAAAGAGAATATTGCTAGATTTAAACCCCCAAGAACAAGAGTTATCTTGAAAATGAAGAGCATATCTTGTCCCAATGGCAGATTGGAGCTGAAAATATCGGCAATAATTCAGTAATAATATTGATAGAGCTTTGATACACCGGCATCCTCCCGATCTTAAGCTGGTATAAGTTAAAATTTGATGGGGCCTCTAAGGGTAACCCTAGAATTGAAGGGGGAGGAGTGATCAGGGATCATAAAGGAATTTTGGTGGCTGCTTATGCCGATAAAATGGGAGTACAAACTAATCAATTTGCTAAAGCACTATCTCGCTTTATGGGGCCTAGAATTTCTCTAACTCATAATATCCAAAATCTCATTCTGGAAGGAGACTCACTCAATATATTAAATCATCTTAATCAGTGCTCGCCCCCAAGTTAGAACATCAAAGACTTCATCTTGGAGTCCATAGGTATTTTCCAAACCTTCAATAATATTCAGATCAAGCATACTTACCGAGAGGGTAACAAGGTGGTAGATGCATTGGCTAACTATGGCATAAATGTTAACCACACTACTTGGGATAATAGGGATCACATTCTTGAGCAGATTCAAATCAGCATACAAGCGGATACTTATGGGCATACAAATCTGGGATAGGATTAATGAGCATTTGGAGTGGGTCTTTATGAATAAGACTTTCACACGCGCTGATAAAATTGTGCTTAAACAGATTTTGATGAGCATTCAATGTTACATAAAGTCTACTAATGATTTAAATTGGAAATATCTTAAGATAGAATCCACACATGCGGGAAATATTATGCATATAACAGCTATTAAATAATTTTTTACGGATTTTCAAGTCCGGGGTAAGGCTGATGATGATCTACATTAGATTTCAAAGGAGACCGATGCTCGCGCATGTGAAATATCATAGGTTCAGAACAAGCAACAACGCAGGCATTCGTGTGAAGTGCTATGAAAGCAACAGATACACCATCCAACACTACCACATCGTGAGAAAAAATAGAGAAAGGTGGGTTGGAAAATGGGACTACAGTCACATTATTCATAGGGATTTTGAAGCTTACACTATGTTAATCACCTAAGCCCGGTGAAAATGGGAGGAGCCCCATGTCAGATCAAGCTCAACGCGGACCCGGAGTGGAAAACTAATGAAGATCTTTGGATTCTTCTCAACCAGGGAGGCATCACTAATTTCATTGAAAAGATCTAGGGCCACGACCAAAGCATCTCCATTCAATTCGTGAAGGACTGGAAAGATCGCAAGGTTGAATATGGAGGACAGAAAGTTTTGATCAATTAAGAGTTAATCGCCAAGCTACGGCCTTGGAATGGATGGGTACCGATTTTTCAATAAAAAGGTTGACAAGACGACTCAGGAGTGGAAATTTGTGGAGGGAAATGAGAAACCTGGTTTTTTTCACGGTGGGTTTACAAGTCGATACATCACTTCGCCTTTTGATGAGGTCACCCGTATGATGGTTAGATACATTTCTTTAGAAGGAGGTTTTTCATAGTGCCCTTAAAGCATTTGGTGTTCCTCAACCACTTCCACAGAAATTACACGGTATGATTTCCTCACTATTTACTTAATTCTCTTGAGTGCTCCATCTTGGAGTTCCAGAAACATGCTCGTGTGGTCCCGTTGCATCAAGGGCTCATTTTCTTGTTGCATAAACTATGTCTTCTCAAGCTTCCGGCATTCCAACCTCCCCCATCTCTGTTCCCTCTGTTCCCACCTCCGCTGCCGATCCCACTCCTTCTATCCCCACCACCATGGCTGCTACCCCTTTACCTTCCTTCTTAGTTCCCCCTATCATCCCCCACCTCTGATCCCACCCCTTTCGCATCCACCTCGAACAGGCCTAGAACTAGATCTTCTAAAAGGCTGAACCTGGATACCCCTGTTTTGGGGTACATGCCTCAGGACTTGGAAGTTGCCCATAATATCCTTCACATCAGCAGCATGGGGTCTCAGGAGACACATGCTGAGAGCTCCACTAAAAGACTGGAGGCTTTAGAAACTGACATGCTGCTGCTGAAAGAAGAAGTAAAAAACTTGTCTAAGAAAAAAGGTAAGAGAATGAAGGAGGAAGCGGCTGATATTGACAACAATCAAGTTGAAGATATATACAAAAAAATTTACTCCCTAGACAACCGACTTGGCAAAACCAAGACTCGCCATGATCATAATATGGCCATTTTTAGTGTGATTGAGGAGTTTATTGAGCAACATGTTCGCAGCATCTCTAATCTCAACGGCATACCAGCTACTCTTTGGGGGGAAAAAGAAATCAAACAAACCATTCAACAACTAGATACTATTGACCCTACTCACATGATGGCATTGGCTATGTTCACCTTCTACAAGAATATCAAATCTAGAATTGCCAAAGCTGCTAATAAGTAATTGTGGATCTGTGTTGTTCTTGTTGACTTTTGTCTTGTTACTAGATGTTTTGTTATTGTTTTTTGGCTGCTATTCTGCAGTGTTCAAACTGGTTTGATGTTTTGGGGTCACTACTCTTTGGTTACACTGGATTTTAATGTCTTATCTGGATCTTGATCCTTCTTTTGTTGGTTTTCACTCCTATTCTGGCTTCTAGGCCTCCTTTTTGTATGCAAGGGTATAGTCCCTTTCAAAAAACTATTTACCAACAATAAAAAAAATGTGTGGCTTATGCACATGTCCCTAATGAATTTAGAATAAAATATGATGATAAGGGATGAACGTGTATATGTATAGAATATTATGAGGAAACAAATACATACAAATATAATTGAAAAAGTGTTTATTTTAGTTAGTTATTTTATATTTTGTTAAAATTTAGTAAACTGATGCATTTAGGGATATTTGGGCAAATAGTAGGAAGTAGATCATTAGGTGACATTAGATTTATAGAAATCTCAATGTATAAGAGATCTATATATCATTATTTCATAATTAAATGCCAATATCGTAACAAATTGAATGAACTATCTCTTAGATTAGTGTGGTTTATATAAATCACCTTTTTACTATTCCCATATGTCAAACATTATATGAGATATCGGTGAAATGCGAGACAATAACAATATGATAACATCTAGAGATAAAGGGGTCTATTTGAAAACCTACTCCTAATGATATCACTACATTATTAAATTAGTATCTTGTAAGGAAAACATGATAAGGAAAATAATGAAACTTTCCTATAAATATGAACCAAGTTGATTGTCATATGAATGTAAATATGTTCTTACCATTGAAAATATGTTTATGATCAACAATAAAATGGCCTCTACATAAACATGAACTAATACATCATTCACTATGTATTCCTTTATGAGTAATATTATTCTTACTATTTATCTCTATATAACATAATACGTCTATCTAGTACTAAAAATGTATTTAGGATCTATTGTAAATAGTTAACTAGTTGCATCCATTTCATAGATTTTGTTCTTAAAAAATTAAATAATTAATGTATTCCATCTTTATATGCTTGATTTTGTTACCTTGTATAATTCTATTGTATAATACTATCTTCCATTATATATAATTGAATTTTCATGTTTCATATTTTATTTTGTTTCTTCTATATATTTTTACCTTTGTCCAAAGATAAGGTTTATGGTTGTTTATGTCCATCAATTGAAAAAGAGTATTGTAGGATGGGAATACTATCACTGAACACACAATATTTCTAATATCATTCCTCGAAATTTTCTTCACCATTTCAACTAAATATGTTAGGTCATAAATACCATATCATGAAACAAATAAAAATATTTATGTCATTTCTAAAATATTATTTTTAATTATTTTAAATGAAAATTATGGGTGATGAAGAACATATGAGTAAATAATAACAATGTTAGTGTCATCACTACTAATTTCTTATTCTTTAAGGAATGCATAAATAGTTTTGGTAACATTCTTTAGGCCAAGAATTCTATTGGAGCAAGAGTGGTAAACATATTGTTTTAGGAGAGAAAAATAGTTTACACAGTTGGAACAAGAGCAAGTAAATATATTGTGCACGTATCACAGGTGCATAGAAAATAGGAGAAGAAAAAGTTCATACAATTGGACATGACGTTTGAATGGATCTCCTCATAGTCCTCAATATATTTATTCTTCTACATACAACAACAATACAACGCCAAGCGCAAGTTTCCATTAGATCCATAGACAAATGAAATGCTTTAAGAAGGGATGCATATCTAAATGGATTAATTTGCATAGATGGAACAATGAGACAATCACATGAGGAATATAACGTCCACAAAATGATTTCCTAGAACACATTAAAACTTACTCTTATCCGTAAGGTCGGGAAATTTTCTAAAATATACGAGGAACAAAAATAATTACTTTGCACACCAAGCTATTCAAATGGCCACATTCACCCATCTACACATACCTTTAAATTTATTTAAAACACCCATAGCATAAAAATTCATTTCTACCTAAAACTTGATGGGTAGATCCTCAACCCTTAGATCAATTCAATTCTTCTTAAATCCTTGTCTTTAACCTACTCTCCTCATTTGGTCTATTTTATTTTGTTTAATTTGCAAATTACATAAAGGGAAGCCATAGGAGCAAGAAAAAAAGAACTATGGAGGAATTTACAAAATCAAGCTTAGTTTAGTCTAGGTTGTAGATTTATCATTGTAATTTCTTTCATTTGAAGATTGAATGTGTTTCCACTCCAAATCTAGTATTGTGATTTAGTAAATTCCATTTTGAGTTCTCTATTTTGGCCCAAACCCTACCTCCATTAATATGTATGAGGTTGAGCACTTTGAGTTATCATTTTGAGGATTTACTTGCTTTGAACAATGAAATTTACCTTCATTTTCTTGTTGGAGGTTTCCTCTTTAATTTTTCCAATCTTAAATTTTAGTTAGACCAAGTTAAAATTTTTACATTGGGATGGATTTGCATTTTTTTCCGTTAATGAAAGAACCGCCATGGTAGGTCAGTGGTCCTAGGAACGCCACCCTACCTGGGTGACGATTCACAAACCATCGCCTCGCCCGAGTGGCAATTCTTAGACCTCCGCCTTTCCCGAGTGGAGGTTACGAGACACTCCATCTACACAAGGTAATGTTCCTATTCCTTAGAAATAGTACCTTCAAATCTAATATTGTTCAAAAAACAAAAGTCACTAGAGTGTTTTAAAATTCATCTTGAACTTAAATTTATGTGCCTGAAGTTTCCAATTGAAGGGTTTAATCCATTTATTCATTCCATAGTAAAATTACTCATTTTAAAGCATTTCCTATTTCAATAGTAACAACAACAACCACAAGATCATTTTCATTTTGTTCAAAAAATTACTTTTTTAAGTCCGAAAGTAGAAATGAAATTAAATCTACTTCTAATGTTGTTTTTTCCTTACTACAAAATGCATTATTTCAACATAATATTTTGCTTAAAATTTATTGTATCTTTCAGTTCCCACTACAACCATTTGTTAAAATAACCACTAGCAACTTTGTTACACATTCAAGGTTTCCAAGCATGCACTATTAGTATTTTACAACTTCTATGTTATTTCTTTAATTTTTACAATACTATAACTTCAACAATGACAATGAACATTATTTTCCTTGAGCATAGTTCATTTCTTTTAATGTAAAGAACTTATTTTCTCACAATACAAATTATAATTAAACCTTTGAATATGATTTCCATTTTGATTCATTTCTTTATATACTACAATTTGAGGAAAAAGGAAATTATACAATTCCTCAATGAGCATTCTTCAAAATAATAATACAACTTGGTAAATGAAACTTACAATGCAACATTTTTTTTTTTTTTTTACAAATACAACACTACAAGTCTTCCACCTCAAGTGGAAATAATAAGAAGGTTTTCTCACAAGTAAGGATTTATTTTTGGACATCAACGAATGATCCAAGTTTCACATCACCAACAAGAGCTCCACCATGTCTTCACTTGATCAACAAAAAAAGGTGGAGAGGCAACACTCTCCATCCAACCAATAATCCAATGAGGAAGAGAAGCTATCCTCCTCATTGGCCCACGAGCCCCAACCACATTGTAATAAAAGATGGGTCCAACTCATGGAAACAATACAAGCTTCCACATCACAATACAAATATTTCACAACCATACAAAAGCACAACCAACATAAAATACAATCACAAGAATAAAATTTAAAAATATACAAGGCTTCAAAATGCAAAGCCAATTGAGCAAGGATCTATTGGGAGATCACTTATGCCTCCCAATAGGAATTATGTGGCCACATTAAAACCCTCCAATATGCATCTCTAAACCCCTACACAACTCTTATGCCTCCCTCAAGACCCTTTATGCTTCCCACATTCTCTTATGTCTCCCTACTATCTCTTATGTGTCCCTCATAAAATCTAAGTAAGAAAATGCAAGCATTTTATTGTCCAAATTGGGGCACCCAACCTAAATCCCTAAAAAACATGAAATTCTCTTATTCCTCCCTACATATAATATCCCCATATCCCTCTCCTACACCACACTTAGGAAATCTACCCAAGAACCCAACAAACATACAAAAACACTGAATAACATACACATATACACAAATAAAAGAAAACATTTAAACAAGAGTGTAGTTGCTACCTTTCCATGGTAGATCTTGATGCAAGAGTCACACACCAAGCTCCTTCAATCCCACTCCAACATAGAAAACTCCAAAAGAAATCCATAAGAACTCCCAAAATTCTCCAACTCTAAAATATAAGTGCACACAAATAAAACGAAGTAACCCCAAACTAAAAAAGAACAAGCATAAATAGAAAAGGGAGAGAGGAGGGTGAGGTGGCTCTATGTAGGATGCCACATCACTTATCCTTAACTCCCCTTCACAATTAAAACCTCAACCCCAATGCACAATAAATTGGTGGTTTAGAGGAATGAAAACCTCTTCTTCCACAAAGAATGAAAACCCGTAGTCCCTAAGGAAAAACATTAAAACCCATGAAAGGAAAGTGAAATAAATACCATTTTTATCTTACAAAACACATAATGGGGTTTATTTTTGACCCAAAATCCATATATAGAGTTGGTATAATAATTTAAGAGGTGTGAGACAAGTTTATCTTGTCCCAAAAGCCTTCAAAATTGGCCCTTAAGGCCAAATCAGAATTTCAAGATGAGGTAGAGTGTACAACACTAAAAATCACAAGCACTCAACTTAAAACACATAACCCAAAGAACCATCTAATCTAATAAATGAATTATTTTGTCACATCCATAATTAGTTTACTAATATGAATAATTTACTAATCTAGACACTATTTAAATAATTAATAAAAGGAAAAATACATCACTATAAAATCACATACCAAATTAAATAAACGAAATATAAAAGAATAACACACAATCCCCATTGGTCACAATTGGATATAATCTTCCCCATGGGAAACCCCCTAGCAATAATTCAAACACACATAAAAACATAACACAATTTTTCATGGTTACCATTATTAAATCCATATAGCTTTTCAATGTGGTTGGTCTCAATCCCTCGTTGATTATTGTAATATGTTTACCTACAAAACACATAATACCTCCTTCGACCTTGTGGCCACATAAAAACATCCAAGATAAAATATACAAATATAAATCCATAATTATCTACATGTGAATTAAATCATCATATAGGAAAGTAATATTATTATATTCAATTTCTAACAATATCTCAGTTTTACATTTCATCAAGATCAATAGGATCACAAGATTAGTTCAACTGTTAAGGTCTACTCAATATGATGAAAATATCAAATGTCGAAATATATACTATGTCAACCACACATCAACATCCATACAATCTCTCTCTAAGAATCAACACACATCATACTATGAGTTAGAATCCAATAATAGTCCCAGTATCTCGATTGTCTAATCATCATGCTAAGTTAAAACGATACAATAATACCCATGTATAACCAATTGTAATAAAAAACAAAAGTAATAAGTGTGAAGAGAGGTGGGAACTACATCCCCATCCCCTTAGACTCGACATCCTCCTAGAAGTCACCGGAATAGGTGTGGAAACTAAACTCATAGTAATGTAACATCCTCTCATGTCACATTAGTCTCATCGTATATGTCCCACTAGACTCGAATCCGGTCAATATCTCTTCCTCAAAGGCCCAACATCCCGCATACTAAAATACAAAGCGGCTCCACCATCTCCTACCCCTGATCTTATTGCTTCAATGCAGTCCAATATAATACATGAGAAGGATCAGCAACATATCTCCTAAGTACATAAACATGAAACACATCGTGGATGTGAGACAAGCTAGTTAGCAATGCTAGACGATAGACCAAAGCATCGATACGCTCAAAGATCTTGAAGGGACACACAAATTTAGGAGCAAGCTTAGAGCCTTTTCCATAATAGATAGGGCTCTTATGTGGTCTGACATGAAGAAACACCTTCATGCCCACCTCAAAATGATGATCTGTCATAAGCAAATCTACATACTTATTCTTCCAGGTCCTACCTGCCTATTGTAATCTCTACTGGTCATAAAAACCTACTACTCCATATCCTATAATAAATTATTATCAAGAGAAACCCTGTCCTCCAACCAATCCCAACTAAGAGGTGTCCTACACTCTCTTCCATACAAAGTGCCTAGAAAGGAACCATGCCTATCAAAATTTGAAAACTATTATTGTAATCAAACTCTACCAGATACAAGTACTACTCCCACCTCGACTGATGGTCCATGACATACATCCTAAGCTTTTCCTCTAAGATTAGATTCACCTTCTCAGTCCTTCCATCTATCTCAGCGTAATAGGTTGTGATGAAATTGATCTTTCTCCTGAGAACATACTACATGGTAGTCCAAAAGTAGGAAGTGTATAAAGGATTGCAGTTGTAAATGATCTTCCATGGAATCTCGTGCAATATGAAACTCTCATCAAGATATATCCATGCCATTTTACTAGCTATATAGGTGGTCTTCACCGAAGAAAAATGAGCCACTTTCATCAATTTATCCGTCGTGACCATCATGGCATCATGGTGGTATCTCGACATCGATAACCCTGACTATAAAGTCCATGGAAATGGTGTTAGATTTCCACTCTGGTATGGCACGAGGGAAGAGAAGGCCATCTGAATGTTGATGCTCAACCTTAACCTTATGATACTCTAAAGAGAGTTACTAGAACTGATCCATGTCTCTCTCAAGTCCCCGCAATGGTATAATTATCTCAAGGTAGCATGCATCTTCTTCACCATGGGATGGGCTGAATAAGATGCATAATGAGCCTCTTTCAAAATTTCTTGTCTCAAGATTCCATCTCTACAAATATCTATCCAACCTATGTAGCTAAGAGAGCCATCTGTCTCTAACTAAAATCCATCAAATATCCCCTCAAGGGGTCTCTGAGACTAAGTCTCTGCTCTATCTACTAGGTAGAAATTTTCATGAGGAAGTTGCTGTAAAATCCTACTCCGGAAATCTATATCAACTAAAGTAGCCATAGCCACATGTCTCCGTCTACTCCAAGAATCTAAAATAACATTCTCCTTCCCTTTAAATGTTGTATCTCCATGTTTACTTGAAAGAAACTCCATCCAATGCTTCGACATGAGCATTGAGATTTGGCTACGTGAAGAGGTGGCAAAGACTCAGGTGATTAGTCTTGAGTGTAAATATCTGGCGAGAAGGAATTCAGCTCATATCATGAGTAGGATAATTGAGATCATAATATTTGAGTTTTTAATACTCAAATGTAACTACTCTTCCCCTCCGGATCTACACACCTCCAAGTGCTACCAAAGAGGCATCGTGCAAATTAATAACTCACCCTCAGGGTTTGGTACTACAAGAATAGGCACTATCGTGAGCCATTCCTTCGTTGTCTTAAAGGCCTACTCAAATCTATCTAACCATACAAACTTCTTCCCTTTCTGCTAAAAAGGGAAGTGATGGGGTACCCAACCCAATAAAATTCTTGTATAAATCTCATGTAGTATCCTGGCAAACCCATGAAGCTACACACTTTGGTCACACTAGTGGGTATCGACTAATCCATAATAACTAGAATCTTGGAAGGATCGAATGTGATACTTATTAGTATAGAATCACAGCACCCCCGAATGGCCTGGTTGTGAGATGGCACATTCGGTGTGATTGCACAACATTGGACCATCTCTCAAGTTGTGGGACTTGTGGACTTGAGATGGAACTCAAGAGAAGGTTGGTTCATGCTTCCTAATCTACCTTCCATAAGATACTCTAGTGCAGGAAAATCTAACTAATCCTAATATAACCTTCCAAGGAGACATGGAGAGAGAGAGAGAGAGGGAAAGAGAGCCTACACTAAGCGGTGATACACTAGAAAAGGAAGTGTCTGATCATATACCCAAACCACCTGAAGTGGAGAGAGGTGAGAAGAGGAGAGGTGAGCAGAGGAGAGGTGAGTAGAGGAGAGGGTGGATAAGATGCACCATAGACCAAAGATAGATTTCATATAGAATACCACTTCAAAACCCTTTAAGAACAACTCCTAGATTTTGCAATAAACATCAGAATATGCATAGTATACCTTGCAATGATGAGAGGTAACAAGAGAAAACAAAATAAGAAAGGATGGATAGAAGCATCACAAAACATATTTTATTTCTCCAAAAGTTACATGGTACATCATCATTGGCCAAGGGGTAAGGAAATTCCATTATAGAGCCATGAGAGAGGCTTAGACTCCATGTTCTACCCTAAGGAAGAAAGAGAGAGGGGGTAGGAGAGAAATAATGACCAATAACTTTGAATATCCCCCTCCTTTGGAACATATAGAAAAATGAGAGAGAAAGAGAGAGGGAAAATCCAACTCTATTCCAACCACCCCTGTAATGTATGAAATTCCACCTACTGAAAGAGAGAAGGACAAGGGAAGAAATTTGAATCCTTCTTCAACCACCTCAAGATATGCATTGAATTCCACCTACCACAATGAAGAGTCTCGCTGCAACACCCATACCTCTGTCATTATCCCTTACTGGAAAAGAAAGAGGCACATTCTTCATCATGGTGAAAGGTGAGAGACTTCATAGCCCCAAAAATTAGGGAGCCAAAACAATAATAGAGGTAGGTGAGAATCTGACACTGAGATATTTCTAAAATGTCCTATCCCACCCAAATCTGAGTTTCCAATCGAAATATATGGTTGTCTAAAGATCAAGGTCATGGGCATGCAATATTTAAAATAGATTATGTCCATAAAGGGTACACTTGGTAGCCTCGCACATCTTGGAGATTTGGCCACTTTCTTTCACTCTTGAAATCACAATGGACTGAACATATGTGGCAGCTTCCATGGGCTCCAAAGTTTCCTTTATATTCTACATGTGATCCTGTTGTTGGTGAAGATGTTGTGCCTGACCCACGACACATGGAGGATTTACGCTCATTCGCAAACGACCCCCAGATTTCAATTTAAAAGTTGTGTGGATGAGACATGTGGAGGCTCCATAGGATTTTGGACTTTTCTATGGCTGACCATACTTGTTTAGACCCTAAGACATGTGGCAGGTTGGCGCTCATTTGGGAACTACCTTTTGGGCCGTGCCTTTGAAATTGTGATAGTGAGACACATGGAGGGATAGCACATGTTTGGAGGAGGACCTCTAGATTCGCCTCTTCAAAGTGTGTTGAAGAGACACATGGCTCCTTCCATTGGCCTATTCTATTCTTTTTTTTTTGGCTAAGTCCTTATTGCTTGGTGGGGCCATGAGTCTGATCTTGGACACGTAGAGGCCTAGTGCACATTTAGGAACCTGCTCCAAATTTCACTTCTGAAATTGCATCATGCTAACACTTGGCTCCTTCCACTGGCATGTCTATGCTTAGAATTTTTATGACCACTTCTACCTTTTCAGTCTCTATACATGTGGCAAGTCTTCACTCATTTGAGGGTTTCCTCCAGATTTTTCCTTTTGAATTTACGTTGATGAGGCATGTGCATGCTTTTTCTTACCTTTTGTACTTAGCTGATTTGAGCCTACTCCATTTTTGGGCCTAGGACACATGGAAGGCTCGCGCTCATTTGAGTCTCCGCTTTGGGTCGTGACTTTGAATTTGTGCTGATATGACACATGGCATTGTCCGTTGGTTCTCTATACTTTGTTGTTTTAGGACCGCTCTGTCCCCTTTTTGACTCTGTTGGACCCTTGACATGTGGAGAGTTGGTGATCATTTTGAAACTTGCTCTAGATTTTAGCTTTGAAGTTATGTCAAGTTCTTTGAGTGGCCCCTTCCACCGGTCTTTGCCTCATTTTGACTTTTCAACTATTGACTTTACTTCTTTTTGGACCTTGGAGCATGTGGCATCCCGATGTTTGTTTGGAGAACCTATTTTGTGTTTTATTGTTGTAGTTTTGAAATTGAGACATGTGGAAACTTCCACCGGTATGTGAATTTTCAAATGCCCGATGAGACCCCTCGGGCTCGCGGGCCCACACTTGAAAACTATGGCATTTGCGAAAATTGAAAAAGTTTTGAAGTCCCCCACAAACATGTTGGCCCTCTTATAGACTTGGAAAAATTTTCCTCCTTGGCCCGCAAACCCACTTTTGGAAAAAATTCAACCTCAGGCCCACCGGTCCACATTTTCCCATTTTTGGGTAAGAAGAAATCTTTGGGCCCACCGGCCGATTTTTTACACTTTTACAAAAAGTAATCCTTCACGGGCCCACAGGCCCAATTTTATACTTGTTCCTTTTTGTGAAAAGAGAAAAAAATCCAAAATATCTTCCACTAGACAGCCAGCTCACAATTTCCATTGGCAAAAATTCTTCCTGGGCCCCCTAGCCCGCATTTGGCAAAAAATACCTCTAAGGAATTTGCCCGGCTGTAACTTAAAAAATACGATGAGTTAGAAGGACTTATTTATATCTCTGGAAAGGGGAAGAAATTTCCTATTGTTGGAAATACTTTCAAGGGGAATTAAGTTCTTAAAATATGCAAAAATGTATGTTGAAGGAAAAAGGGGAAAATGGTGTTAGTTGAACCAAAATAAGTGTAAGCTTATTTTGGTCAACAATTTGGCTACTCATGGGGATCACCTACTTGCTAGGTGAAAAGATCAGTTTCCTTTAATCATCTATTGGTCATGGAGTCTACCTGGTAAACACAAATCTGATCTGAACTTTTAATATTTGATCCTTGAGCCACTTGGAATACTACGGAACTAGAGCTAACCCTAAATTCACACTTTGATTATTCGCACTCTCATTTTTTCAATAAAATCATTGACATTAGATCTCGAGAGTATAAATTTGTATTTACATGGGTTTTTACCTACTCTAGAAATGGACTATGGGAATACTAAACCACATCAGTGAGACAACCTTGAAGCAATGAAACAACATGACACTATGTAGAAGACTTGAAATCATACATTCTCCAAGTGGAACATGCGAGTGTGTGTAAAAGCACTTCTTCTACTAAAACAAAAAGTTAAACATACTCCTACACTAACTAGAGAGAAAATGGACTCAAAAAAATCCTACAACTAGTAGGGAGAAGTAGCTTCCCTTTCTCAAAAGGGGCAGCCATGCAAATGATTTGAAAATGAATATGGCTACTTGTATGAGTGAAATATCAATTATAAGCCAGTCTTCCACCCAAATCATCATGGTGTTAACTGGAAACAAGACAAATTCCTCACTTAGTTGCTCTTTATTTGGGTTGAAGAGGCATTGTATTTGATCCTAGGTACTTTGGAGCTCATCCACATGCTCTGAAATGAGCATGACTTATGGCAACTCTCTTGGCTCTAATGAAGCCAAGTACCTGATAGGGCACAATTTGATCCTTTGAATATGCCCCTTGCTCTAAATTTCAACTCCAAGAATGGAGTCTTCCTATGGACCTTCTGGATGGATGGTGAGAAAGATGATGACATCCTCTTACCTTTTCCCTTCTTTTCCTATGAAGAACATAGAAGACTTATATCTTCCAACCTTGGTTCCAGAGGGACGTTGTGAGACATAGGATGTAGTACTTGAATTATCTCCTTCATGGCAGTAGGCTCACATGCTTGGAAGGTGGATGATGGAGGAGAAAATGATGTGATATCCTCATGATCCTCTCCATCAAAACAATCTTCCAAGTCGATAGCATTATGCTGCCTCCTTGTTTCCTGTTGCTTGTGCTCTACCTCCTACATGGTGTCCTCCTGATTTGCAACTAGCTCACCATGGTTCCTCTCATCCTCAAACATGAATTTTGAAAGATAAAAATCTTTTTCAATTTTATATCTTGAAGGGGAAGAATTGCATGTTCTTTTGTGGCCTACTATGCACTTGGAGCCTCTAAAACTGTATGGTCCTCCTCCAACATGGGAACATCAATCAAATCAGTCCCTTGAAATGAAAGAAAAAAATATTCAATGATTCTTTGTCCACTTAGTGGTTTAAACTTTGATATGATCTCTCCCATATGCTCCTCTTTAATTGGACGTGGAACTGGTTGTCCTTCCTTCTTCACTGGTTGCGTAGCTTGGTTTACATTAGCATCCTCTTTAGACAAAGTTCCATAAACAAACTACTAATTTTCTTTTCTTGTTCTTGTTCTTCTTCCGATGCAAACTCACCTCGGCCACCACTAGCTCTTTAACCTTGATCTCCTCGGTTGGCTTAACAATAAAGGGGATATTTGTAAACCCAAATTTTTAGTAGCCTAAATATTCATATTTTTCTGTCATTTCTTCCTTGTTGGGTTCCTCTTCTTGTTAATTTCCTTGACTGGATTCTTGATTCTCTTCCCAACATGGACTTGGGAAAGAAAGAGGAGTGGAAGGTTGTGGTTCAACCACTTTTGATATTGTTTTTGGTGGAGAGGGGAGTGGAACTTCTTGTTTATTTAGAGGGGATGACTACTTGGAAGGGAAAAGGGTAGAAGAATTGAGATGAGATGGGAGGTTAGGAGATGGAGAACATAAATCAACACTTGAGGTAGAAACTAAGTGGCTTGACTCTTAACACCGCTAAAATGATAAAGCTTGAGAAAGAAAAAATGAAGGACAAAGAGCCGGTGACTAACTTACCCATTGAAAAGGTTATCTTATGTCTAATTCATAAGCCTCAATATCCTCAATGCAATGTGCAAGTTGAGGCATCATTTCAGTCATGAAGTAAAACTTTTCCGATGGTTGTAATGTCTTAGAAAAGGACCTCCCCATGGATAGGGTGCCCTACAACAAATCCTAAATGCCTTCATCTATGTTGTAGCCCTAGATTGCACCATGCTAGCCTTCATCCCTTGAATCTTCTCTAACAGTCAACATTTTCCATGTATTTGCACCATGCTAGCCTTTATCCCGTGAATCTTCTCCAACAGGTCAACATTTTTCATGTAGATTTCACCATTATATGCATCCCCTTGTTCTTCATAAGATCCATATTAAAAAGGGGTCATAAGTGGATTATGACATAATATCAACTGCTTATATGGGTAAGCATAATGGTTCTAAATTTGATCAAAATTCTGATCTGGAGGATTTTGGAAATACAATTGTAGTCCGATTTGCGATGACAAAAACATTATTGTTGCTAGGGAAGTGTAAGTTTCATGTGAAAGGGAATGAAGTCGTGATTTCACAACTTCATGGAATTGAGAAAATGAAAGATATGGAAAGACAATGGAAGAAAAATGGATGGGAAGAAATGGATTGAGAAGGTCTACAACCAAGAGGATGGGTTATTGACCAGATGGAGTCACTAGATGTGCTTTGTATGTGCCTCAAAAGGCTGAATCCTAATAGGAACACATCAACTTTGTCCCACTAGGCATACCAAAACTATTAGTGGTTGCATGGTGCCTTATGATTTTCTATTGATAATGAGATACCTTTGAAAGATGAGAAATTCTAACCTCAATGTCCCACCAGGCATGCCAAAACTATTAGTGAAGAATCATATCACCCCCGAATGGCATGGTTGTGAGATGGGGCATTCGGTGTGATTACACACATTGGACCATATCTCAAGCTATGGGACTTGTGGACTTGAGATGGACCTCAAGAAAAGGTTGGTTCTTGATTCCTAATCTCCCTACCACAAGCTACTCCAATGCAGGAAGAATCTAACTAATCCTAATCCAACCATCCAAGGAGACAGGGAGAGAGAGGGAGAGAGAGGGAAAGAGAGCCTACACTAAGTGGTGATACACCAGAAAAGGAAGTGGCTGATTACAAACCCAAACCACCTGAAGTGGAGAGAGGTGAGTAGAGGAGAGGGTGGAAATATACACCACACACTAGAGATAGATTTCACACAGAAAACCACTTCAAAACCGATTAAGCACAACTCTTAGAACATGTAATAAACATTAGATATGCATAGTATACCCTACAATAAGGAGAGGTAAGAAGAGACAAAAAATAAGCAAGGATGGATAGAACCATCACGAAACATATTTTATTACTTCAAAAATTACATGGTACATCATCAATGGGAAATGGGAAAGGAAGTACCATTACAGAGTCATGAGAGATGCTTAGACTCCATGTTCTACCCTAAGGAAGAAAGATAGAGGGGGGCAAGAGATAAAAATGACAACTTTTAATATGCCCCTCCTTTATAATATATAGAATAATGAGAGAGAAAGAGAGAGGGAAAATCGAACTCTGTTCCAACCACCCATGCAATGCATTGAATTACACCTACTGAAAGAGAGAAGGAGAATGGGGAAAAATCTAAATCTTGCTTCAACCACCTTAAGATATGCATTGAATTCCACCTACCACAATGAAGAGTATCACTGCAACACCCATGCCTCCATCATTGTCCCTTACTGGAAAAGAAAGAGGCCCATTCTTCATCATGGTGGTAAGTGAGAGACTTGATAGCACCCAAAATTAGTGGGCCAAAACATTAATGGAGGTAGGTGAGAAGTCAACTGCTAAGATCTTTCTAAAATGTCCTTTCCACCCAAATCTAAGTTTCCAGTCGAAAGATATGGTTGTTTGAAGATCGAGGTCATGGGCACGCAATATTTAAAGAGTCTCGTATTTACTAGGTCCATGGGAGCCTCCACATCTTGGAGATTCGGCCCCTTTCTTTCACTCTTGAAATCACATTAGACTGAGGATCCATGGTTTCCTTTATATTCTACCTAAATTCTTATGTTTGCGAAGATGCATTGCCCGACCCGAGACACATGGAGGCTTTTGCACTCATTTGATAACCACCCCATATTATATTTTAGAATTTACATGGATGACACACGTGGAGGCTCTGCACGCTTTTGGATGTTTCAACAAAAGCCGACCTTACCTCTTCAAACTCTGGGACACGTGGCGGGTTGGTACTCATTTGGGAACAACCTTTTGAGTTACATGCCTTTAAAATTTTGCACTAGTGAGACACGTGGAGGGATGGCACATGTTTGGTGGACCGCCTCTAGATTCACATCTTGAAAGTGCATTGAAGAGACATATGGTTCCTTCTGATGTCCTGTTTATTCTTTATTTTTGAGCTAAGTCCTTTTTTGGGGCCATGAGTCTGACCTTGGACACGTGGAGCCCTAACATACATTTGGGAACCTGCTCCAAATTTCACTTCTGAAATTACATCATTCTGACACTTGGCTCCATCCACTAGCCTGTCTCTGCTTAGAATTTTTATGACCACTTTATCTTTTAAGGCTCTGTACACATGTGGCGAGCTTGCACTCATTTGAGGGTTACATCCATATTTTCTTTTGAAATTGATTTAATGAGGCACGTGGAGGCTTTCGCTTACCTTTTGTACTTAGCCTATTTGATCCTTCTCCCTTTTGGGCCTTAGACACGTGGATGGATTGCACTCATTTGAGTCTCCACTTTGGGTCGCGCCTTTGAATTTCCATTGATACGACATGTGGCGTCATCCATCGGCTCTCTAAACTTAGTTTCTTTGGGCTTATTTTCCCCTTTTTGACTTTGTTGACCCTTGACACATGGAGAGTTGGTGCTCAATTTGAAACTCACTCATGACTTTACCTTTGAAGTTGCGTTGAGTTGACACATGGCCCCTTCTATTTGTCTTTGCCCCATTTTGACTTTTCAACTATCAAATCTACGCCTTTTAGTATCTTGGGGCACGTGGCAGCCTAGCACTTTTTTAAGGGACCCATTTTGGATTCTATCCTTAGAGTTACACCATTGAGACATGTGGAAGTTTCCATCGGTCTTTGACATTTTTAAATGGTTGATGAGACCACGGGCTCACGTGGCCCACACTTGAAAATTGTGTCATTTACAAAAAGTGAAAAGTTTCAAAGTCCCCTATAGCCATTCATTAGCCCACTTTCAAAAAACTCTCTCAAGATGTGATGTTCATCAAGGGATGGTCCACTAGACTCATCCTTAGATATATCCCTAATCATAAAATCATATACTTGGTAACCTCATCACACACACCTTTTAAGTTGCATATAAGAGATGGTGCAAATGAAACATGCCTCCTAACTCCCTATCAGACTCATGCTAGATCATCTCGTA
Organism: Taxus wallichiana var. yunnanensis; assembly: GCA_018340775.1. Taxonomy (NCBI): domain Eukaryota; kingdom Viridiplantae; phylum Streptophyta; class Pinopsida; order Cupressales; family Taxaceae; genus Taxus; species Taxus wallichiana. The sequence continues at coordinate 280,169,236 of CM031237.1, read as the reverse complement.
CATGAAATAGTCTTATGGTAACAATCCACTCTAGCTTTGTGTGCAGACAACCAAGTCCATTCCCAAGATGACTCCATATGAGCCCAACAAAAGGATACAAAGATCCGAGGTAGTGCTAAAGTGTCCCAAATCCACTACACACTCCTTAACTAAGGATTCTACAAAAAAATTTTGCTCCAAAAGCCATTTCAACATTATAACTAAGACCTTTCCTAACTACCACTAGCCTACAACGGTCTACTGAGGATGGTGCAATAAATGAATTAGACGAACTAGAATCAAACAATATAGAGGTGGGAATACTACCAATGTTACCTACGGTCTCTATCACGGTACTCTAGTGCTCATCTTGGAAGTTCTCAACCCTGCATAGATCTAATGGCTACGTCCCATCTTTCCAACCATAGGCTCTAAAATTTGTGCCTTACCCTTATTACTATGGTTTTATGGGAAATATCTCTAATGATTTCCAACAATACCACAACCATAATAGTTGTATGGTCCTCTCTAGTGAGATGTAGCTCCAACTAGTATTTTATAGGTATGCGTTATTCATCCTCACGATCTGGTTGTGAACTTCTAAGGTATCTTATGATGAGCTCCTACTAACTGAGCTCTCGGTGCACCCTATGTCCTAATGGGACCCCTAGGAGGAGGCCCCATACTCGTCCGCCTCCGAGTAGGTTCGAATATTTGAGAAGTTCTAAATGGTGATGTTTTTGATGTTATGATCTTTGACATGGCTGTTGTGGTGGCCTGAATGATGATTGTGTATAACCATGTCCACCTCAACGAGGAGGAGTTGACCCCCTTGACCTGTTATCCTACATCTATTGGATTTGGCTCCACACTATATCCCTAGCTTGTTGTGTCTTCCCCATGTCTCCTCTGTAATATAGGCCTTTTCCATGGCTTCTGCTAAGGTCGTGGGAAGTGAATGTACACCACACTACCCATATCAAAATTTAGGCCTCTTACACCCCGTGAATCCAGACACTGCTTCATCTTGCATATAGTCGACATACTGGAATGGGTCAAGAAATTAACTCTCATACTAAGTTACAGTCATAGATGCTTCATGGAGTTGTCATGGAACTCATCTATCCTCTATTGAATAAACCTCCTGGATAAATACTTATTCCTGAACCACTCTTCAAAGAGCTCCCGAGATAATTTTCTCTGAGTCAACATAGAGCTTTTTCTCCTTAATCCTCCACTAGACACATGTTTCATTGCTTAGAAGATGGATCAAAACATGAGATTTCATGTTACTAGTACAAGGGCAGAGCTGAAGCATCCGCTCAAGATCACCAACCAAGCCTCTACCTAAAAAACACCTATATCTCCAAAATAGTGAGACAAACGTAGCTTCAGGATCTCCCTGATATGGTCTACAGATGATGCATGATGACCCATAGGTCTCTCTCGCATGGTCCTCTCTACGTACCTAGGTCTCGAGATCTATCCCTAATTCCTAAAATCTTGTCTCCATGTCCCCTCTATGGTGACACTTCCCTAGCTTGACCCCATGCGGGAGTTCTTACCCTATGTTCCTCATTATGTTACAGAGATGCACGAGCCTCCACCGATGGTGACTATCCTATCTATCAAGTCTTCCTCCCAAGGAACCTCCATGTATAATGGCATTAACATCCTGAAGCATCTATAAAATTTGAGGTAGAATGGTTGCTACCGCTTGATCTAGAGGTGGGAACTATAGATCTACGTGTAATAACCCCTCATCTGGTCCACATGCCTCCTACATAGGCCAAGGTGAGATTTAGTTCATCATTCTTAGTTTTGTTTCAGTTTTCTAAGTTTACTATATTATACAATTATCAAACAATGTTGTTTTCTAGTTTTTTTGTAAATTTCACTAGGTTAAAAGTTCATGTCTCATGTTTCCAAGTGTGCCCAAGGGTCAAATTTTTGAACCCATGGCTCTGATACCAAGCCTAACCTACACAAAATGATGTCCTAGGAACACATTAAAATTTACACTTATCCAGAAGGTTGCGGAATTTTTTTAAATTTTTTTGTTATAAGGTTGCAAGGGTGTCAACCCTTAGTGTACATTAAATTAATTTTCTCCAATAATCTCTACTTTACAAGGGATGGACCATGTCTGAATTAAATGATTAAATATTCTTAATTTATTTCTAAGGTAAATTAATGTAAGTCAACTAGGAAGGTGCCATAATTTAATTTATTTGGTTAAATGTTTTTTCCTCCATAAAATTACATTCGAACCCAAAATGATTAACCTTATACTTAGTTACTTTAGTTCCATTATCTTAATAACTTTAATGTCTATTTCATTAATTTTCTAAAACATACTAGGAACTAAAATAATGACTTTGCACACCAAGGTATTTAAATGGCCCCATTCACCCATTTACACATACCTTTAAATTTATTTAAAACACCCATAAAAATTCATTTCTACCTAACAATTGTAGGGTTGATCCTCAACCCTTGGATCAATTCAATTGTGGCCACTAGATCTTAGGGTTCCAAACTAACCCTAAATATCCTTATGAATTCTTATTAAATCATTTTCTTTACCCTAGTCTCCTCATTTGGTCTTTTTTTTGTTTAATTTGCAGGTTGGAGAAATGGAAGCCATGGGAGCAAGAAAGGAAGAACTATGGAGGAATTTACAAAATCAAGCTTAGTTTAGTCTAGGTTGTAGATTTATCATTGTAATTTCTTTCATTCAAATATTGAAGGGGTTTCCACTCCAAATCTGGTGTTGTGATTTAGTAATTTCCATTTTGAGTTCTCTATTTGGGACAAACCCTACCTCCATTAATATGTATGAGATTGAGCACTTTTAATTATCCATTTGAAGATTTACTTGCTTTGAACAATGAAATTTACCTTCATTTTCGTCTTTGGAGGTTTCCTCTTTAATTTTTTCAAGCTTCAATTTTAGTTAGACAAAGTTAAAATTTTCATAGGCGTAGATTTTCATTTTTCCGCCATTAGTGATAGAACCACTGCCCAAAGTATGTAAGCGGTCTTGGCATTGGTTTCCTACCTAGGTGATGATTCACGAACCACCACCTTGCTTGAGAGGTAGTTTTGAGACCACTACCTTGCTTGAGTGGTTGTTATGAGACCGCCGCTCTGCATAGGGTGGCGGTCTTGTTCCTTAGAAACAAAACCTTCAAATCCAAGTTTTTTCAAAAACTAACATAATTAGAGTCTTTTAAAATTCCTCCTAAACATAAATTTATGTGCCTAAAGTTTTCAATTAAAGGTTTCAATCCATCTATTCATTCCATAGTAAAATTACTCATTTTAAAGTATTTCCTATTTCAATAGTAACAAAACAACTACAAGATCATTTTCATTTTGTTCAACAATTTTTATTTATTTTCAAGTCCAAAAGTAGAAATGAAACTAAATCTACTTCTAATGTTGTTGTTTTTCCTTACTACAAAATGCATTATTTCAACATAATAATTTGCTTAAAATTTATTGTATCTTTCCATTTCCACTACAACCATTTGTTCAAATAACCACTAACAACTTTGTTCCACATTCAAGGTTTCCAAGCATGCACTATTAGTATTTTACAACTTCTATGTTCTTTCTTTCCTTTTTACAATACTATAACTTCAACAATGATAATGAACTTTCTTTTCCTTGAGCATAACTCATTTCTTTTAATGCAAAGAACTTACTTTCTCATAATACAAATTATAAATAAACCTTTAAACATGATTTCCATTTTCATTCATTTCTTTACATACTACAATTTGAGGAAAAAGGAAATTATACAAATCCTCAATGAGCTTCCTTCAAACTAATAATACAACTTGGTAGATGAAACTTACAATGCAACATTTCTTTTTTTTTTAATACAACACTACAAGTCTTCCACCTCAAGTGGGAATAACAAGAATATTTTATCACAAGGAAGGATTTCTTTTGGGATATCAATGAATGCTCCAAGTTTCACATCACCAATGAGAGCTCCACCATGTATTCACTTGATCAACAACAAAAATGGGGAGAGACAAACTTTCCACCCAATCAATAATCCAATGAGGAGAAGAAACTATCCTCCTCATTGGCCCCGAGCCCAAACCACAATGCAATAAAAGATGGGTCCAACTCATGGAAATAATACAAGCTTCCACATCACAATACAAAGATTTCACAGCCATAAAAAAACACCCAACACAAAATACAATCACAAGAATCAAACTAACAAAATATAAAAGGTTTGAGAATGAAAAGCCAATGGAGCGAGGATCTATGGGGAGATCACTTATGCCTCCCAATGGGAATCTGGTGCCCACCTTAAAACCCTCCAATATGCATCTCAAAACCCCTACACAACTCTTATGTCTCCCTTGAGATCATATTATTCCTCCCACATTCTCTTATGCCTCCCTACTATCTTTATTTCTCCTCATAACAACCAAGTAAGAAAATGCAAGCATTTTCTTGTCCAAGGTGGGGCACCCAACCCAACTCCCTCCAAAAAATTAAATAAACTCTTATGCCTCCCTATATATAAGATTTCCATATCCCTCTCCTACACCACACTTAGAAAATCTACCCAAGAACCCAACTAGCATACCAAAATACTCAATAACATACACATATACACAAATAAAAGAACACATTTAAACAAGAGTGTAGCTCCTACCTTTCCATGGTAGAGCTTGATCCAAGAGTCACACACCAAGATTCTTAATCCCACTCCAACACCAACAAGATCCAAAATAAATCCACAAGCACTCCCAAAATTCTCCAACTCCAAAATACAAGTTCACACAAATGAAATGAAGTAACCCCCAAACAAAAAAAAGAACAAGCATAAATAGAAAAAGGAGAGAGGAGGGTGAGGTGGATCCATGTAGGATGCCACATCACTTAATCTCATCTCAACCACAAAATTCAAAACTCAACTCCAATGCACAATAAATTTGTGGTTGAGAGGAATGACAAACTTCTTGCACACATAATCCAAACCCACACCCCTAAGGACAAACTTTAGAAACCATTTAGTTAAAGTGAAATAAATGCCATTTTTTCTAAAAAACACATAATGGATTTTATTGTTGACCCCCAATCCATAAGTAAGCTTGGTATAGTAATTTAAGAGGCATGGGACAAGTTTAACTTGTCCCACAAGCCTCAAATATTGGCCCTTAAGGCCAAATCCTAATTTCCAAGATGAGGTAGAGTGTACAATACTTCAAGATCACAAGTACTCAACTTACAACACATAACTCGAAGAGCCATCTAATATAATAAATGAAATTTTTGTCTCATCCATAATTATTTTAGTAACATGATTAATTTACTAATTTAGACACATTTAAATAATTAATAAAAGGAAAATACATCACTATAAAATCACATACCAAAATTAAATAAAGGAAATGTAAATGAATAACACACAAGCCCCCTTGGTCAGAATTGGAGATATTTACCTATGGGAAACCCCCTAAAAATAATTCAAATACACACTACAACATAACACAAGTTCTCATGGTGACCATTATTGAATCCATATAGCATTCCAATGTAGTTAGTCTCCAATCACCCGTTGATTATTGTGATATGTTTACTTGAAAAATACATAATACCTCCTTCAGCCTCATGGACATCAAAACATCCAAGATAAAATATACAAATATAAATCCACAATCATCTACATGTGAATTAAATCATCATCTAGGAAAGTAACATTATTATTTTCAATTTCTAACAACATCTCAATTCTACATTTCATCAATATCAATAGGATCACAAGATTAGTTCAACTGTTAAGGTCTACTCAATATGATGAAAATATCAAATGTCAGAAATATATACTATGTCAACAACACATCATCATCCATATAAAATGTCTCTAAGAATCCACACACATCATACTATGAATCAAAATCCAACAATAGTCCCAATATCTCTATCGTCTAATCATCATGCTAAGTCAAAAAGATACAATAATATCCATGCATAACCAACTGTAATCGAAAAGAAAAGTAATAGGTGTTGAAGGGAAGTGGGTGTTGGTATCCAAATTTATTCTCCCTTGGAAACAAAGCAGCATCAAAGATTTAGCAAGACACTAAGAGACATACATATCATATTATGAGTTGTTTTATAACCGGGAGGAGATTTGTCTGACTATTTATCACTTGGGCATCGAGAAATGGATAACATATTCATTAAGGATTTGATCTATCCTCACTACTTTAGGTTTTCCTTTCAAAAGATGAGAGGACCCATTTTGTAACCTTTTTCGGTGAAGGAGAATGAAGATATCCTTCTTTGCACAAATTTGAAAGGGGACCCTAAGAAAATATGATCAATGCACCACAATTTAACTCTCATGAGTTTCACTTATAAGATATTTCCTAAATAGGGTTAAATGTTACTAGAGACATCATGGAATGCTGATTACTTCTACATATTTTAGCAGTAGAATTTATACATTTTGGATAGACAGGGAAAACAGGGGTAGTTTAGGATGGATTCATTGTTTTTGAATAATTTGGTGGGGGATTAAGTAAGATAAAATTGATTATGCTAGATCTTTGAGAACATTCCCAACAATTGGAATACTAAATGACATAAAGCTTCAGAATAGCTGAAATATTCCTTCAACCATAAGGTGTGCATCAATGGAGTCCCAAATTTACACAGTTTCACACAATCTCCAAGAATTGAACATGAAGGATCGAGATAAAGACTCAATTAAACATTAAGACCCTTCGTTCCTCATTCCTAAGATACACTCAAAGCATTATAAACATTATGTATCAACAAATGACACTGAAGTTATTTTAAATTGTTTATCTCATCACAGGATGAAGGCTTTTCTTGAAATGAAATTGTGAATGCCACTAAATTATCATAGGGATGAGATCCTATATTATTTTGAGGGAATTTAACACAAGATTGCAATAGGAATAAGAAAAACTACTTACATACATTCTGAAATAAAGCAAACACAAATTGGTCCAAGATTGAAACAAGTTAATTCAAAATTGATTAGATTCATTAGTAGGGAAAAGTTTCATTGAACAGTCTAAGAGCTTGTCAATGGTTGTACACTCGCAATCAACTTGACGTGATTGAAATCTAAAACATAGAAATTAAAAGTTTTGATTGGTCTCTCAATAAGATGCGCTCTCTCAAATTTTATCTTAAGAATTCAACCCCCGACCATTTGCAAGAGTATTCTCATTTCATTTATACATTTCACTTGTTCACTCATCCCAAAATTTCCTCCCAAAAGAATAATATTTCGAGGAACCTTTTTTGTTACCAATTCACCTCGTAAAGCAACGTTTAACAAATTCATACCCGAAATCGCTAGGTGGACAAATTATGAACTGATCATGTTTCTCAGACCCTCGATTAATGACTAGATATCATGCCACAAATTTTTAAAAGTTCTTTTAATCATTATTATTATGTCATGTGAGAAATCCCTATTTTAATCATTTTTTAGTGGCCCTTGTATAGCTGCATTTGCATTTGACAGGAAATCCTTTTGACCCTCGAAGAAACACCTTTTTCATCCTTTTCCCATTCTTTCCTCTACAACTTTGCTCTGCATCCAGATTCCCTGGTAATTCACATTTTTACAAGTGCCTAAGAAATTCCAACTTCAAAATATCACCCTTTACAATCCTTGGACTCACAAATTAAGTTCTAAATCCATTCAACGACACTCTCTGAGAAAAAACGGAAAGGAATTTCATCAAAAAATGATGAAAAATTATTCATATTTGCATCTCCAGGAGTCTCGAAGAAAAATGGAAGAAAAACATATGTAATGTATAGAAATTGTTGATTCTGCCCCTTCTCACTTTAGATTATAGTTTTCCATGTGTTTCCTTAGCACAACTACAAAGGTGAGGTATAGAGGAAAGTTTCCAAACAAGTGTGGTCCTTCCATATGCCTTTTGGCCTTCTAAATGTCTCAGTATAAAAGGAGTCAGTGGAAGCCTCCACGTGTCTCCTTGGTGCACCTTTTGTATGGTGCCCAAAAGTGGAGACCGCAACCAAGTGTAGGCTCACCACATGTCTCAGTCTAGTAGAGTTTTTTGAAAAATTTAAGGACCAGCGGAAGGTACTATGTGTTTAGGGTCTGAGACAGTTTTCCTTGGCCGTTGAAAAGTCCAAACAAGGGCAGAGTGAGCGGAAACTTCCAAGTATCCCTTCAGTGCTTCTTCAAAAGTAAAGTACAAGGGAAGGTCCCCAAATAGGCACGGCCCTCCACATGTCCCGTGCCTTTAGAAAATTTCTTTAAAATTTTAAGTATATTAAGTAGCCGGTGGAAGCCTCCACGTGTCTCCTTGCGCAATCAAGCTAAGGTAGGACCCAGAGGTGGATCCTCAAATGAGCAATGGCCCTCACATGTCCATGTTCTGACAAAGCTTCACTGGCCGCATGACAAAAATGTCTAAGTCTTGGCAAGGCAGTGAAAACCTCCACATGTCTCCTTGGTGTGAAACTCCAAAGGTCAAACCAAGAGGTGAATTCTCATATGAGTACAAGCCTCCATGTGGACAAGACTTGAGTGAAGCATACCTTTAGAGTTTCAAAGTTCCCCGCCAAGCCAAGCCTTCCAACTAGAAAGGGCAATGTTTCCATAGATGGTAAGATATAAATTTGATAGGAAAACACACCCATCAAATCGTAAAATGCAAGAAAATCACCGTTTTCTTCGGAAATGAATTTTTTTAAGTATAGAGAATTTGGAAATTATATAAGGCCCAAATGTGATCCATTGAGCTGCATCCAATCAGAAAGGACCACGTTTCCATAGATATTGGGACAAAAATTGACAAGCAAAACAAAACATGACTGTGGAAAAATAGAAGGGAAAAAACCCAAATTTACACCCAAGTTACAAATTCTTTCACATGGATAGAGGAACAAAAAACAAATTCTAGATTTAAATGATCTTGACCAAAGGAAGGGACTGATCATGGAAACCAAATGAAGGATAGATATTTCATGCATCAATATGGGGAGATAGAGAATATGATAGATCCCAAAACCGAAGAACTTCAAGGACAAATGGGGCAAGATCAAATTGAGCACCAATAATGGGAACTACAAGGAAAATGATATCTCTTGAATGGCATACCCAAAATATTATCTCATCACCATCTTACAGTCTCCCATCCACATCTACATAAATTTCTACCAATGCACCTAAATTTTCCAATTCAATTCTGCTAAGTTTTGATGTTGACTAGTTTCAACGGGATCATGACCTACACAATTTTTCTTAGCACAACTGATGAAGCCTGTCACACACAACCCCCTAATATTTGCATTATTTTGATAAAACTAGCCACCCAAACCCTACCACATGCCTTCATCATTTTTATTATTAATTTTATTTTTTTTTGAGTAGGGCACTATAGATACTTTCTCTAATATGTGTGAATTGTCTTTTTTCCACTACACATGGAGTTGTTTGTTTAATAGGAAGGATGATTACATGAATTTTTTTATCATATCTATTTTTGTGTGATTGAGTGTTCGAAGGAAATTTGATAAAGTATTTGTAATAAAATATATTTCAAGCATAGTTCCTTTTTCAATTAATTCTTCAAAGTTTTTAGAAAATAATTTTTCCTTGGGAAAGACAGGTTCCAAAATAAGATTTTTTTATCAAAATGTCTATAAATTTTTTTTCTTGAGATATTGACCAAAGAAATTAATGTATGATTCCTCTCCAAAAGTAATGGAAGTTGGTAAAAGTCTCATTGATCCTTTTCTTTATATTCTAAATTTCTATCATGGTGATATTTATTGACATATCTTCAATTTTTCTAGAAAATTTTCACCGATGAATTGTGTGTAGTCATCATTGTTTAGTGTAACGGTGTTTGATTTCATCAACATTAAAAAATTATTTGGATTGAATTGATGCATATTATAATTGTTTATTTGATTTGACATTTGGTTAATAGTCTATTTGGACTGATTTAATGAATTATTTTCATATATTTGGATAAAGTGAATAAGTGAATAAGTTAGTGAAATGGTATGTTCCTTTAGGAATAATAATAGGTTTGACTCATGGGTAAAGGGAATGTTAAAATTTTAACTAAGCGGTGGAGAAAAATATTCCAAATATATACTATGTTTAAGGATAATTTTTTTGGTGAGAATCAGGAAATTTTTATAGTATGAATATATATTTGCTTTCAAAAATAAGGAATATGTAATTTGCAACTATTTCCAAGAAATTAGATAATAGCCAAAGTTTAAATGAACAAAAATAAAATGTAAGATACTAGTGAAAACTTAAATGAATAATAAAATAATATTGCCTTCAAGTTGGAACCAAATTTGAGGGTCGAGTTTTCTTAAACCCCCCATCATCAATACCATAAGTAAGTAAATTAAAAAAAAGAAAAAACCAAATGATTGAACCATTTCAAGTTACACCTTTAATAGTTCCACATGCATTCCCAAAAGATATCACTCAAGAACTACCACCTCAAGTGCAATTTTTTATAGATTTTTATAAAACAATTCTACTCAATATTTCACTGAAGTAATACTGAAGGCAACCTCTTTATAGGATATAATGGATGGAAATGGTTATATCATTTGTAGTTTAGGCGCCTACATTATGAAGGTTTGAATAGATTGCAAAAGATAAGCATGGTCAAAATCATATCAATCATAGAAAAGCACAAAAAGTATGTGAAAGGTTTATATTGGGAAAATAAAATAGAAAATATTTCCTAGTGGAAAATTCTATTAGGGAGAGAGCACCATTATATATTGTTTACTGTGGTTTCTGTGGAAAAATGCACTCACCTTCCAATATTGTATAGTCAACATATTTTCTAGCATTCTTTGATAATTACAGGAGGAATACATGTGTATACTTTCTAAACCTCAAATTTGATATTTAATGGAGTGTATCACCCATTTAAAGCCCACATTGAGAAGAAAAGTAAGTACTATATAAAATTTATCATAAGAGAGAGTTGGCATGCATATTTGTAATTATTTTTTAAATATTTCCTTATTCCACAATATTTCTAATTATTTGTTAATTATTTCCTTATTTCCTTATGATCACCCATTTAAAGCCCGCATTGAGAATAAAAATAAGAACTATATAAAATTTATCATAACATAGAGAGTTGGTAAGTATATTTCTAATTATTTGTTAAATATTTCCTTGGAAATTTGTATTAGAGAGATTATTTTTGTATTATACACCTCAAGCTAACAATTTTAAATTAATTATGAATAGAATCATCATGGAATAGGTTGGGAGCATCTTAAAGGCCATGTATTTAGAAAATGATTATTTATAAGAAGTTGTCAAACTTGTACTCTATATAATGAATAGGTTTATAAACAAGAATGTTAAGAATATGATTCGATAGGAAGTATAGAATGGAAAAAAGAACAATGTGGCTCATATGAGATAATTTCAATGAATGGCTTATGCACATGTTCCTAATGAATTTAGAATAAAATATGATGATAAGGGATGAAGGTGTATATGTATAGAATATTATGAGGAAACAAATACATACAAATATACTTGAAAAAGTGTTTATTTTATTTAGTTATTTTGTAGTTTATTAAAGTTTGAGAAACCAATGCATTTAGTGGATATTTGGGCAAATGGTAGGTAGTAAAGCATTAGGTGACATTATATTTATGGAAATATCAATGTATAAGAGATTCATATGTCATTAGTTCATAATCAAATGCCCATATCATTGCAAAATTGAATGAACTATCCCGTAGATTAGGAACTATAAAATACATCAAGGTATTGTGGTTTATATAAATCACCTCTTTACTATGCCAATACGTCAAACATTATATGGGATATCTGGCCAAATGTATGACTATAATTATATGATAACATCTAGAGATAAAGGGTCTATTTGAAACCCTACTCCTAATTATATCACTACATTATTAAATTACTATCTTCTAAGGAAAACATGATAATGAAATTAATGAGACTTTCCTGTAAAGGTGAATTAGGCCGAGTGTCATATGAATGTAAAGACATTATTACCATGCAAGAATAATAGCTTGTACATAAGCATGAACTAATACATCATTCACTATGTATTATTTTATGTGTAATATTATTATTGAGACAATAAAATAAGGAAAGACCGACAAAATGCATCAAAAAATAAATTTTATTGCTCCAAGAGTTTAAACAATACATCAATAGTTGAGCAAGAGGCAAGAAGATGCCATTACAAAGCCAAGAGAGGAGGCTTAGACTCTACATTCTACCCTAAGGAAGAAAAGAGAGGGGGGCAGGAGAGAAAAGATGACCAACCTTTTGAAATATGCCCCTCCTTTACAATATATAGAAGAAAGAGAGAAGGAGAGAGGGAAGAATTCAAATCCTACTTCAACCACCCCAAGATATGCATTGAATTCACCTACTCCAACCACCCCGAAGCATTGAAATTCACTTGCAACAATGATGGGTTCCCTGATAGAGTCCATGCCTTCACGTGTTGTTCCTTGCTGGGAAAGAAGGAGGTTTGTCCTTCATTATGGCAGTAGGTGAGAGACTTGAAAGCCTCGAAAATGGTGGATTGAAACATGATGGTGGTGGGTGAGAAGCCGGTGATGAGAGCTTTCCAAAACGTCCCTTCTCGCCCGAATCTGAGATTCTAGTCGAAAGATATGTTCGTCCAAAGGTGCTTTGGGTTTGGGGTATATCCCTGTAAGATCTAGATGGAACCCCACACATTATTAAGATTTTGCTACCTCCTTTTACTCTTGAAGTGGTGCTGAACTAACACGTGGCGTCGTCTGTGGGCCTACTCCATTTCCTTCATGTTCTGCCTAAGTCCCTTCTGTTTGACAAAGGCTTTATGTTTGACCGGGACACATGGAGGCTTCACACCCATTTAGAGACCCTGTTTGCACTGATCTTGAGAGTGCGCCGATAGGACACGTGGAGGCTTCCGCTACCCGAGAATTTTCAACTTTCGACGCTATCTCCTTTTTAGCCTTGGGACATTTCGAAGCTTCATGGTCATTAAAGGACTGTCCCTTGGGTATCACTTTTAAAATTACACCGATGAGGCACATAGAGGAAAGCACGCCAACCCTCCTATACTTAGCCAATTAAGCACCCAACTCGTTCATTTTTTCGGACCTTGGACAAGTGGAGGGGGCTAGCGCTAGTTCGAGTGTCTTTCCTTGGGCCGTGTCTTTGAAACTACTCGATGAGGCACGTGGCACCTTCCATGGCTCTTCTCTACCTTCCTCATGTTCTACCTAAGTCCCTTCGTTTGATGAAGTCTTTATGTCCGACCGGGACACGTGGAGGATTCCCACCCATTTGGAGACACTGTTTGGACCTGACCTTTGGAGGTGCACCGATTAGACACGTGGAGGCTTCCGCTTCCCTGAGACTTTTCAACTACCGATTGTCTCCTTTTCGGACTTGGGACATGTGGAAGCTTCACGCTCATTTAGGGACTTTCCCTTGGGTCTCATTCCGAAGTTTCACCGATGAGGCACGTGGAGGCTTCCTCCAGACCCTCTTATACTTACTTGATTAAACAACCGACTCTGTCCCTTTTCCGCCCATTTAGGAGCAACTCGTCAGACCTTAGACATGTGGAAGCTCCACACACATTTGGAGACCATGTTTCTCTTGCACCTTTTGGAATTGTGTTGAGTGACACGTGGTGCCTTCCATGACTCTGCTCTATTTTTCCCGAGTTGACTCGTATGCGATGTCCGAAATATTCAAGCCCCTTTCCCTCTTTCTTTCTTGTTGAGCCTTTGGACTCTTTTAACATCATTGGTCTCCTCGTGACCTTAATTCGACCACATTGTTGAATTTGGAATGTGGGCTCGGATGACCTGAACCGGCGCTTCCAATTTTCTTCTGTGTGGGGTTGTGTTTGATCAATTTTTTTGGGGGGCAAAATTTGGATAACAATTATTTCATAATCAAATGCCAATATCGTTGCAAAATTGAATGAACTATAAAATACATGAACGTAGTGTGGTTTATATAAATCACCTCTTTATTATTCCCATACGTCAAACATTATATGGGATATCTGGCCAAAGGTGAGACTATAATTATATGATAACATCTAGAGATAAAGAGTCTATTTGAAAACCTACTCCTAATGATATCACTACATTATTAAAATAGTATCTTCTAAGGAAAACATAATAAGGAAATTAGTGAGACTTTTACGTAAAGGTGAATTAGGTTGAGTGTCATATGAATGTAAATATGTTCTTACCATTCAAAATATGGTTATGATCAACAAGAATAAGTTCTTGTACATTAGCATGATCTAACTAATTCTTCACTATTTCAAAGGAATATGTTAGATCATGAATACCATATCATGAAACACATAAAAAGAGTTATGTCATTTCTAAAATATTATTTTTAATTATTTTAAATGAAAATTAGAAGTGATGAAGAACACATGAGTAAACAATAACAATGTTAGTGTCATCACTACTAATTTGTTATTCTTTAAGGAATGCGTAAATAGTTTTGGTAACATTTTTAGGCCAAGAAGTCTATTTGAACAAGAGTGTGGGACACTTGGAATCTCACGCGCTACGGCCGGGCAATGTCGATTCTGAAGAATCTGCTGATACGGGTACCCTTGCACCCATGTCGACCCCAAATAATTTCCGTTGTCTCCTTTAAACACAACGTAGTCGGGAAGCGTTACAATAGTGGCCATGATACCGAATAAATTAATGGTTTTTCCAAGCCCCTTACTTACTTTTTAACGCGAGCATGCCTATATATTTATAGCCGAAAAACCACAGACGTCCCCAACAAATAAAAATAAAAATCCAATCATAGAAAAGCACACGAATTGTGCTTGTCATGGAGTAATATTGGCCGTTGATCACAAAAGATCTATTGCAGCCATAGATGTCCTGCCAGTGTGAATTGTAATGTGTTTCATGTGAGGACCAAACACTGAGAGGAATGCAAGGCTAGAAATAACCAGCACAAAAAACGTGGATGTACAAAAATCATCCGATTAGTGAACCGTTCCCGAAAAAACAAATTTCACTCATACAAAGTGGATAGGAAGCTCATCCCATTTTTAATTGTCAGAGAAAACGTGAATTGAACAGTTACTGAAAAAGCAAATTTCACTTGTCGGATCTGCCACCTTGTTCTGTGCGGTAAACAAAGAATATGGCATGTGCGTGAATTGCTTAACAACTCGTTTATTGTTACCCACTTCTTCACTCTTACCCCACCAGCGTGCACATGCATGGCCCCACCAGCGCATTTTACCTTGACATCCGCACATGTAAATTTGTGGGATTGCCCTCTCCATATCATTAAATTTAATTTTTACTTTCAAATTTTTAAAGTACGGCAACAACATTTGACCTGGGCTTGTTCTGTTTTTATTTTATTAATGTAAGTATGGAAGGCCAGATAAGTTTTTTTTTGCATTTTTATATAGAATTCTCAAAGCAATATAATAAACTTGCAAGAGACAATCAAGAAGATGTCTAATTTAACGTTGAACTATTTTATGATGGTCAAATAGATGTAGAATTTAATAATATAATTAAGTGTTTATTTACAAACATCACAACTCCCTACTACCACCCCTGACATCATTGTCTATTACATATCAACATAATAGACAATTGTATGCATGCTGCACTATAAGCTTATTAGCTACAAAAAGTATTATTTTACAATTGTAATTTTTAAAAGTATTATTTGATTTTTCAAACTATAGTAATATATTATTATTATTATTCTATAAACAAAAATTCTGTTTTGAATTGAAGTGTCTATTTATATTAGGAAATATAAAAATATTAGAATTTATTTTATCATTGATGTGAATAATATACTATATCAAAGATAGGGATTTGAATGTGTGTGTGTGTGTGTGTGTGTGTGTGTGTGTGAGTGAGAGAGAGAGAGAGAGAGAGAGAGAGAGAGAGAGAGAGAGAGAGAGAGAGAGAGAGAGAGAGAGGGGCTAAAATATTGATTGCTCACTTAAGGGATAGATTACATGATTTAAGGTCTGACATTGATGGGAGGACACATATAAGGAATGAGAATTGCTATTAGAGTTAGACGAAGATGAAAGGGTGCAATAATAAAGTGTGTTTCTTATAGTGACATTTTTATCAACTACAAAGAAAACTTGAGAGTAGACAACCTAAAAAATATGTAGTAAGAGGTGATGCTAGGAAAAAATTACAAAATTCTTGATCAAGATTCACATTAAAAGATCAAATATGGAAAAGGAATTAGAAAATTTTCAAGATTTACAAGAAAACCCTTTCAAACAATGAAATACATCTATGTTTCAACTATTGAGGACCATAAATTACTTGAGCTCACACACATTAAAATCTTGCGTTCATCTTAATAATACATACTATTATAATTTTATATAAATAATGGATGACATGGAGTCACAATATAGAAGATAGATAAAGGTTATAAATTATTACTTTTTGTTGAAAAAATTGAATGTTATGGTATAAACAAGAGTATTATACATTTTGAAAGCCTTAAATTAGTCTTAGAAGTTAAATTTTAGACATCATTGAATCCTTGATTCTATTTACATTAAGAAAAATTGATAAAATGAAGTGGAAATAAAAGTTCATCATACGGTGTAAAGTGAAAAATCTAGTTCATCAAACAATAGAAAATGTAAAGCTATTGTTGGAGTCAAATATCACACACAAATGTAAAGATGGATATCTTTCCTAGTTCTCGTGGTTTTTTCATAGTTGTATTTGCAAACCCTTCAGATAGGGATCTTTTTTTGGGAAATTTTGGGATTTTGAATCCCACTTGCCTTTAATGAAATTGTGGTTTCCTTTGTTTAACTTGGTTTTGATACTTTCCAAGTTAAACTGGTATGGATTCATCTTCGATACTTTCCTCTTCAATTTTGGTGAGAGTGTTGCTTAACTACTATTGGAAACACCTTAGGGAAATGTTTAGCCATTGATCTAAAAAATGATGATTTGGAGCACAAAACATTTGCTCGAATATTGGTTGATATGGATACTTCTGTTGATATCCCTGCCACTATTGGTCTATGTTGAGGAGATAGAATATTACTCAGAAGACACACAAAGGATGCATGCAGAAAAAAGGCACATTTGAAGGCATGGAAGAATAGGAAAACAAGCGCGCACCAGAACACTTTGAATTGGGGACTTATCTATTTTATGGGTCCATGATATTTTTGGAGATAGTGTGAAACACACAAAGACAAGAAGACTTGTAGCTCACGCAATGGTATTTTGGGAACAATCATCAGTTGAGCATCATGTATAGGTTAGGCTAATAACAGGAGTTCTAGTCATGGTTAACTATAAGAAGTCTGTTATTAGAGCGCTTGCATGGTTTTTCATCCTTTTGTAAAGGTGCATGGCTATTACTAGCATGTGACCTATTTTGAGAGAGTGCATGCATAGTGAATGGAAATTCCCCACCCCTATAAATATGAATTTATTTGTATGGGTTTCATATATATGTAACTACGAATTATTATAGAGTTGTGCTGCTGATTTTACTACGCGTATGACTCATGGAGATACCTATGTAATGTAAGAAGCTTCGTATTTAATAGTATTTGATACAATGGAATATATTAGCGAGATAATGGTATTGAACATGAGTGAATCTCATTCTTGCATGTTAAATCTTATTCTAGTCATATTTTAGTTCATCTTCTATATATTCTAAGATATATATCTAGTTTATGCACTGTGGATTGTTTACTATTATGGATCTGAATATACATATGCATCATAATGCTAACATTCTGAATAAGCAACTCTAAAGAGGGATCTAGTTCCTTTGTGTGCTTTGGGTGAGCACTTAGCTAAGGCTGAGTGATGTGCCAATGTGCTTGGGTTATTTATAGTAAATTCTAGGTTGCATCATTGGTTCCATTTTTGGGACCTCTTTCTCAGCTATTTTCAAGGATGTTGTAGATGAAAACATATCGAGTTGACCTTAGTAAGTATTGAGGAGTGGATAATAGATATGGAAGAAGAGTATGCTAAGAGATTCAGCATTGGATCTGAGTTTGACACATGCGCATGGGTTGAGCAGAGTCTATATGACTGCTTATATGAAAGCTTCTTTGATATTTTTCCCATAGAACTATATAAGTGGCTGGTTGCTTATGCATCTAAAAGGAACTGGAGGTTTCATACACTTGTTTGAATGAAAGAAGAATTTAGGCCCTTTATGAAGCTGCTCTTATTTGAACATGCGTTGTGGATACTTGGTTCTGTGGTGTTCTGAATAGCTATATTTTGGAGTACTCAATTTCCACTCACTCTTGTCTAGAGATAGCTGAGTTTTAATTTTTATGTTACCTCAGGGGACCATATCTGTATGAAATTCCTCTAGCGATCAAGATCTTGATGGTAACCTGAATTTGGAAGAAAATTTGATGGCTAACTAAACCCCACCACATGCGGGGGCAAGAGCAGGTGTGTAATGCCCTCAAAACAACCCACTTGAGAACCAAGAACAACCTAGGTTTAGTTAGGAAAAATTATGGAATAATTATTTTTTTAAAGTGTTACAACCAAAGTCTCAAAGACAATTACATTCAACTAATAACTTTTCCCATTAAAACAATTACTAATTCCACATTATATAGCAAAAGTGTAATAAATCCATACCTAGCTCAATTCTCTTTAGGGATTAATTTTATCACTAATTATATTGACATTATAGATAAATATTCCTTGATTAAAATTTTAGGGTTAGGGGACCAAAAAAATTAAATACCCAAGGTATTTAATTCCACAAGATCCAAGATAAGAGCAAGCTTTAATTAAAGGGGAAAATACATAATTAAAATTATCAGAGTAAAATTTTACTTACCCACTCCCAAAACTTAGTTAAGGATTCAACCTGATTTTCCCCACTAATTAAGGCAATTAAAACTTTTTGAAAACATTCCCATTATATAGGAAATTTCCTCACCTTTTCGGTGATATAAGGAAGTCCTCCTAACTCCCTATAAAAACCAAGTTATGGGCTGACGGGCCTTGGGGTGAAAATTTTCCCCAAAGGTGGGCTGTGGGCCTAGGGAAGAAACTTTTCCGATCGTGGGCCATGAGCCATAGGAAGAAAATTTTCCCAAGTGCATAGTCTTGTGGGCCGCGGGAAGAAAATTTTCCCAAGCATGGGCCTACGGGCCATGGGAAGAAGTTAAGATTTTGAACTTTTTCTTGCCGAAAAGCGTTAAGGGATCGAAACGATCCGCATCTCCACTGTCACCCAAGGTGACACATGTCAAGCCCAAATTTTTGTGGGGAAAATGAACTAGTAGGGAAACTCAGCAATTAAATACTTTAAGACAAAAAGGTTAAAGGGTTAAAAAAATGCTTGCTTCGCCACCAAGACTAATGTGCCGCATGTTAGCAAGCCATTGGCCGTAGGATAGCAGATTTGGGGAGAGAAATAGGAAAAGTTTCCAAAAAAATTCTCTTAAAAAAAAAAATGTTAAGGTTCTAAGTGGATCCACCCCTCCACTCGACGCCTCGTGAAGCCATGTGGTAGCACTTGATTGGCTGTGGGCCGACGGGGACGCGGAGAAAACTAGGAAAATTTTCCAAATTTTAATTTTCACAAGAGCCAAGGATAAAATGGATTCCGTGCCTCCGATAGAGAATTGTTAAGCCAAGTGGTAGTACCTGATTTTCTATGGGATAGCAGGATGCGGGGACAACTTAGAAATGTTTCCCATTTTTTTAAACTTAACTTATTTTGATCAATCAGAAGGTTTCATGAAGTCAGCGAGAATGGCAGCGGGGAACTCGTGCCTTAAGCGCTTTTGGGAAAAAAGCACAAAAGAAATTATTTAGCCCACGGGTCCACCCAAGAATATTTGACAGTTAGATTTTTGAAGCCAAAATGAAGTAAAACTTCATAAGGCCATAACTTTCGACTAGGAGCTCTTGTTTTGGCAAACAAGGACTTTTTGGAAAGATCTCAAAGTCCACTTTGCACTGCAAGCTCAATATTTGAATTTTGATAAATTTTGTGGCATTAATTTTACATAAAATAACTATAGGCTTTTAAAATACAATAGGTAAAATTAAACTTATAAATTTTTGTTCAATTTGACCTCCTTCCTTTCTCAGCATGCCAAGAAAACATGGAGGAGTGGTCTTGGAGGTTTGAAGGGTAAATTTGCAAGGTTACAACGTTAGATCTAATTGCAAATCAATTTTCCACATTTTATATAGCAAAATGTTTTCAATTTGCCTTTGCTTGATTTTTGCAAAGTTTTGAAAGATTTTCCTAAGTGACATTGTCTATTTGAATTTTTTTAGGTCATATTATGTTCAATTTGTTGTTTCAATGGTTATTTCTTTGTTGTAGTGTCAATCTATTCATTTCTAATAAAATTTATAGAGTTTCAAGTAAAACCAAAATGGAAGGGAAAACAAAATTAACTCAATGGATCTTATTTCACTTGCCTTGCTGAAAAACATATGGGTTCATTCCATGCTAGTTTCAAATAGATTTTTTTCTTGAATTAAGTGATAGAAAAAATAATGTAATGTTTATTCCACTCAAATTATACCTTTCAACAAAACAGAGTAATACATTTTCTTCACACGTGTTTCCTCTTTTCATTTACCCTTCTATAACAACATTTAAATTCATTCCTTGCTGATTTAAAGTATTTATCTTCCTTCAATCAAAAGTAGAACAAGAATGTAGTTTCAATTTCTTTTCAAACACATACTCTTTGAAACATAGAGGATGAAATAATTCTAAATACATTTTCCAACCCCTTGGCTGGGGTGTCTACCCAAATCCAGTTGGGACTGCACCTCCACAGATTATTAAAGTACAAGGACTTTATCCACACAAATCCCTCCCCGTGTCCCTTTGCAATGATCACAGGCACCACTTGGAATCTCACACGCTCACTGGCGATGTCAGTTATGAAGAACTATTGATACGGGTACCCTTACACCTATGTCGACCCCAGATAATTTATGTTGTCTCCTTTAAACACAACATACTCGGAGGAAGCGTTACAATAGTGGCCATGATACCGAATAAATTAATGGTTTTTCTAAGCCACTTAATTTTTTTAATGTGAACATGCCTATATATTTATAGCTGAAAAACCACAGACGTCCCAGACCACTCACCCCCCCCAAAAAAAAAAACCAATCACAGAAAAGAAAGCGAATTGTTCTTGTCATGGAGTAATATTGGCCATTGATCACAACGATTTGTTGCAGCCATAGATGTCTTGCCAGTGTGAGTTGTAATGTTTTTCCATGAGAGGAATGCAAGGATAGAAATAACCAACACTAGAAAATGTGGATGTACAAAAATCATCCGATCATTGAACAATTCCCTAAAAAAAAATTTCACTCATCCAAAGGGGATAGGAAGCTCATCCCATTTTTAATGCAGCATTTTGGTACCAAAATTTAACCTCCTTCAAAGGCCGAGCAACATCATGGATTTGACAAGACACTCAAAGGTAGATAGATAATCATTTATGTGGTTTTGTAGCCGAGGAAGCAATCTATCTAACTTTTTAACACTCAGGTTTGTAAAGGAGTGGGTAACACCTTAAAAGGATGTGATCTGATCCTAACTATTTTAGGTTGTGCCTTTCAACAAAGGTAAGAGAACCTATTTTTTAACCTCTATTTATTGAAGGAAAATGATGAATCCTTCTTTTACATAGATTTTATAGAGAAGACCTTGGGAAAATATGATCAACATACTAGATCTCACTCTCAAGAGTTGTCACTTTCGATCATGGAGATATTTTCACAACAAGGAAAAGGTTACTAAAGACATTTGGTACCCCGATTTGCTTCGCATGTTTTGGTAACAGAGATTATGCATTTGTGTGCACACAGGACAAACAGGGTAGTACAGGTAGGATTGGTTGTTTTTGAATGAATTTTTTGGTGGGAGGTGGGGCAGGGTGAACTTGATTCACTAGATCCTTGAGAAATCTTACAAAATGGAGGGTTAAACCAAAAGAATGCCACAAAATAGCTAAAATATCTCTTTAACCAGAATATGTGCTTAAATGGAGGCCCAGATCAACACTCTTTCACACAATCTTTGAGATTATATCATGAAGGCTGAGTTAGAAAATCCAACAAAGCATCAATATCTAAGCCAAATCATGCCTAAGGTACACCCAGAGGCTTACAAATAATCTCTATCAATAGATGAAAGAAAAGTGATTTTAAATCATTTATTCCTATCCCAAATGAAAGCTCTTCTGAGAGAATGAAATTGTAGATGCCACTAAACTATCACAATGATTGAGGCCTATGTGATTGGATCAGATTTGATACAAGATTGCAATGAAACAAGAAAAACTACTTGCATACATTCTAAAATAAAACCAACACATTTTGCTCAAGACAACACAAAAAAACTTGAATTTGATTAAGCCTATTAGTAGGGAAAGTTTCTAGAACATTCTCAGAGATTATCAATGGTTGTACACTTGCAACCACCTTGACACAATAAAACTTAATACAAAAAGAGATAACCTAGTTTCTCAAATGGCTTCTCAAAATGATGAGCTCTGTCAAGCTTTCTATTAGAAAATTAGTCCCGACCCCTAACACTCCAACCTCCAACCTTTGCATGAAAAATTTGTGCCACTTATAACATTTACAACAGAGCCCCTTCTCCCCCAAAAGACAAAAATTTAATGCACCAGTGCTCGCCATGATTTAGATCGTGATTCTCAGAATCAGATCTACGTAAAAGTCGCTAGGTGCTCGAGGGGGAAGATCTCATCGAATATCTCCCGCATTTAACCCCTTCCTCTGGTAGATCACTCTTTCTTCAATTTTCCAACCACTTCCACCCCTAATCTATCAAATCTAGCTCATTGTATGCTTGGGAGAAGAAAAAAGGAAAATATGATTGAACACGAAAGTCAGACCATTTTAATGGCAAAAGAATATGTCTCAAGATCTTCCCACCAAACTAAGATATAAACATTAACTCCCCTCTCTACTTGGTGTGTAGGAAATACCAAGAAATCATAGAGACTCGCACTTCCAGGCATGTTTCAGTAAAATGGGGGAAAATCAGATTTAGACTCTTAGATGTTGTTGATCTTTTCTTTGAATTTGGGCCATCCATGTGGAAGATTCAAAATTTAAAAATAGACCCAAGGGGGCTTCCTTTGAATTTTTACAACTTTTTGGAAAAATGAAAAAAATTCTATTTTGATCCGCACCTCCACCTTCGAGAAATGAGCCTGACACATGTCCAAATGTGGTTCGAGTGGAACTGTGGCCAAATTCTACCATTTTACTCTCTTTTTGGAAAAGGGAAAATTTTCCAAGTTTTCCCCACAACTCCTCCCTCAAGAAATGAGCCTGACACGTGTCCAAATGTGGTTCAAGAGGAACCGCACTTCCCCTTTTACTTTTGACTCTTTTCTCCCAAAAGGAAATTTTTCTAAATTTCCCTCGAGAGTCCACACCTCCAGCATTGATTAGGGTAAAACATTGACTATTTCCCTCATCGGGCTTGTAGGCCATTCTGAGATTTTAATCCTTAAGAGGAAAAAAATCCAAGTTTCCTTCGATGGTCCACCTCCCCACCTCTTTGAATTTTCAAACTGCCAGGTGTCACCATGGCACACCTTGAGATGGTCCCAAAACTTGTATACCTCGAATGAGTGTGGGCTCGCCATGTGTCCTATTCTACGAAAAAAATTTCTGAATGCTTGAAGCTCAATGGAAGGCGCCATGTATCATGCTCTGAGGAAATCTCCTTTGGCCATTGAAAAGTCAAGAAAATATGCAAAGTGAGCAGAGGCCTCCACATGTCATCCTGGTGCTTCTTTAAAATGAAACTCAAGGGCCGGTCCCCAAACATGTGTGGTTCCTCCACGTGTCTCCATGGCAACTTCAAGAAGGTGCCCAAAGCGGAGACCCTAAATGAGCGTGAGCTAGCCATGTGTCATGTTCCACCAAAATGTATCAACTACATAAAAATTTTTCTAAGTCCTGGAAAAGCAGCAGAGACCTCCACATGTCCTCCCGACACTACTCCAAGGCCAAACCAAAAATTAGACCTTCAAATGAGCGCCATTCCTCCACATGGACACACTTTAAGTTGAGGCGATCCATAGAAATTTTTAAGTACCAAGCTAAGCCACATCTAACCAAAAGGTGCCATGTCCCATGTTGATGCAAGGATGTAAATTTGACCAGGAGAAATGCCCGTCAAACCATAAAATATAGAAAAATGATCATTCGAGCCGGAAATGAAAATTTCTCCAAGGAAAGAGAATTTAGAAATGTTACAAGGCTCAAATATGTTCATCAAAGACACATCCATTCATTTTCTTCAAGTATTTAGGGTAGAAATGAAAAGGAAGAAAAATCTTGACCATGGAGAATGGAAAACATGGGAGAACCCGAGTTTTTAGATGAATAGAGAATGAGAGACCCAAATTGTAGACCTTTTCCAAAGGAACAAAGAAAAAAGGAGAAAACCATGGAACCATAATATTAATCCAGAGAAAAATAAAAATGGCAACAAAGATTAACCAGGCACAACAAGGGGAAAAAGAAAGTGATAGAGGCCACAAATCAATAGATTTTCAAAGGTAAATTGGGGCGAGACTATTTTGAGCACCAACAATGGCTCGACTCGACTTGGGGATGGGCACTCCCTGTGAGTGCCACAAGAACAAAGGTAGACCAAGTGCCAAGAATAACCATTGGGAAATGAAGTCATCTTGCAGAGCAGAGAAATAAAGCCACCTCAAAAACAATAGAGAAACCAACAAAAATAGGTCACCGAGGACCAGAACAAAAAAACACAAAAAATAGGAACATACAACAAAGTATACACTATACAGATGATATTTCCTTGATTTAGAGAAAACAATCAAGGAAAAAAATCAAGTGTTTTCCATCCTGGATATGACCATGCCAAGAGGTTCGTATATGTTTTCATCAACTTGAAATATACCTCTTTTTCTTCTTTGTTCAGTTTGTAAACCATCCATTTTATCTGAAGCTCCCCATTGTGTTTAAGTCAAATTCTTTAAGATTTTAAGGCTGAATCATAGACCAAATTCCTAGAAAAAATAGCATACTTAGGAGCTTTGTTTTCAACACTTTCATACTCCCTGAAATCCACAAAACTCATAAAGTTGTTAAGATCAGCATCTACTTGCAAAAATTCATAAGATGCATTGCTTGGGTCTTCAATCAAGTACAACATCTTATTCTCTCCATATAATTTCACCAAGTTTCCTTCAATGGGGATAGTGGCATAAGACATGGCCATTTTGCACACTACCACCAACACTTGCTGCCCACTTTTTTGACAACAACATCCCCCACTTGGCAGGGTAGTCAACAATCACCACATCAAGTTTTAAGTTCCTTCCAGGATAAGATGCAAGTTGCACAACAAGATATTTGACACATCCCACCACCGACACCTCTCTTGAGTCCATGGTAGTGCACTTCCCATATGTTGTTGTTACTTTGATACCTAGCTCATTCATGACCTCAAGAGGCATTACATTACATGAAGCTTCAAAATCAAACATACAGTTATGTAACAACTTGTCCTTGATAACCAAGGTAGTGAAGAATGGATCCACATTCAGCTGGGATTTAACCAAAGAAGTTCCTAAATAAACCCCTGGTGGTTCCCCTAGCTCTTCAACCACTTGTGGCTTTTCCAACATCTGCAACAGTAAGGGGAATCCCAACCTTGTTTACATCTCTATCCTGTGTGATCTCTTCCTCTTTGAATCCTAAGTATTCAAAATCCCTCTTCTTGTGCTCAGGGATCCTAAGCAGCTCAACAAATGGGACAGGAATTTTGATTTGACTCAAAACTTGGGCAATGTCATATGGAACAAATTTGGGTAAAGCAACACTAGGAGAAACATTGGCAAATTCATCATATGGAATGGGATTCTTTTTAGCTTAGGCATGGGGAGGAACACAAGGTTTTCTTGGGGAAACAAGCTCTCTGTCAGATGTATTTTTATTTGGGGTTTCTTTGGTAAGTAATGGAAATTTTGACCTGACTTATGGCCCCTTAGCAACTTTACTTCTAATATTATGCTCCTTTTTTTTGGAAACTACAACATTCATTAATAGTTGCCTATCTTCTTCTTGAAGGAACTCCTCCATCATACTTTTTAATCATTAATTCCCTCAAGTATTCAAAATCATTAGTGGGAAATTCAAAAAGCTTGTATAGTGTCTACTTATAAAGTATGAGAGGGAGGAAGAAGAGGTACCGGTGATTGCAATCCCAAAAAACAAAGCAGTTCTAGCACTTATTACCTCAGTTGAAGTTGCTTCCCTTGGAGAACTTGTAGGAATCTCCATCATGTAGGCATCATCATCATTATCATCACTAGCTTCTTCCTCTTCTTCTTTTTGATCTTCTTCACAAGGAGCATGAGGCATGAAACATTTGTCACACTAATCAATGACATCTATCTCTTCCACCACAACAACTCTAGTAGCCAAAGGATCAGGTACCATTCTATTATCCCTAGCTTGGGACTATCTATTTCCAAATCCCATAGGTCCCTTACCTCTGTCATTAGATCTTTGGTGATTTGTGAATATATCTTGGCCTTGTTGCTTATGTTGACCTTGTGAGCTCTACCCAATTCCCTTCTCATCCCAGGCTACTTTGTAAGAAATTTCTTTGATAACCCCTGCCAAAGTCTTCACAACTTCTTCCAAATATGTAGCCTTGCTTCTATGAGGATTTTTTGGGTTAACCCTTTAGAACCTCCCTTTGGAGGCTTTCAATTTCCTGATGTCATTTTCTTTCAAAGCCATGTGAAGGCCTCAAATTTGTGGGGTTATTTTGTTAATAATATGCAGCCTTTTTATCAAATGCATCAGTATATTTGATCAAACATGACTCATCACAAGGCCTTATCCTAATAAGAAATCTCCTCAAGGTCTTATTAAACCTTGTGTTGAAATCATGTACTGACTCATTAAGATTCTTTTTGATATTTTCAAATTCTATTAAAAGAAACCTAGGGTCAGTCCTATCACCATATTGCAATCTAAATGCATTGCTCATCTTAGTCCAAGAATCAATAGAGTTATCTGGAAATGCTTTATACTAGTCCCTAACATCCTCTTCCAAGGTATGGATAAATAGCTTGATATATACATCTTCATGTTCAATCTCAAAATCTTCCATCATGTTGATAAAAAACTTTAGATGTTGATCACCAGTAATAGCATTGTTTCCCTAGAACTTTGGCATTTTGTTCCTTACATCTTGAGGCACTACATTTGGATACCCAACCATTCCCACAAAATTTATAGGTCCAAAAGTGTTTACAAAAAAAGGGGGTCTAGGTGGGGGTAAGGCCATGTTCCTTTGAGGAGGTGACCCTAGAGGGGTGAAAAATTGATGAGGGGTAGAGGGTCCTTGGAACACAAGAGTATAATTTTCAAAATGGATATCCCCAAAGGCCTTGTCTCTTGGAAATCTCTATCAACTTCAGAAAAGACAGGTGTAGAATGTGAAGAAAACCTTTCAAAATCAAATGAAGGCCCCTCTCCAATTGGAGAGTTCAATTCCACAAAGAGGCTACCTAATTCAGAGTCACTTGAATGGCAGTCTTCAATGATAGGTCGATCACTCTCATCAATGGAGATCCCTCTTCTTGTCTACTGATCACCAACAACTCTCCAGATTTTCTTCCTTCTAATTTGCTTTTCCTAGCTCTGGAAACAATGTCCTAGTAGGATCCCTAGTAAAGAAAGATATTCTTCCTTCTAGCTTTGTAAATATTAGTAAAAATATGATTTTGACAGAGTTTTAAGACACTGGTACTCATTAAGAATCAGATCAACAGGGAGTCACCACTAAGGATTTCCATCTTAGTTGTGTAGATGCACTAAATATGATCTGTCAAATGTTTTTCAATGCTAGAAACTAGAAATGGAAAGATTCTGACCTTTCTTTACCTATATTTATCAAATGAAAGCTAGTGCACTAGGTGAGAAGACTGAAAGAACTACACACAACACTTGGAGCATACAAGAAGTGTTTTACCAGGTTCTTGATTTTGAACTGAGATTCCTCGGTAGTGGCGCTAGAAGCATGTTGGTACCTAAAATTTAACCTCCTTTAAAGGCCAAGAAAGAATCATGGATTTGACAGACACTCAGAGGTAGATAGATAATCATTTATGTCATTTTGTAGCCGAGGAAGCAATCTATCTGACTTGTTAACACTCAGGTTTTGAAAGGAGTGGGTAGCACCTTAAAAGGATGTGATCTGATCCTAACTATTTTAGGTTGTGCCTTTCAACCAAGGTAAGAGAACCTATTTTGTAACCTCTATTTATTGAAGGACAATGATGAATCCTTCTTTTGCATAGATTTTATAGAGAAGACCTTGGGAAAATATGATCAACACACCAGATGAACCTCATGAGTTGTCACTTCAGATCATGGAGATATTTTCAACAAGGAAAAGGTTACTAAAGACATTTGGGACCTTGATTGCTTCTACATGTTTTGGTAACAAAGATTATGCATTTGTGTGTACACAAGACAAACATGGGTAGTACATGTAGGATTGGTTGTTTTTGAATGAATTTTTGGTGGGAGGTGGGGTAGGGTGAACTTGATTCACCAGATCCTTTAGAAATCTTACAAAATAGAGGGTTAAACAACCAAAATGCCACAAAATAGCTAAAATGTCTCTTTAACTAGAATATGTGCTTCAATGGAGGCCCAAATCAACACTCTTTCACACAATATTTGAGATTCTATCATGAAGTCTCAAGTTAGAAAATCCAACAAAGCATCAAGATCTAAGACAAATCATGCCTAAGGTACATCCAGAGGCTTACAGACAATCTCTATCAATAGATGAAAGAAAAGTGATTTTAAATCATTTATTCCAATCCCAAATGAAAGATCTTTTAAGAGATGAAATTACAGATGCCACTAAACTATCACAAGGATTGAGGCTAGTGTGATTGGATCAAATTTGATACAAGATTGCAATAGAAACAAGAAAACTACTTGCATACATTCAGAAATAAAACCAACACATTTTGCTCAAGACAACACAGAAAAACTTGAATTTGATTATGCCTATTAGCAGGGGAAAGTTTCTAGAACAATCTTAGAGATTTTCAATGGTTGTACACTTACAACCACCTTGACACAATAAAACTTAATACAAAAAGAGATAACCTAGTTTCTCAAATGGCTTCTCAAAAATGATGAGCTCTATCAAGCTTTCTATTAGAAAAATCAGTCCGACCCCTAACACTCCAACCTCCAACCTCGACATTTGCACTAAAAATTTTGTGCCATTTATAACATTTACAATAGAGCCCCTTCTCCCTAAAAAGAAAAAAATTTTAATGCACTAGTGCTCGCCATGATTTAGATCGTGATTCTCAGAATCAGATCTGTAAAATTCACCAGTGCTCGAGGGGGCAGATCTCATCGAATATCTCCCGCATTCAACTCCTTCCTTTGGTAGATCACTCTTTCTTCAATTTTCCAACCACTTCCACCCCTAATCTATCAAATCTAGTTGATTGTGTACTTGGGAGAAGAAAAATGGAAAATTTGATCAAACATGAAAGTCAGACCATTTTAATGGTGAAAGATGTCTCCCAGATCTTCCCACCAAACTTAGATATCAACATTAACTCCCCTCTCTACTTGGCATGTAGGAAATACCAAGAAATCATGGAGACTCACACTTCTAGGTGTGTTTTAGTAAAATGGGGGAAAATCAAATTCAGACTCTCAGCTATCGTTGATCTTTTCTTTGAATTTGGGTCGCATTCACGTGGAAGATTAAAACTTTAAAAATAGACCCTGGGGCTTCCTTTGACTTTTTACAATTTTTTGGAAAAATGGAAAAATTTCCATTTTGCTCCGCACCTCCACCCTCAGGAAACAAGTCTAACATGTGTCCAAATGTGGTTCAAGTGGAACTGTGCTTCCCCTTTTACTTTTGACTCTTTTCTCCCAAAAGGAATTTTTTCTAAATTTCCCCCGAGAGTCCGCACCTCCGCCATTGACCATGGTAAAACATTGACTATTTCCCTCATCGGGATTGTGGCCATTCTGATATTTTAATCCTTAAGAGGCATAAAATCCAAGTTGCCTCCGATGGTCCACCTCCCCACCTCTTTGACTTTTCAAACTACCATGTGTCACCATGGTGCACCTTGAGATGGTCCCAAAATTATATACCTCAAACGAGTGTGGGCTCACCACGTGTCCTATTCGGAAATGTTTTCCTCAATGTTTGAAGCTCAGTGGAAGGTGTCATGTGTCATGCTCCGAGGCAGTCTCCTTTGGCCATTGAAAATTCCAAGAAAAATACAAAGTGAACAAGGCCTCCATGTGTCATCCTGGTGCTTCTTTAAAATGAAACTCAAGGGTGGTCCCCAAACATGCACGGTTCCTCCACATGTCTTCATGGCACAACTTCAAGAAGGTGCCCAAAGTGGAGACCCTAAATTAGAGCAAGCTTGCCATGTGTCCTTTTCCACCAAACTGTATCAACTACATAAAAATGTGTCTAAGTCTTGGAAAAGCAGCAGAGACCTCCACGTGTCCTCCGGTGCTACTCCAAGGCCAAACCAAAAGTATACCTTCAAATGAGCATCGTTCCTCCATGTGGACACACTTTAAGTTGAGGCAATCCATAGAAATTTTGAAGTACCAACTGAGCCGCATCTAACCAAAAGGTGCCAATTCCCCTTGTCGATGAAAGGATGTAAATTTGACTAGGAGAAATGCTCGTCAAACCGTAAAATACAAAAAAATGATCATTCAAGCCGAAAATGAAAATTTCTCCAAGGACAAAGAATTTAGAAATGTTACAAGGCTCAAATATGTTCATTAGAGACACATCCATTCATTTTCTTCAAGTATTTAGGGCAGAAATGACAAGGAAGACAAAATCAGACCATGGAGAATGTCAAACATGGGAGAACCCAAGTTTTTAGATGAATAGAGAATGAGAGACCCAATTATAGACCTTTTCTAGAGGAACAAAGAAACAAGGAGCAAACCATGGACCCATAAGTGATTTATGACCCAGGAAAAAATTAAAAATGGCAACAAAGATTAACCAGGCACAACATAAGGAAAAAGAAAGTGATAGAGGCCACAAATTGATAGATTTTCAAAGAAAATTGGGGTGAGACTATTTTGACCACCAACATAGCAGATGGAATTTAAATTGTCATAGAAAACATGAATTGAATAGTTACCAAAAAAACAAATTACACTTGTCGGATCTGCCACCTTGTTCAAAGTGCGGTAAACAAAGAATATTGTGTAGTGCCCACTTCCCTTTGACACCCTTTCGATACTAATCACGATACTACCGATTATATTATAGACATGATTATTGACTTTATTATAGTATTATGTTAAATGTTAGATCATGGATTATTGTTTGACTTGATTTATTTATGATGTATGATGATTATTAGGGACATTTTATATGTTGATGATGATATAATATTGGGTGCACTCAAGTAAAGCCACAATGAACCAATATTTTATGTTTCCATCCTCTCACCTTGTAAGATTTTGGATAATGTTATATTAAAACGTTGAATTTTGATGTAGCTCATTGTGATGTTTCTCACCGTGAGGCTAACTATATGGCTCACTAAGCTGACTCGCCAACATTGGGTACAACCAAAATAGTTCGACGAACAACCTCTACCCATAGTAGTTATAAGTAAAAAGGGCTCTCACATGACGGATAAGGAATCAAATGAAAAAAACTTTGATTTTTTCTTAGCTCGTAGAGTAGCTCGGCCACCGGCTTGCCGATGAGCTCACTATGTCCAATGTTGGCGATTTTGGAATGTAAGAGTTGAGCCATGGCATGCTTAGTAAAGCCCTAACCGAACTGATATTTTAATGTTTTGAAACTCTCACATCACAAGATTTTACATAACATTATATTAGAAACTTTGAATTTTAATGTAGCTCGCCGCGGATATTTGTCACTGCAAAGATAGCCATATGGCTCACTGACTAACTCGCCAACATTGGGTTCACACCAAAGACATCTAACGAACAACCTCTACCCATAGTAGTTATAAGTAAAAAGGCCTCTCACATAACGGATAAGGAATCGAATGAAAAAAAAATTCATTTTTTTAGCTCGCAGAGTAACTTGATGGCTAGCTCAGAAGAGCTCGCTAATACCAATGTTGGTGATTTTGGAATGCAAGATTTGAGCCATGGTGCGCCCAGTAAATCCCCAACCAAACCAATATTTTCATGTTTCCAACTTCTCACGTCGTAATATTTTACGAAACGTTATATTTAAAAATTTGAATCTTAATGTAGCTCACCGTAGATATTTCTCACCGTAAAGGTAGCCATATGGCTCACTGACCGACTCCAACATTGGGTATAACCAAAAAAATCCAACGAACAACCCCTACCCATATTAGTTATAATTAAAAAGGCCTGTCACATGATGAATAAGGAATCAAATGAAAAATAAATTTATTTATTTTAGCTTTTGATTACCTCGATGGCCGGCTGTGATGAGCTTCTTATGTCCAATGTTGGCAATTTTTAAGCTGAGAGAGTTAAGCCATGGTGTGCTCAGTAAAGCCCCAACCAAACAAAAATTTTCATGTTTCCAACCTCTCACCTCGCATGATTTTACACAACATTATATTATAAATGTTGAGTTTTAATGTAACTCCCCGTGGATATTTCTCACTGCAAAGATAGCCATACGGCTCACTCACTGACTCGCCAACATTGGGTACATTTTTTTTCGTGCCTTGCTGACAGAGGCCACAAATTGATAAATTTTCAAAGGAAAATTGGGGCGATACTTTTTGAGCACCAAAAAAGTGGATGGAATTTAAATTTTCATAGAAAATGTGAATTGAATAGTTCTCGAATAAACAAATTTCACTTGTCGAATCTGCCACCTTGTTACTGCGGTAAACAAAGAATATGGTGTAGTGCCCACTTCCTTTCACACCCTTTATATACCAATCATGAACTTGCTGATTATATTATGGACATGATTTTGGACTTTATTATAGTATTATGTTAGATGTTAGATCATGGATTATTGTTGACTTGATTCAGTTATGATGCATGATGATTATTAGGGACATTTTCTATGTTGATGATGATATACCTTGTTGGACGCACTCAATAAAGCCCCAAAGAACGAATATTTTCATGTTTCCAACCTCTCACCTCGTAAGATTTTGGACAATGTTATATTCAAAATGTTGAATTTTAATGTAGCTCATTTGGCAGTGACTACTCGCCGCAAAGATAACTATACGACTCACTAACCGCAGGCCAACATTGGGTACAACCAAAATAGTCGACGAACAACCTCTCTACATATTATTTATAAGTAAAAATTCCTATCACACAATGGAAAAGGAATCAAATGAAAAAAACATTGATTTTTTCTTAGGTCGCAGAGTAGCTCAACGGCTACCGGCGACGAGCTCATTATGTCCAATGTTGGATTTGTGAATGTAAGATTGAGCCATGGCATGCTTAGTAAAACGAACCGATATTTTCACATTTCCAAACTCTCACCTCGCAAGACTTTACACAAAATTATATTAGAAACTTTGAATTTTAATGTAGCTTGTCGCGGATATTTCTCACTCTTTGCAAAGATAGCCATACGGCTCACTGACATGACTTAACATTGGTACAACCAAAATATCCAACGAAAAACCTCTACACATAGTAGTTATAAGTAAAAATTCTGTCACATACGTATATGGAATCGAATGAAAAAAAAATTCATTTTTTTAGTTATGAGTTCATCGATGCACCATTATTAGCTCGCTAATACCAATGTTGGCGATTTTGGAATAAGTTGAGCCATGGCGCACTCAGTAAAGCCCCAACCGAACCGATATTTTCATGTTTCCAACCTCTCACCTCGCAAGATTTTACACAACGTTATATTTAAAACGTTGAATTTTAATGTAGCTCGCGCGCGGAAATTTCTCAACGTAGAGATAGCCATACTGAATCACGATCGACTGACTCACCAAACATTGGGTACAACAAAAAAATCCAACAAACAACCCCTACCCATAGTAGTTATAATTAAAATTCCTATCACACCATGGATAAGGAATCAAATGAAAAATACATTTATTTATTTTTAGCTCGAGAGTACCTCGACGTCCACTTAAGGCCGACGAGCTTCTATGTGTAATGTTGGCGATTTTAGAATGTAAGAGTTAAGTGATGGCATCTTTAGTAAAGCCCCAACCAAAACAAATTTTTCATGTTTCCAACCTCTCACCTCACATGATTTTGCACAATATTATATTAGAAACATTGAGTTTTAATGTAGCTTGCTATGGATATTTCTCACCACAAAGATAGCCATACGGCTCACTCACCGACTCGCCAACATTGTGTACAATTTTTTTCGTGGCTTGCTGAAAGAGGCCACAAATTAATAGATTTTCAAAGGAAAATTGGGGTGAGACTAATTTGAGCACCAACACAGCGGATGGAATTTAAAGTGTCATAGAAAACGTGAATTGAGCGATTCTTGAAAAAACAAATTTCACTTGTCGGATCTGCCACCTTGTTCTGTGTAGTAAACAAAGAATATGGTGTAGTGCCCACTTCCCTTTAACACCCTTTTGATACTAATCATGATACTACTGATTATATTATGGACATGATTATGGACTTTATTATAGTATTATGTTAGATGTTAGATCATGGATTATTGTTGACTTGATTCAGTTATGATGCATGATGATTATTAGGGACATTTTATATGTTGATGATGATATACTATTTGACATGGTTATATTATGGATGTTTTTAGACATGTGATATTTGATATTGTGAGTAGACCTAGAAATGGAAATTATTGGATGATGATATAGTTGTTGATAAAACTGTAAATGATATTATTAGATTGCTTTGATGATTGTTGTGATTCATATATCTATATTATTTTGGAATTATATTTATATTATTTTGGATGTCCTAATATGGCCATGAGGCTGAATGAGGTATTTGTGTTTTGTAGGTTAAAATATCACAAAAAACATCAAGAGATTGGAAAGCAACCACATTGGAATTCTAGATGAATTCAACAAGGTCACCATAGCAACTAGTATTTGTTTGTGCGTGTTTGTGCATGTTTGTGTGTGTTAGGGATTCCCATGGGGGGGATCACCTTTAAAATGTTACCAAGGGGTTATGTGTATTTATTTATTGGTTCCTTGGTTTATGTTTGCATGTGTTTATTTTGTGGTGCATTGACCCTTTCATTATTCATCTAATGGTGTGTAATATTGTGAGTAATCATGTTGTTAAGTTAATTAATTAATATATGTCATAAGAAAGTAATTAATAGAGTTGTTGGCCATGAATTAAAGTGTTGTAAGTGATGTGTAAGTTAAATTTTGAGTGTGAAACACTCCACCTTCTTGGAAATTCAAATTTTCCTGGAGGATGAGTTTGGAGGCTTGTGGGACAAGTTAAACTTGTCCCATACCTCTTAAATTTATTTACCAACCATACCTACAGTTGGAGAGTTGAATTTAGACTTTCATTATGCATTTTAGGAAGACAAATTATAGGTTTTAATTGCACTTTTCTTACATGGTTTAATTTCAGTTCTTTGGGGTGTGGGTTGGATTTGAGTATGTAAGTAAACTATCATATTATTCACCCACCTATTTATTATGCATTGGAGAATGAAGTTGAATTTTGGGGTTGGGGTTGAGGATGTGTTATGTGACATCCTACATGGACCCACCTCATCCTCTTCCCTTTCCTCTTCTATAAAATTTGAATTCCTTGCCTTGTTTAGGGGTTGCTTCATTTTGGAGACTTCATTCTTGGGTGAATTCCTTACTTTTTGGGAGCTCTTTCTTTGAAGAAGTTTTTGGAAGATTGTTGCATGCTTATGTTTGGTAGTTTTGGATTGCTTGCATTGGGATAAAGCTTTCTATTTTGGAACTTGGAACAACTCCATCATGGAGAGGTAGGAGCTTGGCTCTTGAAATGATTTTCTTTTGTTTATCAAATTGTTACTATTGTGAATGTTTTGGCATGTTTGTGGGCTGTGGGGTAGATGGCCTAGGAATGGTGTAGGAGATGACTATGGGGTTTATTTTGTGGGAGGCACAAGTGTGTTTTAGGGAGGTATAAGGGTGGAGGGAGTTTGGATTTGGGTTCCACCTTACAAAGAAATATCTTTCATTTCTTTACTCGTTATGGGGTGCCATAAGAGGTTGGGGAGGCATAAGGAAATGTGAGGAATAAGGGGTACTTGGGGGAGGCATAAGGAATGTTAGGGTTTTGATATACTATATTTTGGTCATTTGTAATTTAGGTGGTGATACCCATTTCCCCTTTTGGGAGGAATAAGAAGCATCCCCCATAGTTTCTTTCTCCTTTGGCTTGCTTGATGAAGCCTCAGTAATGTTTGTAATGCTTTAATTTAATTGTAAACTACATTCTACTTTAGACTATGTTTTTATTGTGAAAATGTTGCTTGTGTGTTTGTGGAACCCTATTGTTGCCATGTGTTGGATCACATCTTTTATTTCATTATGGTTTTGGGCACGGGGGCCAATGAAGAAGGATGGATTCTCCTCTTTATTGGATGTCTTGGTTGGGTAAAGAGCATTCCCTTTCCCCTACTCTTATTGTGATAAAATTTTGAAGAATGAGAACTATACATGTTGTTCTAGAGCTGAGTAAAGATAGTTTAACAATCCCTTGTGAAATGAAATCTTATTGTAACCTTTCCCACTTGAAGTGGATGAACTTGTATATGTTTTGTAATGGAAAGATGTTGTATTGGTTATGAAAGTGTAAATTGAAATGTGAAAGAGACATACTCTATTCTATTCTTTTGAAAGCAAGAAATTGTGTCTGTATGATGAAATTGAGGAATGAAAGAAGGAAGTTGTAAAGTTGTCTTTTGGAATCAATAAAGGATTGCATAACCTTCCTAAAATTACATCATTGTATTGAATTTAATCATCTAAATGTGAGTTGTAATCTCAATTTGAAAGAAATAAATGCGTATGAAGGAAATGTAACACTCTATTTTGTGAAGTGAATGATTTGAAAAGAATAAAAGTTGCAATCTTGTCTTTATCAGTTGATTGAAGGAATGAAACCTATTTTAAACTATCATGAAATGAATTCATTTGTAAGGCAAGTAAAATAAGAACCATTGAGTTAATTTTGTCATTTCCATTTCTGCTTCATGTTAAACTCTGTAACTTTTACCAGAAACAAACAAACCAAACCTGCAATCAAGAAATAACAATGAAACATTAAAATTGAACATTCTAGGTTATAAGTGAATGCAATTAGACAAAAGCACTTAAGGAAAGATCCTTCAAACCTTGCAAAAAATGGGCTCAACCCTCTTACAGTCGTTTTGTTGTCAAGAGATGTAAATTTTCAAATTGTAAATCAATCTAGAAAAATTAAATCTTTAAATCCTTCTTAAATCCATCTAAGAACAATTCTCCATGTCTATTTGACATGTTGAGAGATGAAGAAGATCAAATTGAACAAATCTTATAAGTTAAAATTTACCAGTTTGCACTGTAAAAGCCTGCAGATATTTTTCTTTAAATTGACTCCCTAAACTTTATCAAAATAAAAATTTAATGATTCTTGAGTAAAGAGGACGTTGAGAGCTTTCAGAAAGTCCTCATTTTCCAAAAACAAGCTCTCTATCAAAAGTTATGGCCTTCTGATGTTTTTCTTCATTTGGCATCAAAAATAATTTTAACTGTCAAAAAAATTTGGGAAAAATTTCCTTGGGGGGCCTCCGGGTTGGAATTTTCCCTTAGAGCTTTAGAAAAATTTTGGGAAAATTTTCTTAATTTTTCCCTCCCCCTCTCGGTTTCTGCCCACAATCATAGGTTGCGAATGTGGTACCACGAGGCGTTAGCGGAGGGGTGGATCCCTTTTTAACTTAGTGCTTCAGAAAATTTTTGGGAAAATTTTCTGATTTTCCCCACCACCCCGTTGGCCCATAGCTAATTATGAGATTACATGTGGAATCGCGATGAATCGGCAGAGGAGCGGTTTCCTTTCTACCTTTTACGCTTTCAAAAATTTTAGGAAATTTTCTACATTTTCCCCCGTGGCCTTCACCCAATCAGGAGCTACCACATGGCATCACAAGGTGTTGGTGGAGGTGCGGGTGAATTTTACCCTTTTTTCCCTTCAAGGTGTTAAACCTCTTTTATCCCCGCCACCCCACTTTCCCCATGTTGGCTTAGGAGGCACCACATGTCCCTGCAGACTTGCAGACTCTGGGGGGTGCAACTACAAAGGTGGATTTTCACCCTATGTGGGAAATTTCCAAAATATCTCCCATAGCCCCACCGACTCAACTCTTCCTTTGAAAAATATTTCTCCTCGCATGGTCTATAGACCCGCCCCTAGGGTAAATTTTCTCCCTAGGGCCCGCAGGCTTGATTTTGGGAAAAATTTTCACCCCAAGGTCCGTCGGCCCATAACTTGATAAATATGAGGAGTTATGAGGACTTCTTTATATCACTGGAAAGGTGAGAAAATTTCCTATCCAATGGGAGTGATTTAGGGAAATTTTGAATATATTAAATTTGAGGAAAATATAGTTAAATATTTAAATTTTTTTATAAAGTGGGTATGGTGAGGAATTACTCTCTGAACCTAATTGAACTTTCTAACCATAAATTTTGGGACCTTGTGACCTCTAATAATTGTTAATAAAAGAAATGTATATTCTACTAGATTAGAATTGAGCTGGAACTTGTTAGTGACAATTGTTTTCTTGTAACTTGGTTGTAGACTCTTTTAAACAAAAAAAAAATCCATAATTTTCCTAACTAATCCTAGGTTGTTCTTGCGTCTCAAGTGGGTTGCTTTTAGTGGGAATTAAAATTGGTATAGAGAGCAAAGTGGTTCAAAAGCTTGGGCCATTGGGAACACTAGAAAACTTGACCTTAAACTTAGCACACTTTTATATCTAGAAAACAACTTAGTTTAGAAATTACATATTTTAGTAAACATGGAAAGTGAATAAAACTTTGAAAGATGAGCTAACTCTTGCCTTGGTCTATGCAGGAGGCGCTGACATGACGAGGGGTCTTTTTACATAGACCTAGAGTTACCACCACCAGATCATCCTGGAGCAGCCATCCTACCACAGATTTTGCAAACTCTTCAGGATGTTAATGTCCACTCACACGAGAGGATCAGTAGGAGGACATGCAACTAGACATGATAGAGTCACTTCCATTGAGGGTCATGTATCTCCTCGACCTAGTGAGGAGCATGGAGGAGAGAACTTCCATGTAGAGTTAGCTAGAGTAGGGTCACCATAGAGGGGATAGGGTGACCGAGTTTCAGGACATAGAGAGAGGTCTCAGAGCCCTAGGCTTATTGATGAGCATATAGAGAGGCCTAGAGGCCATCAGATCATAGCTGCAGATCACATTAGGGAAATTCTAAAGCGTCAGCCATCACATTATTCTGGTGGCACAGATGGATTTTAGGAAGAGGCCTAGTTAGTGAGCTTGAGAGGGTGCTTGAGCTCTATCCTTGTTCTAGCAACACAAGATCTTATGTTGTGATTGATCTACTGAGGGATGGAGCTTGTGTCTAGTGGTGGACAAAGGAGTAGAAGCTCCATGTTGATTCTGAGATAGTTACTTAGGAGATCTTTGAGGAGAGTGTTCAAGGAGAAGATACTTGTCATGAGAGAATTCATTTAGCGGTGGATAGATGAGTTCCATGACCTCGACAGGCATCTCGTATAGTGGCTCATTATGAGAGTAGATTTGTTGATCTACTCCAGTATGTTGATTACTTATAGGATGAGCAGGTGCAGATCCACAGGTTCATCTAGGGCCTGAATCTTGACATTGGAGGTGTAGTGCAGATCCATTGTCCATAGACATTAGCTGAGGCCATCGAGAAGGCCTATATAGCAAAGGTGACTTGGGGAAAGACCCAACAGTATAGACACCGAGTTTGGAGCCACATACTGAGTAGATGCGGTATAGCAGATCGAGGGGGTTAGTACCTATTCCTCGTGGTTGAAAGGGTTCAGCATAATCAATTTTTAGACCACAGCAAAGCAATCCCACCCACATTATAGACCTCCACGAGAGGTTTGATGCACAAAGAGGTCAAAGTATGGGGTGTCCCCATAGGGATCCCATTAGGACACGGGGTGCCCAGAGAGCTCACTCGGTAGGAGCTCACCGGCAGAGACCTCGTGAGCCATAGCTAGATCATTGGGATCCATACCATAGATCTCAAAGTCTTGACCGGACCTGCTACAGAGGGAGAGGATTAGGCATTTTTTTGGTTTACAGGTGTTACTAGACATTTTTGAAGAGCGCCCACATAAGCCTAATAATAAGGGAAAGACATAGATCTCATAACCTACTGTTATTAGTGATATGCGGTGTAGTCATATGATGTATGCGGTAGTTAATAATCACCAAGTAGAGCATCGAGCACAATTATTGAGACTATGGGTAGCATTGGTGGCATTCCTACCTCCATTTTGTTTGATTCTAGTTCTTCTAATTCTTTTATTTCACCATCTCTAGTAGAGTGATGCAGGCCTGTGGTAGTTAGGCAGGGTCTTAGTTTAGATGTTGAGATGGATTCGAGAGCTAAGATCTCTGTAGACTTCTTAGTCAAGGAGTGTGTAATGGATTTGGGACCTTTCACCACTACCTTAGATCTCGTATCCTTCCTTTGGGCTCATATAGCGTCATCTTGGGTATTGATTTGTTTTCTGCACACATGGCAGGGTGGATTATTACCACAAGATTATATCTTGTGCAGATGATTTGGGAGTTGAGTCGGTAATTTTGGGGATCGGGAGACCTTTTTCTATTCACACCATCTATGCTACGTAGCTTAAGTGGTGTGTGTGATGGGGTTGTGAGATGTATGTTGTTACAGTAAGTGACGAGATCGGAGGATGGGTCTAGTGGACCATCGCTAAATGATCATCTCATTTTGAGAGAGTTTGTAGATGTATTTCTAGGGAAACTACCGGGTTACTACCCCACATGATATTGATTGTCATATAGATTTGGTTCGGGAGAATATGCTATCTCATGAGCACCTTAACGAGATGACTAGTCAAGAGTTTTGCAAGCTAAAGTTGTAGGTGAAGGGCACTGTGATTTTTGTGAAGAAGAAGAATGGATCCTTGTGGTTGTGTATTGATTACCTCTAGTTTGAATAAGTAACGATCAAGAATCGTTATGCCCTTCCACGCATTGATGATTTGTTTTATTAGATGAAGGGAGCCAAAAATTTCTCTACGATAGACCTTAAGTGAGACAACCATCAAGTCGAGGATCTAAGAGGTAGACATTCATTATATTTCCTTCCATACGATATATAGTGACTATGAGTTCATAGTGGTGCCTTTTGGTTTTACTAATACCCTTGTAATATTTATGAGTTAGATGAATGGGGTATTTAGGACCTTCTTATATCACTTCATGCTCATCTTCCTTGATGACATTTTTATTTACTCACAAACACATGAGGAGCACAAGGGGCACCTTCACCAGGTTCTTCAGTGTCTTCATGAGTAGCACTTTACAGGAACCTGGAGAAGTGTGCATTCATTCAAATGGAGGTGCAATATTTGGGTCATATCATTTCTGGGGAAGGTATCACCATTGATCCTTCAAAATTAGAGTTATTATGGATTGGCCAACACCCTCTACTGTGACTGAGGTGTGTAACTTCATGGGATTAGCAAGTTATTACAGGAGATTTGTTTAGAACTTCTCTCGGTTGACACCCCTTCACTTCCATTCAGAGGAAAGGGAAGAATTTTTTTTAGTTAGATAGGTGCGAGTAGGCCTTTAGTACATTGAAGGAATGTCTCACTACAACACCTATTCTCGCAGTACCAGATCCATAGGGTGAGTTTTTGTTCGCACGGATACTTCTTTAGCAGGTCTTGGAGGTGTGTTGATGCGGGAGGGTAAGTAGTGACTTTTGAGTCTTGCAAATCAAAGATTACGAGCTTAGTTATCCGACTTATGATCTTGAACTTACGGTATTTTGTGTACGATTTGGTCAAAGATTCACACATAGGACTAGATCACTGAGTCTTCACCATCTCTTCACATAGCCCAATCTCAACACTCATCGGCGGTGTTGGATGGAGTTAATTTTTGAGTATTCAATATGGAGATCAAGCATGTGAAGGGGAAGGAGAATGTGGTCATAGATGCTCTCAGTGAGATAGAGACAAGTGGCTATGACAACCTCGGTGAGCACATATTTGTAGAGGTAGGATTCTTTAATGACTTCCTCTTGATGACTTCAACATTGTTGGTTGAGCAGAGATCGACTCTCAATAACCCTCGAGGGAATTTTGATAGTTTCTTGGGTAGAGGTAGATGGCCTTCTCAGGCACAGAGGTAAAATTTATGTTTCTTAAGATGGAGGCTTGAGGTAGGTAATATTGACAGAAGCACATCATG
This sequence comes from Taxus wallichiana var. yunnanensis, assembly GCA_018340775.1. Lineage (NCBI taxonomy): Eukaryota > Viridiplantae > Streptophyta > Pinopsida > Cupressales > Taxaceae > Taxus > Taxus wallichiana. The sequence goes on along the minus strand of CM031237.1, from coordinate 280,126,637 downwards.
TACTCTATTCAGCCCACCCTGGGGTGAAGAAGATGCATTCTACTTTGAGACAGTTGTATCACTGGAGAGGACTTTGTAGAGACATGGCCCAGTTCATGTCACGATGTTTAGAGTGCCAGAAAGTAAAGTTCAAGCATCAACATCTAGCCGGTGTTCTCTTTCCTCATGCTATATTGGAGTGGAAATGGGACACCATTTCCATAGACTTCATTTTTGGGCTACGATGTCGAGATATCACCATGACACCATCATGGTCACGGTTGATAAATTGATAAAATTGGCTCACTTTTCTTCAATGAAGACCACTTATATAGCTAGTGTAGTGGCATGGGTATATCTTGATGAGATTTTCGTGCTACATGGGATTTACGTGGAAGACCATTAACGACCGTGATGCTTTGTATGCTTCCCATTTCTAGACTACCATGCAAAGTATGCCCTCAGGACAAAGATCAATTTCAGTAGAGCATACCACCCTTAGGTTGATGACCGGACCAAGTTGGTGAATCAGATCTTGGAGGATATTCTTAGGATGTACGTTATGGACCAAAAGTCCAAATGGGAGGAGTACCTGTACTTGGTGGAGGTTGCCTACAATAATAGTTTTCAGAGTTCTATAGGCATTGCTCCTTTTTAGGATTTGTATGGTAGAGAGTGTAGGACGCATCTTAAGTGGGACAGTTAGAGAACAGGTTACTCTTGTACCAAATTTGTTTGTAAGACATGGAGCAATAGGTGGTTTTGATCGACAAAGACTACATGAGGCACAAGACAGGGGAGAAGAAGTAAGAGGATTAGCATAGGACCAACCATAGTTTTGATGTGAGCATGAAGGTGTTCCTTCATGTCAAGCCACATAAGAGACCTATCCATTATGTAAAAGGTTCTAAGTTAGCTCCTAGATTCATGGGTCCTTTTGAGATCTTGGAGTGTATCATCCATTTTGCTTACCTTTGTCTACCTTTGTTGGACCTATATTGTCTTGCAGTACATGATGTGTTTCATGTTTTATTTCTTAGGAGATATGTTGCAAATCCTTCTCATGTGCTAGATTTGACATCATTATAGGTAGGATCATGGGTAGTAGATGATGGAGCCCGTTTACATCCTAGATCACAAGAGCACGGGCTTTCGAGGAAGAGAGGTTAATCAAGTCCAGGTGTAGTGGGACAGATATGATGAGACTGTAGCTACATGGGAGGATGTTACTTTTCTACGAGTTCAGTTTCCACATTTTTTTCAGTGAATTCTAGGAGGAAGTGGACTCTAAGGGGATGGTTATGTAGAGCACTCTTCCCTTTGACACCTTTTTGATACTAATCATGATATTGCTGATTATAGTATGGACATGATTTTGGACTTTATTATAGTATGATGTTAGATGTTAGATCATGAATTATTGTTGAATTGATTCAGTTATGATGCATGATGATTATTAGGGACATTTTATATGTTGATGATGATATGTTCTTTGACATGGTTATATTATGGATGTTGTTCAAACATGTCATATTTCGATATTGTGAGTAGACCTAGAAATGAAAATTATTGGATGATGATACAGTTGTTGATAAAGCGTAAATGATATTGTTAGATTGCTTTGATGATTTTTGTATTTTATATATCTAGATGATTTTGGAATTATTTTTATATTATTTTGGATGTTCTTATATGGCCATGAGGACGAAGGACGTATTTTTCTTTTACAAAGTTAAAATATCACAACAAACATGGGGGATTGGAAACCAACCAAATCAGAATTTTAGATGAATTCAACAAGGTCACCATGGCAACTAGTATTTGTTTATGTGTGTTTGTGTGTGTTAGGGATTCCCATGGGGGGATCACCTTTAAAATGTGACCAAGGGGTTATGTGTATTTGTTTATTGGTTCCTTGGTTTATGTTTTCATTTATTTATTTTGTGGTGCATTGATCCTTTCATTATTCATTAAATGGTGTGTAATATTGTGATTAATCATGTTGTTAAGTTAATTAATTAATATATGTCATAATAAAGTAATTAATAGATTTGTTGGCCTTGAATTAAAGAGTTGTAAGAGATGTGTAAGTTAAATTTTGAGTGTGAAACACTCCACCTTCTTGGCAATTCGAATTTGTCCTTGGAGGATGAGTTTGGAGGCTTGTGGGACAAGTTAAACCTCTCCCACACCTCTTAAATTTATTTACCAACCATACCTACATGGTTGGAGAGTTGAATTTAGACTTTTATTATGAATTTTGGGAAGACAAATTATAGGTTTTAATTGCACTTCTCTTACATGGTTTAATTTCAATCCTTTGGGGTGTGGGTTGGATTTGAGTATGTAAGTAAAATGTCATATTATTCACCCACCTATTTATTATGCATTGGAGAATGAAGTTTACTTTTGGGGTTAGGGTTGAGGATGTGTGATGTGACATCCTACATGGACCCACCTCATCCTCTTCCCTTCCCTCTTCTATAAAATTCAAATTCCTTGCCTTGTTTTGAGGTTGCTTCATTTTTGAGACTTCATTCTTTAGCGAATTCCTTGTTGTTTTGGGAGCTCTTGATTTGAACAAGTTTTGGAAGATTGTTACATGCTTGTGCTTGGCATAGTTTTGGATTCCTTACATTGGGATAAAGCTTTATGTTTTGGAACTTGGAACAACTCCATCATAGAGAGGTAGGTGCTTAGATCTTGAAATGCTTCTCTTTTGTTTATGAAATTGTTACTATTGTGAATGTCTTGGCATGTTTGCACGTTGTGGGGTGGATGGCCTAGGAATGGTGTAGCAGAAGACTATGGGTTTTACTTTATGGGGGAGGCACAAGTGTGTTTTAGGGAGGTATGAGGGTGGAGGGAGTTGCGATTTGGGTTCCACCTTACAAATAAATACATTAAATTTCTTTACTCATTATGGGGTGCCATAAGAGGTTGGGAGGCATAAGAAAATGTGAGGATAAGGGGTACTTGGGGTAGGCATAAGGAATGTCAGGGTTTTGACATACTATATTTTAGCACGAGTTTCTAATTTAGGTGGTGATACCCATTTCATCTTTTGGGAGGCATTAGAATTATCCCCATTGTTTCTTGCTCCTTTGGCTTGCTTGATGAAGCCTTAGTAATGTTTTTCATGCTTTAATGTAGTTGTAAACTTCATTATGTTTTCGACTATTTTTTTATTGTGAAAATGTTGCTTGTGTGTTTGTGGAAGCATGTTATTGCCATGCATTGGATCACATGTTTTATTGCATTGTCGTTGGGGCTCGGGGGCCAATGAATAAGGATGGATTCTCCTCTTCATTAGATGTCTTGGTTGGGTAGAGAGCATTTCCTTTCCCCTTCTCTTGTTGTGATCACAATTGGAAGAATGAGAAATATGCATGTTGTTGTTTTGGAGCTGAGAAAAGACCATTTGAAAGTCTCTTGTGAAATGAAATCTTATTGTAACCTTTCCCACTTGAAGTGGATGAGCTTGTATATGTTTTTAATGGAAAGATGTTGTATTGGTTATGAAAGTGTAGATTGAAATGTGAAAGAGACATTCTTTGTTCTGTTCTTTTGAAAGGAAGAAATTATGTCTTGTATTATGAAATTGAGGACTAAAAGAAGGAAGTTATAAAGTTTTCTTTTAGAATCAATAAAGGATTGCATAACCTTTGTCAAATTGCATCATTGTATTGAATTTAATCATATAAATGTGAGTTGTAATCTTTGTTTGAAAAAAAGAAATGCGCATGAAGGAAATGTAACACTCTGTTTTATGAAGTGCATGATTTGAAAAGAAAAAAAATTGCATTTTTGTCTTTTTCATTTGATTGATGGAATGAAACCTATTTGAAAATATCATGAAATGAATTCATTTGTAAGGCAAGTAAAAGAAGAACCATTGAGTTAATTTTGTCATTTCCATTTCTGCTTCATGTTAAACTCGTAACTTTTACAAGAAACAAATAGTCCGACCACTCGTAATCAAGAAATAACAATGAAACATTAAAATTGAACATGCTAGGTTATAAGTGAATGCAATTGGACAAAATCACTTAAGGAAAGATCCTTCAAACCTTGCAAAAATAGGCTCAACCCTCTTACAGTTGTTTTATTGTCAAGAGATGTAAAATTTCAAATTGCAAATCAATCAGACAAATTGAATCCTAAAATCCTTCTTAAATCCATCTAAGAACAATTCTCCATGTCTATTTGACATGTTGAGAGAGGAAGAAGATCAAATTGAACAAATCTTATAAGTTAAAATTTACCAGTTTGCACTGTAAAAGCCTACAGATCATTTTCTTGAAATTGACTCCCTAAACTCTATCAAAATAAAAATTTAATTATTTTTGAATAAAGAGGACATCGAGAGATTTCTAGAAAGTGCTCGTTTTCCCAAAATTGAGCTATCTATCAAAAGTTATGGCCTTCTGAAGTTTTTCTTCATTTGGTGTCAAAAATAATTTTAACTGTCAAAAAAACAATTTGGGAAAAATTTCCTTGGCGGACCCGCAGGCCCAAATTTTTCCTTAGAGCTTTGGAAAAATTTTGGGAAAATTTTCTAATTTTTCCCGCTACCCTGCCAACTTGTAGCCAATCGAGGTCTGCCACATGGCACGACGATGCATTAACGGAGGGGTGGATCCCTTTTTAACTTAGTGCTTCAGAAAAATTTTAAGAAAAATTTCCGATTTTTCCCCGCCTCCCCACAACCAATCAAGAGCTGCCACGTGGCATCATGAGGCATTTGTGGAGGAGCGGGTTACTTTCTACCTTTTGCGCTTTAAGAAAATTTTGGGAAAATTTTCTACATTTTTCTGCCACCCCATCGGCCCAGCCAATCAAGAGTTGCCACGTGGCATCACGAGGGCGTCGGTGAAGGTGTAGGTGAATTTTACCCATTTTTTACCCTTCATGGTGTTAAAATATTTCATCCTCACCACCTCGCTTTCCCGCATTGGCTTAATAGGTGCCCCGTGTCCCTTGCGAACTTGCGAACTCGCGGAGGCACGGGTGCAAAAGTCACTTTTCGCCCCACGTAGGAAATTTCCAAAATGTATCATGCGACACCACCAACCTAACTCCTCCTCTGGGAAATATTTCTCCCCACAGCCTGCAAACCCGTACTTGTGGCAAATTTTCTCCCTGGGGCCCGCAGCCTACTCTGGGAAAATTTTCACCCCAAGGTCCATCGGCCCATAACTTGATAAATATGAGGAGTTAGGAGGACTTATTTATATCAATGGAAAGGTGAGGAAATTTCCTATCCAATGGGAGTGATTTAGGGAAATTTTAAAAATGTTAGTTTTGAGAAAATTGAAGTTGAATCTTTAAATCCTATTAGAGAGTGAGTATGGTGAGGAATTACCCTCTAAACCTAATTGAACTTTCTAACCCTATATTTTTGACCTTGTGATATCTAATAATTGTTAATAAAATAAAAGTATATTCTACTATATTAGAATTGAGATGGATTTCGTTAGTGACAACTATTTTCTTGTAACATGGTTGTAGAATCTTTAAACAAAAAAACATTATTCCATAATTTTTCAACTAATCCTAGGTTGTTCTTGAGTCTCAAGTGGGTTGTTTTTAGTGGGCATTACACTTGGTATCGGAGCAAAGTGGTTCAAAATCTTCGGCCATTGAGCACACTAGAAAACTTGAGACAAGAACCTTAAACCTAGTTTAAATCTAGAAAACAACTTAGTTTAGAAATTACATATTTTAGTAAATACAGAAACTAAATAAAACTTAGAAAGATAAACTAACTCTCACCTTGGTCTATGTAGGAGGCGCAGACGGGATGAGGGGTATTTTCACATAGACCTAGAATTACCACCACCAGATCATGTTGTAGCAGCCATCCTACCACAGATTTTACAAACTCTTCAGGATGTTAATGCCGCTCTACGTGGAGGATCTATAGGAAGACATGCAGGCGGACATGATAGAGTCACTTCCATTGAGGGTTATGTATCTCCTCACCTAGCGAGGAGCATGTAGGAGAGAAATTCCATGCAAAGTCATCCAGAGTAGAGTCACCACAGAGGGGATAGGGTGACCGAGTTTCAGGACATAGAGAGAGGTCTCGGAGCCCTAGGCTTAGGGATGAGCATACAAAGAGGCCTAGAGGCTGTCAGACCACATTTAAAAATCACATTAGGGAGATCATGAAGCTTTAGCCATCAAATTATTCTGGTGACACAAGTGGATTTTAGGCATGGGCCTAGTTAGTGAGCTTCAGCAGGTGCTGCAAGCTCTGTCCTTATTCTAACAACACAAAATCTCGTGTTACAATCCATCTAATGAGGAACGGAGCTGGTTTCTGGTGGTGGACAGAGGAGCAAAAGTTCCATGTTGATTCTGAGATAGTTACCTGGGAGCTCTTTAAGGAGTGTTTCAAGAGAAGATACTTGTCACGGAGGTTCATACAACACTAGATATATGAGTTCTATGACCTTTGACAGACATCTCTTACACTGGATGAGTATGAGAGAAGATTTCTTGATCTACTCCAATATGTTGGGAAAATTTTCTACATTTTCCCCTCGCCGCCCCACTGGCCTGCAGCCAATCATGAGCTACCACATGGCATCACAAGGCATCATCAAAGGCGTGGGTGAATTTTACTCTTTTTTCCCTTCAGGGAGTTAAACCTCTTTTATCCCCGCCACCCCACTTTCCTCGTGTTGGCTTAGGAGGCATCATATGTCCCTTGCGAACTAGAGGACTCGCGGGAGCATGGGTACAAAGGTGGCTTTTTTCGCACACGGGAAAATTCCAAAATGTCTCTCATAGCCCCATTAACCGGACTCCTCTAGGAAATATTTCTCCCCATGGCCCATAGATCCACCACCTGGGGAAAATTTTATCCCCGGGGCCCATAGGCCCACTCTTCAGGAAAATTTTCACCCCAAGGTCTACTGCCCATAACTTGATAAATATGAGGAGTTACGAGGACTTATGTATATCACTTTGGAAAGGTGAGGAAATTTCTTATCCAATGGGAGTGATTTAGAGAAATTTTGAACGTGTTAATTTTGAGATAAATCAAGTTGAATCTTTAAATCATGTTAGAGAGTGGGTATGGTGAGGAATTACCCTCTGAGCCTAATTGAACTTTCTAATTCTAAATTTTGGGACCTTGTGACCTATAATAATTGTTAACAAAAGAAAAGTATGTTCTAGTGGATTAGAATTGAGTTGGAGCTTGTTAGTGACAACTGTTGTCTTGTAACCTGGTTGTAGACTCTTTTAAACAAAAAATATATATTCCATAATTTTCCTAACTAATCCTAGGTTGTTCTTGGGTCTCAAGTGGGTTGTTTTTAACGGGCATTACATATGGCATGTGCGTGAATTGCTTGATAACTCATTTATTGTTACCCACTTCTTCACTCACTCGCCAAAGGCTTCATAGCATGTTTTTGCGTAGGCTGTAAAATCTTTGCTGCAAAACAAGTTACATAAATTACAAATAAATTACAGTGCTTACATAATTTTTTCACTTAGAAAACCTCCATAAACATGTCTGTGGAAGATGTCAATGATAAATGGTCACAAATTAAATGGTTGGATACTAGGAATTTTAGCTTTGTAAGTGTAGATCCATTAAATATGTACATCATCATATTTGTAACTTTATAGGGTTGTCTATTAAATCTTATGATTGTCTATTCTAATTCTTCTAAGAATGAAATAAACTATGTTTAACAAAGTTTAGGCCGGGCTTTGAAATATAGGGCTTATGTCTAATGAAGGTCACTGGTTGGCATTAGTTGTGCATACATAATTTTTATATTAGTTTTTATTATACTCCACTGATTATAAATACATTTATTATCCTCTCTCTAAATTTATTTCTAACTAATGATAAATAATATTATTCAGTTGAAGCAAGTTTTTAGCTCAAAAAATTCTGTAGAAAAAAATGGATTCTAAACTCCTCCTTATGATCAAGATATCTACATTTTTATATTGAATTATCAAAGCAACAAAATAAACTTGGAAGACACAATCAAGAAGATGTCGAATTTAGGGTTGAAACAATATGTCGATGGTCAAATTGATGTAAAATTTAATATTGTAATTAAGTGTTTATTGCAAACATCACAACTCCCTACTACCACCCCGCCACCATTGTCTATTATTTATCAATGTAATCATTACCACATAACAAAATGTGTATTTGTAACTTTACCAAAAATGGCCGGGATCCAAGATAATATCAATTCCTAATAGAATTTTAAATATCCCTTCCTTATATAGACTTTAAAATCCATCTTTATGGACTTTCATATAACATGTACACTAGAAACATTTGGTCTTATTTATAATCAATGTAGGTTTCTTTTCTACATTATTCCCATAATCAAAAGCATAATGAGTAATTAAGTTATGTAGCTATCCCCGAAAACTAATCACCTTATACTAATTGCTTTACCTTCGAAGGACCAACAAATAGTTTTAATCTACTTTACTTCAAATGAAAATCATAATAGACACATATATAAGTTGTATTGTAAATTATCTTCTCACGTCTTTAATATTTTCATAAGGTCACAAGAAATGCAACTTTTTGACTATAGGCATGATGGATGCATGATGCACTATAAGCTTATTAGCTATAAAAAGTATTATTTTACAATTGTAATTTTTAAAAGTATATTTTGATTTGCCAAACCATAGTAATATATTATTTTTATTATTATATAAACACCTGGAGGCTTCCGATGAGGCCGTGCCTTTGAAATTGTGCCAATGAGGCACGTGGCACCTTCCGTGGCTCTGCTCTACTTTCCTCATTTTCTTTCTAAGTCCCTTATGTTTGACGAAGGCTTTATGTCTAACTCGAGACACATGGAGGCTTTCCACCCATTTGGAGACCCTGTTTGGACCTGACCTTTGGAGGTGCGTTGATTGGACATGTGGAGGCTTCCACTACCCTGAGAATTTTCAACCTGTCACAACTGTCTCCTTTTTGGACCTGGGACACATGGAATCTTCACGCTCATTTAGGGACTATCCCTTGGGTCTCATTCTTGAAGTTGCGCCGATGAGGCACATGGAGGCTTCCTCTCGACCCTCTTATACTTAGTCAATTAAATGGCCAGCTCTGTCCCTTTTCCAACCATTTAGGAGAAACTCGTCGGACCTTAGACATGTGGAATCTCCACGCACATTTGGAGACCCTGTTTCTCTTGCACCTTTTGGAATTGTGCCGAGCTAATGTGTGGTGCCTTCCGCGACTCTGCTCTTTTTTTCCTTGAGTCGACTCGTATGCAAATTCTAAAATCTTGAGCCCCTTTCCCTCTTTCTTTCTTGTTGAGCCTCTGGACTCCTTTAATGTCATTGGCCTCCTTGCACGACCTTTCTTGGAATGTGGGCTCGTATGACTAAACCAACCCTTTTGATATTCTTCTGTGCGGGGTCATGTTTGATCAATTTTGTCGGGGAAAATTGGGATAAAAATTATTTCATAATCAAATGCCAATATCATTGCAAAATGAATGAACTATCCTGTAGATTAGGAAATACAAAATACACGAAGGTAGTGTGGTTGATATAAATCACCTCTTTACTATGCCCATACGTCAAACATTATATGGGATATATGGCCAAAGGTGAGACTATAATTATATGATAACATCTAAAGATAAAGAGTCTATTTGATAACCTACTCCTAATAATATCACTACAATATTAAATTAGTATCTTCTAAGGAAAACATAATAAGGAAATTAATGAGACTTTTCAGTAAAGGTGAATCAGGTCGAGTGTCATATGAATGTAAAGACATTCTTACCATTCAAATTATGGTTATGATCAACAAGAATAAGTGCTTGTACATTAGCATGAACTAATACATCATTCACTATGTACTATTTTATGTGTAATATTATTATTACTAATTATCTCTATATAACATAATACGCATATCCAATATGAGAAATGTATTTTGGTTCTATTGTAAACAATCAACTAGTTGCATCCATTTCATAGATGTTGTTATTAAATTATTAAATATTTAACATATTCCATCTCGTATATGTTTTATTTTGGTTACCTTCTCTAATTCTATGCATAATACTATTTTCCATTAGATATAATTGAATTTTCATATTTCATATTTTATTTTATATCTTCTATATATTTTTACCTTTGTTTTCACAATTCCATTTCTAAAGATAAGATTCGACGTTGTTTATGTCCGATCAATTGAAAAATAACATTGTAGGATGGGAATACTATCAGTAAACACACAATATTTTAAATATCATTCCAAAAAAATTCTTCACTATTTCAAAGGAATATGTTAGATCACGAATACCATTTCATGAAACACATAAAAAGAGTTATGTCATTTCTAAAATATTATTTTTACTTATTTTAAATGAAAATTATAAGTGATGAACAACACATGAGTAAACAATAACAATGTTAGTGTCATCACTACTAATTTTTATTCTTTAAGGAATGCGTAAATAGTTTTGGTAACATTTTTTAGGCCAAGAAGTCTATTGGAACAAGAGCGGTAAACATATTGTTTTAGGACAGAAAAACACTTACAGAAGGGAATGCCCTTTTTATATTTTATGATTCTTGATCAAATAAGGTTTTTATTATATAGAAAATATGGATAAAACTTACAGAGCCCGCACGCGCCGGCACACTATAGCGCAACCAGATTGGAATAATAACATAGAATATAATGGAATTAATAATCAAGAAGAAAATATGGATAAGAAGGTGAAACAGATGTATTTTAGAGATGGAATTGCGAGAAGAAAATATGGATAGAACATAGAGAGCCGACAGTAGGCATGGATTATTTAGTAGTTTGTTAAAGTCCAGGAAAGTGATGCATTAGATGTACTTGGCTACGTAGTGAATGTTGATGTAGTTCATGCCCTTGTAGACGCCATCGTTCTTAGAGGTGACAACCGTCTCTCCGTTGGTGAGAAGATCTACCTACTCATACGAGAATTTGACATCGCACTTGGCCATGGTGGCTTGTAGATCAACCTGGATGGTTTTACCAGGGTCGACGGTCACATGGTAGTTGGCCCCAACGCTCTTCTCTGTCTCTTCCATTCCTCCCCACTCCGTGATGGTGGTAATCTCGGAGGAGTTGGTGATGTTGGTGCTGGCGGACCCCGACGGTGAAGGTGGTCGAGATGCCAGTGGTGAAAGACAGCTCCATGGTGGCTGGGTTGGTGGTGAAAGACAGCTCCATGATCGGCTCTTCTTGTCAGTGAAAGGCAGCTCCATGGTGGCTGGGTTGGTGGTGTTGTTGGTGGTAGTGTTAGTGCCGAGAATGAGTGCCTACCCTTGGGAGATGTCAGCACTATCCACGTCATACATGATGGAGCGCACGTGGCGGTTGAGAACAGGCTCCTCCATGGTGAACTGAGCGGTGCTTTCCAGTGTCGGTGTGCCGGCATTGAGGCAGTTGGTTTTACCCTCGCTGGTGAGGCGTTTGTAAAATGCATCATTGCCCAGGCTTCACAACCCCACCATTTTGAGGTGTCCAACCCCTTGGCTGGGGTGTCTGCCCAAATCTAGTTGGGACTACGCCTCCAGAAATTATTATGGTACAAGGACTTTATCTGCACAAGTCCCTGCCCGTGTCCCTCTCCATTGCTCACAGGCACCACCTGGAATCTCATGCGCTCGCTGGTGACGTCAGTTATGAAGAACTACTGATACGGGTACCCTTGCACCCATGTCGACCCCAGATAGTTTCTGTTGTCTCCTTTAAACACAACGTACTCGGGAAGCGTTGCAATAATGGACATGATACCGAATAAATTAACAGTTTTTGGAGCCCCTTCCTTAATTTTTAACACAAGCATGCCTATATATTTATAGCCGATAAACCACATACGTCTCCAAGAAATAAAAATAAAAATCCAATCACAGAAAAGCACACGAATTGTGTTTGTCATGGAGTAATATTGGTCGTTGATCACAAAGATCTGTTGCAGCCATAGATGTTCTGCTAGTGTGAATTGTAATGTGTTTCCATGTGAGGACCAAACACTGAGAGGAATGTAAGGCTAGAAAATGTGGATGTACCAAAAACATGGATGTAAAAAATGTGGATGTAAAGAAAATGTCGATGTACGAAAATCATCCGACCATTGAACAGGAAAACGTGGATGAACAAAAAACGTGGATGTACAAAAACAAATTTCAACCTTATTTTCTCCCTAATTAAGACAATTAAAACTTTTGAAAACATTCCCATTATATAGGAAATTTCCTCACCTTTCCAGTGATATAAGGAAGTCCTCCTAACTCCCTATAAAAACCAAGTTATGGGCCGACGGACCTTGGGGTGAAAATTTTCCCCAAAGGTGGGCCTATGGACATAGGGAAGAAAATTTTCCCGACTACGGCTCTGTGAGCCATGGGAAGAAATTTTCCCAAGCGTAGTCTTGTGGGCCGTGGAAAGAAAATTTTTTCAGCGTGGCCCTATGGGCCACGGGAAGAAGTTAAGATTTTGAACTTTTTCTTGCCGAAAAGCATTAAGGGATCGAAACGTTCCGCGCCTCCGCCGTCACCCAAGGCGGCACGTGTTAAGGCAGATTTGTTCCGAGGAAAACAACCTGGAGGGGAAACTCACCAATTAAATACTTTAAGACAAAAAGGTTAAAGGGTTTAAAAAATGCTCTGCTTCCCACCAACACCAATGGTGCCGCATGTCAGCCAACTATTGGCTGTGGGATAGTGGATCAATGGAGAGAAATAGGAAAAGTTTCCAACAAATTCTCTTTAAATAGAAAAATGTTAAGGTTCTAAGTGGATCGCCCTCCACCGACGCCACGTGGTAGCACTTGATTGGCTGTAGGCCGGTGGGGACGTAGAGAAAACTAGGAAAATTTTCTAAATTTTAATTTCACAAGAGCCAAGGTTAAAATGGATTTCGTGCCTCCGACAGAGCCTTGTTAAGCCAAGTGGTAGCACCTGATTGGCTGCGGGCCAGTGGGGATGTGGGGACAACTTAGAAATGTTTCCCAATTTTTTTAACTTAACTTATTTTGACCAATCAGAAGGTTTGTGGGTCAGCGGAGCAGCAGGGAACTCCATGCCTTAAGCACTTTTGGGAAAAAGTGCAAAAGAAAGTATTTAGCCCATGGGTCCACCCAAGAATATTTGACAGTTAGATTTTTGAAGCCAAAATGAAGTAAAACTTCATAAGGCCATAACTTTCGACTAGGAGCTCCAGTTTTGGCAAATGAGGACTTTTTGGAAAGATCTCAAAGTCCTCTTTACACAAGAAGCTCAAGATTTGAATTTTGATAAATTTTGTGGGGTTAATTTTACATAAAAGAACTACAGGCTTTTAAAATGCAACAGGTAAAATTAAACTTATAAAATTTTGTTCAATTCGACCTCCTTCCTTTCTCAGCATGCCAAGCAAACATGGAGGAGTGCTCTTGGAGGTTTGAAGGGTAAATTTGCAAGGTTACAATGTTAGATCTAATTGCAAATCAATTTTCCACATTTTATATAGCAAAATGTCTACAATTTGCCTTTGCCCGATTTTTGCAAAGTTTTGAAAGATTTTCCTAAGTGACATTGTCTATTTGAATTTGTTTAGGTCATATTATGTTCAATTTGTTGTTTCAATGGTTATTTATTTGTTGCAGTGTCGATCTATTCATTTCTGATAAAAGTTGCAGAGTTTCAAGTGAAACCAAAATGGAAGGGAAAACAAAATTAACTCAATGGATCTTATTTCACTTGCCTTGCTGAAAAACATATGGGTTCATTCCATGCTAGTTTCAAATAGATTTTTTCTTCGAATTAAGTGATAGAAACAAGAATGCAACTTCTATTCCACTCAAATTATACCTTTCAACAAAACAGAGTAATAAATTTTCTTCACACTGTTTCCTCTTTTCATTTACCCTTCTATAACAACATTTAAATTAATTCCTTGCTGATTTAAAGTATTTATATTCATTTAACCAAAAGTAGAACAAGAATGCAGTTTCAATTTCTTTTCAAACACGTACTCTTCGAAACACAGAGGATGAAATAATTCTAAATACATTTTCTAACCCCTTGGCTAGGGTGTCGCCCCAAATCCAATTGGGACTGCGCCTCCAAAAATTATTATAGTACAAGGAGTTTATCTGATCAACTCCCTCCTCGTGTCCCTCTGCAATGATCATAGGCACCACTTGGAATCTCATGCACTCACTGGCGATGTTAGTTACGAATAACTATTGATACACGTACTTGTACGTACCCAAAATTGTAGGGTACCGCACTACCGGAATAGCGTTACATGTACCCCAATGATGACACATGTCTCCTCGCAAGGTGTTTGGGATCTGTAAAATCTCTCAAGTATGCGTTAACATCCCACATGCCCCTCTTAGCCCCTCCGTGCTTTGCTTTTCTCTTCTCCCCTCTTTTGCTTTGCTTTTCGGTCTTCAATGATGAAACCGCTGCCCCACTTGGGCGGAGGTCTCGTGACCACCGCCTAGACAAGGTAGTAGTCCTGAACGTGTTTTTCTAGAACATTATTTTTATCATGACTCGCATAAAAATCAACGTTTACCATATTTGTTTCACCGCCTTTGCTTGTATTTATGATTCTGGTTCCCTAGAATAGTGTTTTGGCATTGTTTATGGTTTAAGAGATCAAATTGGTTTTCACCTTCGGGTAAATGGGATTCTTTAAATAGCTGGCTTGTGCTCAAGCAAATGGCCTGTCAAATTTTCCTCTGAATTTCTCATTTCAATAGCTTAGCCTTTCAATTTCACTTAGGATTCATAGTTTCATTTGTTGTATGCATGGTTAGTATTGTTTAGGCTGTCAAAAAGCCACATATTCTCCTTATGCAAGTGTCTTTGTTATCATTTCATCCAAATCGATTGGAGTAGGAATAGTTTGATTTTGAATAGGAAGCCATTAAAGTTGTAGGTTTTGTTCATCAAATAAGTTAGTTTCTGTGTTCGGGACGTTTTATGTTGCATGACTCACGATAAATCCCACTAGGAATTGCATAAGCCAAGCTCGTACTCTTGTGCTATCCCTCTCCTACTCGCATTGTATTCGATCCCGCATCCTAAGTTGCCTTTGTTCCAATATCTACTTCATTGATGCTAACATTACACGCTTTCTACGGATCCACGTGAGCATGAAGGAACAAAGAGATCACACTGAGGGGACAAGGTCACACACCATCAGATTCACCACTGTTCTGTAGAATCCAGGTTCTAGCTTTCAAAGTTCTAGTTAAAAATCATATCAAATAGACTAGTCAATCATTTCTCTTGATTAATTTTACTTTCGATATTGCAAGGTAGTGTGGGGATTGATAGTTTCTGAGAAACTATGATTCACTCCTCACTTCTGAGGTAGGATCGAGAGTCTTTCAAATAGAGTAGATCAGTTATCAGGTTATTTAGAATAGATCTACAAACTACACAGACAAGTAGCTATACTCGGTTGCTTTGTTTGTTTTAACTACATTATTAGTTTAATTGTCAATTTTAGATATATTAGATAATTGCTCTTTAAATTCTGTCCAGTAGTTTATCGATAAATATCAAATTTAGGAATATACGTAGATATATCTTGCATAGTTAATTTATTCTGTCATTAGTTAGCTTTATATCATTTCCTTTTGTATGACAATCATGGGACCTAGAGAGCCCAGAGAATACGTATTCGAGCCAATCGTGCCTTAACCCAATCTTATTATGGCAATAACTGATATAGATCAGAACCTTAGAATCCAAGTCTTCCAAACAACAACAGACTTACAACAGATCAGCTCACAGTTAAGAGGGTTAAATGTAGAAGATAACCAAGCACACATGTTTTGGTCAAACCAGCCAAACTATAGATTACCCTAGACAAATATCCACATGACTGTAGAAGGGATTGAAAGAGAGCAAACGTTCGGCTGTGATCCTTTGGTCCCACAGCTAGATGCAGGGGACACTCGCACGGACATATATACTAGTTTAAGAATTCAAAGACTGCTACAAGAACACTGTAAGATACTCAAAAAGATTGCACAACTGCTAATTCTGAACATAGAGGCTGAAAATGCATACGACTATTAGATACTAGGGATTAGGAACTGATTCTGCACATGACCATAGCAGGTCCACAACAACCACGAATCTATGGTTGTGACCCACAAATCCCACAACCCAATGAGTCTACAGGTAAATCAGACATAGATGTTGGCTTACGCACATTAGTATTCAGATCTACTCCACTTCCACCTATCATCATCACACAATTATCCTTGTTAGACATAATAGCTAACAAAGCTAAAGATTTCTAGACTAGACCAGAGAATCGACCATAGAATCTACTATATATCCATCATCCATCATATGACCCTATCTGGAGACATACACGAAACAATCCTAGGTCATTTTCCACGTATCCCACAACCCATAGATCGGATAACGTCGAGATCATTATTAATTGGAGCCTTCGAGTAGTCATCCTGCCGATCAATCCATCACACCGTTTAGGTTAGGAGGGCGTTCTTTGCTTTAGATTCACGAGATTCCCTTAGTGCGTGTTGAAGATATAAGATTACCTAACTAGTTTTCTTGTACCCCATGTATATTCCATCCCACCAGCTATCTTGGCATGACCTCGGGAGGTTGGGTGCAAGGAAGAGTTACTTGTAGATTCCCATGCTCGATTGTCACTTTTCCATCGTACAAAATTCATGAACCCAATGTGAAGAACACGGTGATTCATCACCTCTACCTCCTTAGCCTTCACCATCAACTTCACCAACAAAATTTGTGAACCTAACGTGAAGAACATAATGCTTCATCACCTCTACCTCATTAGCCTTCACCATCAGCTTCACCAACAAAATTGGTGAACCCGATGTGAACAACATAGTGCTTTCGCTATTACCTCTTTCTTCCACCTTCGCTCTTTCCCATTATTCTGCGGGTATTTATATATCCCCCTAATATGTCGGGATTCGATGCATATGGCAGACCTCTCCTAGGTCTTGAGGCATACTACGCTCAACTGAATAGACATTCGTCACCCTCGCTCTCAGTATGGGGTGACAACTATTCAACTAACCAGTTTTCAACACAAACTCCACATCAAAGGACTAGATATAGTTCTTCTTTCCAAACATAGGAGTTGGATCAGCTTGCTCCAATGTAATACCACAAATTAGTAAACAATTAGATTCATCGGTTCATCTCCATATATATTTTTAGATGCTAAACATTTAGTGCATTATGTCAAGAATGAACAACACTCTCGGAGTATTTACCCACCTGTAGGAAGTTTACAAACACAACCCAAGGTTTCTTCTCAAGAAAATACCTCCATGCCACTACATATAGGAAATGTCCTCATGGAAACTTGGTAGGGAAATGATTAGTTCATAGCCGGGTATCACATGCCTATACAATCTCAGAATATACAACAAACGCCGCTAAGGAAAAATACCGTGACTTCACCAAATGAAGTCATTTCAACTCTAATAGAAAAGGTTAGAGGATTAGAACTTGCTCAAGCAAGTCAAAATTCTCAATTCATGCAGGCAGGAAGTTCCAATCCTCCACACCATCCTAGCCAAGTAGACCTCCTCACAGGAATAGGCATGTTGGGCATGCCTCCTCAGTATTCACAACAAGCACCAACTAGAACCGCCATTTCTAACACCGTTCCGGTACCTCCCGGTCTAGTACAAAATAATCCATTCCTAGACAATACCCCTTCATACTTAAACATGTACTCCAAGTCACCACAAGGAGATATGTTCTCCTCTCCCGGCATGCTTGCTCAACCACAGGGATTTCCTTATGTCCCAAAAAATGCATATGCTACGCCATATCAACAACCCATTCCACCTCCACCCCCTCAGTAGGCACCATCAATGGTCGAAACCTATGCGATAGGGACTTATTCATAATATTTGAAAGAGCCCTTGGACTTCACCATACGAAGCATCATGCTTCCAAGACCTCTTCCCGATTTGCCCAAATACAAAGGGGAGGGAGATCCAAATGCACATATCAAGGCCTATGCCACAACCATTCGAGAATTGCTCCCTTGGGATGGGGTTGTTGCCAAAATATTTCCCAAAACGTTAGAGGGCATCACCCTCGATTGGTATTACAGAATACCTGAAGCCTCCATCCATTCATTTAAACAACTCGTTTCTGAGTTCATCAAGGCATTTGACATGAACAAACTATTGAGAACAAGAATCAGGGAATTCTTGCACATTAAGCAAGAACACAATGAATCTGTTGCTCATTTCATTCAAAGATGGCGTATAGTCCTCTATTCTTTGGTAAGTGCCCCAAATATGGACCAGATGGAACTATGTGATTTATTCCTTCATTCTCTTAGCAGAGAAGTGAAGGAAGAAGTCCAAAAGTTCCCACTAAGGACTTACGATGAAGTACTTGAGAGCGCCCTCGAATAGATCAAGCTACAATAGATAGCGGTCGCAAGACATATGGAACAAATGGGAGGTTAATCACCCCTAGCCAGAATACTATGACTTATCCTACTACCAAAAACGTCAATCAAGGACCTAAAATCCTTAACAAAAATCATAGCACAACTACAGATGGAGTAACTGACCAAGCTAAAAGGCCAAATGTTGTAAATACTCCACCACTGATTAATAATCAACGAAACAACAATGTTACTCCAACGATCAATACAGTGGATTTTAATCATCCACAACAACAACAAAAACAACGGAGAATCCAGACATAGGGTCCAAATCAAAACCCAAATGGATATCAAAACCAAAACCAAAACCAAAAACAACAAATACAAAACCTCAATCCTAATAGGCAATGGTTTGATTAGAGATTTCAACCACAATATGCACCAAACCAACAACCTAGGAATTATAATCCCAATTCGTATTGTGGTTTCCATAAGATTCAAGGCCACGACACTAGAACATGCCGTGATTACAATAAATTCATGCAACGTTTTCCAGAGGACAAAGACAACTTTTCATAGATATGTTCTTTACAGATCCTGCGTCACCAACCCCAAATACTTTTACAAGGGCGTCTCCCTCAAAATGCACCCTCAAGATCTTCAATGGTCTGATCCTAAATCACAATAACAATAGGTTAAATACGAATGGGATGAACAAAGGTGTAATGACAGGAAACAATGATCATGAAGCCTCGACTTCACTAAATCCACCAATTGCACCACAATTAGGAAGTCAGCCACGACCTAAGATAGTCGGTTTAGTGGAGTTAGACACCAAACTACCCATAGAAGTCTGTAACAAGGACACGAGAGTATTCCTCTCAGCCGAGTCCAAGTTACCCACTAGAGATAGACAACATCCAACAAATATTAGTGAAACCCATAGGTGCCTATGATTTGATTAATGACCTAACAAAGACCTTCTCTCATATCTCCTTTTTAGATTTATTAAAGAACTCTCCTACCCACAGGGCTGCTCTTTTAGAAGCATTAGGTTTAGGTCATTTAATTAACATCACTCCACCTCCCGAAACACAGGTAAACCATATAGACTTTGATATCCACCCTCCAGGGACAACCGGATAGGGATACCGAGTTTATATTTGAAATAGACAAAATGCCAACAAATGCTAAGATTACACGCAGAGGTGATCCAACCTTATATTTGCAAGTATGGGTTTATAACAATTACGTTAAATGCGCAATGGTTGACGATGGGGCAGCAGTTAACATAGTCCCCTTCTCTTTCCTTCAAAAGCTAGGGTATGGAGAAACAAATTGTTCTACGACTCAAAATACACTAAGAGGTTATGATAGCCTTAAAGCCACTTCGATTGGAACTATAATACTACCGGTCACCTTAGGACCCAAAACAATCCTAGCGAGTTTTATATTATAGATCGGGAAAATAACTATAATATGATCCTTGGCTGACCATGGATACACCGTATAAAAGCAATCCCTTCTATGTTATTTCAAGAAGTAAGGTTTTTACAGTTAGGAAAGGTATTCATAGCAAAATGCGATCCGAAAACATTCGATATACACCTAGCAGACCTAAAGGAAAGGCCGGTGTTCACTCGAGTTTGAACTCTAGACAAACCAACTTAATAAACTAACCGACGCAAAACCAAAAGAAAAGTTGGTACCTACAATGGAAATAAAAGTTACGAACCCAATCAAGACTATCCCAACCCTCAAGGATGAGGCTAACATTGTCGAAACCATATCATTAGGAACTACTGCAAATATTTTCGAGTTGTTAGAATAGGATCTACCAATCTCCCTACCATTTGATTATGTACGCATCGGATATACCTTAGGAGTTTGTTCTCTTCCAGCAGAGGATCTCTGCATGGTAGAAGTAGCCGAAGCAGAAGAAATTGACATAGAAAATGTCCCAACATCCATCTTCCCAACTAAATATTGGAATCTCCATTTTGATGGAACTAGATGTCATGCATGGGGTCGGGGCGGTGTGATCTTTACTTCTCCCGAGGGAAAGATCTAACTATTCACCTTTAAACTAAATTTTGAATGTACAAACAACAACACCGAGTATGAAGCCCTCCTCCTTGGCCTCATCTTAGCTAAGAGGCTCGGAATTGATAACATCAAGGTGTTAGGAGACTCTCAATTAGTAGCAAACCAAGTCTCTAAGATGTATGAGACCAGAGCTGAGCACTTACAGCTTTACAAAACAACAGTATTAGATTTAAGTAAAGGATTTGACTTCATATCCATTGAGGCAATCCACGAGAAAAAAATCTTCTCGCAGATTCAATAGCAACCTCAGCTTCATGCTTCACTCCAAACAGTGAATTGGAGGACACTCATTTCATGGTATCCCTTCGTACTGAACCATTAGTGAATAAAATTTCAAACCCTCTCTTAACAAATGTAGCTGAGAACAAATCTACTATCTTAGATCACGTTGATATTGATAGAGCTACTCTTGATTACCTAAACACCTATGTAGTGTTACATCTCACCCATCACATGGTAGATTTGTCTTTAATCCCACATTTGTCTTCTTACTTCAGAAATCCCATGATAGAGCTTCCCGCACAAAAGGAACTTGAGATATATGTGGTAGAAAATGGAGAAGATCTAGACCTACCTCCAGCCCACTTTGAGTTTGAAGAAGGTAACACTTTTTTAATCAAAGAAACAATTGATATTAACATCGTAGCACGGAGGAAGAGCCAAAGATCTTGAAACTAGGATCCTCGTTAACCCTGAAGAAATAGAAATACACACGCGAATCCTCAAAGAACATCAAAAGGCCTTCGCATTTAATTATAAAGAAATGATAGGAGTTGCACCGCACATCGCGGTACATAACCTCGTCACCAAGTTAGATGCAAAGCCAATTAAACAAAAATCGAGACCAATGAAACCTAAGGTAGCTCTCATGGTAAAGGAAGAAGTAATGAAACTCCTCCAAGTAGGATTCATCAAACCGGTCGATTACTCTCAATGGGTATCTAATATCATTCCCATTCTCAAAAAGAATGGGAAGATATGCATCTACATAGACTTCCGAGACATTAACAAGGCGTGCCCTAAGGATGACTTCGTTACCATCCATTGACGTCATCATTGATGCAACAACTGGATTTGAGCTTTTGTCCCTCATGGATGGGTTCTCAGGATACAATCAAATCAGAATATCCGAACAAGACCAAGCCAAAACCACGTTTATAACTCCTTGGGGAACCTATTGCTACGCTGTTATGCCATTTGGTCTCAAGAACACTAGCACTACATACCAACAGCAATGACATACATATTTCACGATCTTATTCACAAAATCATGGAATCCTACGTAGATGACTTGTTGGCCAAGCCAGAAGCATTGTGATCACCCGAAGTGCTCCGCATCATCCTTTCACATCTAATAGAATACGGAGTCACACTAAATCTAGAAAATACGTCTTTGGTGTGACAGGAGGGAAGCTCCTAGGTTACATTATATCGTCATGAGGGATCGATGTAGACCCAGCCAAAATCCGGGCTGTTCTCGAAATGATCCCACCTTCGGATGAATCTAGAATTAGGTCATTTCTTGGAAAACTCGGTGCAATCCGAAGATTCATCCCTGATTTAAGCTTTGCCATTCATCCAATCAACAATCTACTCAAGAAAGATTATAGTACCGATTGGACTGAAGACTGCAATGAAGCTTTCAAAGTTGTTAAGCATTTCTTGTTGTCACCACCCACGCTAATGCCACCTAAGCCAGACCACCCTTTAATCTTATATTCACGAGCTACCAATGTCTCGCTAGCCTGCATGCTAGCCCAAGAAGATGATGACAAACGAGAACGTGTGATCTATTTCATTAGCCGAATGTTGCTCGACTATGAAACACGTTATACGCAAGCAGAACGAGAATGCCTTGCCATAGTCTTCATAACCAAACACTTAAGACATTACATGCTAAATCAAGAAACAAGGGTCATTGTAAAAATAGACCATTTACAAACCTTCCTCACACAAGGGTCCTTGTCTAAAAAGGTTGGACACTTTATAACCTTAATGGGTGAATTCAAATTAACATTTGTAAACCAGAAATCTGTTAAGGGACAAGTCATTGCAGATTGGTTAGCTGATAACCCATTAGACAGAGGTGATCTAGTAGATCTGGACTTTCCCGATGAATACATATACTACGTCGAAACTAGACCTCCCATCTTTGAATGTCATTGGTATACTGATATTAGTAATTATATCATGGACAATACATATCCAAAAGGTGCTACACCACAACAAAGAAGGCAGTTGCACATTATCATAGATAAATATGTTATTATAGAACATGTGCTCTATCGTAAGGCTTTCGATGGAATGCTCCTAAGGTGTGTTGACACAGAAGAATCCAAAAAAATCTATATGAATCTCACAGCGGCATATGTGGAGGCCACTTTGGTGGCCATGCCACCACTCGTAAAATACACCGGATGGGCTATTTATGGCCCACTATAGAACAAAATGCGTGAGAATTTGTACACAGTGTCATAAATGCCAAGAATTCTCCCATGAGATTCACATGCCGACACAAGCTCTACAACCAATCACTACTCCATGGCCCTTTTCTATGTGGGGCCTAGATTTGATAGGGAAATTCTCTCCCTCATCTACAGACGGCCATAACTTCATAATCACGGCCACCGAGTATTTTACCAAATGGGTAGAGGCTATGCCTCTCACCACTATACCAGTTCCGTGATCGCCAAGTTCATTTTGAACCAAATTTTTGCAGAGGTACAAGTGTCCCGCAAATCGTTATCTCATATAATGGTACTTCCTTCAAGAATGACGAGGTCTACGAACTATGCAGTAAATTTAAAATAAGTCATCATACGGCCTCCCTGTATTACCCTCAAGCCAACAAAGGCAAAGCAACAAACAAAACATTAAAAGCCATTCTTCTCAAAACGGTGAAAGAAAACAAAAGAGATTGGCATTTAAAGTTATACCCGGCCTTGTGGGCCCACCAAACCTCAATAAGAACACCAACAGGAGCAACTCCTTTCTCGCTGGTATTCGGAGTAGAAGCAGTTCTCCCACTTGAGGTTGAAATACCTAGTCTCCGTATTTCATTACAAGGGATTCTGGATGAAGAAGCTTATAGAGAAGCACGTCTCTCCCAACTAGAAAGCCTAGATGAGGCCAGGTTAGATGTTGAATAGTGGCATAGAGTTTATGCTGACCGGATGTGCTGACAGTATAACAAAAAGGTCTATGAATGAGATATATATGAAGGAGATCTAGTTCTAAGACTAGATAGCCGGATCAATAAAAAGACCGGTGAAGGAAGGAAATTCCGGCCCAAATGGTTGGGCCCATACCGAGTCACGAAGGACTATGGAAATGGAGCATATCTCTTATGTACACTGGAAGGCGAGGAATTTGGTGAAACTATCAATTCCCTGCACCTTAAACGATTCTATGCATAAGCGACCAGCACTATTTGTATAATTATATCTACATTGCATCTTCATGTAGTTAGGTTCATTTTGTCCACTTGTTTCATACAATTTTGTGATCAAGGAACTCATTCTCAAAGTAGTTCATTACAAACTTTTGATGTTATTGGCATAAACACTCTAATCATACTTCTTCACTTCCATAGCATCATCAACCATTTCATAATCATTTCATCAGATAAAGCTAGATATGACAAAGTCTTAATGGTAACCATACCAAGGTCTGCATGCTTGTTCTCACCTTTGGTTTCTTCTTAGGATAGGTGTCTTGCCTATGGTCTATTCTAGAAGCTTCATCGTGTCACATCTATCCCCTATGTATATCTCTTTGGAAATAAGAACACACTGAAATTTTTCTCAAATAAGCAAGTATAACATAGATCAAACAGAAAATTTAATTTTTACACATTTCCTTGCCCTACCAACCTTCGGTGATGAGCTTCGCTCTTACTAGTGACATAGGGTTAGGAAAGGATGGGAATGCCCTTACTACCTGTACCTTGTCCATGGTGATAAGCCCATGCTTCTTACTAGTAGCATGGGGCAAGGTGTAGGGGGCCCTCTTGACAAATAAACATCAAGGTCATAAGCAAATAGTTCAAATGAACTTTTGAAATCTTGAGCCAAAAACAAATGAATCAAATGTCCAAAATTCCAAGAGAGTTCAAAACCCCGAAACTAGATTTTTTTCTACCATGTGGCCATCTATAGATCTAAGTCTAGATAAACCACAAAGCAAGTATCATTCTAAAAATATGGAGTCACTCGAGTAGGGTAGGTTTGTAGCATCCTAATTTGGTTCCACCAAAGCTTTGTCTATCTCTCATCACAACCATTCGACAAATTTCATAGCTTGTTCCCTTTTCTAGCTCTCAGTGATGAGTCCTCACATCTTACTAGTCACGTGGAGTTAGGAGTGGGGCAAGCTCATCTCGATCATCATACCGGTTTATCATCTCATGTTTTCATAACAAATATGAAGTACCGAAAAATTGCTTATAAGAAGCTAGAGTTAAAAATCAAATTGTGTCTACATTATCATATATCAACAAAGACAAAATGCAAAAAGAAAGTAAACATTTGTATCATTTGTTCTTCATTGCATACATTCTGAAAAGCATATAAACACAACATTATAGTTTACATATGAAAAATGAATCACAAATTCATAGATGCCAAGATTCTGATCCAAAAAATATATATATATATATATATATATATGAATGATCAAATTTCTGATAATGCCATCATGCACTAAGCATGGTCAAAATGCTCTAAGATCCCGAGAAATACAAGATACATCATATAAAAATTCTAAGAGAGCCAAGTGGCTTCTCAATCCCTATGAGTTCCCTCTGAGGGTGCACACCCACATCTAGGACTCTGGCTATGCTGGCGCTCTGAATGCACGGAGGGCTCACGGTCTTGAGGAGTAGTTGTGGCCTCGCCATGCAAATGAATCCTCATCAGTTACTCTATTGTCTCTTGCACCTGCCAGCCTCGGTGATGGAGGGTAGACACCATCTTGGCCACATGCCAGATAGGGGAAAAAAATCGGTATGCCTACTAGATAATCGAAGGCTCTCCTTCATCCATGGATAGATCCGCACGGGTCTTCTCCATAGGGATCATTAGGGTATCGGTGCATACCTGGCGAATCAGGTCTTGTGGCTCATCGGCAGTCTCTACAAGCAAAGGAGAAAAGCAAATTAGAAATAATCAAAAGATAAAAACAAAAACAAACAAGAGTAGAGAAAGAACTAAGACAAATCCTAGCTAAAGACAAATATTAAGAGAGGGATGGTAACTCACTCAGATCTCCAGGCCTCCAAGAGGGATCCCTAGGGTCGACACCTACCACAGATGCCACCGCTGACTGAGGTACTCCTCCCATGGCTAGAGCAACATAGAGATCCCGCTACGGACTCATCCTCTCTGCCAAGGCCCTGAGAGAGTGGCTCCTCTGAAGCTAGGGTCACCCTCTCTACACTCTACTCTGTCCTCTCTGCCTATAAAACATCCTGAGTGTCAGGCCACTTAGGATCACTCTCCTCTTCTCCACTCGACTCACTAGCCTCAGCCTCAGTCTCCTCCTCCGTCTCTCCCCCTATGAACTCCTCGGACTCGGAGTCTATGTCAATGGGGTCATCACTGCTGTGGGCGGTACTGATAGCTATCTGAAGTAAGGGTTCCTAAGGAGCACCGACTCTCCCTCGAGAACGTACTACCCTCCTAGCTACATTGGGGACAAAAGGAGTAACAATTGTCCAACCCCAGCCTCTAGGACCTCCCTTGGCCTCTCGAATCGATCTCGTATACGGCACCACTGGGGAAGCATACCCACATAAGGCCAAACCGCTGAGGCACTCGATCAAAAGCATGTATCTCCACCCTCCCCACCCCGTCTACAAGCTTCCCTATGGTGGAGCAAGAAATCAAAGTAAGAGCCTCCTCGCCCCATAAACCCGCCATGGCTCGATAAGGTGTGGCCTCCATGTCATCAAGTGGTCGGGGAGGCATTGGCCGGTGAGGTGCTCTAAGCACCGACATGTCTATCCATTTGGCTG
The DNA here is from genome assembly GCA_018340775.1 of Taxus wallichiana var. yunnanensis. Taxonomy (NCBI): domain Eukaryota; kingdom Viridiplantae; phylum Streptophyta; class Pinopsida; order Cupressales; family Taxaceae; genus Taxus; species Taxus wallichiana. Next base: position 280,100,109 of record CM031237.1, on the reverse strand, counting down.
CCCTCATAGCTCCAAGATCTCGCCACCTCTACACCTCTCCCATAAGGGATTAAACACTCGTAGACCCACTCATAACCTGTGGTTGGATGGCTCAATGATTGCCCTATAAATGGACCACCCGATACAAATCATCATAGGTGGTCCAAAGAATGTTAGCTCCCTGTGCGTAAATCCGCCATGTCCCTCAATCTGTAATGATGGGGGACCAGCAATACATTAAAGTGTCTCCTCCCTTGTCCCCAATCAATCTCGAGGCAAGGATACCCATAATAGCCTAACGAATATAGGGGATAGGAAGGCTAGGAATACATGGACCCTCACCCCCTTCTTCAAACCAAAGGAGATAACTCGCATCTCCCATATATGAGGCACACTATGTGTTTGAGCTCGTGACCTGTTGTCTCAAGAGTGAGCCGTCTCTAATAATCGGGACCACCAGGATACGGTAAACGTCCTCCAAAGTAATGGTCCACTCACCCCGGACCCTTGGTAATCGGAAAGTGTTCCGATCGGCATCCCAATATGAAAATAAGTCACAAAGTATGTGACTAGATGTTGCAATGTGTGGGACCCATGATATGCGCAGATACCACCCTCCAAGAGTGTCCTGCTCATCTTGAGAAAGGGCATCCAATACTATTGGAAGCCAATCACACTCTCTCTCTCTCTCGCTCCATCAAATATACTCCTTCGCCTACATGCACCCAAAAACACACAAAACAGAGTAAGTTAGTATCCAAATGACATTAGAAAAATCATGAAAACATATAAGAATGCTAAAAATGCAAAATTAACTTCAAAAAGGTGTTGTTTATGCATTCTGTGAATGACCACCACCCTGAGCAGGGTGGTAGTTCCGTAATCTCCACCTTAAAGGTGACGGTCTTCAGAATCGCGCCCGAATAGGGCGGAAGTTGTGTAATCGCCACCCTACCTGTGGCGACGATCGTGTCCAAAACCCACGCGGGTCATGTGCCCTAAAAACACCTAGAAACAAAAATAAAGACTATTTTGACTAAAACAAAGCCTACCCAGTAGGTGCCCCCCTAGATAGACCTATTAAAACTAATATTTTCAAAAATTATCCCCCGATGACAAAGTTTTCATCATTTTAACATTTTGGGGATAAAAACGGTAAATCAAGAAAAACTAACCTATGATCTCACGGGTCGGTGTTACGCTCATGGAGGCATGATCACAATCTATTCCTAGACGTTTTGACTATACTCTCATCAGAAACAGTCACCGTGGGTCCCAGAGCTCAAAATCAACCAAATCAACACACACAAATCAATAGGAAAATGGGACCGCTTTTACATATATAACAATCTAAATTGTTTTGAATGCCCCTTTTCGCAGGTCTGGAGTGTCGACAGAGGTAAGTTCTTATCCCCACACAAATGGTACATCCTCATTTCATGATATTTTAGTATTTATTCTTCGATCTATTTTGTCTATCTGCACTTGAGTCCTCATTTCATTTTGCAGGTAGCGGGAATTTCGGATGGCGTTGTTTCGACACATGGACGTATCAGGTATAGCTTCTAACTTCCCATTTTCGAGACCGCCATACTTGGACCCACCATTTTACGACTCTTCATGGCTAAAACGATTATCCAATGGGGCAATATGTACGTACCCAAAATTATAGGGTACTCGTGATCACGAACAACGTTACACGTACCCCAATGATGACACAGTCTCCTCGCAAGGTGTTCAGGATCCAGAAAATTTCTCAAGTATGTGTTAACATCCCGCATGCCCCGCTTAGCCCCTGCGTGCTTTGCTTTTCTCTTCTCCCCTCTTTTCCTTTGCTTTTCGGTCCTCAGTGATGAAACCGCCACCCTACCTAGGTGGCGGTCTTGTGACCACCACCTGCATAAGGTGGCCCCCGCACTCATTTTTCCAAAACATTCTTTTTATCGTGACTCACGTAAAAATCAATGTTTACTAGCTTTTTTTCACCGCCTTTGTTTGTATTTATGATTCTAGTTGCCTAGAATAGTGTTTTTGCATTATTTATGGTTTAAGAGATCAAATTGGTTTTCACCTTTCGGTAAATGGGATTCTATAAATAGTTGGCTTGTGCTCAAGCAAATGGCCCCTCAAATTTGCCTCTAAATTTCTCATTTCAATAGCTTAGCCTTTCAATTTTTCTTAGGATTCATAGTTTCATTTTTTGTATGCATGGTTAGTATTGTTTAGATGTCAAAAAGCCACATATTCTCCTTGTGCAAGTGTTGTTATCATTTCATCCAAATCGATTGGACCAGGATAGTTTGATTTTCAATAGGAAGCCATTAAAGTTTCAGGTTTTGTTCATCAAATAAGTTAGTTTTAGGTTCTAGATGTTTTATGTTGCATGACTTGCAATAAATCCCACTAAGAATTGCATAAGCCAAGCTTTGTACTCTTGCACTATCCCTCTCCTACTCACATTGTATTCGATCGCATCCTAAGTCGCTACCGTGTTCCAATATCTACTTTTGTTGATGCTAGCATTACACAATTTTCTAGATCCACCTGAGCACGAAGGAATGAGGAGATCACACTGAGGGGACAAGGTCACACACCATTGGATTTACCACTATTATGCAGTAATCCGTGTTTTAGCTTTCAAAGTTCTAGTTAAAAATAATATCAAATAGAGTACTCAATCATTTCTCTCGCAATTAATTTTACTTTTGATATGGCCGTGGAAGTCATGGGGATTGATAGTTTCTAAGAAACTATGATTCACTCCTCACTTCTGAGGTAGGATCAAGAGTCTTTCAAATAGAGTAGATCATTTATCAGGTTATTTAGAATAGATCTACAAACTACACAGACAAGTAGCTATACTGTCGGTTCTGCTGTTTGTTTTAACTACGTTATTAGTTTAATTGTCAATTTTAGATATATTAGATAATTTCTCTTTAAATTTTGTCCAGTAGATTATTGATAAAAATCAAATTTATGAATATACGTAGATATATCTTGCATAGTTAATTTATTTTGTCATTAGTTAGATTTATATTATTTCCTTTTGTATGACAATCACGAGACCTAGAGAGCCTAGAGAATACATATTCAAGCCAATCATGCCTCAACCCAATCTTATTATGGGAATAATTGATATAGATCGTAACCTTAGAATCCAAGTCTTCCAAACAACAAATGGACTTACAATGATCAGCTCACGCTTAAGAGGGTTAAACGTATAAGACGACCAAGCACACACGTTTTGGTGAAACCAACAAAACTACATATTACCCTAGAAAAATATCCACATGATGTAGAAGGTCTTGAAAGAGAGCAAACATTTGGATGTCATTCTTTTGTCCCATAGCCTGATGCGGGGGACACTCTCACGGACATAGATACTAGTTTAAGAATTCAGGTTGCAAGAATGCCTCGTAAGATACTCTCAAAAGATTCCACAACCGCTAATTATGAACATAGAGGCTGAAAAGGCATACAACTATTGGATACTAGGGATTAGGGACTGATTCCACACATGACCATAGCAGGTCCACAACAACCACGAATCTACGGTTGTGACCCACTAATCCCACAACCCAACAAGTCTACAAGTAAATCAGACATAGATGTTGGCTTACACACATTAGTATTCATATCTACTCCACTTCCACCTATCATCATCACACAATTATCCTTGTTAGACATAGCAGCTAACAAAGGTAAAGATTTATGGACTAGAGGAGAATGACCATAGAATCCACTATGTATCCATCATCCATCATATCACCCTGTCTGGAGACATACACGAAACAATCCCAAGTCATTTTCCATGTATCCCACAAGCCATAGATCGGATAATGCCAGAGCTTGATATTAATTGGAGCCTTCGAGTAGTCATCCTCACGACTAATCTGCCATGCCAGTTCAAAGTTAGGAGGGCCTTCTTTCTTTAGATTTGCAGATTCCGTTAGTACGTGTCAAAGATATAAGATTACCTAACTAGTTTTCTTGTATCCCACGTATATTCCATCCCACCGTCTATCTCAAAGATGACCTCGGGAGGTCGGGTGCGAGGAAGAGTTACTTGTAGATTCCCATGCTCGCTTATCACTTTTCCATCATACAAAGACTTTTGCACCCATGTCAACCCCATATAATTTTTGTTGTCTTCTTTAAACACAACATACTCGAGAAGAGTAAAAATAATGACCATGATACCAAATAAACAAATGGTTTTTCTAAGCCACTTACTTATTTTTTAATGTGAACATTCCTATATATTTATAGCCAAAAACCACGTACATCCAGCACCACCCCCCAAAAAAAAAAAAAAAAAAAAACCAATCACGTAAAAGCAAATGAATTGTTCTTATCATGGAGTAAAATTGGCTGTTGATCACAACGATTTGTTGTAGCCATACATGTCCCGCCAAAGGTGAGTTGTAATGTTTTTCCATTAGAGGAATGCAAGGATAAAAATAACTAACATAGAAAACGTGGATGTATAAAAATCATCCGATCATTGAACAGTTCCCTAGAAAACAAATTTCACTCATCCAAAGGGGATAGGAAGCTCATCCCATTTTTAATGCATCATTTTGGTACAAAAATTTAACCTCCTTCAAACGCATTTGAGCAACATCATGGATTTCACAAGACAATCAAAGGCAGATAGATAATCATTTAGGTTGTTTTGTAGTAGAGGAAGTAATCTATCTAACTTTTTAACTCTCGTGTTTGTGAAATAGTGGGTAGCACCTTAAAAGGATGTGATTTGATCTTAACTATTTTAGGTTGTGCTTTTCAACCAAGGTAAGATAACCTATTTTTAACCTCTGTTCATTAAAGGACAATGATGAATCCTACTTTCGCATAGATTTTATAGAGAAGACCTTTGGAAAATATGATTAACACACTACATCCGACTCTCAAGAGTTGTCACTTTCAGATCATGGAGATATTTTCACAACAAGGAAAAGGTTACTAAATAAATTTGGTACCTTGATTGCTTTCGCATGTTTTGGTAATAGAGATTATGCATTTGTGTACACACAGGAAAAATAGGGGTAGTACGAGTAGGATTGGTTCTTTTGAATGAATTTTTGGTGGGAGGTGGGGCAGTGGTGAACTTGATTTGCCAGATCCTTGAAAAATCTTACAAAATGGAGGGTTAAACCAATAGAATTCCATAGAATAGCTAAAATATCTCTTTAACCAAAATATGTGCTTGAATGGAGGCCCAAATCAACACTCTTTCACACAATATTTGAGAGTATATCACGAAGGCTTGATTTATAAAATCCAACAAAGCATCAATATATAAGCCAAATAATTCGTAAGGTACACCCAGAGGCTTATAGATAATCTCTGTCAACAAGTGAAAGAAAATTTATTTGAAATCATTTATTCCTATCCCAAATGAAATCTCTTCTCGAGATGAAATTGTAGATGCCAAGATAAACTATCACAATGATTGAGGCTGTGTTATTGGATCATATTTGAAACAAGATTGCAACATAAAAAGAAAAACTACTTGCATACATTTAGAAATAAAACCAACATATTTTTCTCAAGAGAACACAAAAACTCAAATTTGATTAAACCTATTAGAAAGGGAAAGTTTCTAGAACAAAGTTGTCGAGATAGTCACCGGCTATACACTGCAACCACCTAGACATAATAAAACTTAATACAAAAAGAGATAACCTAATTTCTCGATGACTTCTCAAAATGAAGAGCTGTGAAACTTTCTATTACAAATATTAGTCTCAACCCCTAACACTCTAGCCTCGAACCTTTACATGAAAAATTTGTGCCACTTATAACATTTACAACAGAGCTCCTTCTCCACAAAAGAAAAAAACTTTTAATGCACCAATGCTCGCCATGATTTAGATTGTGATTCTCAGAATCAGATCTGTAAAAGTCGTCAGGTGCTTGAGGGGGAAGATTTCATCAAATATCTCCCTCATTCAAATCCTTCCTCTGGTAGATCACTCTTTCTTCAATTTTCCAACCAATTCCACCCCTAATCTATCAAATTTGGCTCATTGCATGCTTGGGAGAAGAAAAAAGGAAAATCTGATCGAACACGAAAGTCAGACCATTTTAATGGTGAAAGATGTCTCCCAGATCTTCCCACCAAACTAAGATATCAACATTAACTCCCCTCTCTACTTGGCATGTAGGAAATACCAAGAAATCATAGAGACTCACACTTCCAGGCATGTTTTAGTAAAATGGGGGGAAAATCAGATTTAGACTCTCAGATGTCATTGATCTTTTCTTTGAATTTGGGCCATCCATGTGGAAGATTCAAACTTTAAAAATAGACCCAAGGGCTTTCCTTTGACTTTTTACAAATTTTTGGAAAAATGGAAAAAAATCTATTTTTCTCTACACCTCTACCTTTGAGAAATGAGCTTGACACGTGTCCAAATGTGGATCGAGTGGAACCATGGCTAAATTCTACCAGTTTACTCTCTTTTTTGAAAAGGGAAAATTTTCCAAGTTTTCCCTACAGCTCCTTCCTCCGGAAATGAGCCTGACACATGTCCAAATGTGGTTCAAGTGGAACCGTTCTTCCCCTTTTACTTTTGAATCTTTTCTCCCATTAAAATATTTTCTAAATTTCCCCGAGAGTCCTCACTCGGCGTTGGCTGACTGGGTAAAACATTGACTATTTCCCTCATTGGGCTTGTGGGCCATTTTGAGATTTTAATCCTTAAGAGAAAAAAATCCAAGTTCCCTTTAATGGTCCGCCGCCCACCTCTTTGACTTTTCAAACTACTAGGTGTCACCATGGCACACCTTGAGATGGTCCTAAAACTTGTATACCTCGAACGAGTGTGGGCTCGATGCGTGTTATATTCTAAAAAGTTTTCCGAATGCTTGAAGCTCAAGTGGAAGGCACCACGTGTCATGCTCCGAGGGTGTCTCCTTTGCCGAGCAGAGGCCTCCACATGTCATCTCGGTGCTTCTTTAAAATGAAACTCAAGGGATGGTCCCCAAACATACGCAGTTCCTCCATGTGTCTCTATGGCGCAACTTCGAGAAGGTGCCCAAAGCAAAGACCCTAAATGAGCACGAGCTTGTCAAGTGTCTTGTTCCGCCAAACTATATCAACAACATAAATAGTTGTCGAAGTCCTGGAAAAGTAGCTGAGACCTCCATGTGTCCTCCCGCGCTACTCCAAGGCCAAACCAAATATGTTCATCGAGAAAATTTCTCCAAGGATAGAGAATTTAGAAATGTTACAAGGCTCAAATATGTTCATCAGAGACACATCCATTCATTTTCTTCAAGTATTTAGGACAGAAATGATAATGAAGATAGAATCTGACTGTGGAGAATGGAAAACATGGGAGAACCCGAGTTTTTAGATGAATAGAGAACGGGAGACCTAAATTGTAGACCTTTTCTAGAGGAGCAAAGAAAAAAGGACAAAACCATGGATCCATAAGTGATTTATGACCCAAGAACAAATTAAAAATGGCAACAAATATTAACTGTGCATAGCATGGGGAAAAATAAAGTGATAGAGGCCACAAATCGATAAATTTTCAAAGGAAAATTGGGGGCGAGACTATTTTGAGCACCAACAATGGCTCCGACTCGGGGATGGGCAATCCCTGTGAGTGCCACAAGAAAAAAGGTAGACTAAGTGCCAAGAATAACCATTGGGCAATGAAGTCATCTTGCAGAGCAGAGAAATAAAGCCACCTCAAAAAAAAATAGAGAAACTAACAAAATAGGTCACAAGGACCGTAACAAGCAAAAACACAAAAATAGGGAACATACAACAAGGTATACACTTTACGATGATATTTTCTTGATTAAGAGAAAACTATCAAGGAAAAAAATCAAGTGTTTGCCATCCTAGATATGACCATGCCAAGAGGTTCGTATATGTTTTTATCAACTAGAAATATACCTCTTTTTCTTCTCTGTTCAGTTTGTAAACCATCCTTTTTATCATAAGCTCCCCCATTGTGTTTAAGTCAAATTATTTAACATTTTTATGGCTGAATCATAGACCAAATTCCCAGAAAAAATATCATACTTAGGAGCTCTATGTTCAACACTTTCATACTCCCTAAAATTCAAAAAAGTCATAAATTTGTTAAGATCAGCATCTACTTGCAAAAATTCATAACATGCATTGCTTGGGTCTTCAATAAAGTACAACATCCTATTCTGTCCATATAATTTCATCAAGTTGCCTTCAATGGGGATAGTGGCATAACATATGTCCATTTGCACACTACCACCAACACTTGCTACCCACTTTCTTGACAACAACATCCCCCACTTGGCAAGGCAGTCAACAATCACCACATTAAGTTTTAAGTTCCTTCTAGGATAAGATGCAAGTTGCACAACCAAATATTTGACACATCCCACCACCGACACCTCTCTTGAGTCCACAGAAGTGCACTTGCCATATGTTGTTGTTACTTTGATACCTAGCTCATTCATGACCTCAAGAGGCATTACATTACATGAAGCTTCATAATCAAACATACAGTTATGTAACAAATTGTCCTTGACAACCAGGGTAGTGAAGAATGGATCCACATTCAGGTGAGATTTAACCAAAGAATTTCCTAAATAAACCGCCGGTGTTTCCCCTAGCTCTTCCACCACTTGTGGCTTTTCCAACACCGCAACAATAAAGGGAATACCAACCTTGTTTACATCTCTGTCTCCGCGTGATTTCTTTCTCTTTGAATCCTAAGTATTCAAAATCCCTCTTCTTGTGCTAAGGGATCCTAAGCAGCTCAACAAATGGCAAAGGAATTTTTATTTGACTCAAAACTTGGGCAATGTCATATGGAAAAAATTTGGGTAAAGCAGCACTAGAAGAAACATTAGCAAATTCATCATATGGAATGGGATTCTTTTCAGCTTAGGCATGGGGAGGAACACATGTTTTTCTTGGGGAAACAAGTTATTTGTCGATGTATTTTTATTTGGGTTTTCTTTGGTAAGTAATGGAAATTTTGACTGGCTTCATGGCCCCTTAGCAGCTTTAATTCTGATATTGTGCTCCTTTTTTGGGCAACTACAACATTCATCAATATCTCGCCTATCTTCTTCTAAAGGAAATCCTGAATCATACTTTTCAATCATTAATTCCCTCAAGTATTAAAAATATATAGTGGGACATTAAAAATCTTGTACAGTGTCTACTTCTAAAGTATGATAGGGAGGAAGAAGAGGTACTCGGTGATTGCAATCCCAAAAAAACAACAGCAATTCTGCATCATGCAAGCATCATCATCATTATCATCACTAGCTTCTTCCTCTTCTTACCGATCTTTTCACAAGGAGCATGAGGCATGAAACATTTGTCACACTAATCAATGACATGTCTCTTCAACCATAGCAACTCGCAGCCAAAGGATCAAGTACCATTCTATTAGCCATAGCTTGGTATCTGTCTATTTCCAAATCCCATGTACCTTACCTCTGTCATCATATCTTTCATGATTTGTGAATCTGCCTTAGCCTTGCTACTTCTATTGACCTTGTAAGCTCTACCCACCCCTTCTCATCCCGAGCTTCTTTGAAAGAAATTTCTTTAACAACCCCTGCCAAAGTCTTCACAACTTCTTCCAAATCTGTAGCCTTGCTTCTATGAGGATTTTCTGGGTTAACCAGCTTTACACCCTCCCTCTTTGGAGGCTTTCCAATTTCCTTGATGTTATTTTCAATTTGCAAAGCCATGTGAAGGCCTACCTCAAATTTGTGGGGTTTTTGTCTCTTAAGTAATATGCAACCTTTTTATCAAATGCATCAGTATATTTGATCAAACATGACTCATCACAAGGCCTTATCCTAACATGCAATCTCCTCAAGGTATTATTAAAACTTGCATTGAAATCATGTATTGAGTCATTAAGATTCTTTTTTATATTTTTAAATTCTTTTAAAAGAAACCTAGGGTCAGTCCTATCACCATATTGCAATCTAAATGCATTTCTCATCTTAGTCGAATAATTAATAGAGTTATCTAGCAATGTTTTATACCAGTCCCTAACATCCTCTTCCAAGGTATGGATAAAAAACTTGATATATACATCTTCATGTTCAATCTCAAAATATTCCATCATGTTGATAAAAACTTTAGATATCGATCACCAAGTAATAACATTGTTTCCCGAAACTTTGGCCTTCTTCCTTACATCTTGAGGCACTACATTTGGATAGCCAACAATTCCCACAAATTTTATAGGTCCAAAAGTGTTTACAACAAAAGGGGGTCTAGGTTGGGGTAAGGACATCTTCCTTTGATGAGGTGACCACGGAGGGGTGACAAATTGATGAGGGGTGGATGTTCCTTGGAACATGTTATCCCGTAAAATTGGCAAGGGAAATTTTACAGATAACCCTACCAAAATTTTGTTCCGGTCCCTCGTCAGGGACTCTTTGTGTTCGGAACGTTGCAAAAATCCCTTCCCAGGAAATCTAGTTTTCCGAACTTAGCCATTTTTGGTCTTTTTTGGTCGGGCACACATAATGTCTATGCAACATCAAGTTTTGGTGCGCCCCCTTTAAATCCTTTGGCACACGGTTTGAAGTGTCAACACACCTTTGGTGCACCTCACTATGTTGCGCCTTTCTTGCATGTGCCAAGGCGCATGCGCCTTCATGTCAACAATACTTTTGTTGCGCCGAGTTTTGGTGCGCCAAGGGCGCATATATTCTTGTGTCGATAGCACTTTCGGTGTGCCAAAGGCGCACATAACTTCGTGTTGGCAGGTGTTTTGGTGCGCCAAAGGGCGCATGCTTTCCATTGTCAACAGTACTTTGGCGTGCCACTTGAAAAAGTGGTTGGCACATTTATTACCACCTCACCTATATATAGGCGCATCTGCACTGTCATTTTCATCAGTCAGAATCACGTGATTTTCTCTTCCCTCTGTACCTGTCAGTGCACCTGCCCTGTCGTTTTCGAATCACTTCGTGGACCCGGTTTCACACTTCTCCATTATATAATCTAGGTAGGAGGTCCTCATTTCTTTGTGTGTTTTATGTTTTTTTTTGGCTGCTTGTTGGTATGGATTGGGTTAAATAAGGCTGTGAAACCATGAACTTCCCCCCCCCCTTGTTGTTTCTTCTATTCTTCCACATGCATTTCCCCCTCTTTCCAGATCTGCTGGTAAAGGGGACTCTGTCTTGAAAAGATTGCTTGAAACTCTTTGATTAAGCTTCTTCATCACCCAAAGACATCCTGCAAAAGAAGTTTAAATGCATGTAACCCCTCAGGAGAAAGAATCAAGGCTTGAAAATAAGACACTGTCATTTCCTCTTTTGGCGCATCTGCCACCCCTGCAACATGATAAACAGTCACGCCAATGGCGCATATACCATGCCTGTTACATAAAGAACAGTTGCGCCCTCAAGGTGCACTTCCCTTGCTTGTTACAACCGCTTTTCCTACGCCCTCTTGGTGCACCAAACTCATGTGTTGCATTATTAAAACTCGCGCCATTGGCGCACCCTGCATCCATGTAACACCAACTTTATATGCGCCAAGTACAAAACTGTTAAAAAGGCACAGGCACACCCATTGTTACAACAACATCATGTTATGCAGACCTTCCATGCACCGCGCCAAGTTCCCCTATGGCGCATGAAAAAATGATGTTACACGCATTAAACCTGCGCCCTTTGGCACATCCTGTACCCATGTAACATGAAAAATATCAGCGCCCTTTATAAAATGCATACATATGGCGCAGGCACACTTCTGCTTACAACAAAAAAATGCAACCTGCAATATCTATGCGCCATGCGCCCTTTGGCGCTGATTTATCCCTTGCAGCAACCCTTTTCTATGCACCATATTGTTTAACCCTGTAACCTGTAGTATTCATGCGCCCTGCACCCTGAGGCCTTTAAATCACTAACTCTTTCTTCTGTCAACGCTTTAATGGAAGATCAAATAGCTAATATGACTTTCTTGCATTGGGTTTCACTTCTTCTTCTTGCAGATCAGCAACTGAGTTTAGAGTTACATATGTCAACATCAAGCAAGAAACCGACCAAGTCTAAGGGCAAAGCCAAACTCACGGAAGAAGAGATGAAGTACAAATATCAAAGGGTCAGGATGCCCGAGTCCCAAGCAGAATGCGACCTAGATATAAGGGATTCTGAGCTCGGACACATTGACATGGAGGATTTCTGGGCCAGAACCAGAAAGGTTACAAGAAGTCCCTAGATGGAATTTAATCGATGGATAGTGCATCGCATTTTTTGGAGGGATCCCGATCAAGGAAAGAAATAATGAATTTATGATGGTGGTGGCTCGCTGCTACAATAAAGACACCAGGTGTGTCGTAAATGAGAAGGGTGAGGTCATAATCAACCTCACTACCCGACACTTTGAAATAATGCTTGGCATTCCTCACCACCGGCACTTTGTGGCCGTAAGCCAGGAAGATTGCATCAAGGCTTGGGATGACAATGAGGATCAATGTATGCAGTTGATGAACGAAGTATACCTGAAGAACAAAAGGTGGTGACCCAATGGCCACAAGTCATTCATCGCAGTGACTTTTCAGAGGAACTCAGTGATACAATCACATTCCTGAGCAGAGTATTTGGGCTTCCTGATGCCCATTACTTTCACAAGTGGATGCTGAGGTACTTAGAAACAATGAACAAAAATGTGCCCGATCAACGCTTTGAGTGGGCGGAGATCATAAGCAGCACAATATCTGAGCAGCTCCAACAACTTACCACAATGGGGAGGTTCTATATGAACTCCTACGTAGTTTATGCTGCGGCCTCAGAAAGAGACTATCCAGCTTTGATGCGGTGCAGGGTTTGGCCCCAGGTTAAAATATACGAATACTATCCAGAGCTGAAGCTGGAAAATAGTATTCCACAATTTACAAAGATCAACGATGCCTTCTTCTATGATGTCATCTACCTTTTGAGGCCAAACATGACTCACGGTCGCATACGACCAAGAGCATTGTGACAGTGACAGAAAAGTGGGGAGCCTTGTTCACGCAATTCCCTACCTTCACCTACCTAAGGGCAGCCAACTTCTTGGGAAAACCAACCAAATTGCCAAGGTATGCCGGTCCCAAGCTAATCCTGTTGGAGCTATCAAGACAGCTCATTACCTACCACGAGAAGTGCTTAAAGAGGAAGAAGGGTGGAACTCCTTTCCCCCTTACAGTGGGCAGGTATACTTGTGTTTCACATCACAAAGCCCGGGAGATGCTTGCAGAGTTGGAATTACTGAATCTAAAGCACAACTTCCCTTGTGCCCACCTTCGACCCAAGGAATTACCTCCCTAGGGAAAACTCGATCCGATTCATATTCCACAGATCGAGGATATCTATATCGACCTGTACCATGAGGTCGAACTCAGAAGGAAGGACCACTCCCGCTTGGCCTTGGCCGAAATCATCCAGTACGGCATAGCCATCATCCCAAAAGGTTATCAAACTGCTGATCAAGAAATTGATCAGGTATATTTGGATACAGGTGGAGATGACTGGCCGTTTGCTGCGATTGACAGGACCAAAGCACCCCAAACGATAGAAGAAAGGGTTAAAGAAACTCTGCGAAGAACAGAGCATTGGTGCAGAATGAACGGTCTCATCTACCTCGGAGTTGATTTCACCACATCTCCATTAGGCAACGCACCTCCTTGGGAAAAACAACATCCAAAGGGCAAAGGGAAAGGAAAAGAGGCTGAATCTAGCTCCACCCAAGAGGAAGCTCCTGAAAGTCCTCCTTCCACTTCACAAGAACAGGTTGTAATCTCAGAAAGCTTAGAAGAAGAAGCAGTGAAAGATGTTTCGATAGGCACATCCACTCAGGATGTTGCCACGACTATAACTATTGAGGTCCCTTCTGTCCCTTCTCCTTCTCCTCCTTCCCTTCCTCGAGTGACCCAAGTGACCATTCCTTTGGTTGTGTCCTCTCCCCGTCTTCTGCTGTTCCCCCTGCCTCATCATCCATCTTCTCTTCTCTCGCGGAGCTATCCCCCACCATTTCTTCCCTCATCTCTGAGCTCCCTTCCATTCCTATGTCTTCCTCCCCTGCAGTATCTCTTCCTCCCGCGAGCACTTCCTCGGCTTCCCTCTCAATGCCGCCTCCAAGTGTCTCCACGTTTTTCCCTTCTACTACTGCAGCTGCCCCCTTCTCTATTTCTGGTCCTTCTCCCATAAGTCCAGCCTGGATCTCCCAGCACCTGAGTCAACAGAAGAGGAAAGTTCCCATCACACCGATGGACTTCTCCGTGATCCCATCAAAAGGGGAAAAGAAGAAAAAGCCCATAACCCGCTTCTCTCAGAGTGCATCAGGGGAGAGAGTGATGGAGATTGCATACCCCAATCCTTTGAAGGATAAGAAGGATCTATCTTCAACAGATTACACATTGAATCAAGTCACAATGGGGACATCTTGTAAAGCTCTGCAAGGAGAGGCCTTATCTGCAGTTGATGCCCTTTGCAAAAAGCTCCAGAAGCAAAGGAAGAGAAAAGGCATCTAAAGGAGAAAAATAAACATCTTCTCTCGTGCCTTGCAGAAAATGGGTAATGCACCTCCTACAACTATCGCAAAAACTCCTGAGCCTATGAGTCAGGATAAAATCAATGAATATGCCAAAATCAGCGAGGTGGCATGACAGTTTCCACTGGAGGAGCCGAGATCCTCAAGGATAGTGAAGGAGTAATCGCTAAGTTCACCAGGTTATATCAAAATATCAATCAGATGAATAGAGAACTCCAGGCGATAGTGAGACCTATCTCTGAAGACCTGGATTATGCCAGGATGCAGGACGAGACCTTTATAAAATATTCGATTGTTCATCAAAGATCCGGTCAAGTTCGGCATCTTTGGTCACCCAGATCCTCAACAAAATCCTTTCTACTGGATTATCAGGTTGATCAGATGGAGTTCGTCCTGGAGAAGATTGACAAAGTAAAAGAGGAAGCTCTAGATGCAATGCATCAAATGGAACAGATTTTCCTAAGAATGTCTCTAGGCTTGCTCACTTCTTCTTTCACCTTAAGAAAGGTTGAGGAAACTATTCAGATCTTCAAGGAGATCGTTTCACAGGGGTTGGGACCAGAGGTCACGTTCGACGCAGAATCCATCAATAACCTGTTGGCTTGTCGTGACTTCATTGGGTACCTAATAGAGGCAGAGAATGATTATTCAAAACTCCTAAAAGATCACAGATGAGCGGGAGACTTGCGAAGCTATCAGCGAGTGACACAAGGATCCTTCCCAGGATCAACTAGAGCCCATGATCAGCAAGTTCATGGAGTACCGTGCCCAGTTCCACATCTCGTCGCCCTGAGCAGCAAAAACAAGATACCCCCTTTCAGCCGTGGGACGACGACGAATAGTTTCCTTCTTCCCGACTTTCTCCTTGTAAATATCTAAAGTGTGTTGACACAAATGATGACATCATCCATGTTGCACCATGGGATGATGTCATCCACCAAGTTGTCAAAAGTCAACACATGACTTTGTAATCTATTGTAAGATATTTTGTAATTAGGTGGTTGGTTCCTTTTTACTTTCCTTCTTCTCCTTCTTCTATAAATACTCAAATACTTGTTGTATTCATGGTGGATATCTTTTAGATGAAAAATAGAAGTGAGAAGAAAAGGCTTTGTACTTTTTGTAACAGAAGAAGATATTAATGCAAATATTAAGACTTTGTGCTGAATATGTGTGTTATGGGCATCTGATCTTTCTTATGTCAGATCTATGCATTTATTCTATTGAATCTATCTCTACTTTTTTGTCATTTATTCATCAGTATTGCTTTATTCGTTTATGCAAGTAGGTTTGGCTCTGTTTACTACCAATCCCAAAACATAAACCCTCTGACCTTTCTACTTTGGAATTCATTTCTTTTCTCCCTTCGGACCTGATCTTTCTTCATCCTCTCTTTCATTCCTTTCTTTTCGCAGTTGGAAACACCCCTACTAGGATGAGATCCCAAACCCCCGAAGGCAGAATATTGTGAGACTTGCATGATTCCTGCTGGTAGAATAGCAATAAACCAGTTTCACTTTGCTGACTCAAAGAGGGGCTATGCCCTGCACACTATTGGCTCGTCTATCCATAAATCTGCCCAAGCGACAGATTTTCAAACCAACATAACACAATAGTATAATTTTCAAAATGGATATCCCCAAAGGACTTGTCTCTTGTAAATCTCTATCAACTTCAGAAAAGACAATCGAACAATGTGAAGAAAACCTTTCAAAATCAAATGAAGGTCCCTCTACAATTTGAGAGTTCAATTCCACAAAGAGGCTACCTAATTTAGAGTCACTTGAATAGAAGTCTTCACCGATAGGTCGATAACTCTCATCAATGGATATACCTCTTCTTGTCTGCTGATCACTAACACTCTCTAGGATTTTCTTCCTTCTAACTTTGCTTTTCATAGATCTAGAAATAATGTCCTAGTAGGATCCCTAACAAGAAAAGATATTCTTCGCTCCAGCTTTGTAAATATTAGTAACAAATATGATTCGAGAGAGTTTTAAGAATCGATCAACAGGAGTCACCACTAAGGATTACCATCTTAGTTGGGAAGATGCACTAAATATGATTTGTAAAATGTTTGTCAATGCTAGAAAATAGAAATAGAAAGATTCTAACCTTTCTTCACCTAGATTTATCAAATGAAAGCTAGTGCACTAGGTGAGAAGACTGAAAGAACTACACACAACACTTGAACCGAGATTCCTCAACAGCAATGCGAGAAGCATGTTGGTTCCTAAATTTAACCTCGTTCAAAGGCCAAGCAGCATCATGGATTTGACAGGACACTCAGAGGAAAATAGATAATCATTTATGTCATTTTGTAGCCAAGTAAGCAATCTATTTGACTTGTTAACACTAAGGTTTTAAAAGGAGTGGGTAGCACCTTAAAAGGATGTGATCTGATCCTAACTATTTTAGGTTGTGCCTTTCAACCAAGGTAAGAGAACCTATTTTGTAACCTCTATTTATTGAAGGACAATGATGAATCCTTCTTTTGCATAGATTTTATAGAGAAGAGCTTGGGAAAATATGATCAACACACAGATCTAACCCTCACAAGTTTTCACTTCTAGATCATGGATATATTTTCAAACAAGGAAAAGGTTACTCTGGACATTTGGGACCTTGATTGCTTCTCGCATGTTTTGGTAACAGAGATTATGCATTTGTGTGTACATAGGAAAAATAGGGGGTAGTACAAGTAGGATTGGTTGTTTTTTAATGATTTTTTTGTAGGAGGTGGGGCGGGGTGAATTTGATTTTCCAAATCCTTTAGAAATCTTACATAATAGATGGTTAAATAACTAGAATTCCACAAAATAGCTAAAATGTCTCTTTAACTAGAATATGTGCTTCAATGGAGGCCCAGATCAGCACTCTTTCACACAATATTTGAGATTTTATCAGAATTCTGGTGTTAGACAATCCAACAAAGCATTAAGATCTAAGACAAATCATGCCTAAGGTACATCTAGAGGCTTACAGATAATCTCTGTCAACAGATGAAAGAAAAGTGATTTTAAATCATTTATTCCGATCCCAAATGAAAGCTCTTTTGAGAGATGAAATTGTAGATGCCACTAAACTATCACAAGGATTGAGGCCAGTGTGATTACATCAGATTTGATATAAGATTACAAAAGAAACAAGAAAATTTTCTTACATACATTCAGAAATAAAACCAACACATTTTGCTCAAGACAACACAGAAAAAATCGAATTTGATTATGCCTATTAGTAAGGGAATGTTTCTAGAACAGACTTCGATATTTTCAATGGTTGTACACTTGTAACCACCTTGACATAATAAAAATTAATACAAAAAGAGATAACCTATTTTCTCAATTGGCTTCTCAAAAATGATGAGCTTTGTCAAGCTTTCTATTAGAAAAATCAGTCCTAACCCCTAACACTCCAACCTCCAACCTTTGACATTTACACAAAAAATTTGTGTCATTTATAACATTTACAACAGAGCCCCTTCTCCCCAAAAGATAAAAATTTTAATGCACTAGTGCTTTCCATGATTTAGATCGTAATTCTCAAAATTAGATCTATAAAATTCGCCAGTGCTTGAAGGGGCAAATCTCATCGAATATCTCCCGCATTCAACTCCTTCCTCCGGTAGATCACGCTTTCCTCAAATTTTCAACCACTTCTACCCCTAATTTTTCAAATCTTTCTGATTTTGTACTTGGGAGAATAAAAATAGAAAATCGATCGAACATGAAATTGAGACCATTTTAATGGCAAAAGATGTCTCCTAGATCTTCCCACTAAAAATGAGATATCAACATTAACTCCCCTCTCTCGCTTGGCATGTAGGAAATACCAAGAAATCATGGAGACTCACACTTCTTGGTGTGTTTTAGTAAAATGGGGGGAAAATCATATTCAGACTCTCAGCTGTCGATATTTTCTTTGAATTTGGGTCGTTCACGTGGAAGATTAAAACTTTTAAAAAAGACCCGGGGCTTCCTTTGACTTTGTATAATTTTTTGGAAAAATGGAAAAAAATCCATTTTGCTCTGCACCTTTGCCCTCGAGAAACAAGTTTGACATGTGTTCAAATTTGGTTTGAGAAGAACCGTGCTTCCCCTTTTACTTTTGACTCTTTTCTCCTAGAAGGATATTTTTCCAAATTTCTCCGAGATTCCGCACCTCCGTCGTTGACCATCGTAAAACATTTACTATTTCCCTCATTAGGATTGCAGGCCATTCTGATATTTTAATCCTTAAGAGGAATAAAATCCAAGTTTCCTCCGATGGTATGCCTCCCCACCTCTTTGACTTTTCAAACTACCATGTGTCACCATGGCGCACCTTGAGATGGTCCCAAAATTATATACCTAGAATGAGCGTGGGCCTACCACATGTCCTATTCTAGAAATGTTTTCCTAAATTTTTGAAGCTTAGTGGAAGGCGCCATGTGTCATGCTCCGAGGTAGTATCCTTTGGCTGTTGAAAATTCCAAGAAAAATGCAAAGTGAACGGAGGCCTCCACGTGTCATCCTGGCACTTCTTTAAAATGAAACTCAAGGGTTGGTCCCCAAACATGCATGGTTCCTCCACATGTCTCCATGGTGCAACTTCAAGAAGGTGCCCAAAGTGGAGACCCTGAATTAGAGTGAGCTTGCCACATGTCCTTTTCCACAAAACTGTATCAACTGCATAAAAATGTGTCTAAGTCCTGGAAAAGTAGTGGAGACCTCCATGTGTCCTCCGGTGCTACTCCAAGGCCAAACAAAAAGTATACCTTCAAATGAGTGTCGTTCCTCCACATGGACACAATTTAAGTTGAGGTGATCCATATAAATTTTGAAGTACCCAGTTGGGCCAAATCCAACCAAAAGGTGCCAATTCCCCTGTCGATGCAAGGATGTACATTTGACTAGGAGAAATGCCCATCAAACCATAAAATACAGAAAAATGATCATTCGAGCCCGAAATGAAAATTTCTCCAAGGATAGAGAATTTAGAAATGTTACAAGGCTCAAATATGTTCATTAGAGACACATCCATTCATTTTATTCAAGTATTTAGGGTAGAAATGATAAGGAAGACAAAATCCAGACCATGGAGAATGTCAAACATGGGAGAACCCGAGTTTTTAGATGAATAGAGAATGAGAGACCCCAATTGTTGGACCTTTTCCGGAGGAACAATGAAATAAGGAGAAAACCATGAACCCATAAGTGATTTATGACCCAGAAAAAATTAAAAATGGAAAAAATATTAACCGGAGCACAACATGAGGAAAGAAAAAAGAAAGAAAGAGGCCACAAATTGATAGATTTTCAAAGGCAAATTGGGGTGAGACTATTTCGAGCACCAACACAATGGATGGAATTTAAATTCTCATAGAAAACGTGAATTGAATAGTTACCGAAAAAAAAATTTGCTTGTTGGATCCACCACATTATTTTGTACGGTAAAAAAGAATATGGTGTAATGCCCACTTCCTTTCGACACCCTTTTGATACTAATCATGTTACTACCGATTATATTATGGACATGATTATGGAATTTAATATGGTATTATGTTAGGTGTTAGGTCATGGATTATTATTGACTTGATTGGTTATGATGCATGATGAGTATTAAGGACATTTTATATGTTGATGATGATATCTTTGTTGGGTGTGCTCGGTAGAGCCCCAACCGAACCAATATTTTCATGTTTCCAATCTCTCACCTCGCAATATTTTTAACGTTATATTCAAAACGTTGAATTTTAATGTAGCTCATTGTAGCGAATGCTCACCATAAAGATAGCCATACGACTCACTAACCGATCGGCCAACATTGGGTACAACCAAAATCATCTCGACTAACAACCTCTACCCATCATAGATATAAGTAAAAAGGCTTGTCACATGATGGATAAGAAATCAAATGAAAAAAATTTGATTTTTTTAGCTCAATGGCTAGCTCGTGGATGAGCTCGATATGTCCACTTTGTTGGCGATTTTAGAATGCAAGAGTTGAGCTATGGCACACTCAAGAAAGAACCAATTGAACTGATATTTTCATGTTTCTAACCTCTCACCTCAAAAGATTTTTCACAACATTATATTAGAAACGTTGAATTTTAATGTAGCTCGATCTGGATATTTCTCACCACAAAGATAGCTATATGGCTCACTAACTGACTCGAAAACATTCGGTACAACCAAAAACATCCAATAAACAACCTGTTCTCATGGTAGTTATAAGTAAAAAGGCATGTCACACAATGGATAAGGAATCGAATGAAAAAAACATTCATTTTTTTTAGCTCGCAGAGTAGCTCAACGACTAGCTCACCAATGAGCTCGCTATGTCCAATGTTGGTGATTTGAGAATGCAAGAGTTGAGCCATGGCATGCTTAGTAAAGCCCCAACCGAACCAATATTTTCATGTTTCCAACCTCTTACCTCACAATATTTTGCACAATGTTATATTTAAAACATTGAATTTTAATGTAGCTCGCCACGGATATTTCTCGCTGCAAAGATAGCCATACAACTAACTGAATGACTCACCAAAATTGGGTACAACAAAAACATCCAATGAACAACCTCTACCCATAGAATTTATAAGTAAAAATTCCTTTCACATGACGGATAAGGAATCGAATGAAAAAACATTCATTTTTTTAGCTCACAGAGTAGCTCGACGACTAGCTCACTGATGAGCTTGCTACGTCTAATGTTGGTGATTTTAGAATGCAAGAGTTGAGCCATGGAACACTTAGTAAAGCCCCAAACGAACCAATATTTTTATGTTTCCAACCTCTCACCTCGCAAGATTTTGCACAACGTTATATTTAAAACATTGAATTTTAATGTAGCTCGCCACGGATATTTCTCGCCGCAAAGATAGCCATACACTCACTGACCCACTCGCCAACATTGGGTACAACCAAAAACATCCAATGAACAACCTCTACCTTGATAGAAGTTATAATAAAAATTCTGTCACATGACAGATAAGGAATCGAATGAAAAATACATTCATTTTTTTAGCTCGCAGAGTAGCTCGACATCCAGCTCACCGATGAGCTCGCTATGTCCAATGTTGGTGATTTTGGAATGCAAGAATTGAGCCATGGTGCGCTCAATAAAGCCACAACTGAACCAATATTTTTATGTTTCCAACCTCTCACCTTGTAATATTTTGCACAACATTATATTAGAAACGTTGAATTTTAATGTAGCTCGCCGTGGATATTTCTCGCCGCAAAGATAGCCATACGGCTCACTGACCGAATCGCCAACATTGGGTACAAATTTTTTCATGGCTTGCTGACAGAGGCCAAAAATTGATAGATTTTAAAAGGAAAATTGGGGCGAGACTATTTTGAGCACCAACACAGTGGATGGAATTTAAATTGTCATAGAAAACGTGAATTGAATAGTTACCGAAAAAACAAATTTCACTTGTCGGATCTACCACCTTGTTCTATGCGGTAAAAAAAGAATATGGTGTAGTGCCCACTTCCCTTTGACACCCTTTTGATACTAATCATGATACTACTGATTATATTATGGACATGATTATGGACTTTATTATAGTATTATGTTAGATGTTAGATCATGGATTATTGTTGACTTGATTCAGTTATGATGCATGATGATTATTAGGAAATTTTATATGTTGATGATGATATAATGTTTGACATGGTTATATTATGGATGTTGTTCGGACATGTGATATTTGGATATTGTGAGTAGACCTAGAAATGGAAATTATTGGATGATGATACAATTGTTGATAAAACTGTAAATGATATTATTAGATTGCTTTGATGATTGTTGTGATTCATATATCTAGATGATTTTGGAATTATATTTATATTATTTTGGATGTTCTAATATGGCCATGAGGCCGAACGAGGTTTTTTTTTTTTGCATGTTAAAATATCACAACAAACATTAGGGGATTGGAGAGAAACCAAATAGAAATTCTAGATGAATTCAACAAGGTCACCATAGTAACTAGTATTTGTTTGTGTGTGTTTTTGTATGTTAGGGATTCCCATGAGGGGATCACCTTTAAAATGTTACTAAGGGGTTATGTTTATTTATTTATTGGTTCCTTGGTTTATTTTTGTATGTGTTTATTTTGTGGTACATTGACCCTTTCATTATTCATCTAATGGTGTGTAATATTGTGAGTAATCATGTTGTTAAGTTATTTAATTAATATATGTCATAAGAAAGTAATTAATAGAGTTGTTGGCCATGAATTAAAGTGTTGTAAGTGATGTGTAAGTTAAATTTTGAGTGTGAAACAATCCACCTTCTTGAAAATTCTAATTTTCCTTCGAGGCTGAGTTTCGTGGCTAAGTTTGGAGGCTTGTGGGGCAAGTTAAACTTGTCCCATACCTCTTAAATTTATTTACCAACCATACC
This sequence comes from Taxus wallichiana var. yunnanensis, assembly GCA_018340775.1. Taxonomy (NCBI): domain Eukaryota; kingdom Viridiplantae; phylum Streptophyta; class Pinopsida; order Cupressales; family Taxaceae; genus Taxus; species Taxus wallichiana. The sequence continues at coordinate 280,077,212 of CM031237.1, read as the reverse complement.
TACAGTTGGAGAGCTGAATTTAGAATTTCATTATGGATTTTAGGAAGACAAATTAAAGGTTTTAAATGCACTTTTCTTACATGGTTTAATTTTAGTTCTTTGGGGTGTGGGTTGGATTTGAGTATGTAAGTAAACTGTCATATTATTCACCCACCTATTTATTATGCATGGAGAATGAAGTTGAATTTTGGGGTTGGGGTTGAGGATGTGCGATGTGACATCCCGCATGGACCCACCTCAGCCTCTTCCCTTTCCTCTTCTATAAAATGTGAATTCCTTTCCTTGTTTAGGGGTTTCTTCATTTTGGAGACATCATTCTTGCGTGAATTTCTTGCAGTTTTGGGAGCTCTTTCTTTGAAGAAGTTTTGGAAGATTGTTGCATGCTTGTGCTTGGTAGTTTTGGATTGATTGCATTGGGATAAAGCTTTCTGCTTTGTAACTTAGAACAACTCCATCATGGAGAGATAGGAGCTTGGATCTTGAAATGATTTTATTTTGTTTATCAAATTTTTACTATTGTAAATGTTTTGGCATGTTTATGGGCTGTGGGGTAGATGGCCTATGAATGGTATATGAGATGAATATGGGGTTTATTTTGTGGGAGGCACAAGTGTATTTTAGGGAGGTATAAGGATGGAGGGAGTTTGGATTTTGGTTCCACCTTACAAATAAATAGCTTGCATTTCTTTACTCATTATGGGGTGCCATAAGAGGTTGGGGAAGCATAAGGAAATGTGAGGAATAAGGGTACTTGGGGAGGCATAAGGAATGCCTGTGGTTTTGATATACTATATTTTGGTCATTTGTAATTCAGGTGGAGATACCCATTTCCCATTTTGGGAGGAATAAGAAGCATGCCCCATAGTTTCTTGCTCCTTAGGCTTGCTTGATGAAGCCTTACTAATGTTTGTCATGCTTTAATTTAATTATAAACTACATTCTACTATGGACTATGTTTTTATTTTGAAAACGCTACTTTTGTGTTTATGGAATCCTATTGTTGCCATGCATTAGATCACATATTTTATTACATTATGGTTTAGATTGGGGGGGCAATGAAGAAGGATGGCTTCTCCTCTTCATTGGATGTCTTGGTTGGGTGGAGAGCATTTCCTTTCCCCAACTCTTGTTATCATAACAATTTTGAAGAATGAGAAATATGCAAGTGGTTGTTCTAGATGAGAAAAGATAGTTTAATGAATTCCCTTGTGAAATGAAATCTTATTATCACCTTTCCCACTTGAAATGGATGAACTTGTATATGTTTTGTAATGGAAAGATGTTGTATTGGTTATGAAAGTGTAAATTGAAATGTGAAAGAGACATACTCTATTCTGTTCTTTTGAAAGAAAGAAATTGTGTCCTATATGATGAAATTGAGGAATGAAAGAAGGAAGTTGTAAAGTTGTCTTTTGGAATCAATAAAGGATTGCATAACCTTCCTCAAATTGCATCATTGTATTGAATTTAATCATCTAAATGTGAGTTGTAATCTCAGTTTGAAAGAAAGAAATGCGTATGAAGGAAATGTAACACTCTGGTTTGTGAAGTGCATGATTTGAAAAGAATAAAAGTTACATTCTTGTCTTTATCATTTGATTGAAGGAATGAAACCTATTTGAAACTATCATGAAATTAATTCATTTGTAAGGCAAGTAAAATAAGAACCATTGAGTTAATTTTGTCGTTTCCATTTCTGCTTCACGTTAAACTTTGTAAATTTTACTAGAAATGAACAGACTAAACTCGTAATCAAAAATAACAATGAAAAATAAAATTGAACATTCTAGGTTATAAGCGAATGCAATTGGACACAAGCACTTAAGGAAAGATCCTTCAAACCTTGCAAAAATGGGCTCAACCCTCTTTCGATCGTTTCTTTTATCACAAGAGATGTAAATTTTCAAATTTCAAATCAATCGACAAATTAAATCGTTAAATCCTTCTTAAATCCATCTAAGAATAATTCGCATGTCTATTTGACATGTTGAGAGATGAAGAAGATCAAATTGAACAAATATTATAAATTAAAATTTACTAGTTTGCACTTTGTAAAAGCCTCCATATATTTTTCTTTAAATTGACTCCTAAAATTTGTCAAAATAAAAATTTAATGATTCCTAAGTAAAGAGGACGTTGAGATATTTCCGAGTAAATTCCTCATTTTCTAAAATCGAGCTCTTTATAAAAATTTATGGCCTTCGATGTCTTTCTTCATTAGGCATCAAAAATAATTTTAATCACAAAAAAGTTTGGGAAAAATTTCTTGCGGACCGTGAGGCCCTCTGAATTTTCCCTTAGAGCTTCGAATTTTTTTGAAATTTTTGTAATTTTTCCCTCGACCCACCTACTGTAGCCAATCGAGGTTACCACGTGCTACCACGAGGCATTGGCAGAGCGACGAATCCATTTTTAGCTTAGCACGCCGGAATCTTTTTGGGAAAATTTTCCTAATTTTCCCGCTGCCCCACTGCCCATAGCCAATCAAGAGCTTCCATACAAAGATCATGAGGCATCAACAGAGGAGCAGTTCCTTTCTACCTTTTACGCTTTTGGAAAATTTGGGAAATTTTTCTACATTTTCCCCGCCGCCCTGCCAACGTTCACCCAATTAGGAGCTATCACGTGGCATCACAAGGCATCGATGGAGGCAGGTGAATTTTACCATTTTTCCCTTCAAGGTGTTAAACCTCTTTTATCCTCATAACCCAACTTTCTCCATGTTGGCTTAGGAGGTGCCACGTGTTCCTTGCTTACTTGCAGACTCGTGGGAGAGTGGGTACAAAGGTGGCTTTTCACCCCACATGAGAAATTTTCGAAATGTCTCCATGGCCCCACCAACCTCGACTCCTCCCGGAAATATTTCTTCCCATGGCCAGCAGACTCATCCTTGGGATAAATTTTCTCCTTAGAGCCCGCAGCTCGAGTTTGGGGAAAATTTTCACACCAACGCCTTCCGGCCCATAACTTGATAAACATGAGGAGTTAGGAGGACTTATTTATATCATTGGAAAGGTGAGAAAATTTCCTATCCAATGCGAGTGATTTAGGGAAATTTTGAATGTGTTAATTTTGAGGAAAATCTAGTTGAATATTTAAAGTTTGTTAGAGAGTGGGTATGGTGAGGAATTACTCTCTGAACCTAATTGAAATTTCTAACCCTAAATTTTGGGACCTTGTGACCTCTAATAATTGTTAATAAAAGAAAAGTATATTCTACTAGATTAGAATTAAGCTAGAACTCATTAGTGACAATTGTTGTCAGAACTTGGTTGTAGACTCTTTTAAACAAAAAAATATTCCATAATTTTCCTAACTAATCCTAGGTTTTTCTTGGGTCTCAAGTGGGTTGTTTATAGTGGGAATTACACTTGGTATCAGAGAAGTGGTTCTAAATCTTGGGCCATTAGGAACATTGGAAAACTTGAGACATGAACCTTAAACCTAGGACACTTTTATATCTAGAAAACAACTTAGTTTAGAAATTACATATTTTAGTAAATATGGAAAGTGAATAAAACTTAGAAAGATGAGCTAACTCTCACCTTAGTCTATGTAGGAGGCATTAATGGGACAAGGGGTATTTTCACATAGACCTAGACTTACCACCACCAAATCATGTTGTAGCAACCATCCTACCACAGATTTTGTAGACTCTTCAGGATGTTAATGCCGCTCTACGTGGAGGATCAATAGGAGGACATGCAACCAGACATGATAGAGTCACTTCCATTGAGAGTCATGTATCTCCTTGACCCAGTGAGGAGCACGGAGGAGCGAAATTCCATGTAGAGTTAGCATGAGTAGGGTCACCATAGAGGGGACAGGGTGACCAAGTTTTAGGACATAGAGAGAGGTCTCAGAGCCCTAGGCTTAGGGATGAGCATACAGAGAGGCCTAGAGGCTGTCAGATCACAACTGCAGATCACATCAGGGAGATCCTAAAGCTTTAGCCATCACATTATTCTTGTGACACAGGTGGATTTTAGGAAAAGGCTTGGTTAGTGATCTTGAGCGGGTGCTTCAAGCTTTGTCCTTGTTCTAGAAACATGAAATCTCGTGTTGTGATTGATCTACTGAGGGATGAAGTTTGTGTTTGGTCGCGGAAAGAGGAGCAGAAGCTACATGTTGATTCTAAGATAGTTACTCGGGAGATTTTTGAGGAGTGTTTAAGGAGAAAATACTTGTCATAAAGGTTCATACCACAACAAATAGATGAGTTCCATGACCTCGACATGCATCTCTTACAGTGGCTCATTATGAGAGTAGATTTCTTGATCTACTCCAAAGATATTGATTACATGCAAGATGAGTAGATGTGGATGCATAGGTTCATCCGTGGTCCGAATGTAGAAATTAGAGTGCGGTGTGGATCCATTGTCTATAGACATTATCTAAGGCCATCGAGAAGGCCTAAATAGTGAGGAAATTTGAGGAAAGACCCAACAGGCTAGAGACCGAGTCTGGAGCCACATACAATAGATGTAGGATAGCAGATCGAGGGTGTCAGTACCTCTTCCTCGTGGTGGAAAGGGTTCAACATAGTTATTTTTTAGACCACATCAATAACAACAGTAGTCCCTCCCACCTTATAGACCTCCATAGAGGTTTGATGCACAGAGAGGTCGAAGTATGGGGTCTCCCCCTATGGATCTCATCAAGACATAGGGTGCCTAGAGAGCTCACTCAGTAGGAGCTCACTAGCGAGACCTTAATAGACCACGGCCGAGATCATCAAGATCCACACCATAGATCTCCAAAGTAATCGACCAAACCTGCTACATAGGGGAGAGGATTAGGAAGTTGTTTTGGTTGTGGTGTTACTGGACATTTTTGAGAGACTGCCCACAAAACCCTAATAATAAGGGTAAGACACAGATCTCAGAACCTACTGTTGGTGATATGGGGCACAGTCATAGGATGTACATGTAGTAGTTAAGAATCACTAGGAAGAGCATCAAAGCACAATTATTGAGACTATAGGTAGCATTGGTGGCATTCCTACATCCATTTTGTTTGATTCTGGTTCTTTGATTCTTTGTTTTCACCATATCTAGTAGAGTGATGCAGGCCTGTGGCAATTAGACAGGGTCTTAGTTAGGATGTTGAGATGTCTTTGGGAGCCAAGATCTCTATAGACTCCTTAGTCAAGAAGTGTGTAATGGATTTGGGACCTTTCACCACTACCTTGGATCTTTGTATCCTTCCTTTGGGCTCATATGGAGTCATCTTGGGTGTGGATTGGTTGTCTACACACTTGGCCAGGGTGGATTGTTACCACAAGATTATATCTCATGCATATGATTTGGGAGTTGAGTCAGTAATTTTAAGGGTGAGGAGACCCATTTCTATTCACACCATCTCTACTATGCAGCTTAAGTGATGTGTATGATGGGGTTGTCAAATGTATGTTGTTACAGTTAGTGATAGATCAGAGGATGGGTCTAGTGGACTATCACTAAATGATCATCCCATTTTGAGAGATTTTACAGATGTCTTTCTAGGGAACCTACCGAGGTTACTACCCCCACGTGAGATTGATTTTCATATAGATCTGGTTTTGGGAGAAGATCCTATCTCACGAGCACCTTATAAGATGAGCACCCCAAAGCTCTGCAAGCTCAAGTTGCAGCTAGAGGGCACATATGATTTTTTTGAAGAAGGAGGATGGATCCTTGTGGTTTTGTATTGATTACCGCTAGCTGAATAAGGTAACAATCAAGAATCATTATCCCCTTCCACGCATTGATGATTTGTTTGATCAGATCAAGGAGCCACAACTTTTTATAAGATAGACCTTAAGTTAGGTAACCATCGGTGAGGATCTCGAGAGGTGGACATTCATAAGACCACCTTCTATATGAGATATGGCCATTATGAGTTCACAGTGGTGCCTTTTGTTTTGACTAATACCCATGTAGTATTTATGAGTTTGATGAATGGGGTATTTAGGACCTTCTTATATCACTTCATGCTCATCTTCCTTGATGACATTTTGATTTACTCATAAACACATGAGGAGCATGAGGGGCACCTTCACCAGGTTCTTCAGTGTCTTCGTGAGTAGTAACTTTATGGGAACCTAGAGAAGTGTGCATTCATTCAAACAGAGGTGTAGTATTTGGGTCATATAATTTCGGGAAGGTGTTTCCATCAATCCTTCCAAAATTAGAGCTATTATGGATTTTCCAACACCCACTACTGTGATTGAGGTGCATAGCTTCATGGGATTAGCAAGTTACTACATGATATTTGTTGAGAATTCTCTCGAATTGTGCACCCTTAACTTCAATCGGAGGAAAGGGAAATTTTTTTGGTAAAGATAGGTGCGTGTAGACCTTCAGTACACTAAAGGAATTTCTCACTACAACACCTATTCTTGCAGTACCGGATCCACAAGGTGAGTTTTTCATTTGCACGGATGCTTGTTTAGCAAGGCTTGGAGGTGTGTTGATGTAGGAGGGTGAGTAGTGACTTTTGGGTCTTGAAAACTCAAATGTTATGAGCTTAGGTATGCGACTCATGACCTTGAGCTTACGGAAATTATGTACACTTTGGTTTGATGGAGGCACTTTAAAATTGGTCGAGATTCACACTCAAGACAGATCACCTGAGTCTTTTCCACCTCTTCACACAACCCAATCTCAAAACTCATTAGCGGAGTTGGATGGAGTTACTTTGTGAGTATGATATGGAGATCGAGCATGTGAAGGGGAAGGAGAATGTCTTTGGTAGACACTCTCAAAGCAAATAGAGATAAGTGACTATGGACACCTCGGTGACCACAGCATTTACTGAGTAGGATTCTTCAGTAGCTTCCTCTTGAAAACTTCTACATTGTAGTTCGAGCAGAGATTGAGTCTCGAAACACCTCGGGGAATTTTGATAGTTTCTCACTAGAGGCATATGGCCTTCTTATGCATAGAGGTTAGATTTATATTCCCAGAGATAGAGGCTTGAGTAGGACATATTGAAAGAATCACATCATACACCCTATTTAGCCCACCCCGGGTGAAGAAGATGCATTCTAGTTTGAGATAGTTGTATCATTAGAGAGGACTTTGTAGAGACGTGGCCCAGTTCATGTCACGATGTTTAGAGTTCTAGAAAGTAAAGTTCAAGCATCAACATCCAGTTGGTGTTCTCTTTCCTCATGCTATATTGGAGTGAAAATGGGACACCATTTCCATGGAATTCATTGTTGGGCTACCGATGTCGAGATATCACCATGATGCCATCATGGTCACAGTTGATAAATTGATAAAAGTGGCTCACTTTTCTTTAGTGAAGACCACTTATATAGCTAGTGCAGTGGCATGGGTATATCTTGATGAGATTGTTAGGTTACACGAGATTCCATGGAAGATCATTAATGACCGCGATCCTTTGTACACTTCTCAGTTTTGGACTACCATGCAATATGCCCTGAGGAAAAGATCAATTAGAGAGAGCATACTACCCCGAGGCTGATGGCGGACCAAGCTGGTGAATCAGATCTTGGAGGACATGCTTAGGATGTACGTTATGGACCAGTAGTCCAAATGGGAGGAGTACCTGTACTTGGTGGAGTTTTCCTACAATAATAGTTTTAGAGTTCTATAGGCATTGCTCCTTTTCAGGATTTGTATGGTAGAGAGTGTAGGACACCTCTTAAGTGGGACAGGTTAGAGAACAGGGTTTCTCTTGGACCAACTTTTTGTAAGACATGGAGTAGCAGGTGGTTTTGATCAAACAGAGACTACAGGAGGCACAGGACAAGTAGAAGAAGTACGTAAATTAGCATAGGACCGACCATAGTTTTGATGTGGGCATGAAGGTGTTCCTTCATGTTAGGCCACATAAGATACCTATCCATTATGCAAAAGGTTCTAAGTTAGCTCCTAGATTCATGGGTCCTTTTGAGATCTTGGAATATATTGACCCTTTGGCTTACCATCTAGCTTTTCCACCTATCTTGTCTCGCATACATGATGGGTTTCATGTTTTAGTTCTTAAGAGATATGTTGGAGATGCTTCTCATGTGCTAGCTTGGACATCATTACAGGTGTAGGATCATGGGCACTAGATGGTGGAGCCCATTTGCATCCTAGATCATAGGACCCTTGGCCTTCGAGGTAGAGAGGTTAATCAAGTCTAGGTGTAGTGGGACATATATGATGAGACTGTAGCTACATGGGAGGATGTTACTTTTCTACGAGTTCAGTTTCCACATTTGTTCCAGTTACTTCTAGGAGGAAGTAGACTCTAAGGGGAGGGTTATGTAGTGTCTTCTTCCCTTTGACACCTTTTTGATACTAATCATGATATTGATGATTATATTATGGACATGATTATGGAATTTATTATAATATGATGTTAGATGTTAGATCATGGATTATTGTTGACTTGATTTTGTTATGATGCATGATGATTATTAGGGACATTTTATATGTTGATGATAATATGTTGTTTGACATGGTTATATTATGGATGTTGTTCGGACATGTGATATTTGGATATTGTGAGTAGACCTAGAAATGGAAAGTATTGGATGATGATACAGCTTGTTGATAAAACGTAAATAATATTGTTAGATTGCTTTGATGATTTTTGTATTTTATATATCTAGATGATTTTGGAATTATATTTAAATTTTTTGAACGTTCTGATATGGCCATGTGGGTGAAGGAGGTATTTGTGTTTTGTAGGTTAAAATATCACAACAAACATTCGGGATTGGAGACCAACCCCATTAGAATTCTAGATGAATTCAACAAGGTCACCATGGCAACTAGTACTTGTTTGTGTGTGTTTGTGTGTGTTAGGGATTCCCATGGGGGCATCACCTTTAATATGTGACCAAGGGGTTATGTGTATTTATTTATTGGTTCCTTGGTTTATGTTTTCATTTATTTATTTTTTGTGGTGCATTGACCCTTTCATTACTCATTAAATGGTGTGTAATATTGTGAGTAATCATGTTGTTAAGTTAATTAATTAATATATGTCATTAGAAAGTAATTAATAGAGTTGTTGGCCATGAATTAAAGTGTTGTAAGTGATGTGTAAGTTAAATTTTGAGTGTGAAACAATCCACCTTCTTGAAAATTACAATTTGTCCTTCGAGGTTGAGTTTGGAGGCTTGTGGGACAAGTTAAACTTGTGCCATACCTCTTAAATTTATTCACCAACCTGTACCTATGGTTGGAGAGTTTAATTTAGACTTTTATTTTAAATTTTGGGAAGACAAATTGTAGGTTTAATTTCAATATTTTGGGGTGTGGGTTGGATTTGAGTATGTAAGTAAACTGTCATATTATTCACCCACCTATTTATTTTGCATTGGAGAATGAAGTTGAATTTTTGGGTTAGGGTTGAGGATGTGTGATGTGACATCCTACATGGACCCACCTCATCCTCTTCCCTTCTCTATTCTATAAAATTCAAATTCCTTTCCTTGTTTTGGGGTTGCTTCATTTTTGAGACTTGATTCTTTGGCAAATTCCTTGTTGTTTTGGGAGCTCTTTCTTTGAAGAAGTTTTTGGAAGATTGTTGCATGCTTGTGCTTGGCAGTTTTGGATTGCTTGCATTGGGATAAAGCTTGTTGTTTTAGAACTTGGAACAAATCCATCATGGAGAGGTAGGAGTTTAGATCTTGAAATGCTTCTCTTTTTTATGTAATTGTTACTATTGTGAATGTTTTGGCATTTTTGTACATTATGGGGTAGATGGCCTAGGAATGGTGTAGCAGAAGACTATGGGATTTATTTTATGGGAGGCACAAGTGTGTTTTAGGGAGGTATAAGGGTGGAGGAATTGGGATTTGGGTTCCATCTTAAAAAGAAATAGCTTTAATATTTTTACTCGTTATGGGGTGCCATAAGAGGTTGGGGAGGCATAAGGAAATGTGAGGAATAAGGGGTAATTGTGGGAGGTATAAGAAATGTCAGGGTTTTGACATACTATATTTTGGTAGTTTCTAATTCAGGTGGTGATACCCATTTCCTCTTTTGGGAGGCATAAGAAGCATCCCCCATTGTTTCTTTCTCCTTTGGCTTGCTTGATGAAGCCTCAGTAATGTTTTTCATGCTTTAATGTAGTTGTAAACTTCATTATGTTTTGGACTATTTTTTTATTGTGAAAATGTTGCTTGTGTGTTTGTGGAAGCCTGTTGTTGCCATGCGTTGGATCACATATTTTATTGCATTTTCATTGGGGCTCGGGGGCCAATGAAGAAGGATGGATTTTCATATTCATTGGATGTCTTGGTTGGGTGGAGAGCATTTCCTTTCCCTACTCTTCTTGTGATCACAATTTGGAAGAATGAGAAATATGCATGTTGTTTTTGGAGCTAAGAAAAGAAAGTTTGAAAATCTCTTGTGAAATGAAATAATATTATTACCTTTCCCACTTGAAGTGCATGAACTTTGTATATGTTTTGTAATGGAAATATGTTGTATTGGTTATGAAAGTGTAAATTGAAATGTGAAGGAGACATTCTCTGTTCTGTTCTTTTGAAAGCAAGAAATTGTGTCCTGTATTATGAAATTGAGGAATAAAAGAAGGAAGTTGTAAAGTTGTCTTTTGGAATCAATAAAGGATTGCATAACCTTCCTCAAATTCCATCATTGTATTGAATTTAATCATCTAAATGTGAGTTGTAATCTTTGTTTGAAAAAAAAAATGCGCATGAAGGAAATGTAACACTCTATTTTGTGAAGTGCATGATTTGAAAAGAATAAAATTTAGATGCTTGTATTTATAATTTTATTGAAGGAATGAAACATATTTGAAAATATCCTAAAACAAATTTATTTGTAATGCAAGTAAAATAAGAACCATTGAGTTAATTTTGTCGTTTCCATTTCTGTTTCTCGTTAAACTCTACAAATTTTACCAGAAATGAACAGACCGAACCTGCAATCAAGAAATAACAATGAAACATTAAAATTGAACATACTAGGTTATAAGTGAATGTAATTAGACAAAAGAACTTAAGGAAATATCCTTCAAACCTTGTAAAAAATGGGCTCAACCCTCTTATAGTTGTTTTGTTGTCAAGAGATGTAAAATTTCAAATTGCAAATCAATCAGAAAAATTGAATCCTAAAATCCTTCTTAAATCCATCTAAGAACAATTATCCATGTCTATTTGACATGTTGAGAGAGGAAGAAGATAAAATTGAACAAATCTTATAAGTTAAAATTTACCAATTTACATTGTAAAAATCCTAAATCATTTTCTTGAAATTGAATCCTTAAACTCTATCAAAATAAAAATTTAATTATTTTGAGTAAAGAGGACATCGAGAAATGTCCAAAAGTGCTCATTTTCCCAAAATTGAGCTATATATCAAAAGTTATGGCCTTCTGAAGGTTTTCTTCATTTGGCGTAAAAAATAATTTAATCACAAAAAAATTGGGAGAAATTTTCTTGGCGGACCGTGGGCCCGAATTTTCCTTAAAGCTTTGGAAAAATTTTGGGAACATTTTCCTAATTTTTCCCACCACCCCACTAGTCCATAGCCAATCAGAGGCTGCCACGTGGCACCATGAGGCATTAACGGAGGGGCCAATCCCTTTTTAACTTAGCGCTTCAAATTTTTTTAAAGAAAATTTTCCTGCTTTTCCCTTCCACCCCACCTCCGCATAGCCAATCGGGAGCTGACATGTGGCATAACAAGGCATCGGTGGAGGAGTGGGTTCCTTTTCTCCTTTTGCACTTTTGGAAAATTTTGGGAAATTTTTTTACATTTTCCCCACCACCCCACCGGCTGACGCCCAATTAGGACTGTCATGTGGCATCATGAGGCGTCGGTGGAGGCAGAGGTGAATTTTACCCTTTTTTCCCTTCTAGGCGTTAAAAATCTTTTATCCCCACCACCCCACTTTCCCTCATTGGCTTAGGAGGTGCCACGTGTCCCTTGCAGACTTGCAAACTCACGGGAGCGCGGGTGCAATGGTCACTTTTCGCCCCACGTAGGAAATTTCCAAAATGTATGTCGTGGCCCCACCAACCCGACTCCTCCTCTAGGAAATATTTCTCCCGCAACCTGTAGACCTGCCCCTGGGGAAAATTTTCTCCCTGGGGCCCACAAGCCCACTCTTGTGGAAAATTTTCAACCCAAGGTCCATTGGCCCATAACTTGGTAAATATGAGGAGCTAGGAGGACTTCTTTATATCAATGGAAAGGTGAGAAAATTTCTATCCAATGGGAGTGATTTAGGGAAATTTTGAAAATGTTATTTTTGAGAAAAATCAAGTTGAATCTTTAAATCCTATTAGAGAGTGGGTATGGTGAGGAATTACCCTCTGAACCTAATTGAACTTTCTAACCCTATATTTTGGGACCTTGTGATATCTAATAATTATTAATAAGAGAAAAGTATATTTCTTGGATTAGAATTGAGTGGAACTCGTTAGTGACAACTATTGTCTTGTAACCTAGTTGTAGACTCTTTTAAACAAAAAAATTATTCCATAATTTTCCTAACTAATCCTAGGTTGTTCTTGAGTCTCAAGTGGGTTGTTTTTAGTGGGAATTACACTTGGTATCAGAGAAGTGGTTCAAAATCTTGGGCCATTGGGCACACTAGAAAACTTGAGACATGAACCTTAAACCTAGCACACTTTTAAATCTAGAAAACAACTTAGTTTAGAAATTACATATTTTAGTAAATATGAAACTAAATAAAACTTAGAAATATAAACTAACTCTCATATTAGTCTTTACAGGAGGCGCGAGATACGGGACGAGGGTCCTTTCACATAGACCTAGACTTACCACCGCCATGTCATGTTGTCAAAAAGCCATCCTACCACATATTTTTCGAGACTCTTCATGATGTTAATTCCATTCTACGTGGAGAATCAGTAGGAGGACATGTAGCCAAACATGATAGAGTCACTTCCATTGAGGGTTATGTGTCTCCTTGACCTAGTGAGGAGCATGTAGGAGAGAACTTCCATGAAGAGTCATATAGAGTAGAGTCACCATGGAGGGATAGGGGACCGAGTTTCGGGACATAGAGAGAGGTCTTGGATCCCTAGGCTTAGGGATGAGCATACAGAGAGAGGCCTAGAGGCCGTCAGAGACATAGCCCAGGCTTAGGGATGAGCATACAGAGATCACATCGGGTAGATCTTAAAGCTTGAGCCATCACATTATTTTGGTGAGACATGGTTTATTTCAAGCATGGGCCTAGTTAGTGATCTTGAGAGGGTGCTTCACTCTCTTTCCTTGTTTTAGAAACATGAAATCTCGTGTTACAATCCATCTAATGAGGGACAAAGTTGGTGTCTGGTGGTAGACAGAGGAGCAGAAGCTCCATGTTGATTATGAGATATTTACCTGGGAGCTCTTTGAGGAGAATTTCAAGAGATGATACTTTTCATGGAGGTTCATACAACAACAGATAGATGAATTCCATGACCTTTGACAGGCATCTCTTACATTGGCTGAGTATGAGAGAAGATTTCTCGATCTACTCCAGTATGTTGGGAAAATTTTATACATTTTCCCCACTTTCCCACTAAAGCGGCCCGCATTTAATCATGAGCTACCACATGGCATCATGAGGCATCATTAAAGGCGTGGGTGAATTTTACCCTTTTTGTCCTTTGGGGTGTTAAACCACTTTTATCCCCACCACCCCACTTTCCCGCATTGGCTTAGGAGGTGCCATGTGACTCACTTGGGAGCGCTAGTGAGCATGGGTACAAAGGTGGCTTTTCGCTGCATGAGGAATTTTCATAATGTCTCCCATGGACCCTATCATCCCGAATCCTTCTCCAATAAATATTTCTCCCAAGGCCCGTAGACCCACCCCCGGGGTAAATTTTTCCTCCCGTGGCTCTGCGAAGCTCACTCTTGGGGAAAATTTTCACCCCAACGTCCATCGGCCCATAACTTGATAAATATGAGGAGTTAGGAGGACTTCTTTATATCACTGGAAAGGTGAGGAAATTTTCTATCCAAAGGGAGTGATTTAGGAAATTTTTAACTCGTTAATTTTGAGAAAAATAAAGTTGAATCTTTAAATCATGTTAGAGAGTGGGTATGGTGAGGAATTACCCTTTAAACCTAATTTAACTTTCTAACCTAAATTTTGGGACCTTGTGACCTCTAATAATTGTTAATAAAATAAAAGTATGTTCTAGTGGATTAGAATTGAGTTGGAACTCGTTAGTGACAACTGTTGTCTTGTAACCTGGTTGTAGACTCTTTTAAACAATTTTTTTCCCATAATTTTCCTAACTAATCCTAGGTTGTTCTTGGGTCTCAAGTGGGTTGTTTTTAGTGGGCATTACATATGGCATGTGTGTGAATTGCTTGATAACTCATTAATTATTACCCACTTCACTTCACTCGAAAGGCTTCTTAGAATGTTTTTGCCAAAGGCTATAAAATCTTTGATAAAACAAGTTACATAAATTACAAATAAATTAACTAAATAATATTCTAAATGAATATTCAAAAATTACAATGCTTACATAATTTTGTCACTTAGAAAACCTCCGTAATCATGTCTGTGGAAGATGCCAATGATAAATGGTCACAAATTAAATGGTTGGATACCAGAAATTTCAGCTTTGTAAGTGTAGATCCATTAAATATGTACATCATCATATTTGTAAGTTTAGAGTGGTTGTCCTATTAAATCTTATGATGGTCTATTCTAATTCTTCCAAGAATGAAATAAACTATGTTTGAAAAAGTTTAGGCCGGGCTTTGAAATATAGGGCTTATGTCTAACGAAGGTCACCTGGTTGGCATTAGTTGTGCATACATAATTTTTATATTAGTTTTTATTATACTCCATTGATTATAAATACATTTATTATCTTCTCTCTAAATTTATTACTAACTAATGATAAATAATATTAATTCAGTTGAAGCAATTTTTTGGCTCAAAAAATTTTGTAGAAAAAAATGGATTCTAAACTCTACCTTATGATCAAGATATCTACATTTTTATATTGAATTCTCAAAGCAACAAAATAAACTTGGAAGACACAATCAAGAAGATGTCGAATGTAAGGTTGAAACAATCTTATGATGGTCAAATAGATGTAAAATTTAATATTGTAATTAAGTGTTTATTTGCAAACATCACAACTCCCTACTACCACCCCTACCACCATTGTCTATTACTTATCGACATAATCATCACCACATAACAAAATGTGTATTTGTAACTTTACCCAAAATGGCCCAAGATCCAAGATAATATCAATTCCTAATAGAATTTTAAATATCACTTCCTTATATAGACTTTAAAATCCATCTGTATGGACTTTCATATAACATGTACACTAGAAACATTTGGTCTTATTTATAATCAATTTACATTTCTTTTCTACATTATTCCCATAATCAAAAGCACAACAAGTAATTAAGTTATGTAGCTATCCTCGAAAACTAATCACCTTATACTAATTGCTTTACTCAACCTTCGAAGGACCAACAAATAGTTTCAATCTGCTTTACTTCAAATGAAAATCATAGTAGACACAAATATAAGTTGTATTGTAAATTATCTTCTCACGTCTATAATATTTTCATAAGGTCACAAGAAATGCAACTTTTTGACTGTAGGCATGATGGATGCATGCTGCACTATAAGCTTATTAGCTACAAAAAGTATTATTTTACAATTGTAATTTTTAAAAGTATATTTTGATTTTCAAACCGTAGTAATATATTATATTATTATTATTATATAAACAAAATTTATGTTTTGAATTGAAGTGTGTATTTATATTAGGAAATATAAAAATATTAGAATTTATTTTATCATTGATGTGAATAAAATATACTATATCAAAGACAAGGGAATGTGTGTGTGTGTGTGTGTGAATGTGTGTGTGTGTGTGTGTGTGTGAGAGAGAGAGAGAGAGAGAGAGAGAGAGAGAGAGAGAGAGAGAGAGAGAGAGAGAGAGAGAGATACAAGTTCAATAGAGGCTAAAATATTGATTGCTCACTTAAGGGCTAGATTACGTGATTTAAGGTCTGACATTGATGGGAGGACACATATAAGGAATGAGAATTGCTATTAGAGTTAGACGAAGATGAAAGGGTGCAATAATAAAGTGTGTTTCTTATAGTGACATTTTTATCAACTACAAAGAAAACTTGAGAGTAGACAACCTAAAAAATATGTAGTAAGAGGTGATGCTAGGAAAAATTACAAAATTCTTGATCAAGATTCACATTAAAAGATCAAATATGGAAAAGGAATTAGAAAATTTTCAAGATTTACAAGAAAACCCTTTCAAACAATGAAATACATATATGTTTCAACTATTGAGGACCATAAATTACTTGAGTTCATACACATTAAAATCTTGTGTTCATCTTAATAATACATAATATTATAATTTTATATAAATAATGGATGACATGGAGTCATAATAGAGAAGATAGATAAAGGTTATAAATTGTTATTGTTAGTGCAGAATCACAACACCCCCGAATGACCTCGTATCTGAGTGGGGGAATGGCATGTGATTGCACAACATGGGGCCACCTTCCAAGCACATGAGCCTGCTTCCATGGAGGAGAGCATTCAAGGAAAGTAACCTGTGTCTCACAATGGCCCTCTGGAACCAAGGTTGGAGGATCTTGATCTTCCATGTTCTTTATAGGAGGAGGAAGGGAAGGAGCTAAAGGATGTCATCATCTCTCTCACACCATCCACCCAAGGAGGTCAACAGGAAGAATCCATATTTGGAGTTGAATTTTTAAGAGCAATGGGCACATCCAAAGGATCAGACCATGCCCAATCAGGTACTTGGCTTCATTGGAACCAAGGGAGAAGCCAAAACAAGTCATACCCACATTAGGGCATGAGAATGAGGTTCAAACCACCAAGGGTCACCATCATCACCTCTAGGAGTCCAATACCAATCAAATTGAGGAGGTATTTTTGGTTGATGTACATACCTTGATGATTTGGGTGGAGGACCATCTTATAGTTTTTTTTTACTCATGGAGGAATCCATATTCAATATTAAATCATTTGCATGGCAGCCACTTTTGAAGAAGGGAAGCTACTTCTCCTTATCAGTCAAAGGATTTTTCTGAGTCCCTTTTCTCTCTAGTTAGTGTGAGTGGATTTAGGTATTTTTTTGGTAGAAGAAGTGCTTTTACACACTCTGCATGTCTCATTTTAGGCATGTATGATTTTTTCTTTATACATAAGTTTTGTTCACATTGCTCCAGAGGTACCATGCACCAAGCCCTTCAGAATTAGCAGCAGAAGAGACCCATAGTTACCTATACAGTTGCTGATTTCAAATGAGACAAATGTAGAGAAACTAAACTCATTTTCAATATAGTCTATTTCTGGGATAGGCTCAGGGTCAAAATGTAAGCAATCGAGGAGTCCATTTATGGAGAAGGGTCAGTACTAGGCTATTATTCACGACTCCATGCCCAATGGATGCAAAAAGGCTACTGGTCTCTACATCTAGTAGTGGATGTCCCCATGAGTCACCAAATTGTTATCTCAATATTTGGCCCCCGACAAAATTGATCAAACCCGACCCTGCACAGGAAGAATTCTAAGAGGCATTTCCATCGAATGAGCCTACATTTCAAATCCAATAGTCAAGTTACAGGAGGGCTCTACAATGGAGGATCAAGGTCAAATAGGAGGCTGAATGACACAAAAGAAAACTAGAGGCTTAGAGGAGAGAAATAGAGAAAGGCTCAAAGTCTTCAGGCTTTACAAATAATCCATAGCAGGCCAAATTGGTTAAGTATGGAAGAATCAGTGGAAGCTTCCAAGTGCCTCATTGGTGCTTATCCAAAGGTTAAGTCCAAAGAGGAGACCCCAAACAAGCACCAAGCTTCCACGTGTCCTAGAGTCAAAAAGGGATGGAGCGGGCCCAAAACGACTAAGTATAGAGGACCGGAAGAAGCCTCCATGTGTCCAAATAACACACCTTCAAGGGTGAAAGAAAAAGGCTAATTCCTAGACAAGCACCAGCCCTCCATGCATCCAGAGTCAAAAAGGGAGGATGAGAGATGGTCATTGAAATGTCAAGCTTGGGAAAGGCCAGTGAAGCCTCCACACATCATCTAAGTGGAACACCAAAGTTGGGTCCAAAGAGTGGTCCTAAAATGAGTGCCATTCAGACATAGCTAGGGGTTAGAGAAAAGGTCTCACTAGCCATTGAAAATTCAAGATGGGGTAGAGCCATCGAAGGGTGCCACATGCCTCAATGGCACAAATTCAAAAGGGATGACCCAAGGGCTAATCTCAAACAAGCGCAGGCTCGCCGCATGTGTCCTAGGTCTGAAATGGGATAGAGCTGGCCCAAAACAACTAAGTATAGAGAGCCAAAGATGGTGCCATGTGTCGCATCAATGTAATTTCAAAGGCATGACCCAAAATGGAGACTCTGACGAGCGTCGGCCTTCCACGTGTCCCAAGTCCTAAAAGGGAGTAGGATCGAATCATCTAAGTATAAAAGGTAAGTGGAAGCCTCCACAAGTCTTGACCATGCAACTTCAAAGGTAAAGTCTTGAGATAGTTTCCAAATAAGAGGCCTCCACGTGTCTAGGGTCAGACATATGCCCTGCCAAGAAAGAAGGACTCGGTAAAATACAAAGGAGCCCAAGAATCCTGTGGAAGCTGCCACGTGTCAGTCTGGTGTGATTTCATGAGATAAAGGCAAGGGCTAAATCTTCAAGATGCATGAGGCTGCCATGTGGACCGGTATAAAAAATTCTTTAAATATTGTGTGCTCATGACCCTGATCTTTAGACAACCATATCTTTCGACTGGAAACTTTGATTTAGGTGAGAGAAGACTTTTTGGAAAGGTCTCGACATCCTCTATGCCCTGGAAGCATGAAATATTATTTTTAACAAGATTTGGTGGGGGAAAATGGGAAAACATCTTTTAGGCCATTAATGAATCTAATTGCTCCAACTACCATATCAGATTTGATTTGATCTCGCCATTCTTCTTCCTTCAACACACCAAATAGACAATCGAGGAAAACTTGATATATTGTAGGTGGATTTTCAGGGGGCATTGAGGAATGGTGGTTGAGGTTTCAAAGTAAGATTCAATGCATCGCAAGGGTAGCTGGAATAGATTTTTATTTTCCCTCTCATTTTCTCTCTCTTATTTTTCCTATATATTATAAAGGAGGGGTGTTTTATAATGGTTGGTTGTTGTTTCCCCTCTAACCCCTCTCTCTTTCTTCCTTAGGGTAGAATGTGGAGTCTAAGCCTCTTCTCATGGATTTGTAATGGCATTTTATTGCCTCTTTCCCACTAATGATGTACTGTGTGAACTCATGGAGCAATAAAATATGTTTTGTGATGCATTTTGTCCATCCTTCCTTATTTTATTGTCTCTTCTTACCTCTCATTGTTGTAGAGTATACTGTGCATATTTTGATGTCTATTATAGGTTCTGGGAGTTGTGCTTAATGGGTTTTGAAGTGGTGTTCTATGTGAAACCTATCTCTGGTCCATGGTGCATCTTTTCCACCCTCTCCTCTACTCACCTCTCTCCACTTCAGGTAGTCGGATCCGTGATCAACCACTTCCTTTTCTAGTGTATCACCACTTAGTGTAGGCTCTCTTTCACCTCTCTCCCTCCATGTCCCCTTGGAATTGTTAGATTAGGATAGATTAGATTTTTCCTACACTAGAGTTTTTTGTGGCAAGTAGATTAGGAAGCAAGAACTGGCTTTCTCCAGAGGGCCATCTTAGGTTTATAAGTACCATAACTTGAGAGGTGGTCCCATGTTGTGCAATCACACCAAATGCCCCACTCAAGATACGAGGTTTTTGGGGTGCTATGATTCTACACTAATAATTATTTTTTGTTGAAAAATTGAATGTTAAGGTATAAAAAAGAGTATTATACATTGTGAAATCCTTAAATTGGTCTTAGAAGTCAAATTTTAGACATCATTGACTCCTTGATTGTATTTACATTAACGAAAAATTTGATAAAATGAAGTGGAAATAAAAGTTCATCATACGATGAAAAGTGAAAAATCTAGTTCATCAAATGGTAGAAAATGTAAAGCTATTGTTGGAGTGAAATATCACACACAAATGTAAAGTTGATATCTTTTCCAGTTCTCATGGTTTTTTCATAGTTACATTTGCAAACCCTTTAGATAGGGATATTTTTTTGGGAAATTTTGGAATTTTTAATCCCATTTGATTTTAATGAAATCGTGGTTTCCTTTGTTTAACTTGGTTTTTGATACTTTCTAAGTTAAACTGGTATGGATTAATCTTTGATACTTTCCTCTTTAATTTTGGTGAGAGTGTTGCTTAACTACTATTAGAAACACCTTAGGGAAATGTTTAGCCATTGATCTAAAAACTGATGATTTGGAGCACAAAACATTTTCTCGAATATTGGTTGATATGGATACTTCTGGTGATATCCCTACCACTATTGATCTATGTTGAGTAGATAGAATATTACTTAGAAGACACACAAAGGATGTGTGCACATGGAAAAAGGAACATTTGAAGGGATGGAAGAATAGGAAAACAAGCACGTGTGAGAACACTTTCAATTTAGGACTTAGCTATTTTATGGGTCCAGGATATTTTTTTGATAGCGTGTGGAACACACAAAGACAAGAAGACTTGCATCTCATGCAATGATATTTTGGGAACAATCATCAGTTGAGCGTCATGCATAGGTTAGGCCAATAACATGAGTTCTAGTCATGGTTAACTATAAGAAGTATGTTATTAGAGCGCTTACATGGTTTTGCATCCTTTTGTAAAGGTGCATGGCTATTATTAGCATGTGACCTATTTTGAAAAAGTGCATGTGGTGAATGGAAATTCCCCACCCTTATAAATATGAATTTATTTGTATGGATTTCATATATATGTAAGTACAAATTATTATAGAGTTGTGCGCTGATTTTGTCCATGTATGACTCGTGGAGATACCTATGTAATTTAAGAAGCTTCCGTATTTTACAATATTTGATACAATGGAATATATTAGCTGGATAATGGTATTAAACATGAGTGAATCTAATTCTTGGATGGTAAATCTTATTCTATTCATATTTTAGTTCATCTTCTATATATTCTAAGATATAGATCTAGTTTACACATTGTGGATTGTTTACTACTATGGATCTAAATATACATATGCATCATAATGCTAACATTCTGAATAAGAAACTCTAAAGAGGGATCTAGTGCCTTTGCATGCTTTGGGTGAGAGATCAGCTAAGGATGAGTGATGTGCCAACGTGATTGGGTTAATTATAGTAAATTCTAGGCTACATCATTGGTTCCATTTCTGAGACCTCTTTCTCAGCTATTTTCAAGATGTTGTAGATGAAGATGTACCAGTTGACCTTAGTAAGTATTGAGGAGTGAATAATAGATATGGAAGAAGAGTATGCTAAGAGATTGAGAACTGGATCTGAGTTTGACGCAATGCACATGGGTTGAGCAGAGTCTATATGACTGCTTATATGAGAGCTTCTTTGATATTTTCCCATAGAACTATACAAGTGGCTAGTTTCTTATGCATCTAAAAGGAACTGGAGGTTTGTACACTTGTTTTAACACAAGAATAATTTTAGTCACTCTATGAAGCTGATCTAATTTGAACGTGCATTGTGGATACTTGGTTCTATGGTGTTCTAAATAGCTATATTTTGGAGTACTCAATTTCAACTCACTCTTGTCCAGATGTAGCGGAGTTTTAATTTTTACGTTACCCTAGGGGACCATATCTGCAAGAAATTCCTCTAGAAATCAAGATCTTGATGGTAACCCTGAATTTGGAAGAAAAATGATGGCTAAGTAAACCCCACCACGTGTGGGGGCAAGAGCAGGTTTGGTGAAAGATGGAAGACCTAGAAAAAGAGAGGAAAAGTGAAGAAACGTGACTTAAGTTCAATGAGGAACATGAGAGGGATTTAGAAAAGTAACGTGAGGTTACATAATAGATGGCGTTGCAGAGAGAGATGGCTCGTGAAGGATTTGGAGCTCACGTAGAGGACATGGAGCTAGAGCATCTAGAACTCCCATATTTGGGAAAGCATGATAGGGAATCATCATTAGTGTAGTGCCCACTTCCCTTTGACACTTTTGATATTGATCATGATACTGCTGACTATATTATGGACATTATTATAGTTTTGATTTAGTATGGTGTTAGATGTTAGATCATGGATTATTGTTGGCTTTGAGTTATATATAATGCATGATGATTATTAGAGACACTTTATATATTGATGATGATATATTGTTCGACATGGCTATATTTATGGATATTGTTCAGACATGTGATACTTGGATATATTGAGTAGACCTAGAAATGGAATTTATTTGATAATGATATAGTTGTTGATAAAATTGCAAATGATGTTGTTGGTTTCTTAGATGTTTTTGTGATTCATATATATATATATATATATATATATATATATATATATATATATATGATGTAATTATATTTATATATATTGGATGTTATGATGTGGCCATGAGGCCGAAGGAGGTATTTTTGTTTTTCAAGTTAAATTATCACAACAAACATTTGGGGATTGGAGACCAACCACATTGGAATTCTAGATGAATTCAACAAGGTCACCATGGCAACTAGTATTTGTTTGTGTGTTTTTGTGTGTGTAATGGATTCCCATGGGGGGGATCACCTTTAAATGTGACATAGAGGTTATGTGTATTTATTTATTTGACCCTTTTGTTTAATGTTGCATGTGTTTATTTTGTGATGCATTTTCCCCTTTCTTTATTTATTAAATATTGTATTAATATTATGGGTAAGCATGTTGTTAATATTAATTAATTAAAAGATATCATGAGAAATTAATTAATAGAGTTTTGGCCTTGATTTAAAGTGTTGTAAGAGATGTGTAAGTGATGTGTAAGTTAACTTTTGAGTGTGAAACACTCCACCTTCTTGGAAATTCGAATTTTTCCTTAGAGGCTGATTTTGGAGGCTTGTGGGACAAGTTAAACTTGTCCCATACCTCTTAAATTTATTTACCAACCATACCTATGGTTGAAGAGTTTAAATTTGAATTTTATAATAAATTTTGAGAAGGAAAATTGTAGGTTTTAATTGCACTTTTCTTACATGATTTAATTTCAGTCCTTTGGGGTGTGGATTGGATTTGAGTGTGTAAGTAAACTGTCATATTATTCACCCACCTATTTATTGTGAATTGGAGAATGAAGTTGACTTTTTGGGTTGGGGTTGAGGATGTGTGATGTGGCATCCTACATGGATCCAACTCATCCTCTTCTCTTACCTCTTCTATAAAATTCAAATTCCTTACCTTGTTATGGGTTGCTTCACTTTGGAGACTTCATTCTTGGGTGAATTCTTTTGTTGTTTTGGAGCTCTTGCTTTGAAGAAGTTTATGGGAAAATTTTTGCATGCTTGTGCTTGGTTGTTTTGGATTGATTGCATTGGGATAAAGCTCGTTGTTTTGGAACTTGGAACAACTCCATCATGGAGAGGTAGGATCTTGGCTCTTGAAATGCTCTTCTTTTATGAATGTATATGTTAATGTATGAATGTTTTGTCATGTTTTTGGGTTGTTGGGTAGATGGCCTAGGTATAGTGTAGGAGAAGACTATGGGGTTTCATTTTGTGGGAGGCACAAGTGTGTTTTGGGGAGGTATAAGGGTGGAGGGAGTTGGGATTTGGGTTCCACCTTATAAAAAATAGCTTTGCATTTCTTTACTCATTATGGGGTGCCATAAGAGGTTTGGGAGGCATAAGGAAATGTAAGGAATAAGGGGTACTTGGGGAGGCATAAGGAATGTAAGGGGTGTGATATAATACATTTTGGCGGGTTGTAATTCAGGTGGTGATACCCATTTCCCCATTTTGGAGGCATAAGAAGCATCCCCCATAGTTTCTTGCTCCTTTGGCTTGCTTGAGGAAGCCTTAGTATTGTTTGTCATGCTTTAATGTAGTTGTAAACTACATTCTATTTTGGACTATTTTTCTATTGTGAAAGTGTTGCTTGTGTGTTTTGTGGAAGCCTATTTTTTCCATAAGGTGGAGAATGAAGAAGTAAGGCTTCTCCTTTTCATTGGATGTCTTGGTTGGGTGGAGAGCGTTCCCTTTCCCATACTCTTGTTGTGATCAAATTGGAAGAATGAGAAATATGCATGTTGTTGTTCTGGAGCTGAGATAAAGATAGTTTGATAGTCCCTTTTGTAATGAAATCTTATTGTAACCTTTCCCACTTGAAGTGGATGAACTTGTATATGTTTGTAATGGAAAGATGTTGTAGTGGTTATGGAAGTGTAAATTGGAATGTGAAAGAATGATATGTATTTTGTATGTTGTATTTTGAAATCAAATGGAAGGAATTTGTAAAGTTATCTTTTGGAATAAATAAAGGATTGCATAACCTTCCTCAAATTGTATCATTATGTTGAATTTAATCCTCTAGATGTGAGTTGTAATCTCTGTTTGAAAGGAAGAAATATGTATAAAGGAAGTGTAATACTTTGTCTTTTTAAATATGTGAAAATTGGAAATCAAAGATGTATTTTAGTTTTTGAATAGTTGAATTGAATCAACCAAATGTATTAGATTAGAATTGGAACATATTATAATACTTGAAGAAGAAAATGGAAAATAAACCCTTTAAAAAAAAATTATCTCTTTGTCTTGTATTTTCAAAATAGCAATTATTTAATCCAAAATGCACAGACAAACCTATAACAATGAAATAAAAAATAAACGATTAAATTGAAGTAGTTTTCCCTAAACAAATCCAATTAGACAAAAATACTTAAAGGAAATCTTTAAAAACCTGGCAAAACCGAGTTCAAAGCTTTCACATTCGTTTTGTTGTCAAAATTATAAAATTTTGAATTGGAATTCAATCAAATAGATATACCTCACAAACATATCCTAAATCCACCTAAAATAATTCTCCATGTCTATTTGACATGTTGAGAGAGGAACAAGAACAAATTGAACAAATTTAATACGTTCATTTTTTACTAGTTTGCATTGTAAAAGACTGTAGATCATTTTCTTGAAATTGACCCCTTAAAATTTATCAAAATTTAAAAAATTAATGTTTCTTGAGTAAAGAGGTCATTGAGAGATTTCCAGAAAGTCCTTGTTTTCCCAAAACTGAGCTCTCTATCAAAAGTTATGGCCTTCTGAAGTTTTTCTTCACTTAGCGCAAAAATTTTTGGGAAAAATTTCCTTGGTGGGCCCATGGGCCCAAATTTTTCCCTTGGCACTTCAAAAAAAATTTCAAATTTTTTCCTAATTTTCCCCACTACCCCACAAACCCGCAGCCAATTAAAGGTTATCACGTGGCACAACAAGGTGTTGGCAGAGGGGTGGACCCCTTTTTAAGCTTAGTGCTTAAAAAATTTTGGGAAAATTTTCCTAATTTTCCCTCACCACCCCACCAACCGCAACCAATCAGAGGCTACCACGTGGCACAATGAGGTGTTGATGGAGGGGCAGATCTCTTTTAACTTAGCACTAAAAAAATTGGGAAAATTTTCTAAATTTTCCCCCGCCGCCCCACAACCAATCAAGAGATGCCACGTGGCGTCGCGAGGCATCAGGAGGAGTGGGTCCCTTTTTGTCTTTGATGTTTTAGAAAATTTTAGGAAAATTTTCTTAAGTTTCCCTGCCATCCCGCAGCCAATCAGGAGTTGCCACATGGCATCGTGAGGTGTTGACAGAGGTGTGGGTGAATTTATCTCTCTTGCCCTTGGGGCATTAAAAAATTTCTCCCCACCACCTTACTTTCCCCACGTTGGCTTAGGAGATGCCACATGTCCCTTGCATGGACTCGCGAGACCGTGGACACAAATTTGGCTTCTCACCCTAGGCGGGAAATTTTTGAAAATGTTTCCCGCCACCCATTTTTCTCGCGTGGCTTAGGATGTGCCACGTGTCCCTTCGGACTCGTAGGAGCATGGGTGCAAAGTTTTTTTTCACCCCACATGGAAAAATTTCCAAAATGTCTCCCCCACCCCACAAGCCCACCCTTGGGGAAAATTTTCTCCCCTGGGCCCGCAGGCCCGCTTTTGGGGAAAATTTTCATCCCAAGGCCCATCGGCCCATAACTTGGAAAATATGAGGAGTTAGGAGGACTTCTTTATATAAATGGAAAAGTGAGGAAATTTCATATCCAATGGGAATGATTTAGGAAATTTTTGAATGCATTAATTTTGAGAAAAATCAAGTTGAATCTTTAAGCCTATTACAAGAGTGGGTATGGTGAGGAATTACCCTCTTAACCTAATTGAATCTTCTTTGCCATAGATTTTGGACCTTATAACCTCTAATAAATGTTATAAAAAGAAAAGTATATTCTAGTAGATTAGAATTGATCTAGAACTTGTCTATGACAATTTTTGTCTTGTAACCTAGTTGAAGACTCTTTTAAAAAAAAAAAATTATTCCATAATTTTCCTAACTATTCCTAGGTTGTTCTTGGGTCTCAAGTGGGTTGCTTTTAGCAGGCATCACAATTGGCTTCTTATGAGAGCACACTAGAAGATATAACATGGATCACATGCATGCATCTAAACCTACCTAGTGACCTAGCCCTTGTACTTGGTTTTCCTAGTTTCTAGTACAACAAGTAGTTATCAAGCTAGTTTAGCTAGTAGAGTAGTAAGAGGTAACATTGACTCATCAACAGGTTAATGAGTAAATAAAATAGTAATTACATCAATGGCTAGGGAAATATATTTGTTGTTATTTGGAGGTACCTTTTCAAGCACCTCTTTGGCGTAGAACATAGTAACATAGAACTTTGGACTCACATCTGGGGGTAGTACCACTTTACAAATTGTTGGAGTTCAATTTAGCACCACTGTTGGGACACAAGGTAGTTCATTCTCTTGTTCAATTCATATTGCAAGTGGAGGATCAGGAGCCACAAGTGGTTCGGGGTCTGGCTCTTCTGGTGGATCTAAAGGTAGCGGTACCACAGGAGGTTTGGGATTTGGTCGGCATGGTCTTTACCAACCCTAAAATATTTACATGGAGATGTGACTTCATCTCCAAGAATATATGGGAATAGAAGATATTGTTGATTAGGTCCACATGGGTGAGATACTATGGTACACAAAATTAATTACAGCTTTAGAGCATAAGGTAAGTCATTTTACAACTATGTTACAGGACGCATGCATAGTTGGTACAAGAAGTTGGACCCTCATCAAACTTGTGTGGAGTATACAAAATTAGGAGATGTTTTCATTAAAGATTTTTATATCCTTGAGTTTTAGAAAAAAATTATAAGTGTGGTCAAGGATATCATGTAGGGCTCTACTGAGAGTGTTCGGGAGTATGATGTTCATTTCAAAACACTTATGTCTAAAATTTCTTATGATATCCATGCCAATCAGCACGTACAGTGGTTCATCATAGGATTGATCACACTATTTAGGAGGGTTCTCTCACATAAGACATATAGATCCATGTGAGGCACTTACAACATCTCTGTGTGCTTTGAGGAAGTTAGAAGCATAGACACTAGAGTAATTCCATTCATGGAAGATCAAATTACAGCAATGGAAAAACAATTGAGAAATTATTAGCCAATTCAGCACGTGAGATGCACAACGGAATTTGGTACATAGATGGTGAAGTAGAGGGCCATAACAAGAATATCTATCCTCAAAGACCAGTGTGCTCCTTTTTGTTGGATTATGAGATATGTCATTTAGACCATGATGTGAGATGCTTCCCATTATTGCAATATGTGATAAGGAAGAAAATTTCCTACTTGTACAAAAATTTTCCACCCCAAAACTCACAATACTAAAGATTGTAGGTTTATTGATCAGATCCATGATGCCATTGATATTGGAGTATGAAATACTAGAGTTATAAGTAAATATAAGGATAAAATATAGCAACATGATCATGATCACACTCAAGGGCTTTATAATCAGAATGAAGGGTGCTTTGAGAGAGGTCATGGCAGAGGTCAAGGATACCATGGTGGATTCACGGGATGAGGACACGGTAGTGGACGAGGTGAGTTTCCTCATGGGACATGTTATACTTGTGGATCTCCTGACCATTACTAGTCTGAGTGTCCCCATAACATTACTTGTTTTTTTGTGGAAAGAATCATAACTATGAAGAGTGCCTAGATTTGTATTAACATTTGAGCAAGAAGCATAAATAGGAAAACAAGGGCATGGGGATGGTTAGAATACAACACGTCATTGAAAACTAATAGATTCCAAAGTTAGCATCGGATCCTGAGATGGTACTTGTGAAGATAACTACACATGCCGAGGCTATATGCGCAAGAGAAAAATTACAAAAAATCCTACCATTTCTAAGGACAAGGTTTTTCATGCAAAATATTCAAGACCCTACACATGAGAAGGAGGTTTACCAAGAAAATATGGAAGTACTCAGAGATCTGCATGGTGAAATACAATGTCTAAAGGAAAATTCATGAAAGTTGGAATAGAAGAAGGTAGAAACATTCTCCAATTGGATGTTGATGATCTGAAGGAATTATACAAGTTGTTACATAAGGAGAATTTTTTTCCATTACTACGTAGTTGGTTAAAGGAAATACTCTACACGCTGGTATTGAGAATGGATGACAGATTTTACATGCTAATCTCCCTCCTCATAGCTTAGATTATGACAAGAATATCACTCTAAATGTTGTTGCATGGATGGATGGATTTAGAGTAATATATTGATTGAAACAAGCATGGAAGTGAATGTGTTTACTTTAGATGTATGGGTTCAAATGGGTAGACCTCCCTTGTAGCCATCTTCTAGTGTATTGTTTATGGAAAATCTAGACAAAGGCCACATTGATTGGAGTCTTAAAATATGCATCAATCACCATACAGGGGTGAAGTTCACTAGATATTTTGAGGTTTTGGCACTTTAAGAAGAAAACAAATTCCCATCTCTACTTGGGTGTCCTTGGTGCTATGCAAATAATGTTGATACGTGGTTCAACAAGGGATATATAAGTTTTGAGAATAAGGAGTTGATTGACTTATTATCCCTTTGAAACATGGAAAATATGCACCTTATGTTGAGCCCTTAAGTGAAGAAGACCTAAAAATAATTTATGTGCATGTCATTCGAGACCCAGAAGTGCTTGAGCCATCTAAGGAAGGAATTATCTAGTGGGAAGATACACATTCCTTCAGTGATTCTACAAGTATTTCCTATGACAATTGGGCCCATGACACTTACGAAATGGTTGGGTGTAAGGTAAGGACTGTAGTTGTAATATAAATAGGTCATGTTGTGTTAAGGGCTTAGGAAACAACCCTGTACCTTGGTACACTAGTGAAGGAACCCTGAGGTATTCCTATGAGCCATGGAATTATAGTGGGAGGATTACGTGGAAAGAAGGAACATGTTAGTTTATACCATGCATGTGATAGCAACACAACGTGTTTTTGGATGGTTCATAGGGATAAACTCTTAGAATGGAGAGAAGTGAGTATTTTCTTATCAGCAAGGTTTCTCAGAAGTAATGCACCTACTCAATATGTTAATATCATGGTAATAGTCATGTTCACCACCACATTAAGTGGTGTGAGAGAATCTAGATAGAGGGGTAAGAGGATGGACCACCTTTTTTTGGTACACAATCTTTATTTCACCTTGTGAGGTTACGCACGTGTATGGTATGTTTATGCGGAGTTGAATAAAGTGACTGGAAATCAGAAAGACTTGACTACAGGTATGATGAAGACTTTTGACTACTTCTCCACTAAGCTCTGTAGTGAATGAGGCATTATAGGTTATGAAGTATTTGACTATGGTAGATAGTGCAAAAGATAAAGAAATAATTCAAGAGTTACTTGGTTATTTATACCTAGCAACGCACTTTGAGGAAGTGCAAGAGATAGATGCAAAATTCTTGAGCACCCTTTCCTAGAGAGGAGAAAGGAAAGATTATCTACATGATAGATGATGATGAAGCAAAAATTTAGAAATAGACCATTTAGACGGTATGTATGTGTGAGGTATTAAAGTGCCGATGAGAAGAAGCACTCCTATCATGAACCTATGAAAACTAAGAAAGTGAGCATTGGGATGGGAGCTGAATTGAAAGAGGCCATCATTGGAGATTACTTCTCTAACTCTGAAATGGCTAAAATAACTCTGAGTTGTATGATTTCCAAGACTTATTTTCTAGGGCTAGGATAATTTTAAAGTAGTACATAAATATATGGGTGAGATGAAAATTAAGTTAAAGGAAGGTGTCTTCCAGATTAGGAAGAGAATTTATAAGATTAACCCTAACTTGTGTGTAAAAGTTAAAGAAGAAATTGACAAGATGTTGAAATCTTGCATCATTAAGCGCATAGAGGAATCAAAGTGGGTTAGCCTTATGGTAATAAGTATAAAATAATATGGAAGAATTAGGATTTTTTGGAGTATAAAGAGTTAAATCTTTCACGTGTGATTTATGCTTTCCTACCCCTTTTATTGAAGAAATATTAGAAGGTGTTGTCAAGGTGCAAGATTTACTTTTTACTGAGATGAATTTTATGGATATAATCAAGTAAGGATTTCTAAAGAAAATAAAGATTAAAAAAATCACAACTAAATGGGGAATTTTTTCATACATGGTGATCTCATTTGGTTTGAAGAACACGTCTACATTATTTTCACGCATTTCAGAATCTATTCACACATTTTTTATAGGTTTGTTTGGATGATTGGACCGTATATGGGATTTTCAAGGATCATTGTGACAAATTGAGGTTAATGTTTGAGATATGCATATAGTTAAGAATCTCTCTAAATATTAAGAAGTGTGTATTTACTACACCATTTGGGACTCTATTAGCGCATATCATCTCCAAAGAGGGTTTGTCAATAGATCCAACTAAGTTTGTAGTTATTTTAGGGATCCTACTAGTAAGAGAGAAGTGTATGGTGTCTTGGGCCACATAGGGTATTAAAATAAATTTATCAAAGGTAATGCTCAAGTTGTCATGCCCCTAGAGGAATTACAAAGCTATAAAGGAAAGTTGTATTGGGGGAACTGCAACAATGCACATTTGAAGCATTGAAGGATAGACTTACTATGGACAATTTTTACACTTGTGAAAAAATGGGCAACTCGAAACTTCGTTACGATGGAGAGCATTGGTGAAGTATACCTAAGCTAAGGGAGGTTCTTTTAGACAATATTGTTACTGTTGAATTAATAATGATTACATGAAATTTGTAGCTATGTGTGCTATTACAAAACATGATAGATCACATAGTCTACAATTTCATGACTATCTTCAGCAAAAGAACACAAAGCCCCGAAGGAAAGATGTGTTGCCTTGATGAAGACATTGAATTGCAGAATAGGTGAAGTGTTAAGTCTTGGGACAATAATCATAATTACATTGCTTGAAGTAATCGAGTTCACAACTTGGATGTTACGGTTATTCTTTAATGATCTTTCCTTCATGATTAAAACATTCAATTATATTATTAGGTTGTTTAATTCATCATACAATCCATACAAAAATATGAAATGCAGAAAGAAATACACAACTCAATTTTAGAATTCAATGTTTTATTCATAAGGAATTTCAAATGTTCCCACACAAGCCATGGGATGTAACTAAAAAGTAAAGTACAACTACTAAAATAAGAGGTGCATATGCATGAAAGAGAATAAATAAGTATGAGTGAACCCATCATTGCCTTGGAGGTTTTAACTTTGGTTGATGCATCTTCATCTTCATTCACTGCTGAAAGCATTTTGTACCTAAAAACATAAAAGAGAAAACTATCAGTTACGAGATCAGGGTTAATCCATATTCTATACTATCCTAATTCATGCATATGGATATCTTAATAATAGGAGATATAAATTACATGAAGAGCAAAAAGCATACATTATTTAATCAATCGAAAGAAGAGGAGAAACAAAGAAAAAGATGGACATAAGAGAGGCCAAAAAGCCTAAATATTTTATAATGTTTTTATCAAGTGTGCAAGTACAAGTTACAGCCATGAAGAAATAAATCATATCTTACAGTCCTCACTATAAGTAAAGATTTCATAGTTCAATGAATTCTATCCTATTGTACATGAAGCAGATAAGTCATAAGTACATGCTGGCATGAAGGAAGAATGCAACTCAAATTTCAGCAACTATTCTAGAAATAAAAGAAGTTACAAGTACAGATTGAGAAGAGACTTGCAAATAGAAGTATATATTTTAGAATACAACTCAAAGGTGAAGCAAAAGGATCAAAATTTAAAGGCTGAAGTTAACTGGAAAGATAATATTACAACTAAAACAAAATGAGAAAGAAATATGAGAAAATTTTGATAGGGCTTTGCCATGTAAAATGGACATTTACATATTTTCATCATGATGTTTTTAATTAATACATGCTTTAAAAGATGAATGTAAAATCAAATAATAATGCAGAAAACAGATAATGCATTGTATGATCAAAATAACAATTATCAGATTTTAGCTTCTAACAACAAGCCATGATTCAATAGATGAAGGATACAATTACCAGCTCAAAGAAAATAAGTATTGTAGCTTAATTGAATACAACTGAGGAAAATGGACTAAATTCACATTTCTAGGTAGTATTTTCCAAATTTCATCAAGACAGATACAAAAAAGAGTATCTCATAGTACAGTTGAATCAAGATCAAGAACAATAAGAATTGCAGCAGATTCTAAAAGTACAAATTTCTCATGAAGATGGAAAAGAATCAGAAGCAGATCAAAAGTACACCAATGGAAACTATAGAGCCTCATTGTCTTGACACAAGATTGCAAAATCAAGCTAAAACTACAAATCAATGGATACCTTTATGGTCACATGAATACAAGTGCATCATTACAAGTTTGAATCCTAAAGAGAAATCTATGCACAGTAATGATTATACTACTCCTCGACCAATTTTACACATAGACCAAGCACATTCTCTCATTCAATTTCAAGTCAGAAATACAAAAAGTATTGTAGGTGTTGCATGTTTTAAGAAGACTATAGTTGTTATGACACATTTTCAGAGTTAATCATTCAAGTGACTCAACAAAGAACAAATGTTTTGAAGTCTCAAGAATATAGTCAAAAATGAAACCATTATATCTTTCAAATGGAAAGGAGGGTTGTTAATCAAAATAAGGTTGTATCCTATAGTAGATGGAGCAGTCAAAAATGGAGTTACTAGTCATCCTTGACATTGGCATGTATATCCAGTTTCTATCAAGAGTAGCAAGTGATTATTAGATTGAAAACAATAGCTCACATGGAGAAACAAAACCCTTATGTAAAAACTCAGGATGATATAAATAAAAGATGGCCGACTACTGAATAACGAAATAGAGTACGAGAAAATGTTCATAGATGAGCCATTAAAAGTCATTCAAAAGTACAAAGAAGATGGAATACAAAACATAATGAAGAATATCTAGGGTTTCCAGAGAAGGCTCAAGGATTGACCGAGAACAAGATTCGAATAAGAGACACATGCATACCCATGGCCAATAGTCATAAACCCTCGAAATATCATCAAGAAAGAGAGTTTTTCTGAACATAAAGTATAACATTCTAGATTCCAGGGAGAATTTTATAAGGAACTAATATAGGTAAGAAGAAAACAAAACCATTTTATCATTCAAAATTTGAAAATATAAAGGTACTCATGCATTTCCAAAGATGAAGAAGATTCAAACATTTCAGAAATTGAGGATTAGTTTCAAGTTACAAATCTAAGGAAGAAAATACAATTTCTAAAATCCCACTATATGGGAATCCAAGAATCAAGGAAGGAAGAAAAAACAAACTTATTTAATTGAAAGTTGAGAATACCCTCGAATGGTCATCAAGTTTAGAGCTAAAAGGAGAAACCCAGGATGGTTTTTACCTCAAGAATCCCCAAAGGAACCACGTGAACACAAAAATGCAAAGAAAAATGAGTATCAATTTTGGAATTCGAAATGGAAAAGACCAAGTAATAGTGAAACTCAAGAGATCGAGAAACTTACCATCCTTGTCAAACAATGGTGCTACACAGTCTAGAACTAAAAGTATTCAACAATGGTAGCCACTCTAGATGGAAAGATAATGAAAGCTCATAAGTGACCAAGGCATGGCCATAAAATAAATCAAGAAGCTCGAGCTCATTGACCCCACAGACAGAGGCTGAAAAATGAAGTTCATTCCCAGAAATACAAAGAAAGTGAAACCTATAGAGCTTCACAAGACACAAAGATCTTTGTGAGGAAAATTAAAGGTCAAACCCACAAAAATGGTGACTGCATTGAGGAGAATCATGAAATTATCTTGGGAAGTTCAAAGAAAGGATCTAACAGAGAGATCATGGCAGTGGTGATAAAATCCACAACTACCTTGATCGACAAACTTGAAACAGAGGAAGTACTACAAAATGCAGAGCCAACCGAGCTAAGAGAATCGATCTGGTAAGGAATCTAAGCTTCATAAGATAACAATGGTGTAAATAGTTTTTCCAAGGCTTCACCCAGTAGACACAAAAATCTAGAATGGAGTGATCAGTGAGGTTAAATGACCTTTATTACCGAGCTCAAGATTTGGGTTAAGTTTAAACTGAATAACAGTCAAAGATCAACGACCAAAAATTAAAAGGACACAAGATCAAAGCTCAAGGATCGATCTCCAATATCAAAGAAAACCATCATGGTCAGTTGCCACTAGCCATATTAAATGCGGGTTAAAACCCTAACCACAGGTTCAAGATTAATGGTTTGTAATTAGATAGTACATGGATGACGACCTAAGATCATTACCAATTTTCAAAGAAAACTCAACCTAGGTTAAAATACCACCAAAAAAATGCATGGAGGGGTGACTCATCGTCATGAAGGGGCCAACCCTTGTTATTTCAAAATTATTTGCATCTTGACTTATCAA
Organism: Taxus wallichiana var. yunnanensis; assembly: GCA_018340775.1. Lineage (NCBI taxonomy): Eukaryota > Viridiplantae > Streptophyta > Pinopsida > Cupressales > Taxaceae > Taxus > Taxus wallichiana. The sequence goes on along the minus strand of CM031237.1, from coordinate 280,042,308 downwards.
CTATAGTCCAAGCTTCAAATAATGCAAAAGCCGACCAAATTATGTTGTGCAATGATCACCCAAAAAGGTAAGGTTAAACCATGTTTTATGTCTAATCAAATGTAAAAGGGGGCAACAACTATACAATATAATATTAATCAAAGGTGGCAAGTATGGCATGGTGTCCTCTTACAAAGTGCCCCATATATATGTTTAAAACCATGGAAATGTCCCAAGTCTACAAGAAGGGAAAATTCAACAAAGACAAGTGCACCTACTAAGAGTGGTCCCCACATGGAGAACAAAGGTATTATATTTTGCAAATGATATATTTAAAAGAATGGAAAAAGAAGTAATGTTACCATACAATATTAGGCAACGAAATGTAAACATCAGAGCCTAAGCTTGGAGGTGGTCCCCATCAAGTGGATATTTGGATGAATTATTTTGCAAAGTATTGGAATTAATATAATTTATTTTTCTCACCCATCAGGAGTATTTTTGCTTGCCTTCACAAAATAATAGATAAGCAAAAGGACAGAATCTGCATGCACTAGGAGGAGACTTGCTCATCAAGAAAAAAATATTATTAGCAAATTATTCACCCATGCTTTTGTCAAAAATAGAACAGTCAACTATAGTTTGATTGTAATGTAATCAAAGGCTATTAATGCCTCTTTTTCTTAGTTTGCTTTATGTTATTCCTTTATTTATTAAATAAAGTATAAAATGAGGATGCATGGGTGAGTATGAATTTATTATATTTTTAGGAATGTTGGGTGAATCAGTTTTTCTATATATTGTGTGCCTTAGCATAGAAAAAAGGAGGAATTTTTAGATACAGGAGTGCTAAAGCAATATTCTGCCAATTTCTCCTTTTAAATGTGAAGTATTGTTCACCTTTCTAATTATTTTGCAATCTTTTGTATGTTCCCATTAATCTTATGAATGTTAATTCCCTGATTAATCATCTTACCCTGTTGAAAATTTTAGTAATTTCTGCTAGATATTAATGTGCATGTTTAACTTAACAATGTTGTTGTAATTCTTTTCCCTCAATACATCTAAGTGTTTGCCTTTAATATTCTACAGAAAATTGTTGTCTGTGCATTAGAAATTCATTCCATATCAATTATTCATGTACTCAGTCAAAGAATACCTCATACAAATCTGGTGTATCACCTCAGTTTTAAATCATTTTATAGTCATCTTTTACCCTTAAACCCTAGAAAATCAGTTTAGGATACATCAATAAGGAATCGACTTGATACTGGAGACTCGCCTCAAAATAGGTATACCCACAGACCTGAGATGTTTCTATTATATCTATGAAAGAGAGAGATAAAATTTGCAAGCTTAGAACACCTGCAGCCATCTCTCTAATGGGTGCAATTTTGACATATATCACTTACTATGATACCTATTCTCTATTTTCCTTCATGGAATATACCTTCTCTTGTACATGTGGAAAAATATTACATGGCCATTGGTGCAGTTCTAGATTAACCTGAAGAAGTTATTGTATATCATCCTATTTTATTTGAAAGTAGAAATTTGACTCCTGCTGATCAAAATTATACAATGACGGAGCACAAAGCTTTGTCAATAACCTACGCACTATATAAGTTTAGATAGTTCTTTCTAGCAACACCTTTTTATTTCTATACAAAGAACATGGAATTGAAATACTTGGTGAAAAATCCCATTTTATAGGGGTGCATATGTAGATGGGTTCTATTATTCTATGAGTTTGACTTTACAGCTGTGCTAAAGCTAGGTAAAATCAATTTCAGATCATTTACCAATGATTCAATCAGGAGAGTACATACAAAGTATTGAAGATACAATTCCAGATGCATAATTATAAAGCCTAAACCATGTACCTTGGGACTTAGAGGATATTTTTGTTCCTTTCACACAGGTATGGTGCTCGAAGGTATGGATACATTAAAAAAGAAATAACTTACAATTTTCACCGCACCTTTCATGTTGATTAGTGGTGACTTATACAAGCTATACCGGTATGAAGTATTGAGTCAATGTGTACTGGTGTATGAGTGAAAATCAATTATGGAGGAGGCTCATGGCATGGTATTGAAGTGGACACTATGCATGGGACACTACCCCATGCAAGACCCTACTAGCTGGTTTTTTTTGGGAAACCTTGTACAAGGATTATAAAGAATACTGTAAGGCATGTGATCATTATCAGTGCCTTGGAAAATCTAGGCAGAGAGATGAAATATCTTTGAGGCGTATCACCTAGGAAGAACCCTTTGAGAAATGGGAAATTTAATTTGTGGGTCCTATTTCCCCAGCCACACATAGAACTGGATCAATCTATATCATCACTTGTACAAATTATATTACAAGGTGGGAAGAAGTGGCACCAACAAAGGATCGTACAAAATCTACTTTTTCACCTAATTTGTTACTAGTTAAAACTGAGTAGGGGATAGGTTAGGAGGAATACCTCTAAGATGTAGGTCAAAGGTTGAATATGTGCATTGATGATTTTTTTATCGAAGATGATCGATAAGACCTCCCCTTTGGCTAGGGGAAATGACCTGCAAGAAACACAACAAGACCATAAAATGGCATTAATAATATAGGTTAGTGGAATGCCTAGCAAATACTAGATCCAAGAATTGTGGTACTTCCTAAGAGGTTGTCAATCCACTTTCAAATAAAAATTAATATAGAAAGTATCATGAAATAAATGAAATCCTACTGTAGTTATATGATTTAGGTAACTCGTGTAAATACAATAAGTAAATCTAATCTAATAGGAAAAGTTATGATCAGATTCGAAGGTTCGGTAGGTTTTTCTAGGTTTTTTTAGGTCTGATAGAGGTCTAAAAGGAGGTCAAGGATTGATTAGGTGAGCTCTGGTTTGATTTTTATGGATGGACATAGTTGTTGGGCATAAGGAATAAAATGACATAGAGACCGATATCGGTCAAGTGACCAATGTCGGTAAAGAGGTGAAAGTGATGGCGGTTAGGTAGACCACTTTCGGTAGGGTCAATCGGAAATAATTTAATAAAATATTTTTTGGGATTCTTTGTGATTAAAAATAGAGCTAAAAGGAATTATTTAGGTTTGTAATATTACTAAGAATACTCATGAATACATAGGGGAAGTTACAAAAGACAAAAAGGTTGTAGGGGTTGGGTTGGTGGATTGGTTAGAAGGCACAAATAAAGGAATAAATGAATAAGTAAAGTATAATGAAAGAGGTAATGAATTTATACTTTAAGAAAGCAAAATATGATCAGAATGATGAATACTTGCATTTAGAGATCTAGTATGTCATGGTGGATCGTATTTGATCCATGAATAGATTATGGATTCAAGTGCCATGATAGTACTCTTGGAGTGTTCTCGTGAGTATTCTAATTCCCTAAAAGGAGAAATGGACGCTTTCTTGGGCCTATGGTTGAGTATTATGTGTTGTCTGGATGCTGAGAGGCTTTGGATTCATGCTTGAATGCAATGAAACTATCCAAACTAAAATTACCAACCTAGGTAAAAGGTTTTAAAGTTAGATATAAAAGAACCGATGTCGATTACGTGATCGGAGCCGCCAAGCAATAATTGGCATCCGTTAAGGAGGATAAGTCTAGGTTTTCCAATAATAGGTAGATCTTCCCAGATTTGGCATGCTTCCTTCATTGAGTCCACTTAGGAAAGTTTATTTCACGTGAGAGAAGAAAGGAATAACTTAGGAGTGGTCCAGTTAGGTTTAGGTATAAGTCTTAGTTAGTTAGGTCAAGTTAATGACTCAACACTAGGAGTTATAACTCAGTGTTGAGGGTGATGACTCAAACACTGTGAGTTAAATGCCCCCTAGAATGGGTTCAGGGTGAGGTGTCATGGTGAGGTGGAGGTGTGAGGGTGGAGTTAATTTAATTAAAATAATTAAATTAATTAATAATGTGAAGGTGAATATATTAATAATAATTAGTAATGGGACTAAGGTGTGCCTAAGTAATTGAAAAGGACCAAGGGAGTGTGACCCAAATTCGGTGTCTGACTATAGCAACAAGGTTCTTGTGGGAAAATATTCTTACCAAGTATGGATGTCCTTTAAGTTTGACAAGTGATAGGGGTACTCATTTCCTTAATGAGACTATCAGGATATTATTGGATTAATTTATGGTTACAAACCACAAGACAACACCCTATCATCCCCAAACAAATGGGACTACTGAGGGTTTCAATAAGATATTAAGTGAACATTGCAAAAAAATTGTTATGTTGGAAGGAAAGACTGAGATGATAAAGTTTTTGTTGTGTTTTTGGAATATTGAACAACCTACAAATGATTGAATAAGGAAACACCCTTTCAGTTGGTGTTTGGTGCAGAAGTAGTTCTTCTTATGGAATTCATGTTACCTTCTTTGTGTATTGCATACACTAGAGGTCTAGCTGATGAGAAAGAATTGGAAGAATGAATTGACAACTTTATACAGGTAGATGAGAGGTACACCATAGCACAATGGAGTCATAAGCAAGAAAACCTAGGTAGAAGGCATGGCATGACAGGAACATCAAGGATAAGATTCTTGAGGTTGGGAAGATGGTACTTCTTTATGATTCAAAGTTTTTGTACCACCTAGAAAAGCTTAAGGTACATTGGTTAGGACCGTATGTTATCACTCATATACTTGACTCAGGTGCTTGCCATCTTGAGGTGCATGATGGAACATGGTTCCTTGCTTACTTTAGTGGGAGTAGGATGAAGCCCTACTATAGATAATACTTATTGGTGTTTATAATAACAAATTATTGCTAGCTAGATTAGTTTTCCCTTAATGCATTTCCTTTATATGTGTTTCATTCATTGTTTCTATGCTCTTTAAATTTATTTCATTTGTTGTGTGTAATAATCGCACTTACGCACCGGAAGATAATTATGATCTAAAGTGCTTTCATGCGCAGAGGAATGCACATACCCTTAGTGTGTGGTGGTTTTCATCCAAAGTTGTGTATGCATAAGGAAAAGTACAAATGGTATGGTAAAGTGCTGTTAGAAAGGATATTGCTCCTAATGAAGACCCTAGGTGAGAAAAAATGACTGCACAGTATAACGTGAGGTAAGTTGCGTCCATAGAAACTACTTGGAGGAGGGCACATTGACAAAGTACTTTGGTGCATGAAAGCATACACAAGGAGGTTTGTTGCCAATAATTAGAGAGGCATGCTAGAAGGTTATGAATGTGGTGCGTAGATGTATGGCATAGAAAGGTTGGTGAATGATGAGTTAAGAGGAGACTCAGTGGTAGGTGGAGCAATAAATACAATAACCTTTTCAAAATATATAGAAGGATGGGATGCAAATTCAATTTTACCATTGCAAATTCGATAGTTTGAGAGAGCTATTCTAAACCAAGCCAACCAAGATGCGTTGAAGTGTAGAGAGCTTAGAAACCAAATAAATATAATGCAAGTGTGCACAAAGTTGTCTTCCATTCCCAGTGAAGAAGGTTTGAGTGAAGAAAAGGTGTACAGAAAGGAGAAATAGAGTGTCAGGGTTTGAGAAGAAGTTAGGGCATGTAGTTTTCAAGCTATGGCACAAGAGTTTGGATCACAAAAATACGAGAGAGATAAAAAGGAAAAAAATTTCATTACAACGGCACCAAGGGAAAGTACCTAGGGCAAGATAAAATGATAGGAGGAAGGTTGAGACCAAGGTTGTATTGAAAATGCCCCGAAAGATTTTTTTGGAAATGTAATACCCAGGAGGAGTAATCATAGTACAGATTGGGATTCCCATGTATTTTGATGCAAGGTGAGAAACTACAACCCTCACATGACTCATAACAAGGAGGATTTATATGCACTGCTAAATAGAAAGACCAACAAGAGAACATTTGATGACATACCATTCTACAACGATATTGGAGATACTTTTATGAAGAAGGTAGGGCCATATCATTTAGATGAAATCACTTACTTTGGAAAACTAGAGAACCTATACCAATGGCTTATGAGAAGAGTCCATGAGGAATTATTTTATTTTGCTGGGTGGTGGGTGAGGATCATAATGCCCTTATTTTTATAATAAAAGGTTAAAGGGTACATGAAAAAAAATAAGTGACTTAACAAACAATATAGTTATTATGGCCACCAAGAAGGAGTTGGGTTACTCAAAGGGTGCATGTGGAATGGACATATATAAACTATGGAAGTATCTTGTTATGCAGGTGGCCACACACCTACTTATCAAGCTCAATGACTAGGATAGATGGTCACAAGTGAATACCATGTGGCTTCATATTGCCAAGAAGATGTCACAAGGAGAAACATAAATGTTATCAGGATACATAGTGGATACCATGATTGAAGAAGTGTGCAAAAGTGAGAAAATAAGATTTGGTGCTATTTTATTATCACTTGTATTTGTAGAGATTGGAATTCCCGATAGGCCAAACAATAAAATTTGGGAATACCCTATGGAGAAGAAGTCTCTTGTAGAATGGTTTGAGAAATACTTATGTGAAGTATTTATGAGTTGTCCATTTAAGAAAAGTGTAGAGTTGTGGTATGACCGACTTCACGTAGCCTTCGAAGAGGAATGGTGAATTACTAAGGAGCTACCCTCAGTGGTAGGTAAGGAAGTACAATTCACAGTATACAAGCATTTTTACATTGCGTGCTTTGTGATGAAAGATGGGACATGGAGTCCCTGGTGTAAAATTCCATACACCTTCACAACGTAATTCTTCTAGGTAGCAGTTCACATATTTGCATACGTGCACAAATTACCATGCAATGCAGATAAGGTAGATTGTGAATACCACACTTTGAAAAAAACCTATGTTTACCTAGGTAGATATTCCTACATTGAGAGGCTAATGTCATATGACATTGAAAGTATTGAATAAGGGTGGAAGCCTAATACTTTTATTAATAATTAATAAAATCATTTACTAAATGAATGACTGCAATATTTATAGATATTGCACAGTCATGTATTGGAAAAACCAAGTAGTTACAACTATGCAACAATAATATAATCCTATGTATAGAAAACTCCAAATATATTGTTTCAACAATATATAACCATATAACAATTACAATAATCACATAAACTTGCTACGGGAATACAGTTCAAACAATTTATGGTTAAAACCAAATTATAACAACTTACGTTTTCTACATTAACCTCGGTAAAATATGTTTACCCTAATATTCCCCTACTTAATTTTTCATTGTCTCAAGGGATGAGGAGAGGAAATCTCATCCAACATCCAACTTGTCACATGTAAGTGACTTTGTGAAGATATCTACTTATTGTTCAGCTGTTGGGAAAAACTAAAACTGTATATTGTGTTTTAAGACATGCTCATGTATGGAATATACCTATAACTCAATGTGCTTTGTTCTTTCATGAAAAACTAGATTGGGAACAAGTTTGAGAATACCTTTATTGTCAACAGAAAAATTGGTCATTTTTTCCTATGGTATTCCAAGTCCTTCAAGTATGTGACGTAGCCATATCACTTTAAAGACAACTTCTCCCCATGAATGATACTCAACTTCTATGGAAGAGAGAGAAACAAAGTGTTGTTTCTTTCTTCCCCATAATATCGGTCCATATCTGAAAAAAAAACCTTATAGTGGATTTTCTATCATAAATGTTTCCCGCATGATCGAACTAAATATCCAGACAAGAATATTTTTTCATTCTTCTTGTATTCTATACCAAGATTCACTGTACCCTTGAGATATCTCAAGATCCACTTTGTTTCCTTCCAATGATAAACTTTAGGTTCCTACATGAACCTGGAAAGATAGCTCATTACAAAGTTGATATCTAATGTAGTATATGTGAGGAAAATGAGACTCCCAATAAACTACCGATAGAGAGTGGAATTTACCATCGAAGATGGATCTTACTAAGATAATTGTGGTCTCGTCTCTATAGGTTTTTCAATAGGTGTGTAATCTATCATCCTAATTTTTTTGAGCATTTTCTTTCTATATTTCAACTTAGAAACAAATATGTGAGTCTCATTTTGTCATACTTCCAATCCGAGATAGTAATGCATAAGCCTAACATCTGTCATGTCGAATGGTCGTTTAAGATCATTCTTTGTTACATCAATAATCTTCACTAATTACTAGTAATGATTAGATCTTCAACATAGACAACAATAATAAAAATATCCCCCTTTTTCTTTTTGAGGTAGAGATTGGGATCGTATCGATTTCTAAAAAATTGATGCTATACAAGATGCTCATCAATTTTGATGTACCAAGCCTGGGGTGCCTATTTAAGGCCATACAATTTTTTTTTGAGTATGTATACATTTGCTTCTTTACCAAGTACAACATATCCTTTAGGTTCAGTCATGTAGACTTCCTCTTGTAAATATCTATTTAGAAAGATAGTTTTTACATCTATCTGATGGACTTTCCAACCAAATTTTGCAGCTAGAGCAAAGATCATTTTGATCTTAGCTATGGGAGAAAATGTCTCCTCATTTTCAAGGCCTTATTTTTTGCATACCCATTTGCTACTAGTTTTTCTTTGTACTTGTCTCTAGTCCCATTTTTCATTTTTCTTTATTATAAATATCCATCTGCATCCGATGGGTTTCTTCCCTAGTGGAAGATTGACAAGATGCGAAGTGTTTTTTTATCACAGATTTATACTCAGCATCCATGGAATTTTTCCAATCTTTTGACTATAGGGATTCTTGGACTATAGAGGGCTCATGAGATTCAATAACTCTAATTATTAAAGAAAATTTTATTTATTCTCGTGCTTTACTACGAGTTCATGGTCTAGTAGTGGATGTATCTGGTAGAGCATCCAATCTTGCATCTCGTACCATGCTAGTATACCACTTGGGCGTACGTTTAACTGATCTTCTAGGTCATGGTTCTCTCGGATCATCACCATCATCCCTGTCATCATTTTCATCATCTTTGAGAAGATAAGCTTCTGTTTTTACAATAGGTGAAAAATCTACATTAGGTGAGTCTCAACTAGTCTCCTTTTCCATTTTTTTCATAAAAAGCAACGTCTCTATTGGTGTAGACTTTCATGGTCTTTGAATCCATCAATTTGTAACCAAGATTTTATTCACTCTACCCAATGAAGATGATGTTTTATGTCTTGATATCCAAGTTATTGTTATTCTACTTGGGTATGTGCATACTTTCTTTGCACCCAAATACTCTGAGGTGTGAAACAAATGGATTCCTTTATTACCATGCTTCTTGTGGCGTTACTATGTCAAGAGAAATTTTGGGAACTCTATTTAAAAAATACATTGTTGTCTTTTCTTCTTCTTCCCAGAATGTCCTTGCTAGTCCATAATCATTGATCATACATCGCACAATTTCCATGATAGTACAATTTGTACTCTCAACCACACAATTATGTTGTAGTGTGTGTGAAGGAGACATTTTTTGATGAATCTTGCGATGCTAACGGTAGGATTTGAAATCATCACTGATTAATTCCCCCCTTGATATGAGTGGAGAGTTTTGATGTGATGTCTAGTTTCATTCTCAAAAACCACTTTTAACTTTTTGAAATTTTCAAAAGCTTTAATTTTTATGAAGACAAAAAATCCACATTTTTCATGAGTAATCATCAACACATTACATGAAGTATTAGAATAAAGAATGAATTAGTTACATTGATCTACAAATATCGATATGAACCAAATCAAACATCCCATGAGCTCGATAAGTAATCTTCTGGAATGAATCTATGTGTTGTTTACTTACGAGGCAGTGAGGATACTTTTTGTATCCTTTTGGAGGGATGGTATACCATTTACCATGTTCTACCGGTAAAGTGTTTTGAGATAATTGAAACTGATGTGACCAAGTCTCTAATGCCATAATTATGCAGAGGTAGAGTTCTTAGCCACAAGTTTCTGACCATATCTGTGGAAAAAATCAAGGTGGAACATATGTCCCACATTAGAGGCTTTTGCAACTATTTTCGAGACTCATGATTTGTCTTGAATCAAACACATTTTCTTGTTGGAATGAGTATCAAAATAAAATTTCAAGTTATGATCTAGGATATAATGATGTTGACTTCACTAGACACCCCACCATCTCTACGAAAAGTAGATAAAGGTGTTGTCACTTTGCGATTTCATCTACGTAGAAACTCACCGAGGTATTCAAAAACACTTAAATTTTGTTAAATTTCTTGTGTAATTCCTATTATGTTAAATTACATGTTAGTAATGTCTTTCATTATAGAAGTATTAAATTATGTTAATAATGTCCTTCATTGTGTTTATGTAGAAGTTACTGTGACAGTAAAGACCCTTTTCATTCTATTCACAGGCATGGTGGTGTAAAAACAATAGTTCTATATTCCTAAAATTAGTTAAAATATTGTCATTATGTAGATACATGTACTTAGCTCTATTTTTGCTAATTTTGATGTTTGATTTTTTGATCTTATGTGTATATAGGGAACTACAACCCCCTCCATTTTGACTTCGAGGGCATGAACTCCTCCATCTCATTGTCTTCGCACTCCGTGGTCGTACTACAAGAGCTCCCAATGACTCATCCGAGCGTGAGATGAAAATTCAGCGTGATCGACAACTTGTGGTAAGTGTGTCTATTTATGTAAATAATTTCATTCTAGCATGGTCTTAAATATATGTTGAAAACATATATAAATTAAGTTTCGACAAAAAAAATTGTTTGTATTTGCGCAGGCTCATCTATAGGTGAGTATTCGGTGGAAGAGGACTCAAGCATGGGCTCGGGACGATCAAAATTCATCTCATGGATCTCCATCTTTGTCTAAGGGAGGGCCTTCTTCGAGCAAGGCTAAGAGAGGGATAGATTTTGATGAGTATTAAATATATATGTCTTACATGACATTGTTTTTGTATGCCTATGTGCATGGCATTGCATGTACACCTATATCGCATTTGAACTTGATGGTATATGACCTATTTGGGAATTTTTAATTTATTATGGACATTAAAATACTATTTGGAACTTGATAATTTTGTATGAGACCTTACATTTCTGAGATTATTTTTGCATAAATCTAATATGATGTGCACTTGACAATATTTAATACATTATGGATTATTTTTTCGTTTATTGGTGATGTACATGTACTAGCATTTCAATGTATAATATGCATCAAACTTTGGAAATCAATAATTATATAATGTATGTATATAAAGAGTTACCTAATCTCGAGTAATTATTCATTCTATTTATCAATGTGTATATGTGTATTTACCTTACTTGTGCTTCTTCTTGCTCATGATCTCTTTCAGACTTGGTTTCTATCTTATCATGCACTTACTACATTTTTCTATGCTTCATAGTCTTCTCCCTGTTAAAACACCCGACAATCATCATAATTTGATGCATTTCATTTGTTGATATTTTGAGAATGTCTCTCCCTATACATTACTCCAATGCTTGAAAATGTCTCTAGATGTATTGACATCCTGATTCAAACACTCAATGATTCTTGATTGTTTAATCCTATCCAATTTGTGTTTTTACCTTTAAATGCAGACGCATTTCAAGTTATTTGGAAATCACATCAAACCCCTCACTGGGATTGATGACTACCCATATTATTTTTAAATTGATTTTGAAAGCATCCATGGGTTTATCATAACATAAATTATCATCGAATGGAAGGTCACTAAGCCGTAGGCCAACTGACTCCCATTAAGAACTAAACAAGAAATATTTACTAGGCAATTGATAACTCCCATGTGTTCTTAGACATACCCCTATCGAATTCATTCTTAATCCAATCTAGTCATTTAGGGCTCTTAAGCGACTACGCCCAGATGGGGTAGCCCTACATTGACTCAAAATGCACTATTTCACGCGTTTACAAACAATAGCATAATGATATAACTGGATGGAGACAGAGAAAACTGCAAGATGATTTCTTAGAGGGATCCAATGTGGAGGTCTCAAATTTGATGAGACATCTCTAGGTGCCATGGAGTCTGAGAAATAACCCATCAAAGATATGACGTGTTTGGGCCTCGGGGATCTTAAGTGACTATGCCCGAACAAGGTAGTCCAAAGCATGGGGAACATACTGAACCAAAATGAATCCTCCACTAGTGGTCATAAGACTACCACAATGTGTTGGCATAGTTGGTTCAGTCCCACAAGCTTATGTTTGCAAACTACAACATCTAACAGCCCTACACTGACTTAAACTACACTATTTCACACATTTTCAAACAATAACATAGCGAGAGACCCAGATGAAGATGGAGAAAACCATGAGAAATTTTCATAGAGGGACCCAATGTGAATGTCTTGGATCGACGAGATGTCTCGAGGTGCCACTGAGTTCGAGAAATCACTTGTCGAAGATATGGCATTTTTGGCCTCAAGGCTCTCAAGTGACTACACCCAGACAAGGTAGCCACGAAATCATGGGGAGTGTAGGGAACCAAAAAAAGCCACCAATAGTGTTCACTGTGCCAACCTGATGTGTTGGCGTAGCTGGTTCATCCCACGAGATTTAATTTGCAAACTACAACATCCGATGACCTCTACACTCGACTTAGACTACACTATTTCACGCGTTTCCAAACAATAAGCAAAACAAGAGAACCAGATGGAGATGAAGAAAACCAAAAGAGAGGATTTTTAATAGGGTTATAACATGGAGGTCTTGGATCTAACGAGACATCTCTAGGTGCCACAGAGGGTGAGATAACTCTCATCGAAGATATGGCGTTATTGGACCTTAGGGCTCTTAAGCAACTACGCCTGGACGGGGTAGCCCGAAAGCACAGGGAGCATAGGGAACCAAAAATAATCCTCCACTAGCATTCACCAAGCTACCCCAACATGTTTTCGTAGTTGGTTCAGTCCCATGAGCTTCCGTTTCCAAACTACAGCGTCTGGCAGCTCTGTAGTGACTCAGACTGTACTATTTCACGCATTTGCAAATAATAGCACAACGAGAGAATCAGATTGAAATGGAGAAAACTACAAGAGTATTTCATAGAGGGCCCTGACATGGAGGTTTCACATCTGATGAGATGTCTCTAGGTGCCATGGAGTCCCTAAAATCACCTGTCGAAGATATGACATGATTGGGCCTCAGGGCTTTTAAGCGACTATGCCCGGACGGGGTAGCCCAAAAGCACAACGAGCAGAGGGAACAAAATAGAAGCCTCCACTAGTGTTCAATATCCACCCTGCAGACATGTTGGTATAGTTACTTCAGTTTGATAAGCTTCCATTTGTAAACTACATCCTCTGGCAGCCCCACACTGACTCAGACTATACTATTTCAAGTGTTTGCAAACAATAGGACAACAAGAGAACCGAATGGAGATGGAGAAAACCGCAAGAGGATTTTGTAGATGGCCTCGAAATGGAGGTTTTGGATCTAATGAGATGTCTCTAGGTGTGATGGAGTCTAAGAAATAACTCGTCAAATATATGGCTTGTTTTGGCATCAGGGCTCTTAAGGGACTACGCCCAGACGAGGTGCCCGAAAGCATGAGAAGCATAGGGAACCAAAAAAAACATCCACTAGAGTTCACCAATACATATGGATGAGTTGGCCTAGATGGTTCGGTCCCACAAGTTACCGTTTGCAAAATATAGCATCTAGCAGCCTTACATTGACTTAGACTACACTATTTCATGCATTTACAAACAATAGGACACCGAAAGAACCGGATGGAGATGGAGAAAATTGTGAGAGGATTTCTTACAGGGATTCAACATGGAGGTTTCGGATTTGACAAGTCATCTATGGGTGCCATGAAGTCCAAGAAATCACATGTCGAAGATATAAGGTATTTTGGTCTCAAGGCTCTTAAGAGACTATGCCCGAACGAGGTAGCCCAAAAGCATTGGGAGCATAGGGAACCAAAAACATCCTCCACTAGCATTCACCAGGCCATTTGGACGTTTTGGCCCAAATGGTTCAGTCCCACAAGCTACCATTTGCAAAATACAAAATCTAGTAGCCTTACACTGAGTTAGACTACACTATTTCACGTGTTTGCAAACAATAGGACATTGAGAGAACCGAATGGAGATGGAAAAAACCACTAGAGTTTTTGTAGAGTGCCCAAACATGGATTTTTTAGATCTGACAAAACATCTCTAGGTGCCATGGAGTCTGAGAAATCACCCGTCAAAGATATAGCTTGTTTGGGCCTCAGGGCTCTTAAGGGACTACACCCGGATGAGGTAGCCTAAAAGCACGGGTGGAGGAAACCACCAATGTTTAATGATTTTACCATAGGATGCAACTATGTAGACTATGAACTTAGTTTTTTTGGGAGACCACTAATATTCTAATTGTTCATTTTGAAAGAATGAATATCTTCAATCAAATAAAGAATGAAGAGCCTAAATTTTTTTGGACATTACAAAACGTTGTTTGTGCCCAAAAAGAAGCTGAAGGCCATATAAATTTTCAATCTTCAACTTTAGATGACAATGAACATCATGAAGAAAACCAATTAGGTGAAGATATCACTATGATTTAAGAAGAAATGCCTCCGAAAGTCATAAAAACTCAATTTGATTATCCAAAAACATCGGAAGAACTTTAAGAGAAGATACGAGTAGAAGAAAAGGAAAATGTGAAGCGTGGAAGGATCACACCTTAACTGGAATGGAAGATCTATGTGATGTTTTCGATAGAATCATGGATAATCTTAAGGACAACATGCCAAGTTGATTATTTTTATTAATCCCACTACTTCAACTTCACAAATCAAACTTGGTAGTTCCAAAAGCAACATACTAGCAAGAAAAACTACAATAAAGTATTTATAATCAAGCCCGAAACTGGTTTAGAATTTTTTTTTTTTTTTTTGATTGAGCATTTACCCTTAGTTTCTTTTTTGAAGGAAGAAATTCATTTTATATGTGAAAAATAGAATGCTGATTTAGTCTATTACTCTGACTATTTAGGTTAGATTTATGTAGTCATTGAATGAAAGTTTTAAATTCTTCAATACTAACATGGAAATTTTTTTAGGGCCCTATGGAATCCTCTCACGGTTTTATCCATATCCATCCAGTTCTCTTGCTGTCCTATTGTTTGTAAATGTGCGAAATAGTACAGTCTAAGTCACTATAAGGCTGCCCAATGCTATATTTTACAAATGGTATCTCATGGCACCAAACCATCTAGGATAACACGTCCACATTGCTTGGTGAAAACTAGTGGAGTCATCCTTTTGGATCCCTACGCTACTCTTTCTTTTGGGCTACCTCGTCCGGGCATAGTTCCTTAAGAGCCCTGAGGCCAAAACACACTATATCTTTGACAGTGATTTCTCAAACTTTGTGGCACCTAGAGATGTCTCATTAGATATGAGAGCTTCATGTCGAGCCCTCTACAAAATTCTATCTTGGTTTTCTCCATCTCCATCTGGTTCTCTCGCTATACTATTGTTTGCAAACGCGTGAAATAGTGCAGTTTGAGTCAGTGTAGGGTTGCGAGAGGCTGTAGTTCGCAAATGGAAGCTCATGGGACAAAACCAACTACGCCAAAATGTCGTGGTGGCTAGGTGAATTCTTATGGAGAATTTTTTTGGTTCCTTATACTCCCTGTGCTTTCGGGCTACACCGTCCAGGTGTAGTCATTTAAGAGCCCTGAGGCCCAATCATGCCATATCTTCGACGGGTGATTTCTTGGAATCCGTGGAACCTAGAGATGTCTCATTGGATCCAAGACCTCCATATCGGACCCTCTATGAAATATTCTCATGGTTTTCTTTGTCTCCATCTGGTTCTCTCGCTGTGCTATTGTTTACAAATGCGCGAAATAGTGCGATCGAGTCGGTGTAGAGGGTCACGATGCTGTAGATTATAAATGAAAGTTCATGGGACCAAAAAAACTACACCAACACATCGAGGTGGCTGGATGAATGCTATTGGAGGCTTTGTTTTGGTTCTCTACGCTCTCCGTCCTTTCGTGCTACCCCGTCGAGTGTAGTAGCTTAAGAGCACGGATGCCCAACCACGCCATATCTTCGATAGGTGATTTCTCGACTCCATGGCACCTAGAGATGTCTCATTAGATCAAATACCTCCACATTGGGGCCATATATGAAATCCTCTCGTGGTTTTCTCCGTCTCCATTCGGTTCTCTCACTGTGTTATTCTTTCCAAACACACAATAATAATGCGCCTGAGCCGAGTCGGTGTGAGGCTCCTAGAGGTCTGTAGTTTACAAACGAAGCTTGTGGGATCTGAACCAGCTATGCCAACATGTCAAGGTGGCCTAGTGAATGCTATTAGAGGACTTTTTGGTTCCATACACTCCCCATGATTTCAGGCTACCTCATCCAAGCGTAGTCCTTTAAGAGCCCCGAGGCTTAAACACGACATATCTTTGACGGGTGATGTCTCGAGACTCCATGTCAACTAGAGATCTCTCATCAGATCTAAAACCTCTATGTTAGGGCCTTCTCAAAAATCCTATCATGGTTTTCTCCATCACCATCTAGTTCTCTCATCGTGCTATTGTTTACAAACACGTGAAATAGTGCGGATTTGAGTATGTGTAGGGATGCGATGTTTAGTTTGCAAACAGAAGCTCATGGGACTAAAAGAACTACGCCAACACGTTGGGGTGGCCAATTGAACACTAGTGGAGCATTTTATTTGGTTCCCTATGCTCCTCGTGCTTTTGGGCTACCCTGTCTTGGCATAGTCCCTTAAAAGCCCTGAGGCCCAATCACGCCATATCTTTGACAAGTGATTTCTTAGACTCCATGGCACTTAGAGATGTCTAGTTAGATCTAAGACCTCCACATTGATGTCCTCTACTAAAACCTCTCATGGTTTTCTTCATCTCCATCTGGTTCTCTCGTTGTGCTATTGTTTATAAACGTGCAAAATAGTGCGGTGAAGTCATTGTAGGGATGCGAGACACGTAGTTTGCAAAAAGAAGCTCATGGAACGAAACCAACTTGCCAACACATTGGGTGGATGGGTGAATGGTATTGGAGGATTCATTTTGGTTCCCTATGCTCCTTGTTCTTTTCGTCTTTACCCTCGGGCGTAGTCACTTAAGAACACGTAGGCCTAAACACGCCATATCTTCGACATGCTGCTTTCTTGACGGAATCCGTGGCACCTATAGATGTCTTGTTAGATCCAATACCTCAATGTCAGGTCCCTATATGAAATCCTCTTGTGGTTTTCTCTGTCTCCATTTGGTTCTCTCGTTGTCCTATTGTTTGCAAACACTCAAAATAGTGTAGTCTCGAGTCAGTCGGTGTATGGGTGCCAGCAGAGGATGTAGTTTACAAACGAAAGCTTGTGGGACTGAAAAAACTATGCCAACACATAGGATTGGATAGGTGAACACTAGTGGAGGCTTCATTTTTGTTCACTATGCTCCCCCTTTTTTTGGGCTACCCCATCCAGGGCATAGTCGCTTAAGAGCCCTGAGGCCAAATCACGCCATATCTTCAACGTGTGATTTCTCAGACTCTATGGCACCTAGAGATGTCTCACTAGATCTGAAACCTCCATGTTAGGGCCCTCTATGAAAGACTCTTGTAGTTTTCTCTGTTTCCATCCGGTTGTCTTGCTTTATGCTATTGTTTGCAAATGCGCAAAATAGTGCAATCCGAGTCAATGTAGGGTCATCGGATGTTGTAGTTTGGAAACTAAAGCTTGTGGGAAAAAACCAACTATGCCAACACATCAGAGTGGCTAGGTGAATGCTAGTGGAGGATTTTTTTGGTTCCTTACACTCCGCTTGCTTTTGGGCTACCCTGTTCGAGCGTAGTCGCTTAAGAGCCCTGAGGCCCAATCATGTCGTATCTTCGACGAGTGATTTCTCAGACTCTGTGGCACCTAAAGATGTCTCATTAGATGTGAGACCTCCACCTTAGGTTCCTATACAAAATCCTTTCGTAGTTTTCTCCATCTCCATCCGGTTCTCTCGTTGTGCTATTGTTTGCAAACGTAAGAAATAGTGCAATCTAAGTCAGTGTAGGGCTTCTAGAGGCTGTAGTTTGCAAATGGAAGCTCGTGGGACTAAACCAAATACACCAAAATTTTAGGGTGGTCTGGTGAACACTAGTGGAGGATTATTTTTGGCTCCCTATGTTCCCCGTGCTTTTGGGCTACCTCATCCGGGGTAGTCCTTTAAGAACCCCGAGGCCCAAATACCCCATATCTATGATGGGTGATTTCTTGGACTCTGTGGAACCTAGAGATGTATCGTTAGATCTGATGCCTCCACATCAAGGCCCTCTATGAAATACTCTTGTGGGTTTTTCTATCTCCATCCAGTTCTCTCTGTGTTGTTGTTTGCAAATGCGTGAAATAGTGCGGTTTGAGTCGGTGTAGAGGGTCTGCAGAGGTGTAGTTTGTAAACGGAAGTTCGTGGGACAAAAATAAATATGTCAACATGTCAGGGTGGCTTGGTGAATGCTATTGGAGGATTCATTTTTGTTCCCTATGATCCTCGTGATTTTGGGCTACCTCGTCCAGGGCATAGTCCCTTAAGAGCCCGAGAGGCCCAAACACGCCATATCTTTATGGGTGATTTCTCGGACTTCATGGCACCTAAAGACTTATCGTTAGATCAAATACCTCTTTGTCGGGACCCTCTACAAAATCTCTCGTGGTTTTCTCCATCTCCATATGGATCTCTCGTTGTACTATTTTTGCAAACACACAAAATAGTGTAGTCTCGAAAGCCAGTGTAGAAATTTGTCAGGACGTTGTAGTTTCCAAAAGGAAGCTCTCGGGGCCAACCCAACTATGCCAACATGTTAGGGTGGCCAAGTTAATACTAGTGGAGCATTCATTTTGGTTCCCTATGCTCCTGTGCTTTCAGCTACCCCCTCGGGCGTAGTCTCGTAAGAGCCTTGAGGCCCAAACACACCATATCTTCGACGGGTCATTTCTCGGACTCCATGAGACCTAGATACCCCTCGTTAGATCTCCAACCTCCATGTCATGGCCATATATGAAATACTCTCGTGGTTTTCTCCATCTCCATATGGTTCTCTCGTTGTGTTATTGTTTGAAAACGCACAAAATAGTGCAGTCTGGTTTAGTATAGGGATGTCAGAGGTTGTAGTTTGCAAATGAAAGCTCATGGGACCAAACCAACTATGCTAACACGTTGGAGTGTCCATTTAAATGCTAGTGGAGCATTTTTTTTGGTTCCCTACGCTTAGCATGCTTTCGGGCTACCCCTTCCATGCATAGTTGCTTAAGATCCTTGAGGCCCAAACACGCCATATATTCGACATGTTATTAATCAGACTCCTTGGCGCCTAGAGATATCTTGTCAGATCTAATACCTCCACATCGGGGCCCTCTATGAAATCCTCTCACGGTTTTCTCCATCACCATTTAGAATGAGTCAGTATAAGGTTGTCCATTACCAATCACCTGAATAATATAGGTGGTTCATACAATGTAAGTGGTGAAATGAGAATTTTAATAAGATATTTTTACAATATAAGTGGTGAAATGAGAATTTTTATTTGTCATTCCTTTCTAATATTTAAATTCTCTTAGCTTCACTTGGCTTTGAGAATAAATTCTCTCTTGAAAGTGCTAACCACATGAAGGTGGAAGCTTTTTTGGCACCACTAACATACATAAACATGTTAGTAAGAAATTAAATAGAATTTTAAATCATACAAAATTTAAACAAAATCATTTAAGTAAATATTCAAATTAAATTCATGAAGAACATACCTTTGCAAATTCAATCCAATGAACCGTAAGGATCAACTCTATTCTTGACAAGATCAAGAATTGCTTCATGATCGATTCATGAACCTTCCACATATTTTTGTTTGATGGTTGACCTCAATATTTGATCAATTTAATATTTGATGCAAGGACCAAATGTGAATAGTGAAGTATCTTCCAATGTACTTCATAGTCTTCAAACAACCATATGTTTTATTTTTTTGATAGGATATTGTCGAAGAAAATTTCTAGTGACTACCACCGATCTAGTGGGATACTCAAGGTCTTCACCATCAATGACTATGGAAGTAAAAAAAAAGTTCCCTCTACACAACGAGATAAGAAGTAGTTTGTTCCCTCTTCATTAAATTCCATCGCAAAGACTACAAAAATGTGCCCTATATATCACAAAGTAAAACTGTTGATCAATTTATAAATACATTAAGAGTTGACCATTTAATAATTTATAATTCTAAAACATGGCATGTACATATATGTATGTACCTTGTTGCACTAAATCAGAGACCTGGTTAAAATCAGGTGATGTTGTCATTTGATCTGAAGAACCAACAAGTTGTAATGCTTGTGGAACTTCATGTGTGTTGAGTGGAATTAGAGGTTTACAAGTCCATTCATCCACCCACTACTGTGACTCACATTCATTCCACACAAAATCAATGCATGATATCAAAAACATGTCATGCACCTAGTATAAATAGTCCAAGTATTTCCATCTAAAATACGGAATGAGTGCATATAACTTGATCCTTTGTTATCTTTTTTTAGTGATTTTAGCTAAAATTGAGATAACCATAGAATTTTTTTGACAAAATCTCCTAAAAATTCCCTTTGAAGGAGATCTTTGGGTTTTTGGGTTTCCATCGCATGGAAACATGTCTTTTACATGCTTCATGTCAATTGTCTTCTGAAACCCGAAACCCGATTACATTCCAGTGTATCGAGTTTTTGAAACTCAAGAGCATCGGAACATACCTTTCAAAAAGCATGCTTCATGTTGCTTGTTTCGAAAACCCGAAACCCGAACCTTTCCTTTGTATCAGGTTTTCGGAACTTGATAACATCCAAACATGTCTTTTGCATGCTTCATGTCAGTTGGTTCCCGAAACCCAATTTGATAAGAAAACCTTTGTATCAGGTTTTCAGACATGCTAAGCATGATGACATGGCATTAATGTCGAGTTGTCGGTTAGTTGGCACACGTATCGAAGGAGGTGTGATTACTACAAGGGCCATATAAATAGTCCAATTTTACACGTCATTTTTACGACGATATATTTTTGTTGCATGGAGTTTTTAAACATGCTCCTTCGACCTCCAAACCTGATTGAACCTCTTGATCGATTTCGTGATCCGTCTTCGACCATTTTTTGAATTTATTGAAGGTATTTTTCTCTTCTTATCATTTTGTGGCATTTGGGGTTATTATTGAAGTATTCATTCGGATTTTTCTCTTTTCTTTTTCTTCCCTTCGGGTTTAGGGTTTAGGGTTTTTTTCTTAATTTTCTGATGTATTCCCATGAAACCTCTGGTTTAAAATTCATCCTTTGGGTATTTTCTTATTTTTCCCATGGGGTATACTCTTTGTATTATTGAGAAGAATCTTAAAAAAACCTAACTTACCAACTTGGTGGAAATTTATTTGTTCTGACATCCTAGAAACCTGACGTCTTTGTTTCAGGTTTTACAAGGTGTCTGACATCCTTTGGTTTCCACAAAGTATCGAGTTTCTCCAATTTCTCAAAGCACCCCCAACTTCGCTTGTCTTTGGGTTCCACAGAGTGTTCAACACCACCTGATTTCTACCTTTGTGTTAGGTTTCACAAAGTGTCCGACATGACCTAGTTTCGATATACACTGTAGTGTGTCGGGTTTCATGAAGTGCTTGATAGGTCTCAAAGTCGATTAGTGTGGCGGGTTTGTAGGGTTGCTCAACAAGCTTCCAAGCCTAATTGTTCAACTAGAAGTTATCTAGGCATTCTTTCTTTAGGACTTCTCATGTCGGATCCTGGATCATCTAAGGATAAGTTAGACAGGTCAGGAAAGATGAAGTACAAGTACCGAAAGATGGAGTCCCCTTCCTACATAGATTGCAATTACAACATCTGAGACACAGAGCTTGGTAACATAGACATGGAGGACTTTTGGAATAGAACCAAGGATTCTTCTCAGAGTCCCTAGATGAAGTCAATAACTAGCAGTGGCCTCCCTCTTGCAGTAGGATTCCCAATGTCTGCTCAATGCCCCAAGTTCATTCTAGCCTGTGCTTCTAATTATGACTCAGATTCTCGCTCAGTGAAAAATCAAGCAGGAGAAATCATAGTGAAGTTGGACAGGGGTTAATTTGATGACCTCATAAGATTTCCGATTTTGAGGAATATGTTAATGTAGATCTAAAGTTAGCAAAGAAATCCTAGGAAAAAGATTAAGAAGACTGCATCAAGGATGTGAATAAAAAGTTCTTGATCAAGACCAAGCCAACTATCTCTAGGGTTCCCAAGTTTTTCCCCAGAAGTGATTTCATCCTTGAAATCAGTGATATTATCACCTTGCTGAGTCGAGTATTTGAATTCCCCTAGTTAAGAGACTTCTAAGGGTGGATGTATTAATTCATGGTCATTATAAAGAAGAATTAATGGGGGATCAATTGGAGCAGTCTTATAAGTGGTGAGCTTCATTCCTAGATGAAGACAATCTTGACTCATGGCAAGTTTTATATGTCATCATAAGTTACCTATGCAATAACTCAAATGAGAAATTACCTAGGATTAGATGTGAAGGGAAGTAGGTCACCAAAACATATATATTGGTATTTCCCTCGGTGACAAAATGAAGGGGTCGAGGATCAATTGAGAATAGTGAATGATTTCTTCTTTTATGAAAACATCTGCATGTTGAACCTTGATTTAAGGAAAAAAGAGTCTCTAATGAGGCATGGGCCAAAGTATTGAAATGGGGTTGTATCTTCTTACAATTCAAGAAGTTCACATACCTTTGGGTGGTCATGTACCTAGGTGATCCTTTCTATTTGCCTAGGTTCCCAGGTGATAAGTTGATCCTGATGGAGTTGGTTAGACAATTGTTGGATTTTCACAAATTCCAATAGAGTAAGCATAAGGCCGCCATCTCCTTCCCTATTTCCATCAGAAGGTACATGTGCTCAATAGTGGTTAAAGCCAAGAATGTGGTGCATGAGCTTCAGGACAAGTTAAAGAAGCACATGAAGCACAAAGATGGGTTTGATTTCCAAGGAGTCCTTAAGTCGTATGGGACCTTATATCTACATGTGCCCAATGTAGAAGACATTTGGGTTGATCTTCGGGATGAAGTTTCCATCTGAAGAAAGGACAATAGCGAGTTGAAATTAGAAAATATTCAGATGTTAGATCTATCTGACATCCGAGAAGGCACTACAAACAATGAGAGTTTCCTTGATGCCTCATATGATGGGCTAAATGAAGACCAATATGTATTCCAAACCATTGATTGGTCCATTGCTGAGAAAGCTTCTATCACAGGAAGAGCTGCCCAAATTCTTGCCCGTATTTAGGTGTGGCTCATTTCTTCAGAATGAGTTATAAAGAATGGTTTTTTTCAAAGATAGCTAATTTGGAAGTGGAACCCTCTAAGGTAAAGAATGAAAAGGATAAGAACCCTTCCAAGAAGCCAATAAATCTTAAGTTTTTTAGAAAGGGAGAAGAGAAAGGGAACACTTCAGTGGCCACTCTCCCACAAATGGTTGAGGTTCTTGATTCACCTCCACCACTAAAACTAGGAAATCTTCCTTTAGGAAAAGAGGTTATTCAACCTCCCATTCCCCTTTTGGTTGATATTTGATCTAAGGTAAGTCTTCCTCTTATCTCTCAAGCTCTAATTTAATAATCATTACCTCCCCCATTCAACCTCCTTTTCTTCAGGTTTCTTCACCAAGTTCCTCAGCCATGGCCAACATCTTCTCTGGCATCTCAACTTTCCCCATTGGACCCAAGTTAACTGTGGATAAGCCTCCTCCTTCTGTGCCTTCAATCCTTGAGTCCATTTCCACGGACACTACTCTTGTAGTGACCACCACTCCACAAGAAAACCTTCCTCCACCTGAATATGTGACCGTAACACCTAAAATGGGAGCAACTTCTTCTAGTATGCCTTAATGGTTAATACATCAGACCCGAGGAAGAGGAAGGTGGTAGTTCCCCTACCAGCCTTTGATTTCAATTCCCTCAAGGTCACTCCTACCAAGTCTGCCAAGAAACCCAAAACAGTTTCAAGGATTTTAGTGGACACCTCAAGGCATAAGTTTGTGGAAATTTCCACTCCCGTGGTGACAAAACCAAGGATGATATAATGGTCACCAATTATCAGATCACAAGGGTTGATCTAGGAAAAGTAACAATGGAGGGAGCACAACAAGATGCACAAGATGCCATGAATGTGTTGTGCTAGAAGCTAAAGGAAACAAAGGCAAACAAAGATGAGCTAAAAGAGAAAGTAGAGTAGCTGACAGAAGTACTACTCAAGCTCTCAAAGCCTCCTAAGTCAACACCATCATCCTCTACTCCTATCAGGTTCGATTTCTCATCGGTACCCATGATTGAGAAGATTAATGAGAAGGGGAGAACGGTCAATGAATGGATCTAGAGGTTGCTCCTATAAGGAAAAGAGGTCATTGATGACACCATGGAAGTCTACAAATCCTTGGAGGATATAAAGAAGGATGGCGAGAAAATGGATGATGAATTTTCAGCAGAAGTCGGGAACCTAGAGTTAACTTTTGAAGCTCTCAATACACTAAAACAGTTCCATCCCGTGTCTTGGTTGAAGAAGGCATCATTCCACATGGGGACAAGCATTTTCAACTGACCAAAGCCATTAGATTCAGAATAAATATTCTCAATGAAGCTTGCAGAAAATTGAGGGAATCAAGAGATCAATTGGTTGATGACACAAATAACATAGAAGAAGAGCTAATCAATATCTGTGCTAAAGTGTTAAATCAAATCTCGAGTGTTTTTCCCATTGGTGATCTTTACAAGTAGATCCAAGAGTCAATTCAGCATGAACCAACTTGTGGCTTTAGCTTGGAAATCACTCATATGAATGTGAAGATTGAAAATTCTTTGGAAACACTAAGGAAACTCAATAAGAGACTGAAGAAACTTCTTGGTAACGTGAGCAATACTTAGGAAACATGTGAAGTCTTGAGTGATCATTCCACCATGCCTGATGAAGATGAGATGCAGGGCATAATACAAAAGTTCCAAGAATTTTGGGACAAGCAGCTTTTTGGAGAAAGACAAAGATGATGAAACAGAATAGGCATAATGTTTCATGTCATTTCAATCTTGAAATCAACATGTCTTTTTCATTTTCGTTTCATCATGTAGGAAGAAAATTTTGACTTGGTCTCCTACGTGAGAATCAAGCAAAATAGGAATCTCATTAAAAATATTATTTTCTAGGATTTATCCTATTTTATCTCAACTCCTTTTATTATAAATAAGGGATGCTTGTGCATTCTAATGGGTTGAGATTTTTGGAATATTGAGAACTATTGTGAAGAAGAAAGACTTTGTGTTTTATTTTAATCATTTGAGGAATAGGAACTGATGCTATTTTACAAAATTTATGTTGTGAGATGTATCTTTCTTAAGATATTGTTCTTATGTTCATAATCTTAAGCTATTCTTTGTTTAGCATCTTCATTGTTCTAATCATTTCAAACATTACTTTTGTTATCTAAAACTCTTATGATTATTTCGTGATCTGTGTTTTCTCGAAAGAAAATATGTTCCCTTGATTTCCTTTCCATTATGTTTCTTCGATTATAATAATTTCCTTTCTAATCCTTTCTATTTAAAAAAAAACAATAATATCTTCACCTAGTGTGGATATGGATTTCAGGATTCTATCCCAACCCCAATGGTTAGATTAGTCTAAATACTATATATATTAAATCTATTGTGTTTTAGATTAGTAATAAATAGGCAGCCTCACTGTCTTTCTTTGAGGAGGGATTTAATTCCATGTACTATGGTTGAACCTCATATTTTAGCTTGAAAAATTATCCAACCAACAATTTTTGGCAACTTTTTGGGAATACTGATTGATAAGACTCGAGCTTATCCTATTGGTGTTTGGCGACTCCATTTTTACCTTATTTTCTAGTTCAATCTAACTAGAAAGATCTTCACTCGGTCAAGCCGAGTGGGGTGAAACTAATCTGTTCTTTGATTTGTTTTAATAGCAGAATTTGAGGCTTTCACCCAACAGTGTTGCATCTAGCAGAGCATGAAGTTCTTCACCCATCCGAAGAACTCGGATTCCTCAAGAACCAAAAGTTTTTGTAACTTTTTGTGCATTATTCTTGCCAGATATTCAAATTCTTATGTGCACTTCATTTAGAAGAATTGCAGGACAACCCGTGTCTTGGGGTGCGGTTTTTGGTCTCTTTCCCTTACTCCACTGTTGCATGACTTACCACATGGATCACGTAAGAATATTCGTAAGTTCAACGGTGATAGAAAGCAACACCTTGAAAAACACATTGCTTCATTATTTTTCATATGTAGTGTTCTTGGAGTTTCTCATGAATACATCTCTATTTGACTATTCATTGAGACATTGGATGTGTAAAGGCAAAATGGTTCTACCATCTTATGAATGCATGCATTACAACTATACTACCATGCGGTTTGCATTTGAAGCAAGGTTCAAACTAGTGAAGACTCTCACACCTTGTTAGCAGAGATTACACACATGAAGAAGGAGTCTTATGAACCCATGTAGGATTTCATAGCTAAATTCAACAAGCTGATTCATAAGATTCTAGAGCTAGTCATTCCAATTCTTGAATATCGAAGTGTTTCTTCATCAACACTCAAACCCCCGATGTAAGATTCTTTTGAGAAGATTTGTTATCCCGACTTGGGCACCACTCAAGTTACAACCACTAAGATAGAAGATGATCTTATTCTGGCTAGAAAAATCAATAGGAAACATCTAAGCCTAAAAATCGAGTTCCTCTAAGAGTACCACTGATCCTATAATTAAAAAGATGGCCAATGACTTGATCACTTTAAAGAAGAAAATGTCCCAACAAGAATCCAACATTCCTTATAGGGATATTCCTAGATGGAATTTCAACAATGCCAATAGCGCCCCCACAAGAGATAGGAATCGATTGATCGCTGCTCCCACTAGGCTGGTCATTGAAGCTCCTCCTGTCAATGCACTAGTTGAAGTGGTTGAGGAAGATGAAGAACTAGATGATCAAGATTCTCATGAAGCTTTCAAAGCTTCAGGATATGCTGATGAGTTTTTTAATGATTCAACTGGTGACTCCAACATTTCATATTTGCAGTACGAGGAAGATGAAGGTGAACATGATGGCCAATCATTCGTACTCTTCACTCAATCCCAATCTTAGAATCCCAAAATCTGTTTGAAGGCTCAAAGGATGAAAGTAAAGAAGCTCCGTGGTTATGGCTAGAAAGAGGCTCTCCTATCTCAGCATAAACTTAAAAGGAGATAACAAAAATGTAACTTCACTTTCCAACTCTCTTTCTCCTACTTTTAAGGCCAAGACTACCTCAGCTCTGACTCAATGTAACTATTGATGGAAAATCACAACACCCCTAAATGTCTGCAACTCGATGGGTTGAGACTCTCAGTGCGATTGCATAACATGGAGCTTTTCCCAAGTGTGGGACCTTGCAAATCGGAAAATATCTCCGAATGAAGGCCGGTTCCTATTCCTCTGTTCAGATGCACATGTAAAAAATGTAGAGGGTTTACTCAAAACCTAAACTAACTTGCCAAGGAGATAGGGTAAGAAGATGCATAAAAATAAACCTAAACTAACAAAGGTGATGCACCGAGGAATGAAGAACACCTATCTTGCCAATAAACACAAACCATAAAAATGCAATACAAGATCATGCACAGATAATTAGATTGGAAGTGAAAGATCAAGAGGATGCAAATGAACACATAGAGGGTTGAGAATCATCCACAGACATGTATTATTTACTCCAAAGATTGATACAACACACTACAAAATGCCCAGAAGGCAAAGTTGCATTACAGCTTTAGATGGGAGGTTTGAACTCCACAAATCACCTGCCAAGGAGAAGAAGGGAGGGGCAAAACAAGAATGTCTAACCTTTAGAAATAATCCCCTCATTATAATTTATAGGAAGAATGAGAGATAAAAGAGAGAGGAATTCTAAATCTACCCCAACCACCTCTAGGTTGCATTTAATTCATCTCATTATGGTGGTAGGTGAGAACCCTAGCAAACCCAAAAAGTGGCGAACTGTATTTTGCATTTTTAAGAATTTTTCCCACCCAATTAAAAATATCCGAAAAGTCCAACCTTGCATGAATCGAGCTCCATGTGAAAAGTTATGGCCTCAATATCTCTCTGCGCTTAGGGTTTGCTTCCCGCCAAAGACTCAGAATGTTGTGCCTCCTAAAGGTGCACTATAGGCGCATCCATATTCATGTCAACATACCCTTACATGTGCCAAAGGTGCATCCATGTTTGTGTCGACACTCTGTTACCTGTGCCAAGGGTGTGAATTTTGCCATGTCGACACTATGTGTCGTGTGCCACTTACTCGTGCCAAGGGCACAATTTTTCTTTGTGTCGACACTCTCTTACCTGTGCCAAAGGCACATCCATGTTTGTGTCGACACTCTCTTACCTGTGCCAAAGGCGCATCCATGTTTGTGTCAAAACTTTGTGTCATGCGCCACTTACCTGTGCCAAGGGCACAAATTTCTTTGTGTCGACACTCTCTTACCTACGCCATCCATGTTTGTGTTGACACTATGTTACCTGCGCCAAAGGCGTATCCATGTTTGTGTCGACACTCCGTGTCGTGCGCCACTTACCTACGCCAAGGGCACGAATTTTTCCATGGCGAAACTATGTGTCATGCGCCACTTACCCGTGCAAGGGTGAAATTTCTTTGTGTCGACACTCTCTTACCTGCGCCAAAGGCACATCCATGTTTGTGTCAACACTCTGTTACCTGCGCCACTTACCTGCGCCAAGGGTGCGACTTTTCTTTATGTCGACACTCGGGTTTTGAGTTCCTTTGATTTCCATATTCTTCTTCTTGTCTATATCTACTCGGGGGGAGATATTTACAACAATTTGGTGACTCAACGGGATCACCTGCCTGCTAGGTAGAAGATCAGTGGCCTTTTAGTAATCCATTGGGCATGGAGTCATAAGCAATAACCTGAAACCAACCTGATATCTGATCCCGAGCCTAATATCGCAACCCCTTCTTCAAGAGCACGATGAACTATAGAAATTCAACTTGAGAGCAACAAAACTTGTGCCGGAGCACTTAGGGAAATTGAAACCTAACTACAACAAGACAATGTGCATACGCACTTAGAGGAATTTAAATCTAGGCTAATATTTACAAGGGTAAACCTTTTCCTTTTAGTAGCAATGTTTAAGATAGATTCTGTTAACTGGAATTGGGAGTTCTTCTCCATCCAATGCAGACAATTGGAAGGCATTACCACTTTTACATCTCGTGACCATGTAGGGGCCACTCCAAATGGCATCAAACTTGGAATGCCTTCCAGGTTTTTCCCGATCTACATCCCATTTCAGAACTAGGTCCCCCTCCTGGAAGGTCCTTGCTCTTGCCTTCATTATCTTGAGAGTTGTTACTCGTGGGGTGAAATGTCCTCCAAAATCTCCATCATGAAATTCTTGTAACACCCTCTCAATTTGACCTGTCCCAATGCACCTCAATAGAACTCCATTGATGTCATTTTTAAACAAAACACCATCAACCAACACATATGGAATGGCTTGTAATCTGAAGTATATCCTCTTTACTTTGCTCATTTTGGAGGGCATAGGCTGTCTCGTAGGAAGTGTATCATATTCTAGGTCTAGCAAGGAGCAGGTACATCATCATTTCCCTGTTTTGACCATCCCTGAAGTACGAAGACACCCATTTTGCATCACCTCGCTTCAACTTTCTGACTCAAAGCTAGTTGTTCACATAGTCCTTTTCCACGTACTAGATTAGTGACCTTAATTTCAATGTCATATTCCATGACACGAGTGATCCATTCTACACGTTTCTCATTTAGATCCTTTTTTAGAAGGAAGTCCTTGACTCCCGCATGAGAGACCAATAATTGGATCTTATTGTTTGAGACTAGGTGCTTGAATTTCTTTAAGCTCCTTATCACTGCAAGGACATGCTTTTCAATGAAAGAGTACCTAGTTTCATATTCCTCTAAGCCTTGACTGAAGAAAGCAACTGGTTGTTCTAATCCTTCTTTGTTTTTTTGTACTAGGATTGCAGAAATTGTGTCTCCACCACCAAAGGCATATAGCATGAAGTCCTTGGAGAAGTCTAGATTGATGAGAGTCAGAGCTTGAGATATAGCCTCTTTTATTGCCTCAAAACTTTCCTTACCTTCAGATGTCCACTTAAATGTCATGTTCTTCTTCAACATCAACGTTATTGGCTTTATGAGAGCTGCAAAGTTTGGAACAAACTTGTGGACAAAATTGATCCTTCCCAAGAAGCTTTGAAGAGCCTTCTTATGACTTGGCAATGGTAATGCTTGAATTGTTTCAACTCTTTCTCGGGTCAATCATCAATCCCTCATGTGAAACAATATGGCCAAGAAGTTTTCCCTAGTGATCCAAGAATATGCATTTTTGGGATTTAATGATACCCCAAATCTTCTAAACCTCAAACACCCGCCTCAAATGGAAGAGGTGATCTGCTACATTTTGGAGAATACCCTTACATGTGCCAAAGGTGCATCCATGTTTGTGTCGACACTGTTACCTACGCCACTTACCTACGCTAAGGGCGTGACTTTTGCCATATCGACACTATGTGTTGTGGGCCACTTACCTATGCCAAGGGCACAAATTTTTTTGTGTCGACACTCTCTTACCTGCACCAAAGGCACATCCATGTTTTTTTCGACACTCTGTTACCTATGCCAAAGGCGCATCCATGTTTGTGTTGACACTCTGTGCCGTGCGCCACTTACCTACGCTAAGGGCATGAATTTTTCCATGTTGACACTCTGTGTCGTGCACCACTTACCTGCACCAAGGGTGAAAATTTCTTTGTGTCGACACTCTCTTACCCTGCACCAAAGGTGCATCCATGTTTGTGTTGACACTATGTTACTCTGCGCGCAAGGGCGCGACTTTCTTTGTGTCGACACTTGGGTTTTGAGTTCCTTTGATTTCCATATTCTTCTTCTTTTCTATATCTACCCGGGGAGATATTTACAATAGTAACTAGAACTGAGCCCTCCATCATTCCTTCATATACTGCTTTCGACATCATTGATCATGTAAAGAAAACCAAAATCCAAATGTCGGAAGCTGAATACCTTCAGTCCAACCCTGAGCAATTTGAGAAACTTGCCAAATTCATTAGAAGCAAGGTTGTTATTCCTCCATCTTTGAAAGGAATTTTCCTAGCCCCACTCAGCCTTTACCTCAAAGTAATATGACCTCTGTTTCTTCTTTGGGAAATATTGAACCATTTTATTTTTCTTTACTTATAAATGGTTTCAAACTCAACAATTACATAATTGACTCAGAGCCTCTGATAACATAATGCCCGCAAAATTAGCTCATGCCCTTGGACTCACACTGACTAAATATTATGGGCAGTGTTACTCCATGGAAACTAAACAAGTCCCCTTGGTTGGCCAAATCAAGGATGCACAGTTTGCATTTGTTGCATTTCGAAAAGAGAGTAAAAATGACTATCCTAGTTGCTGATATCCCGATTGCTTATGGGATTCTTTTGGGAAGAGATTTTTGCAAAGATGTTGGAGGAGAAATCAACATGGATTGGACCAAAGCTAAAATTATAGTAAATGGAGTTCCTCGTGTCCTTCACCCCGAAGCACAAGCTAAGTACCTGGTTACTAAATCAGATGATCCTAAGGCTCAAATTCTCTTTGAAGATGCAGGCTTGGGTAATTATTTCCTGACATCTGAGGTGCCCTCTGTAGAAGTCAAAGAAGAAGATCCTAACACTATTTAGACCCTTGAGTTTGATGGGAGCTATTCAACTACTGGTTCAGGTGCTGGTGTGGTTCTTATATCTCCAGATTTCGAGATTTTTCCCTTTTCTTTCAACTTAGACTTTGATAATACTAACAACATAACTTAATATGAAGCTTTGTTATTAGGATTAGAAATGGAAAGACACAAAGGAATCCAAAATCTCAAATTACAGGGAGATGTCGAGTTGATTGTGAATCAAGTAAGGGGATTTATCAAGTAAAAATGATCACCTAAGACATTACGAAACAAGGTTTGGGACAAAGCATAGAATTCTTTGATTATTTTTCCATTAAGGTAATCTTAAGATATTATAATGATAAAGTTGATTCCTTAGCTATTTCTACATCTCTTCTTCTCCCCACCTACGATTCAAACAAGACAAGTATACCATTGAGATTTTGTATCATCCAATCATTCTACATAAATCAGCAAACTGATAAGTGTTTAATGATGATAAATAGGTATTGTCTTTTCTTGAGAAAGCTTACAATTTTAGTGTGCTTTATTTTTAAGGATCAAAATCAGCTTTCTCGTGAGTCCATCTCTAATTCATATCAAGAAATCGATGGTGGTAACGTAATGCCTGCAAAAGTAGCTCATGCCCTTGGACTCATACTAACTAAATATTATGAGCAATGTTACTCCATAGAAACTAAAAAAATCCCCTTTATTGGCCAAACCAAGGATGCGCAGTTTGCATTTGTTGCATTTCCGAAAAGAGAGTAAAAATGACTATCCTAGTTGCTGATATCCCAGCTTGCTTATGGGATTCTTTTGGGAAGAGGTTTTTGCAAAGATGTTAGAGGAGAAATCAACATGGATTGGACCAAAGCTAAAATTCTAGTAAATGGAGTTCCTCGTGTCCTTCACCCGAAGCACAAGTTAAGTACCTGGTTACTAAATCAGATGATCCTAAGGCTCAAATTCTCTTTGAAGATGCAGGCTTGGGTAATTATTTCCTGACATCTGAGGTGCCCTCTATAGAAGTCAAAGAAGAAGATCCTAACATTGTTTGGACCCTTGAGTTTGACGGGAGCTGTTTAACTACTGGTTTAGGTGCTGGTGTGGTTCTTATATCTCCAAATTTTGAGATCTTTCCCTTTGCTTTCAAGTTACAGTTTGATAATACTAACAACATAGCCGAATATGAAGCTTTGTTATTAGGATTAGAAATGGAAAGACAAAAAGGAATCCGAAATCTCAAAGTACAGGGAGATGTCAAGTTGATTGTGAATCAAGTAAGGGGGATTTATCAGGTAAAAATGATCACCTAAGACATTACAGAAACAAGGTTTGGGACAACATAGAATGCTTTGATGCTTTTTCCATTAAGGTAGTCTTAAGAGATTACAATGATAAAGTTGATTCCTTAGCTGTTTCTACATCTCTTCTTCTCCCCCACCCACAGTTCAAACAAGACACGTATACCATTGAGATTGTGTATCATCCAAGCATTCTAGATAACTCAACACATTGGCAAGTGTTTAATGATGATCAACAGGTATTGTCTTTTCTTGAGAAAGCTAATAATTTTAGTGAGCTTTATTTTGAAGGATCAGAATCAGCTTTCCATGAGTCCATCTCTAATTCATATCAAGAAATCGATGGTGAATTCATCTAGCTCAAAGGCAATAAGATTCGAAGGGATTAGTCTCTCTAAAAGGTCTGTTTGACAAGCATGACCATTTCATTCAAGATAAAAGGCAAGCTAAAGGTGCTTCCTCATCAGAGGTAGACCAAGTTAACTTGGGCTCCATTGATCAACCACAGATGGTAAACATTGGTAAATGTTGTTCTCTGGAGGAAAAAGAAATATTCTCTTCACTCTTGAAGAGATATATGGATGTCCTAGCATGGTCATATGCAGATCTAAAGTCTTTCAAGCCCAAGGATGTGTAACATAACATTCCTTTGAATCCTGAGGTTAAACCCTATAGGTAGAAGTAGAGGCATTACAACCCAAAGATCTCAAGGACTATTCTTGTAGAAATTTAGAAGATGTTAGATGCAAGGATTATCTTTCCAATCCATCATTCCACCTGGGTTGTGAACATTGTCCCTGTCAGAAAGAAGAATGGTGAAATATGGATTTGTGTTGACTTCCGGAACCTCAACCAGTCTTCATTGAAAGAAAATTATCCATTTCCCATCATGGACCAGGTATTACAGACTATCACTGGATCAAAAATGTTATCCATGCTTGATGGATTTTTAGGATATAATCAGGTTGAGGTAGTTGCTGAAGATCAACATAAAACAACATTCACCACTCCATGGGGAACCTTTGCTTACAGGAGAATGCCTTTTGGTTTGATTAACACCGAGCCACATTTCAAAGGGCTATGGACTTAGCTTTCAGAGATTTAATGGGCAAGGTCATAGTTGTGTATTTGGATGACTTGACGGTCTTCTCTAAAAAGTGAAGTGATCATTATGATCACCTGGAGCAGGTACTCTTAAGGTGTAGGCATCATGGGATTTCATTAAATCCTAAAAATTCCATGTTCGGAGTGACAGAAGGAAATTTGTTGGGTCATATTATGACTAAAGAAGGAACCAAGATCAATCTAGAGAGGGTGAAGGCCATCCAAAGCCTTACCCTACCCACAAGCAAAATTGGGGTGCACTCCTTTTTGGGAAAGTCAATTTCCTAAGAAGATTTGTACCTTAATTTACTGATAAAACATAGCCTTGGGATGATGGAAGGGAAGACTCCATTTTGATGGAGCACTGAAGGGAAGCTTGCTTTTGAAGAAGTCAAACAAGCAATTGATCATGCCCCTATTCTAGTATGCCCTGGTTTTAAGAAAGATTTCATCATGTACAGTTACGCTTCCACACATATAGTATCGGCCATCCTAATGTAGGAAAATGAACAATGAATTGATCTGCCCACTAAAAGAACATGAATTGAAGATGTCACATATTAAAAAGAATGCTTATGCAAGGGTGAGAGTGATGAAACATTTCACGTATTATGTCTTGAGCTCCCACACTCTTGTTCTAGTTCTTGATACCGCAGTTAAATCTATTCTGACCCAACAAGAGTTGGGTAGTCAATGGTGTAAGCTGGATAGCAAAAGTCCGGAGTATGAATTGGACATCAGACCTACCAAGTTGGTATGAGAAATAGGACTATGCGAATTGATCGCAGAAATTAATACTGAGATAGAATGCAAAGAAACCGAAGGTACTTCTTCAGAATTTCCCAAAGTGATTTTTGTAAGCATGAATGATGAATGGTACACTAATATTTCTTTATTTTTAACCTATGGTGAATTTCCCTGCATTTAATCTAAAAATAAAAAGCACAGTTAAACTCAGGTCTGTAAGATATATTTTGTGGGACAATGGTATATACAAGAAAGGTATCGATGGTGTCTTCTTGCACTATGTTGATAAGTCTCAGCAGGTAAGGTTGCTAGAGTCCTTCCACAATCTAGCATGCAGAGGACATTTCTCTTCTTCCATAATGGCTTACAAGATCTTACAAGCTAGGTACTATTGGCCTACTCTCTTTCGAGATTTAGCTGAATGGGTGGCCAAGTGTGAAGCTTGTCAACGTTTTTTTGGTCGTCCTAAGCTGACAACTCTTCCCTTGAAGCATGTGGTGATTGAAGAACCTTTTTTCCAATGGGGAATTGATTTCATTAGAGTACTAAACCCTACCTCCACCACCGGTCATAATTATGTGCTCACCACCATTGATTATTTCACCAAGTGGGTGGAAGATGCTCCAATCAAACAAGCTACCTCTGAAGTTGTTTGTAATTTTCTCAAAGAGAATATAATTGTTAGATTTGGCATTCCTCTCAAGATTGTTACTGACAACGCTTCCAATTTCTCATTAGATGAGTTGACTAAATTTTGTTATGGATTTGGGATTACATTAGCTCACTCATCTGACTATTACCCCCAAGGTAATGGTCAAGCTGAATCCAATAATAAGAACCTGGTGACCATAATCAGAAAGATGGTTGATGAGAATCAGAGGACATGGCACAAAACATTGTATGATGCATTATGGGAAGATTGTATTACTCCTAAGCGAGCTATTGGAATGTCCTTGTTCAAGGTGTTGTATGGAATTGATCTTTGAGATTCCTATCTCTCGTAGAATTTCCAGCCTTATAGTTGGTTAAAGCAATTGAGGATGAAACTTTTCAAAGTTCCATTAAGAAAAGGATAATGTACCTAGCTAGGATAGAATAAGAATGGAGCAAGGTGGTGGATCACATTGTAGATCATCAGAGAAAAGTCAAAAAGATATTTTACAAAAATCGAAGAAACGTGATTTCTAGATTAGAGATCTAGTACTTCTCTGGGATAAGAGAAGGGAGAAGAAAGGGATGCATGACAAGTTTGACTCCTTATGGAAAGGTCCTTTCAAAATACATTAGCTAAATGGTGAAAATAGATTCTGTCTATCGTATCTAGATGGAGAGTTTCTCCCTCTACCTTTTAGTGGCCAACATTTGAAGATGTTCCACCAGTAATGCAAGATGCTCTCTTACATTGTATCATAATTTATTTTTGTTGTGTGTCTACTTTCTTTTCTTTCTTTCTTTCTTTGTTTGTTTTAGGTTTTTCTTCTTCAGAATCCATAGCCCAATGGATAAATATTTTGATATATGAGTTCTCTTCCTTTCATGTTTCAAATAAAGTTCCCAAATGGAGCCAACTGTTATCTCGTTTTTAGTGATTTCAACTAAAATTGAGATAACCATAGATTTTTTTAACAAAATCTCCTAAAAATGCCCTTTAAAGAAGATCTTCGGGTTTTCAGGTTTCCATCACATGGAAACATGTCTTTTACATGCTTCATGTCAATTTTCTTCCGAGACCCAAAACCCGATTACATTCCAGTGTGTCAGGTTCTCGAAACTCAAGAACATTAGAACATACCATTCAAAAAGAATGCTTTATGTTTCTTGTTTCCCAAAACTCAAACCTTTCCTTTGTATTGGGTTTTCGGAACTTGATAACATCCAAACATGTCTTTTGCATGCTTCATGTTAGTTGGTTCCCAAAACTGATTTGATAAGAAAACCTTTGTATCGGGTTTTCAGACGTGCTAAGCATGATGACATGGCATTAATGTCGAGTTGTTGGTTAGTTGGCACACGTGTTGGAGGAGGTGTAATTAATGCTAGGGATTTATAAATAGTCCAATTTTACACGTCATTTTTACTTGACATATTTTCATTGTGTGGATTTTTCGTACATGCTCCTTTGACCTCCAAACCCAAATAAACCTCTTGATTGATTTCGTGATCTCGTATTCAACCATTTTTCAAATTTATTGAAGGTATTTTTCTCTTCTTATCATTTTGTGGCCTTTGGGGTTGTTTTTGAAGTATTCATTTAGTGTTTTTCCTCTTTTTTTTCTTTCCTTTGGGTTTAGGGTTTAGGGTTGTTTTCTTCATTTTCTGATGTATTCCCATGAAACCTCTGGTTTAAAATTCATCCTTTGGGTGTTTTCTTATTTTTCCCATGGGGTATACTCTTTAGATTGTTGAGAAGAATCATAAAAAAACCTAACTTACCAACTTGGTGGAAATTTATTTGTTCTGACATCCCAATGACTTTGTTTCAGGTTTTACAGGGTGTCTGACATCCTTTGGTTTCTGCAGAGTATTGGGTTTCTTCAATTGCTCAGCACCCCCCAACTTCAACTAGTGTCAGATTCCGCAGAGTGTTAAACACCACCGAATTTCTACCTTTGTGTCGTGTTTAATGAAGTGTCCGACACGACCTAGTTTTCAATATACACTGCAGTGTTTTGAGTTTCATGAAGTGCTTGACAGGTCTCAAAGTCTCGATTAGTTTGGTAGGTCTGTAGGGTTGCTCAGCAAGCTTCCAAGCCGATTGTTCAACCAAAAGTTATCTAGGCATTCTTTCTTCAGGACTTCTCATGTCGGATCCTGGATCATCTAAGGATAAGTCAGACAGGTTAGGAAAGATGAAGTACAAGTACTGGAAGATGGAGTCCCCTTCCTACATAGATTACAATTATGACATCTGAGACATGGAGCTTGGTAACATAGACATGGAGGACTTTTGGAATAGAACCAAGGATTCTTCTCAGAGTCCCTGGATGAAGTCAATAACCAATAGTGGCCTCCCTCTTACAGTAGGATTCCCAATGTCTTCTCAATGCCCCGAGTTCATTCTGGCCTATGCTTCCAATTATTTCTTAGATTCTCGCTCAGTGAAAAATCAAGCAGGAGAAATCATAGTGAAGTTGGACGGGGGTTACTTTGATGACCTCTTAAGATTGCCCAACTTTGAGGAATATGTTAATGTAGATCTTAAGTCAGCACAGAAATCCTAGGACAAATATAAAGAAGACTGCATCAGGCATGTGAATAAAAATTTCTTGATCAAGTCTAAGCCAGCCGTCTCTAGGTTTCCCAAGTTTTTCCCCAGGAGTGATTTCATCCTTGAAATTAGTGATATTATCACCCTGCTGAGTTAAGTATTTGGAATCCCGAGTCAAGAGACTTCCAAGTTTTTATGTATCAATTCATGGTCATTATAAAGAAGAATGAATAAGGGATGGATTGGAGTAGTCTTATAAGTGATGATATTGATTCCTAGATGAAGATAGTCTTGACTACTGTCAAGTTTTATATGTCATTATATGTTACCTATGCAGCACCGGGAATGAGAAATTACCCAGGATTAGATGCAAAGGGAAGTAGGTCAATAGAACATATATATCATTATTTCCCTTAGCTGACAATGAAGGGGTCTGAGGATCAATTTAGAATAGTGAATGATGCCTTCTTTTATGAAAACATCTGCATGTTGAACCCTGATTTAAGGAAAAGAAGAGTCTCTGATGAGGCATGGGCCAAAGTATTGAAATGGGGTTGTATCTTCTTATAATTCAAGAAGTTCACATACCTTCAGGTGGTCATGTACCCAGTTATCCTTTCTTTTTCCCAGGTTCCCAAGTGATAAGTTGATCCTGATGGAGTTGGTTAGACAATTGTTGGATTTTCATAAATTCCAACAGAGTAAGCACAAGGCCGCCGTCTCCTTCCCTATTTCCATCAGAAGGTACATGTGCTCAACAAAGTGGTTAAAGCCAAGAATGTGGTGCATGAGCTTTAGGACAAGTTAAAGAAACACATGAAGCAAATAGATGGGTTTGATTTCCAAGGATTCCTTAAGTTGTATGGGACCTTATATCTACATGTGCCTAGTGTAGAAGACATTTGGGTTGATCTTCAGGATGAAGTTGCCATTTAAAGAAAGGACAACAACGAGTTGAAATTAGAAGAGATTCAGATGTTAGATATATTTGACATCTCGTAAGAAGGCACTATGGACAATGAGAGTGTCCTTGATGCCTCATATAATGGGATGAATGAAGACCAATATGTATTCCTAGCCATTGATTGGTCCATTGCTGAGAAAGCTTCTATCATAGGAAGAGCTACCAAAATTCTTACCCGTACTAAGGCGTGGCTCATTTCTTGGGGAATGAGTTATAAAGAAGGGAGTTTTTCAAAGATAGCTAGTTTGAAAGTAGCACCCTCTAAGGAAAAAAAAAAAAGGATAAGAATCCTTCTAAAAATCCAATAAAAGTTAAGTTTTTAGAAAGGGAGAAGAGCAAGGAACACATCAGTGGCCACTCTCCCATAAACGGTTGAGGTTCTTGATTCACCTCCACCACCAGAACTAGGAAATCTTCCTTCAGGAGAAGAGGTTGGTCAACCTCCCATTCCCCTTTTGGTTGACATTTCATTAGAGGTAAGTCTTCCTCTTATCTCTCAAGCTCTAATTTCAGAATCATTACCTCCCCATTCAACCTCCTTTACTTCAGGTTTCTTCACCAAGTTCCTCAGCCATGGCCAACATCTTCTCTAGCCTCTCACCTCTCCCCATTAGACCCAAGTTAACCATGGATATGCCTCCTCCTTCTGTGCCTTCATTCCTTGAGTCCATTTCCATGGACACTACACTTGTAGTGACCACCACTCCACAAGAAAACCTTCCTCCACTGAAGATGTGACCGTAACACCTACAATGGGATAAAATTCTTCCAATGCACCTCAATGGTTAATAGATCAAACCCGAGGAAGAGGAAGGTGGTAGTTCCCCTACCAACCTTTGATTTCAATTCCCTCAAGGTCACTCCTACCAAGTCTGCCAAGAAACCCAAAATAGTTTCAAGGATTTTAGTGGACACCTCAGGGCATAAGTTTACATAAATTTCCATTCCCACAGCTAACAAAACCAAGGATGATATAATGGTCACCGATTATCAGATCACAAGGGTTGATCTAGGAAAATTAGTAATAGAGGGAGCACAATAGGATGCACAAGATGCCATGAATGTAATGAACTAGAAGCTGAAGGAAACTAAGGAAAACCAAGATGAGCTAAAAGATAAAGTAGATCAGTGATGTGAAGTACTACTCAAGGTCTCAAAGCCTCCTGAGTCAACACCATCATCCTCTACTCCTATCAGGTTTGATTTCTCATCGGTACCCATGATTGAGATGATTAATGAGAAGGTGAGACTGGTCGATGAATGGATCTAGAGGCTGCTCATGCAAGGGATAGAGGTCATTGATGACACCATGGAAGTCTACAAATCCTTAGAGGATATAAAGAAGGATAGCGAGAAAATGGATGATGAGTTTTCGGTAGAAGTCGGGAACCTAGAGTTAACTTTTGAAGCTCTCAATACGTTGAAATAGGTTCCATCCCACGTCTTGGTTGAAGAAGGCATCATTCCACATGGGGAAAAGCATTTTTAACTGACCAAAGCCATTAGATTTAGAATAAATATTCTCAATGAAGCTTACAAAAAATTGAGGGAATCAAGAGATCAATTGGTTGATGGCACAAATGACATAGAAGAAGAGCTAATCAATATCTGTGCTAAAGTGTCGAATGAAAGCTCAATTATTCTACCCATTGGTGATCTTTACAAGAAAATCCAAGAATCAATTTAGTACAAACCAACTTATGGATTTAGCTTAGACTTCATTGATAGGTTCTTGAAGATTGGAAATTTTTGGAAATTGGGTAGATATAGACAAATGGAAGAGTATGGGAATCAAAGAAATTCAGGTCCCAAAATTATTGCGATGGCGCGAGGTAAAAGGAGCACGAAAGAAGGTGTCGAAATGAAAATGGATGCACCCATGACACGGAGTAAAAGCGCACGACAGAAGGTTTCGACACGAAAATGGATGCACCCATGATGCGAGGTAAAGGAGCACAAAAGAAGGTGTCGACATGAAAATAGATGCACCCATGGCGCAGGTAAAAGGCACATGACAGAAGGTGTCAACACAAAAATGGATGCACCCATGGCGTAGGTAAAAGGCACACAACAGAAGGTGTCAACACAAAAATGGATGCGCCCATGCCGCAGGTAAAGGCACACGAAATGGGGCCTAAATATTACAAGAAGGTGTCGACATGAAAATGGATGCGCCCATGACATAGGTAAAAGGTGCATGAAAGAAGGTGTCGACACGAATATGGATGCACCTATGGCGCACCTTCAGGAGGTGCAATATTCTCGAGCGCCGACAGGAAGAAGATCGACCAGATATTCGAGGACGGCAATAACGTTTCACAGGATCTCGAGATTCACACAAGGTTGGACTTTTGGAAAGCTTACGAGGTCTTCTATCCAACTACAATGGATATCTTTAATTGGGTGGGAACAAGTTCTTTAAAATGTAAAATATAGTTTGCCACTATTTGGGTTTGCTAGGGTTCTCACCTACCACCATAATGAGATGAATTAAATGCAACTGGAGGTGGTTGGGGTAGATTTGGATTTTCTCTCTCTTCCCTCTCTCATTGTTCCTATAAATTGTAGGAGGGGCTTCTTTATAAGGTTGGACATTCTTTTTGCCCCTCCTTCTTCTCTTTGGTAGGCGGATTTGTGGAGTAAAAACTTCCCATTTAAAGCGTAATGCAACTTTGCTTCTTGGAATTTTGTAGTGTATTGTATCAATATTTGGAGAAAATAAATGCATGTCATGGATGATTCTCAACCCTCTCTATGTTCATTTTCATCCTCCGATCTTTCACCGCAAATTTGGTTATCTCTGTGCATGTTCTTGCGTTACATTTTAATGGCTTGTGTTTATTAGCGGGATAGTTGTTCTTCATTCCTCGGTGCATCACCTCTATTAGTTTAGGTTTTATTTTATGCATCTTCTTACCCTATCCCCTTGGCAAGTTAGTTTAGTTTTTGAGTAAACCCCTTTGCATTTTTACGTGTGCATCTGAACAGAGGAATAGAAACCAACCTTCATCCGGAGAGCTTTTCCGATTTTGCAAGGTCCCACACTTGGGAAAAGCTCCATGTTATGCAATCGCAATAAGAGTCTCAACCCATCGAGTTACAGAAATTTAGGGGTGCTGTGATTCGCCATCAACTTGAGAAACTCAACAAGAGATTGGAGAAACTTCCTCGTAACTTGAGTGATACTCAAGAAATGTGTGAAGTCCTGAGTGATCATTCCACGTGCCTGATGAAGATGAGATACAGGAATAATCTAAAATTTCCAAGAATTTTGGGACAAGCAAGCTTTGATGGACAAAGACAAAGATGATGAAATGGAATAGGCATAATGTTTCATGTTATTTCAGTCTGAAATCAACATGTATTTTTCATTTTTTTTCGTCATGTAGGAATTTTTTTGACTTGGTCTCTGTGTGAGAGTCAAGCAAAATAGGACTCTCATTAAAAATACTATTTTCTA
The DNA here is from genome assembly GCA_018340775.1 of Taxus wallichiana var. yunnanensis. Taxonomy (NCBI): domain Eukaryota; kingdom Viridiplantae; phylum Streptophyta; class Pinopsida; order Cupressales; family Taxaceae; genus Taxus; species Taxus wallichiana. The sequence goes on along the minus strand of CM031237.1, from coordinate 279,999,771 downwards.
GGATTTATCCTATTTTCTCTCAACTCCTTTTATTATAAATAAGGGATGCTTATGCATTCCAAAGGGTTGATATTTTTGGAATATTGCAAACTATTATGAAGAAGAAAGACTTTGTGTTTTCTTTTAATCATTTGAGGAATAGGAACTGGTGCTATGTTACAAACTTTGTGTTGTGAGATGTATCTTTCTTAAGATATTGTTCTTATGTTCATAATATTAAGCTATTCTTTGTTTAGCATCTTGATTGTTCTAATCATTTCAAACATTACTTTTGTTATCTAAAACTCATTTGATTATTTCGTGATCTACGTTTTCTCCAAAGAAAATACATTCCCCTCATTTCCTTTCCATTGTGTTTCTTCCATTATAATAATTTAATTTCTAATCTTTTCCATTTCAAAAAAACAACAATATCTTCACCTAGCGTGGATATGGATTTCAAGATTCTATCCCAACCCCAATGGTTAGATTATTGTGAATACTATATATATATATTATTTCGTTGTGTTTTAGACTAGTAATAAATAGGAAACCTCACATGTATTTGAGGAGGGATTTAATCCCATGTCCTGTGGTTGAACCTCATATTTTGGCTTGAAAAAATATCCAACCAACATCTTGCCTTTGTCATATAATCTTCAAAGTTTTCAGATGTTGTTTATCTATAAAATATATATATATATATGAACCATTGATCTCTCTTGAGATTCATGGCCCATATTCTTGACACACCAATTAACATTTTTTTTCCATCTGTAAATTTAGCACCATCCTTGAAGTTTAACTCTTCTCTTGTAAGTGCTCTTTTCACACATGCTCCTACACCATTGTGCTCTCCTTTTCCATGTCCTTGCTCGAGAAAAATTCTAAATATGTTATACATTTGTTTCTTTGTGCATTCTACTTAGCCAATAAAACATCTGTGCATTCTTGAATTGTGATGTGTAGTTGTCCTACCAAATGTAATGTTGATTGAAACTAATGTTCCTCTCATTCAAGTTCACATAAAACATCTGGTAACATCGTTGTACATATTTTGTAGAATGTGTCTTATCATCACTGATGTATAAATGATACTCTCTTAATATTTTTTGATCTTTCTTAGTTCTTTTAGTAGAGTGCATGAATGTTATATGCATGAAAATAGAAACTTGCTCGAGTTATAATATTGAGACTCAACCTCCATTTGTGGCTGCAATGTGTAATTCTCTCGAAGTCAACAATGAAACAATAGTAACAAATAGCAATGTGTCCTTTCTTAAATTGAATTATTCATCCAACCATCGAGCTCTCATGTGTGTGCCTTGCATACTCATAAAAATTTCCTCTCTAAATTTTACCATATATTATGATATATTTAATTGTTTTCTAACAATCTCACACCTCTTAGAATCTTTTCCATATTTTAATTGATATGCCAACGATTTATATTTGTTGAAATCAACCAATTCTTTTCCTATCGAATATTCACTCTCCTTGTGGATACAACTTTTCAGATTTCGAAAGCCCTTTGCATACATTGCACATTCCATCCAAACATGCTTTGTTATAAAAAAAATTTCTTGTTTAATTTTTCACAAAGTATTGTCAGGATAAATTTCCTTGAAGATTTTTGTGGGAAATTTATTCCACACTCTGCAACATGATGTTAGTAGGAAAAACACTACGTATTTGACAAAAACATCATAATGCATTAAAAATTCAACATGATGCATGCAACAACAAGTGGTATGTGAGTGATTAATTTTCACATAAAAGGGTTTTCTCATTTCAAAGAATCTTTGGTTAATGTTAATTTGTGGATTTTCATTTTTAAACTTAGAGAACAATTGTTTGAGTCATATCTAGGAAATGTTTTGTACACAATTCATGATTACGAGAACCTATTCTTCTTTTATTGTATCTCTTCTATTCAGTGAGACCCTTGTGTTCTCATTCCAAAATTTTACAATTAATTCTTTTAGAATATCAGATGTATTCTTGTCTTTTCGTGGAAGTCTGCTAGAGAAATCCCAATAGTTAGTGTTATTGACTAAATTAAGACATTTACATCTCTCTATTGCTTTCATTAGTATTTTTTGTTTAGCTTCAAAGTTACGCTTGTTTTTCTAATCAAGCGTTTATTAACTATTTTATCACTTACTATACAATTAGTTAGTACACGTCATGTAGCATCACTATCTTTGGTGCATCTTTTTCCACCTATAGTTTGTTATGCTTTATGTATGTTTTCAACAATTGACGCATTTTGATCAACAAAATTAGATGTTCTTAACCCCAGGGTCTTAATTATAGGTCTCATCTTAATTAATTTTATCAATGAAACAAATAATTGAAATCTTTGTGTGTCATTTAAATTTTCAAAGTAATTATCCCAAATTTCACTAGTTTTTCTTCTCGCATTTCTTTCAAACATTTTGTTAGGCATTGGTTTTATAATGTTTTCATCAATTTCAATTAAGTGAATTGGTTTTCTTCATGAAATGGAAGGAGGTGTTCTTAGAGGTGAAGATTCGTTTACAAGGTTACTTTCTTCATTCAGTGTTTTCATACAAATTTCGAGGTTAACATGTAGATTCTCAAGTAAGAGTTCAACAATTGGATTCATATGAATTTCTTAATCCATACCAACATTATCATTCAATTGAATATAATTATTCATTGCAAAATAATTATTATATACATTTTCATTATCTATTTCATCCAAATTTTCTAATACATTAGCTACATTTGATATAGTGGATGTACTATGCCCCGCTTGAAGTTTTTGTATTCTCTTTAATTTATTTATTCTTTTCTCTTCCAATTTCTTGAAGATCTTATTCTTGACTTTCCTCTTATCCTTAGCTTGACATTTATCGCCCATGATTAGAAAAAATCAACTAGTGGGGTAGGGGAGAAAATGAAATACTAAAAAATCATGCAAGAATGTAGAGAAAATTGCAGACAAAACAAAATGTTTGTAGGATTCTCGTGAAAGAGATGAAAGGGACGTTGGGGGCACAATATATAAAACAAAGAAAAATGCATATGTGTTATGTAACTCGTATATGTTATGTAACCTATACACGTTATGTAACACATACGCATTACATAACACATATGCATTTTGCATTTTCTCTTTTCCCAAGCCATGCCTCAAGGCTTGGGTTTTGGTTGGATCCCAAGCCCGAGGCATGGACCTTACAAACATAGCAAACAACGAGTTTTTAAAAGAAAATGTAAAAATGACACTTCCTTTATGATAAATCAAAATAAAACAATCGATCCATTTTAAAAAAATTATACCACAACGTAGAGAAGATTCTCTTCTTTCTAAAAATATAACTTTTCAAATTTTCTGACTAATATAAGGTTTCCATATTATTTATTTTCTAACTATGCCTTTTTATAGCTATATTTTGAAGTGTAAATATGTCTATCTTTCATGGTGTATCTTTTTTTTTTGGTGATCGAAATTTAAAAAAATTATACTAGCCCAAACTAGGCATAATTCTATACATATTCAAAAATATATATCTAATTTTGATATTTTTGAGGTAGTTAAGGGGGGCACGGTCGGAGCTCCATTATTTTTTAAAACATAAAATTTTTGTACTAGAAAAATCATAAATAAAAAAATATTCTCAAAAAAATCTAAAAAAAAATGGAGCCCAAACTAGATGCTCCTAGCTATCTTTCTACCAAAGGGTTTTCAAAAATACTAAATGGTGCTCAAAAATGGTGGGGGCATTTAAAGTCACTCTATTATGTTTTTTAACAAAAATAGGAGCATATTTTGGTATTTTAGTTATTTAACCCACATAAAATTATCCATTTTCAATAAAATTTAGTAGCTTAGAAACTAGACTCAAAATTCTATGATTTATTTTTCTACTACATCTTCCAATTTTGAGTGTAACTATTTCAAAAACTTGTACAAGTTAATTTTTTTCAGAAAAATGCGTCCACTTATGACCCCCTTTTGCCCCCAACTTGGTGCACTTACCCAAGAATAGAAAACACTAATTAATTAATCGTTTATTGAACACTAAAAATGCACTACAAGATATTAACTTCAAATTCATTTACCATATATATATCAAACCTTTTTACCATACGTAACTATGAATCAAATTAAACCTATGATTAAATGCACATTTCCTAAGATATCCCTAAAACTAGCATCTCATACATATTAGCAAATTTCAAATATAAATTTTCTATAACATGAGACTACATTATACATATATTCATTTTACAATGACCTATATAAATTACAATAATAAATAATGAATTACACATTGCCTTTTCGCCATCATTCTTGCATCCTGCAAAACGATATGAGCATGAAAACAATGATAAATCACTGGCATGGAATCCACCCTAATCTAACATAATTAATGTCTTTAGTTTCCCATTTACATATAATAATAATAATAATTTGTATTTGAAAGAAAATTTTTAGAAACATGTATTCATTTCATTTCATTTCACTTCATTTCGTAACCAAGGAGAGAGAAAGGAAGAGATAGAAACACAATTTTGTCAAAAGTTCTATTTCACACAAAAAGCTACACTATAGATTTTTAAACAGTTATTTACATGTGTCAAAAAATTTCACGACAGTTTAGCAACTGACATGGACCCTACCACTCTCTTTTTACGTTTTCATACTAGCTACAAAAACATTCAAATCAGGCTCAGAGGCTAAGAAACCAATTTCAAAAGTATTTTTCTAATGAGGAAACACACCAAGGTTTAATTTATACGTGTTCACTCATATACTAAGAGTTCATTCGAACTTACAGAATTTAGAAAAAGTGAATGATTTACGATTGGTACTAGTTTTTGTGGCCATCTGTTGTAATTGGCCTAGTTGCAAATGATTAACTTGAGTTAAGCTTAACATTTCAATAAATGACATCCAAAACTAATGTTGATGGATGTACACACCATGATAAAATTCCTACAAGTTCCTTCATATATGTATAATTCATCAAAGTCGACGGAACTTAGAACTAGAAAATTGTTTTCAAATGGCGACATGATTTCTAAAGCCACTAGTCCTAATTGGTCCAGTTTAACCTAGTCAAACTATGACTAGAGGCCTAAAAATGGCTTTTCCAAACTATACAGAAAAGTGTTTTCTCCTAAACTGAAAGTTCCATACAATTTTCTAGTAAAAACACTAGAGGTTTGTGAAGACGGATAATAATTTCTCTATCCAGGTTTCAAATGGTGGTTCAAAATGAAAGCCAACTTTTTAGATTTAGCAGCTTCCTACCGCTGCAAAATAGTGTAACAGGGCTCCTATAAGGGCATCAAAAAGATCACAAATGTTCATTTAGGGTCAATCCAAGGATTAAAGTGACACCTCACATAACAAGGTACACAAAGGAAGCTTAACCTCCCTTTTCGGAGTTACAAAGGTTACTTTTCGAGTCCCCATAAATTGTAATTTATCTATTTAAACCAGGATATGGTCAACATATTTACCGAGAAGTCAACTTCAACTTGTCAATAAAACAATATTGTAGTGATCTAGTTTGGTCAAGAAGTTTTCTAAATCACCTCAAAATGAGGGTTTAAGTTCATGGTTTACTAAAAAATGGTTATTTTGATTACGTGAGTTACTGATATGACACTTTATTATTTTGTAACAAGTTAATGTAAAAAAATTAAATCTATGATAATCCCAAGCTTTTAAAATTATATTTTATTGCAACTAAAAACTAAAGTATGAAAATTATGAAAGATAAGGAGAAATGAACCATGTTTGGAAACAAAAGTAAGCGTTCTTCGCTTCAGAGTTTGGTGAAACACTTGCTAGAGGCACTTCAACTTCAGATTCCCATTTATTTTCAAAACTCCCCTTTGGGTGCATCTTTCCACCAACACAAACCATGATATCATGTCTCTTCAAGGCATCTAGTTGAATGGTAGTGAAGTGCCTTACTAAACACCCTTTCCTTGAAGCTCTCATTTTCAGACAAGAAGAGAGTGTGTTGGCCAAGCATGTTGAGTCTCGCTTTACACCTTCTAATGGAATTTGATTCAAAGTTTTGAAGACCTTTTGAATAAACCCATCTTGCACACCACGACCCACATTAAGATATATGAATAAGATGGAACTAAATGGAGTGGGAAGATTCAATTTCTAGTCTTAAATGTGATTTTGGAGATAAATTTGGTTAAGGTATGCCGGTCAAGAGACATACATGAAGGTTATTGAAAACTCCATTGGTTGTCCCAGGGCATGAATTAACAATCCAAATGCAATTTCCAACTTATCACTATGGCGGCAGAGGATTAATTCCTTTTATCCCTCATTGATTTCCTTACCATTCAAATCCCACCCGACCTATGCACTTATGCATAGATTTTTGATAGAAGAAAATAAGTTGCAGCATTATGACAATCTAGCTCAAAGGAAGAGTTGTTGTAAATTATTGTAACTCTGTATTCTTATGTGTTATTCAAGGGTACCATACAACACAAACACACAACCACCACATATTTGATTAGTGTCTTGATGATATGTTTAGAGTCCCCTCAAGATAGCTAACACCGTAATGAATGTCAACCAAGAAGAAATAATATTTAATTCTAGGTGGAATGTTATAAGAATAAATTATGCCATTGAAGTATTTACAACTCTTTTCTACTAAACCTTCCATCTTGCATTTTAAAAAAATAAACAAAATGAAGCTTACATGGTCGTGGAGTGTTCCATTAGCCCACTTCTCCATGATGTGTTTCACCGAATAGTTTACTTGCCTTATGTAACCTTCCCCATTATGTATATGAATACAAGGCACTTACAACCTAACATCGACAAATCTTCTTTTTTAGCGTAGGCTATGAGGAAGTTGTTGGTGTCAAATCACAACACCCCGAGACTCGCAACGCGATCGGTTGAGACTCTCGAGTGCCATTGCACAACATGGAGCTTTTCCCAAGTGTGGGACCTTGTGAAATCGAAAAGCTCTCGGATGAAGGCGGTTCCTACTCCTCTGTTCGGATGCACATGTAAAACGTAGAGGGTCTACTCAAAAACCTAATCTAACTTGCCCGGAGACGGGGTAAGAAAATTCATGAAATAACAACCCTAAACTAACAGACGTGATGCACCGAGGAATGAAGAACATATGTTTTTCCAATAAACACAAACCATAGAAATGCAATGCAATATCATGCACGGATAAACATATTCGCAGTGAAAGATCAGGAGGATGCAAAATGAAACACATAGAGGGTTGAGAAACATTTGCAGTCATGCATTTATTTACTCCGAAGGTTTGATACAATACACTGCAAAAATTCCAAGAGGCAAAGGTTTCATTACAGTTTCAAATGGGAGGTTTGAGCTCCACAACTCCACCTGCCAAAGAGAAGAAGGGAGGGGCCAAAACAAGAATGTCCAACCTTTTGAAAGAAGCCCCTCCTTACATTTTATATGGAGAAAAGAGAGGGAGAAGAGAGGAATTCGAAAACTGCCCCAACCACCTCCAAGACTGCACTTAACTCATCCCATTATGGCGGTAGGTGAGACCCCCAACAACCCAAAAATGGCGAACTATTTTTTACATTTTTGAATAACTTCTTCTCATCCAATTAAAGATATCCAGTCATAGTTGGGTAGAGGACGCTGAGAGCTTTCCAAAAAGTCCAACCTTGCATGAATCCGAGCTCCCTGTGAAAAGTTATGGTGATCTGAATATTTCCCGCGTCGGTCTTCTTCCTATCGGGTTCGGGGTTCTCCTCTACATTTGCATCGGGTTTAGAGGATGCCTCGACATGTGTTTGATGCTTGTTTTTCCCGACACCCACTTCCACCGGTATTGCCAAGTTTTCCTTTGTTTCGGGTTCGGAGGTGTGACTTGCATTCGCATTGGGTTTGGGAGGTGGCTCGACATGTTTTCCTCCCATGCTTTTCTGACTTGTTTCCCCGACTCCAAGACCCGATTTCCTTTGTGTCAGTTTTCCAACCCCTCGACACATTTCTTCCTGTTGGGTTTTCCAACCCTTCCGACACATTTCTCCTTTGTCGGGTATATTTACCCCGAGGGTAAATATATACAACAGAAGCTGGAAAAGGGAAGGAGGCTCTACACCTGTGAATGCATTTACTTGAAAGTTTTAAAACCATTTTTCAGATGAACCTGATTTATGCATAACCTGTTATCATCGCAGTCCACGAGCCACATTTCTTTTAGGAGTTTTGGGTGAAATAGTTTACAGGAAAAGTTCATTCTTCCACATTTTGCAGGAATATCGGCCATCGTTGAAACTATTCAATACAACTAAATTTAATGATAACTTGGGTTTTTGTGTGGTTGAGGCACTTGGATCAGAGATAAAATGCTTGTATTATTATACAAGGATAATGAATTGTCTGAATGTCCATAGAGGGTAGACATGTGTTGTGTTAGAGAGCCACCTGCCACACACCTCTACAAACTCACCTACCTCCTTGTAATTTAAATTACACTATTCAATGTGTTGAGCACTACATTTCCCTCCCCTTATAAGAGCATCATCCTCGATGCGACATAACACCAAGGGTAGAAAAAGTGACAAGCAATGAAGGAAGCTAATGATGACTAGTTCCATCTAGGGATAAGATCTTTTTCGATAGAACACGACCATAGGGAAGTCAAAAAAGTGTAACTGTTTCATAAAATCTTAATGTTCTATGAATATTGGTAGTTCTATTTTACCTTATTACTTGGTTAATATTTTTCTTTAAATTACTTCTTAATCTCAATCTCATAATATTATTTCTTTAAAATTTAAATTGTCTTATGTTTCGTGGGTGCCCAACAGAACTAACATCTCAATACCACATCAGGGATAAACAAAACACTAATGATTCATAAGACATAACTTCACATACTTCCATGACTGTATCACATCACAAGAACTCAACTGAACCACAAAAACATAATACATAGCCCTCACAACACATTAATTTTCACACATGCTCTTGACACAAATGCACTTGTAACATAAGCATACTATAACAAGATGGAATTCCCAATAGTGCACATAAAAATAATTCACATAATTCAAACTATACTATAGCTATAAAGGGTCAAGATGAAAAAAACATCACAATACATAACCCAGACTCATAAGAGTACACATAAATCATAATTCCAATACCATAAACCTCCCAAAACATCACAAAAAAATCCATATACCCCAAAGCATCACAAACAAATACATATACCTCTCAAAAATCACAAAAAAACTCCATATTCCTCCAAAATCATCAATCACACCCGTAAAAATATCTTATGCCTTCCTCAAGTCTCTTATGTCTCCCTAAAGTCTCTCATGCCTCCCTTAAGTCTCTTACGCCTCCCTCAAGCAATGATAAATTTTCCTTTTCGCTCCCCAAAAGAGGTTAGTCACCCTATAGCCCTAGGCACATAGAGTCCAAATACCTCTAACCCAAGTGAAATAATAAATCATGGTTCAATAACATTTGCTAGTTATATGTAACTCCTTAAGTCGTACCTATACTGAAGCAGTCCATAAGTTTGACCACTCCATGGTGAATCCCACAACCATATTCCAATACATTACGACATTAGAACAAGCATAACAAACCATTCAAATGCCAAATGGAAATATCTATATCCTTGGGCTAGGCTATAAAATTTTTAAACTTAAAAAGAAAATTTAAATCTAAGCAAAACAAATGGCCAAATAGCCATAGTTAATACAAAAATCTGCCTGTTCAGTGCAACAACCAAATAAATGCCCAAAATATAAGAACATGTCAATCAAAAAAATGTTGGTTCTAGTAATAAAAGGAAATTTCTCAATTTACAAATAAAATACATGTAGACAAATAGCACATCACAATAACTATGTGGCCTTATACAACCACAAAAGCGGTACTCAATGATTTTTGGCACTCAGAACATCGAGCCTCAACTCGTAAAATATCATATCAATAATACAACTATCATCATCTCTATCTGAATCATCCGCCACCACTTCGACAAGGCTCAACATAGTCAAAATCACATAGGTTGAATCCATACGATAACCATATCGGGAGAGAGAAAGGAGTACAAGTCACCATCTACTGAGCCTAAGGTGTCCGCGAAACATAATATGCATGACACCCGTTTAGCAAGTGCTACACATACCAAATGAACAAAAGTGGGTTTTCAGCATATGTGAGGCTCTAATTATTATCTCGTACTTGGCTCGAGTGACTGGTCAACGGTACACATTTCCTCATTCCAAAAACACACATTTTACCAATTTCCCTTAGGGTCGGTTAGTGTAGGGTCCACAACATAACATATAACTACATCACTAACAAAATGGTGATTCACTCACATTAACCATATCGTCTTACACATGGTATATATACAGGGTATAACACAATCATTAATTTTATGGGTTACGGGTAAGTGCACGAAGTTGGGGGCCAAAAGTGGGCAAAAACCTAAAAATAAACGAAACGTGTATGTGTTTTGCTAAAACGCACTCGCATTTTTTTTTTGGTTTGGTAATTACTGAGCCTATAACACGTACGTGTTGCAAAGAATACATAATGTGTATGTGTTTCAGAGAAGGGTATGTGCATACAGATTTTGAGAAGTTAAAATGTGTATGCATTTTGTATCTTATGGACTATGTACGTGTATTTGGGTGTCTTACACTTAAAAAAATAAATGTTCAAGTATAATAAATAATAAAAGTATAAGAAATGATAAATTTATTTTAGTAAATATAAGAAATTAGGGTCACTCTGCACCTAATGGAAGTGGTCCCGTAGCTCCAATAGGTATAATCTAGAAGATAGTTTTTCAAAATGTAATCTGGTAAGTACTTACTCATTTTCAAGATTTCAACAATCAACCTAAAACTTTTAGGGCATATATATTGTATTCAATCTTTGTTTTGGGAAAGCATATAGTTATTTTTAGGTTTTTGACCTTATAAATTGGATTTTGCCCTACTACCACTGCTTGAATTGGTACCAATTTTTAAATTTGTTCCATAATTCACTTTAACGACCATGAATGAACTTTATGATGCTTGTCTCATTCTTAAAAAAAGAGATCCTCAATTTGTATATAGAGGATTGTTCCTGAATGGGATTCCTATCCTATTTCCAAAATGAGGTTATTGTAATGTGCCTCCTCCTTAAGGTGTGATAATACTACTAGGTGTTGAATGAGTTTTTATGAATAATACCAAATAAATTACATCAAGTGAACTCAGATGATTTCTCATTCTTAGAAACATGGTGCTCCATATAAATATCATCCCCTCACCTTTCCTAGATCTAAAATCATCCTTTCATGGAATCAAATTCATGATTCTCATACATTTTTTTCTCATATGTCTCTTATGGAGACAAACAATGCCTTAATACTTCACACATGATGGTCCTTGATACCTCATTGACATTACTAGCTCGTTTTAGCTTTTTCTAAAGGTTGTTCAAATAGCTACAAAATGGCCAAAAATGCCTTTTAGGCCTTCAAAGTAAGTAGTCTCTAATCAAAACTAAATGATTCAATTGATCACCTTAGAAACCATTCCCTACACATGCTTTGAAACTGATGAATGATCTTATTAGGAATTTTGTTTGGGTGAGGGTTTATGATTTATAGTTTAGTGTTTAGGGATCATGTTTTAGGGTTTAAGGATCAGATTTTAGGACTCAAGGTTTAGAGTTTAGTGGTTAAGGTTTATTTTTAAGGCTCATAGTTGATTTAGGGATTAGGGTTTAGGGCTCGGATTAGTGTTCATGGTTAGGGTTTATGATTTAAGGTTTAGTGTTTAGGGTTTATGGATTAGGGTTAAGGGTTGAGGGTTTATGATTTAGGGTTTAGGGATAAAGGTTGAGGGTTTAGGGTTTATAGCTGAAGTTTCGGGGTTTGGATAAGTGCACCAAGTTCGGGGACAATTAAGTGGACATCAAATCCGAATTTTACATTAAAAATAGAAAAACATCAAATTTAGTCTTTATGAGACTTGAAACATGCCAAAAATAAACAGTATGCCATAAAAATGGTACCATTACGTAGGGGAGACTGTTAGCTTTATAGAAATACTGATTTTAAAGTGAATAGAATAGGATAAATATCATTTTTCAATTTTTTACTAATAGTACGTCTTTAAGACACTTTTTCCGTGAATGTTTATGTCTACGTTTAAGACTACATATTTTGTTTCACTTATCAAAATTTGATAAAATTTATACCATCCCAACCATGCTGAAATTATATACATGTTCAAAAAAAAAAATTATTTGATTTCAATATTTTTGATGAAGTTATGGTGGGCAAATGGAAAGTTCTTTGTTTTCTTTATGTTTTCATACCACTTTCACAGAAAAAATCATAAAAAATAAAATATTGCTTAAAAAATACAAAATAAAATCCATCCCAAGATAGATAGTGGCATCTAACTTCTCACCAAAGGAGAATAATATATATCAATTTTGGTCATCCAAATCGTGGGAAAATGAACTATAATCTTATAGGCGTTTTAAAAAAAAAAAACCAATTCATTGAATTTTGAGTGTTTGATATAGCTAATCATGTCCATTTTTAAAAAAATTAGTATTTTAGAAACTATATTTTGTATGCTACAATTCATATTAATATATATTTTTCTAATTTTGAGTGTATGTATTGCTAATAATCCCTAAAAGTTGATATTATGTTGTTATTTGCAATATGCGTCCACTTACGACCTTTTATGTCCCCAACTTGTTGCACTTACTGTTTAGAATTTAGGGATCATGGTTAAGGGTTTAGGGTTGTGCAGTTGAGGGTTAATAGTTTTGGGCTCGGGGTTTAGAGTTGAGGGTTTAGGTTTTATGGTTTTGGCTTAGGGCTTGAGGCTTAGGTCCTAGGGTTCGGGGATTAGGGTTTATGGTTTAAGTCTCAAGGTTTAGGGTTTAGGATTTAGAGATCAAGGTTTAGGTTTTATGGCTTAAGGTTTAGAATTTAGGATTTAGGGCTTAGATTTTAGGGTTTAAGGTGAGGATTTATGGTATAGGGTTTAGGGTTTAACACTCGGGGTTTAGGGTTTAGTTCTTAGGGTTTAAGGTTTAGGGTTTAGGGTTTAGGTTTTAGGGTTTAGATTTAGGGTTTATGAATTAGGTTTTATGGTTTAAAGTTAAGGGATCATGATTTTGGGAAAATGGTTCAAGGTTTAGGGTTTAAAGCTTGGGGTTTAGGGTTTCGGGGTTAGGGGTTACTTGTTAGGGGTTAGGTTTTAGGCCTCGGGGTTTAAGGCTTGTGGATTAGGCTCACCCATTCACTCATTGTAATGTTCTATGTCTTACCCATTCTTATAAGTATCGACAAATAGTATTCAACGAAAAAGGGTCCATCTACTTCATAAGTAAAACATTCAAGGAGTTGTCACAATTTTATGCCTTTCATCTACTGAGATATTTTAAAGGAGGAAAACTAAAGATATCTAAGAACAATTTGGTATAAATAAATGTTAAACAATACAGAGCTATCTTCTTCCCATTGCATGAAAACTATGTCACTCATTGTAATGTTATGTGTCTTACCCATTATTATTAATATTTAAAGAGAGTACGAGCTCACTCATGTAATCTACTGGAAATATATGAGGTTTAGGGGTTTAGCATTTGACTCATGGTTCATGGTTCAAGGTTTGAGATCTTTAGGATTTAACATTTAGGGATTAAGGTTTATGGTTTATGGTTTAAGACTCATGGCTTAGGTTTTAGGGTTTAGGGGTTAGGGTAAATGGGTTAGGGTTTACGGCTCGGGGTTCGGGGTTCGGAGTTAAGAGTTTAAGGTTTAGGAGTTAGAGTACTGGGGGCTCTAGATTTAGGGTTTAGGGCTCGAGGATCAAGCTTTAAAGTTTAGGGTTTAGGGTTCAAGGATTAGGGTGTAGGGTTCAATGTTAAAGGTTTAGGGTTTATGGTTTAGTGATTATGGATTAGGGTTTAGGGTTCATGGGTCATGGTTCATTGATTAAGGATTGGGGTTGAGTTATTGGTTTAAGGTTTAGGGGTTAGAGCTTGAGGCTCTAGATTTAATGTTTAGGGTTCTGACTTAAGGTTCACGATTTAGGGTCTAAGGTTTAGGGTATAGGGTTTAGGGTTAAGGGTTAAGGGTTTAGGTTTTAGGGTTTAGGATTTAGTGTTTAGGGATTAGGATTTATTAATTTTTTTAGGGTTTTGGGTTTATAATTTAGTGTTTAGGTTTCATGGTTGAGCTTTAAGGGTTTAGGGTTTAGTGTTTAGGATTTAGGACTTCTGGTTTAGGGCTTAGGGCTCAGGATTTAGGGTTTAGGATTCAATTTTTAGGGTATAGGGTTTAGGGTTTAGGATTTAGTTTTTAGGGTTTAGGGTTTAAAATTTAAGGCTCATGGTTCATGGTTTAGGGTTTAGGCCTTAGGGTTTAGGGATTAAGGCTCAAGGTTTAGGATTTAGGGCTCATGGGTAAGGGCTGAATATTTAAGGATTAGGGTTTAGGGCTTAGGATTTAGGGTTTAAGGTTTATGGTTTAGGTTTTAGGGTTTAGGGATCATGGTTTAGGGTTTAGGTTTAGGGCCTCGGGTTTATGGTTTTGATTATAGAATTTAAATGCTAAAATATTTAGGCTGAATGCTGAAATCCTAAAAATTACCTATGTACTAACAAGATTATACTATAAAAAAACTATCTCCTAAATCATGACTAATGGAGTGTGAGACTAGTTCTATAAGGTGTAGAGATTCTTGTAATTTCTTAGATTTACTAAAATAGTTTTAAAGTATAAGAAATAATAAAATATAAATAATAATAAATGAAAAAATTATACTTGAACATTTATTTTTGTACATAGAAGCTTGCCAAAAGCATATACAATGTTTATACTATACAGAATACGTGCGCGTTATAGTGCGTACACGTGATAATGCACATGCGTTTTACATTTCCACTTTTTCCAAGCCATGCCTCAAGGCTTGGGATGCACGTGTTTTTTTAGGAAAATTTTAAAAGTTAACTTCATCCATGATAAAGAAACATAAAACAATAAATTCGTTTAAAAAAATTATACCACGATGTAGAGCGAGTTTGTTCTTTCCAAAAATATAATTTTTCAAATTTTACGACTAATATAAGGTTTCCATATTATTATTTTTTAACAATGCCTTTTTATAGCTATTTTTTAATGTTTAAATATGTCTATCTTTCATCATTTATCTTTTCAGGGGTCATTGAAATTGAAAACAAATTATACTAGCACAAACTAGACCTAATTCTATACATATTAAAAAAATCTAGTTTTCCTTATTTTTGAGGTAGTTAGGTGGGGAGCATGGTTAGAGCTCTGTTATTTGTCAAAACATAAGATATCTAAGCTATAAAATTCATTAAAGAATAAATATTTGCTAAAAAAATCAAAAAGAGTTCTAGCACAAACTAGATGCTCTAGCTATCTTTCTACCAAAGGGTTTTCAAAACTAATAAATGGTGCTCAAAAAATGGTGGGGGGCATGGAACTCACTATGTTATGTTTTTTTTAACAAAAATAGGAGCACTTGTTGGTATTTTAGTTATTTGACCCATTTAACTATCCATTTTCAATAAAATTTAGTACCTTAGAAACTAGACTCAAAAGTCTACGATTCATGTTTACCCAACATCTTCTAATTTTGAGTGTAACTATTTCAAAAAATTCATATAGGTTGATTTTTTTATTTTTCAAAAAAATGCGTCAATTAAGACCCCATTTTGGCCCCCAACTTGGTGTACTTACCCTTACTATACATTAAATTACCACATTCTACGCCTAAAGTGTAATCACTTTACGCTACACATCATACACTCACCATATGCCCCTAAATCACGACATGAACCATCACATTTTACATGAATTATACGTATGAGGAACACAATGTATAACCTTACAACATATAGTCAATTCCAATTACAACATGGTGACACACACGATTTATCACAACATGGTGATGACATCACGATAAAATCCAATTCACTTTACAAATTTTTGTCATGTAATACCTCAATACACCTTCATATCACATAATGCAAAAATGCTCCAATACTCCATAATCCACAATAACATTCTTTTCACAAACAATAAGGTGGTACATCACACATGAAAATGTATTTATATTTTACATAGACATAGACATATAATTTTCCTAATGAATGAATACTAACAATGACCTAGCATGAAATTAGTGAAAAATTGCTAGCATGGAATCCACCTAATCTAACATAATTAATGTCTTTATTTTCCTATTTACATATAATAATAGTTATAATTTCTATTCGAAAGAAAATGTTTAGAAACATGTATTCATTTCATTTCACTTCATTTTGTAACCAAGGAGAGAGAATGAGAAAGGAAGAGAGAGAAACACAAACCACTAATAAAAACCACAAGATCACATCTCTTCAAGGAATCTAGTCGAATGGTAGTGAAGTGCCTTACTAAACACCCTTTCTTTGAAGCCATCATTTTGATACAAGAAGAGAGTGTGTTGGTGAAGCATTTTAAGTCTCGATTCACACCTTCAAATGGCATTTGATTTAAAGTTTTGAAGAGCTTTTGAACCAACCCATCTTTCACACAACGACCCACATTAAGATATCTTAGTAAGATAGAACTAAAAGGAATGGGAAGAGTCAACTTATAGTCTTAAAGGTGATCTTGAAGATAAATTTTGTTAAAGAATGGCAGTCAACATATACATGGAGGTTATTGACAATTCCATTGGTTACATTCTAGGGTATGAATTAACAATCCAAATGCAATTTCTAACTTATCACTATGGGGATGTTTCCTCCCTCAAAATTCACCTCATTTTTGAGTCAAGTTTCAAAATTTTTGAGTTGGTGCCTTTGAGAGATGTTTGAGCAAAGTGAGAAGTCTAGAGAAATAGAAACAATTCATGCTTTAAAGAAGTGGGTGCTCATTTGCAATCTCACCCAATTAATTTAGAATCTTGCGATCCGCATGGTTCCCATCGGAAGCTAGAAAAATTTTCTTCCTCCATTCAAATGAAATTGTCAAATCCTTTTCTATAATCGTGGATCACATCAAGCCTATTTTTGTTTATAGTTATTCTTTCCATGAGGAGCAATTTATTTTTAGGCATAAATGGTGCATCTTTCCATTTACGTATTTTTCCACGATCGTGAATGATGAGCGTATCTTTATTGTCAATTTGTTTTCGGCATCCACGAGTTTGTGGACATCTTTAATTGGACACGGCATGGTGGATTATTTTGGCAAACTTATCATTTTTGTGTTTTTTTGCAAAAGTGTCAAATTGGCTCCGTGGCCCTGAAGGATCCTGATTGGTCAAATCAACTAAGTATAGAAGGGCTAGCAGATGGTGCCACATGTCTCTTTGGCACACTTTTTGTATCGTGCTCAATAATAGAGACCCCAAATGTGCATTGTTCTTCCACGTGGCGAGTGCGAAAAGATCAAGCCAAACTTTTAATTGACTAAGTATAAGAGGGTCGGTGGAAGCTTCCATGTGCCTCATCCAGAAGCCTCCACATGTCTCGATGAAATAACTTTAAAGGAAGAATCAATAGTAGAGGGTCCTAAATGAGCACCAACCCTCTACATGGTAAGAGCCTCAAAAAGTTAAATCGGTCATTGAAAAGTCTAAGACCAGTGGAAAGAACCACGTATCAATTCCACCCATCATTAGAGGTGAAATACAAAGTGATTACCCAAGCAAGTGTTAAGCTTCCATGTGTTGAACCCAACATAGTCGCCCTAAATAAGTAGAAAGCACCCATCCAAAAATGGAGAAAGAGGAGTGGGCCCAAATATGTTAAGTTTAACAAGAGTGGTGGATGGCGCCATGTGTCTCATCTGCGTAACATCAAAGACACAACCAAAGAGAGACACTTTGAACTAGCGCTAGCCATGCACGTGTATAGGGTGCGATAAAATTCAAATAGGTAGCAGACTGAATCATCTAAGTATAAAAGAACTGGTGGAGCTCTCCATGTTTCTCAATGGCACACCTTCAAGGGTCAAAGCCAAAGGTGGTCCTGAATGAGCTCCGGCTTTCCACGTTCCCTAGGTCCGAAAAGGAGATAGAGCTAGAAATGGAATTAGCTAAGTATATAAGGGTTTGTGGAAGCCTCCATGCATCATCTCGGTGTAACTTCAAAGGTAAAATCCAAAGGGAGGTCCCAAATGTGCACTAAGCCTCCATGTGTCTTGGGTTAGACATAAACCCCCACGCAAATAGAGGGACACACGGCCACATTCCAAGTCAAAAGCAGGAAGGTGGGTGATGAAGAACCTTGAGATTTTTAGCCTTGTTTCCATAAAATCCATAAAGTGATAAAGGCAACCGCGGACCTGCTCAAACCAAGGGAAAAAGTCAAAGTAGGAAAGTGGGTCAGTGGAGAACTTTGAGATTTTGAGCCCTATTTCCAAAAGAATTAAATTTATAAAGTGATTCGTAACTCCATTTCCATTTAGGAGAAGCCACATGTCAAGCCTATATCAAATGTGAATTTGTGGGCTTGCAAGGCTCTGAGGAACTTTGCACTTGTACATATTTTGCACTAAAGGCTCAATTCCATTTTTGGGCATGTGGATCCTTTTAACAAAAATGTATTTTCACAATTCTTGTGTGGATTCAATTCAAATATTCAAATAATAATAACTTTCTCTCTAGTGCTCAAAATTCAACAAGTTTATACTATTGGAAAGTATTGGTCTCCTCTACACCATGGAATCATAAAATATTATTTTTCATGGGATTTTATGGGATAAGTCTAAAACAAGTATTTCAATCCATTAATATGGGATCTGATTGCTTCAACTACCCAGATTTGATATGATCTTCCATCCTTCCTTCTCCAACATTCCAAAGGACATAGAAGAGAGGCCCGGACTAGATCTCTTGATTTGGGTGAAAATTTGGGAAACATATTTTATTCCTTTAATATGTGATTGGTGCATCAATCAGATCAAATTTGATACGATCTTCCATCCTCCTTCTTGACATGCTAAAGACATGCATAACTAGATTTGATAGATTGTAGGCATATTTGTAGGGGTAGTGATGGTTAGTGGTTGATCTTCCAAATCATATTTTCTTTCTTCTCTTCTCCCCCTCTCTTCATTTCATCTATAAATGTAAGATTTTGTATCAATTCAAGAGATTGGACTTTCATACATTTGAAGTGTAAATAGAGTCCAAAGAAATCAATACGAGAAGAATTTACCCTTTCTCTCTATCTTCATCTATTGTCTCTTCTTGCTTACTTGAACTATGTGGATCATTTGTTTTCTATAATAATAAACTTTGTGTTCTTATTGATATGATTTCTAGAACGTTGTGTCATGGAATGGTATTTTATGTTGTGAATGTGAATGATTTTGTTATGTATCACCTTTTGTTAGTATGTATAAGGTTATACTCTGTTATCTATATTTCTGAAAATCTTGTTATATTATTCTCTCTCCTTTCTTGAGTTTCTTCTATTCATTTGTATTGATAAACTATTTGGTAAAAAGCCTTTCAAGATGTCGAGAGGTCCATCCCTAAGATTAAAGTTGTACATTTTCATATAAGTTTTTACTTGATTTCAATAAGAGAACATCTCCCATAAAAAGGAGGGACTTGCTTTCCCTAACTATGGTTTGACACAAGTAGCATTTTCAAACCCGACGAGTTTTTAGTGACTCCCCTAGGGATTTTGTTTGAGACATATCCCTTTTAAAAGAACAACTTCAATATCACTTTTGATCTAGAAACTCTATGATATACACATGGGAAGAAAGCTCTTGGGGTTGAAGATTCTCATTTTCAACTTCTAGAGCAACAAAAATTCCCTCTTCTTCCAACAATAAGGAACAGAGGAACTCATTCTTCAAGCACACCTCCTTTTAAAGAAAAAAATTCCAAGAACAACATTCCTCTAGAACAACTCAATCCTAATCTTCTTACTCTGATACTTGTTGGTGTTTCAGTTCCCCTTCATACAATCTTCCCACAGATGGTAGCATCTACGCCTTGGGGTCAGCAGATTGGGACTCGTATTCTTCCTTAACTATTGCTTGAGTTACCTAGGAGTAATAGGAAAGGTTTTCCTAAATTCCGAGGTGATGGGAAGGTACACACAGATGAGAACACATTGCATCCTTGGTGTTGCATGTGGGATTCTTGAGATTGCGCACGAAGATGTTTCGGTCAGGCTATTTGTAGAAAAATTGCATGATAATGCTGCTGATTGGTTCTATCATCTTCCTGCTGGGTAAATTATTTATTGGACCACCTTGACAACCCAGTTTGAGCAATGTTTCAAACCTTCTGAAGATGTGCATGCTCTCTTGGCTCAAATTTCTCATATCAAGAAGGAACCACATGAGCCCATGAGATAATTTGTGGCCAAATTCAACAAGCTCATTCATAAAATTCCATAGAACACTCATCCTGTAGATCAATTTAAAAATTTCTTATTCCTCAATGCTCGGTTATACGAAGTAAGATATGCACTAAGGAGAGCTAACCTTACTGACTTTAGATGTTGATCAGCATTTGGCTATTGAGGTTAAGGATGATTTAATCATGTCTTGTAAAATGAAAAGAGAAACCTCCAAGTCTAAAGCATCCTCCTCTTCCTCTCCTGGAGCCAATTCAAATCAGTTAGTTTAGAAGTTGACAAATGATCTCATTACAATCAAAAAGCAATTGGCTCAACATACTCCTTATCAAGATATTCCAAGAAGGAATTTTCAGCCTAGGAACCTGGTTACCTCCTTCTTAGAATAAATTTGCTATTGAAGGCCCACCTATCAAGGTTCCATTCAATGCAACTTGTGAAGTTCAAGAACTTGATGATGAGGAGTTTAATGAAGACTTTGAAGACCCAGAAGAAGAGGTTGATGAAGAACAGGAGGAACTTGGTGGATCTCAAGTTCATTTCCTTACCATTGAAGGTATGGATGATGAAGATGAATATGATGAAAGAGTGGTAGATATGAATAGTGATTCATATGTTGTTATGACTAGGGAACAAATGAAAAGAAAATAACAAGTGATTCAGCCTACTAAGAAATCTAAGGATTTTATTATAACTATTCCAATGCTTGCAAGAAGAGGACCTCCTACTACCTCCATGTAAAAGGTGAGTAATGTTAATCCTCCTCCTTCTACCTTTGTTTCTAAAACATCTTGTCCTTCAATTCCTAAAGTTGATAAATCAAAGTTTTCTCATGTTTCTACTAGTGATGCCCTGACCACCTCGGATCTTTTGATATCATTGATCACCTCAAAAAGACAAAAAAATTTACCAAACCCATCCAAAATCCTTTGCTAAAATGGTAAACTTTGTCAATTCCAAATCCAAATCCTCATCTAGTAATTCTAAAGTTATTTTTCCCACTCCCTCTTCCTCACCTTAATCAAGCCTTGTGGCTGCAGTCACTTCCCTAATGAAAAAATTGAACCATTTTATGTGAGTCTCCTCATAGCTGGCCATAAACTCATTAATTGTGTTATAGACTTAGGAGCATTAGACAATGTGATGCTTGCAAAAGTAGCTCATGCTTTTGGCCTAACTCTAACACATGCCTTTGGTTCCTACTATTCCATGGAGAGTAGAAAATTTCCTTTGGTTGGAAGGATTAAAGATGCACAAGTAGCCTTCGCTAATTTTTTTAGAGAAAAGGGTCTTAGACACTATTTTGGTTGTTGATATTCCTCCCTCATATGGTATGTTGTTGAGTATGAATTTTTGGAAAGAGGTGGGAGGTGAAATTCATATAGAATGGTCACATGCTTTAATACTGAGTCAATGGAAAAATAATAAAGTTGTTACAGAAAAGTAAACTTAGAGTATTGTGTAAAAGACTGATGATCCAAAATATCAAATACTCTATGAAGATATAGGGCATAAAAATATATGATCATGTCATAGGATAAGGTAGGCCTTCTTAAGGAAGTGATTCATGATACTAATGGAATTTGGAACTTTTAGTTTGATGGAAGCTTCTCTTCATATGGTTCGGAGATGGTGTGGTGTTAATGTCTCTAGAAGGGAAGATTCATCCATTTTCTTTCAAGCTTCATTTTGAAAACACAAATAATACAATTGAGTATGAGGCTCTCATCCTTGGGTTGAGCAAGGAAAAAAAATTAGGAGTAAGGAATATTTTTCCTTATGGTGATGCAGAGTTGATTTTGAAATAGGTAAGGGATCTTTACCAAGTCAAGAATAAGAGATTGAGACATTATAGAAATATTGTTTGGGATTCCATTGAATTCCCTTATGCCTTCTCAATTAAAGTTGTGCTAAGAGAAAATAATACTAGATTTGATTCTCTAGCTATCTTAGGATCCTTGTTGATTTGTTATCCATATTTCTCTTAAGAGAAATTTACCATTGAAATGATTCATAGGCCTAGTGTGCTGGGTAATGCAAGCATCTGGCATGTTTTCAATGATGATCAAATTTTCTCTCTTTCCTAGAGCTTAAAGATAAATTCAATCAATTATATTTTGAAGGAAGTGAAACTCTACGTAGAGAACATATTCCCTCTAATGAGGAAGATATCAAGGAAGATATGGAACATGATGGTTGTATTAAGTTAAAAGGTAACAAGATTCCCAAAGGAATGGTGAGTTTAGAAGATTTGTTTGAAAAACATGATAGGTTCATCAAATCTGAAGCTTCTCAAGGGACTCAACAATCTATGAGTATGAGAAGGTCAATATTGGAAGCAATGATGAACCCAAGGTGGTGAATATTGGAAAATGCTGCACTCAAGAAGAGAAGAAGAAAGTAGTAAACCTATTAAATAAGTATGTTGATGTTCTTGCCTATTCATATGATGATCTCAAGGATTTTCAACCAAAGGAGATGCAACACTATATCCCTCTCTGAAACACGGGATCAAACATTTCAAGCATGAGAAAGCGGTAGTATAATCCTAAGGTTGCTGATACTATTTTTCAAGAGATCCAAAAGTTACTAAGATGTAATATTACTTTCCTATACATCATTCAACATGGATTGCTAACATTGTGCACTGTCGAGAAAAAGAATGGTGAAATTTACATCTGGGTGGATTTTAGGAATTTGAATCAGGCCTCTCTAAAAGAAAATTATCCACTCCCCATGATAGATCATGTTTTTCAAGTTGTCTTAGGCTCTGAGATGTTGTCTATGCTAGATGGATTCTATGGATACAATCAAGTAGAATTTAGTACCCCAGATCAGCACAAGACTGCCTGTACTACCCCTTAGGGAACCTTTGCCTACAAGAGAATGCCATTTGGTGTTATCAATGTTGGTGCTACTTTTCAGAGGGAAATGGACTTAGCTTTTGATAGCCTAAAGGGAAAATGTATTGTTATGTACCTTGATGATTTGACTATTTTTTTCTAAAACAAGGGAAGATCATCTTTACCATATGGAAACAGTTCTTCAAAAATGTAGAGAACATGGAGTTTCTCTCAATCCTAAGAAGTCTTTCTTTTGTGTTATTGAAGGAAAGTTGTTGGGGCATATTTTTTCCAAAGAAGGGATCAAGATAGATCTAGTCAGAGTTCAAGAAATCTAGTAGATTCCTCTTCCCACAAGCAAAAAGGGTGTTCACTCTTTCTTTGGCAAGATAAATTTCCTAAGGAGATTCATTCCAGATTTTATAGAACTGAATATGATAATTTCTCAAATGATGAAAGGAAAGAAAACCTTTGGTTGGTCTTCTGAAGGTAAGGAAGCATTTGAAGATATCAAGAAAGCCATTGCTAAAACTCCCATCTTAGCATGTCTTGATTTCAACAAGGATTTTATTATCTATTGTTATCTCTGAGAGAATACCCTGGCTAATGTGCTAACTTGGAGGAATTATGAGGATCATGAGATTAAAATTTCCTTCATGAGATATGTTCAAAGCTCATGAATCGAAATATATTATGATGGAGAAACATGCTTTTGTAGTGGTCAAATTTTTCAAGCAATTTCATTTTTATAGTCTTAATTCTCACTCTGTTGTGCTTATACTGATACAACCATCTTTGAAATGGTGAAGAAAGTTAAAAATGCAAAATTCAAAAAAATTTGGCGAGACGGTCTGCAGGGACACACAGGACACAAGTACGCGTGGGACCCACAAAGGAAACAAAGTCGACTAGCAGAGCAATGTGGTGAAAGTTGAGGTTAACGGACCTGACGTCCCGGTCAATGACGGGACACATGGGACATCAAACTAAAAATCACCATTGTTAATGAGAATCAAGAAATTCATAGATTTTTGTCTAGGACAAGCGGGACACAAGGACTTGAAATAGTTGAAATGCCTGCATACAAAGCAAAACTCAGTGTCTGACCCTCCCGAACTTCAAATGGGCATAAATTTTGACTCCAAGCTCCGATTTTAATGAAATTTAACTTTTTGGAACGAGAACGACATCATCTACACAAAGTTTTTATAACTAATAAATATTCAACATAGGATTTTAATTTAAGTGTTTTTAATCAATGGGAGGGTGATTAGATTCAACCTTAAATAAATAAATTATTAATTGACTTTAGGAACCGCATTATCAGATTATTTACGGATTTAAGGAATGAATTTTTTAAACCTAAATGTAAATTAAATAGGATAAATTATGTACTTATTTTAATGTTAGTCGGATGATTGCAAACTTATCTAAATGTTTCTTCATTTTTTTATTAAATTATTCGCAATTTTTCTAATTTAACCGTTGATTTGTCACGGGTTTTGTGGGGTAAAATTGTGGGCATTATAATGTATCTAGCCACCATTTCCATATCTTTGAGCTTTACATTCTGATTCCTTCATCGAGTTACTC
This sequence comes from Taxus wallichiana var. yunnanensis, assembly GCA_018340775.1. Taxonomy (NCBI): domain Eukaryota; kingdom Viridiplantae; phylum Streptophyta; class Pinopsida; order Cupressales; family Taxaceae; genus Taxus; species Taxus wallichiana. The sequence continues at coordinate 279,974,946 of CM031237.1, read as the reverse complement.
GAGGCTTTGAATATAATTTTTATTTTCCCTTGTCCACCTTTATTGGGCATTTTTGTGGATTTTTCACCGTGGATTTATTGTATTGGTTTCCATTTCGGTGTATATCTTCCATGTTCTTGTTCTATTTCAGTTTACCTTAGACAAGACTCTGTTATAGATTTTATGGGTTAATCTCACTCTTCATTGGCTGTGAAAAACAACTAGCTCTGGGTTTTCTCTCTTGGAGATTGATATTTGTTGCTCATACTTCATATTTCCATGGCTCATTAATAACGTGGTAGATCAATTATGATTGCAGAGTGTTGAGGTTTGTAACTAGCTCGGAACTTATTTTCCCAACTCACCACACTCTAACTTGGTTTGGATTTGTAAAGTTTAACTCGATGTATGTGGACACGACCACTTCCTCTTGCTAGTAAGTTATTTCCATTTTAGCTTTTGTTTTTCTCATTACATATGGGTATCCTAATCTGTATACGTATGTCTTTCCCTAATCTATTTTGGATTTTTTTCTTTTGAGCTGGACCACTTTTTTGTTTTTGGGATTCATGAATCCCCTACTAACCCTTCATTGTTTTACTACTATCTTGTTCTTTTTTAGGCATTGATAGTTATTTAGCATTTTCGTGGTTTTTTTAATTTGTGGCTTCGATTTAATAAGTGAAATTGGGGTTCATTTTGCACACATATGTCATTTGCAAGTGTATTCCATGCATGTGTTGAATAGGGCTCTTCAGGACATGACACATGATTATTTTTGTCAAGATTTTAGGTTTCAAAGAGATTTTACTTGTGGGAATATTTTTTTGGGTATGCAATTTCTATGAGTAAATGAATCAATGAAAACATCACATGTGAAATGTTTGACATAATTCTTAGAATAAATTTGGGTGTAAACTATTTCACTAAATGTTTCGTAAAAATTGTGAAAAAAAAATGCATGCGAGATGTTTGACAAAAGTATTGGAAGAAGTTTAGATTTAAAATTTTTGATGAAATGCATGGTATTGGTGCTCAATTTTATCTCACCCTTATTTTCCTTGAAATTCTTCAGTTTGTGGGCTTTGTTGTATTCTCTATCTCCCCATATTAATGCATGAAAACTCTGTCCTTCATTTGGTTGCCATCATCAGTTCCTTATTTTAGTTGAGGATCATTTTAAATCCATAATTTGTTTTCCATTTTTCTGTCCATGTGAAATAATTTGTAACTTGGGTGTAAATTTGGATTTTTTGTCCCTTCCTTCCATTTTTCCAAAGTCACATTTTGTTATCCCTGTAAAATTTTATCCCAATATCTATGGAAATGTGGTCCTTTCTAATTGGATGCTGCTTGGTGGATCACATATGGGCCTTATATCATTTCCAAATTCTCTTTCCTTAAAGAAAGATTCATTTCGAGCACAAATTATGATTTTCTGCATTTTATGGTTTGATGAGTGTGTATTCCCGTCACATTTATATCTCACCATCTATGGAAACAGGGCCCTTTCTAGTTTGATATGGCTCAACGGGGCACTTTGAAACTATAACAACCCACTTCAACTCAAGTCTTGTCCGTGTGAAGGGCATGTACTTTTCTGAAAAGTCACCTCTTGGTTTGACCTTTGGAGTTGCGCCAAGGAGACACCTAGAGGTTTCCGCTACCTTGCCAAGACTTAGACATTTTTTTCATGTGGCCGGTGTAGCTTTGTTGAACCATGGAAATGTGGAGGCCAACGCTCATTTGAGGATATGCCTCATTGTCCTACCTTAGCAATTGTGCCAAGGAGACACTTGGAGGCTTCCGCCATCTCCTTTCTGTACTTAAAGTTTTCAAGCAAATTTATAAAGGCCTAGGACATGTGGAGGGCCTGCACCTATTTGGAGACCTTCCCATGTACTTTAAATTTGAAGAAGCATTGAAAAGACACTTGGAAGTTTCCGCTCACTCTGCCCTTGCTAGGACTTTTCAAGAGCCAAGGAAAACTTTCTTGGACCCTAGGCACGCACGACACCTTCCCTTTGGTCCTTACAAGTTTTCAACAAACTCTGTTGGTGAGACATGTGGTGATCCTATGGTTGTTTGGGGTCTCTGCTTTTGGGCACCATACCAAAAGTGCACCAAGGAGACATGTCGAGGAGCCGCTAACTCCTTTTATATTGAGACTTTTCAAATGCCCACTCTTGTTTGGAAACATTCCTATGTACCTCACCTTTGTAGTTACGCCAAGAAAACATGTGGAAAACTCTAATCTAAAATGAGAAGGTGTAGAGTAAATGGTTGTTGTGCATTGTATCTGTTTTTCTACCATTTTTACTCTGACACTGCTGAAGATGTGAATACACATTATTTTTAATTTTTTTTAATGAAATTCCCTTTCATTTTTTTTCTAGAAAGTGCCATTGAATGGATTTAGAACTTAATTTTTGAGTCCAAGGATTGTAAAGGGTGATATTTTGAAGTTAAAATTTCTCAGGCACATGCACAAAAAGCAATTACTAGGAAGTTGGATGAAGAGCAGAGTTACGAGAGGAAAGAATGGGAAAATGATGAATAAGGTGTTGTGTCAGGGTGAAAAGGATTGTATGTTAGATCCAAATATAAAGGGCCATTGGAAAATGATTAAAACGGTGATTTCTCACATGAAAAATAAGAATGATTAAAAGGACTATCAAAACGTTGTGGCATAGAATCCTAGTAATTAGTTGAGGGTCTGAGAAATGTGATTAGTTCATAATTTTTCCACCTAGCAAATTTTGGGTATGAATTTGTTAAATATCCCTTTCTGAGGAAAATTGGTAACAAGCAAAGGTTCTTAGAATATTATTCGTTTTAGGAGAAAATTTTGGGATGAGTGAACAAGTGAAATGTATAAATGTAATGAGAATACTCCTGCAAATGGTTGAGGGTTGAATTCTTAATAGAAAATTTTAGAGAGCCCATCTTCTTGAGAGACCAATCTAAGAAACCTATTAATTTCCTTTGTTTTCGATTTAAATCACATCAAGTTGGTTTTGAGTGTACACCCATTGCCAAGATTTGAGACTATTCAAAGAAACTTTCCCATACTGAGGAATCTAATCAATTTCAAATTAATCTATGTCAATCTTGGACCAATTTGTGTCTTCTTTATTTCAGAATGTCTACAAGTAGTTTTTCTTATTACTATTGCAATCTTGTGTTAAAGTCCCTCTCGAATTACATAGGGTCTCATCCATGTGACATTTTAATGGCATTTGCAATTTCATTTCAAGAAGAGTCTTCATCCTCGACGAGGTAAACAATTTAAAATCACTTTAATGTCATTTGTCGATACAAATTATCTGTAAGCCTTTGAGTGTATCTTAGGTGTGAGGAACTAGGGGTATTAATGTTTAATTAAATATATTTTTGAGCCTTCATATTAAATTCTTGGAGATTCGGTGAAACCATGCAAATATGGTCCTCCATTGATGCACACCTTTTGGTTGAAGGAATATTTCAGATATTCTAAAGATTTATTTCATTTAGTATTCTAGTTGTTGTGAAGGTTCTCAAATATCTGGAATAATCAATTTTATCCTACTTAATCTCCCACAAAAATTATTCAAAAATAATGAATCCATCCTGAACTACCCCTGTTTTCCCTGTGTGTCCACAAATGTATAAATTCTACTACCAAAATATGCAAAATCAATAAGGATTCCATGATGTCTCTAGTAACCTTTAACCATGTTTAGGAAATATCACCATTCTTTAGGCGTGATAACTCGTGAGAATTAAATTGTGGTGCATTGATCATATTTTCTTAGGGTCCCATTTCAAATTTGTGAAAAGAAGGATATCTTCATTATCCTTCATCGAAAAAGGTTACAAAATGGGTTCTCTCACCCTAGTCGAAAGGCATGGCCTAAAGCAATGAGGATAGATCAAATCCTTAATGAAGGTGCTATCCATTTTTCTGATGCCCAAGTGATAAAGAGTAAGAAAAAACTTCTCCTTAGCTACAAAATGACTCATAATATGATTTTTCTATCTCTTAGTTTCATTCTAAATCTTTGATGTTGCTTAGTTTCCAGCAAAGAATCAATTTGGATACTAGCACTAGAATTTACTCAAGCCTTCGTGTTAAATTCTTGGAGTTTGTGTGAAACAGTGGAAATCTAGGCCTCCATTGATGTACACCTTCTACTTGAAGGAATATTTCAACTATTCTAAAGCTTTCTATCATTTAGTATTCCATTTGTTGTGAAGGTTCTCAAATATCTGGCATAATCAATTTTATCATGCTTAATCTCCCGCCAAAATTATTCAAAAACAAGTGAATCCATCCTAAAATACCCCTGTTTTCCCTATCGTCCAAAAATGTATAAATTATCTTTGCCAAAATATGCATAAGCAATCGGGACTCCATGATGTCTGTAGTAAGCTATTGTATATACTTGCCCCAGGTAAAACACGCCAAAGGGAAGGTTGAAAGACACAGGAAGGAAAATGCATGTGTCAACACGTCAAAGGACATGTCGCAAAGGTTGGAAAACCCGACAAAGGCAAATCGGGTTTCAAGTCGGGAAAGCATGGAAAGAAAGCATGCCAGAAGGGTTGGAAAACCCGACATCAAAGGACATGTTGGAAGGGTTGGAAAACCCGGCAGGGAAAAAAGCATGTCGGAAGGCTTGGAAAACTGACAGGGGAAGAAATGTGTCGAGGGGTTGGAAAACCCGACACAAAGGAAACAAGTCGAAAAGCATGGGTCAAAAACATGTCGAGCCACCTCCCAAACCCTATGCATATGCGAGTCCACTTCCGAACCCGACACAAAGGAAAACTTGGAAATACCGGCGGAAGCAGGTTTCAGGAAATCATGAGCATCAAATATATGTCGAGCCACCTCCCAAACCCGATGCAAATGCAGAGGAGAACCCCGAACCCGACAGAAAAAGACCTAACGCGGGAAATATTCAGATCGCCATAACTTTTCACAGGGAGCTCGGATTCACACAAGGTTGGACTTTTCGGAAAGCTCTCGGCATCCTTTAATTGGATGGGAACAAGTTCTTAAAAATTTAAAATACAATTCGCCACTGTTGGGTTGTTGAGATCCTCACCTACCGCCATTATATGATGGGTTAGGTGCAGTCTTGGAGGTGGTTGGGGGCAGAATTCGAATCATTCTCTTCTCCCTCATTTTTCCTCATATAAATGGCTAGGAGAGGCTCTAAAAATGGTTGGGCATTTTTGTTTTGCACCCTCCCTTCTCTCCTGCTTGCAAGAGAATTTGTGGAGCTTTCAAACCTCCCATATGGATTGTAATGCCGTTTTTGCCTCTTGGCCACTGCAATGTACTGTATCGATCCTTGAGCAATATATATGTATGTCTGTGATTGATTTTAAACCCTCTCATATATTCATTGCTATTATTTTGATCTCTCATTGCATTTTGGTTGCCTGTGCATGGTGTGGTATTACATCTATGTGGTCTGTGTTTAATCTTGCAAAACGGGTGTCCAACATTCCTCGGTGCATCACCTCCTTAGCTTAGGTTTATTTTTATGCATTTCTCTCTCCCTGTCTCCTTGGTAGTTAGATTAAGTTTTTGGGTAAACCTCTGCATTTTATTGGTGCATCTGAACAGAGGAATAGGAGCCGGCCTTCATCCGGAGAGCTTTTCCGATTTCGCAAGGTCCCACACTTGGGAAAAGCTCCATGTTGTGCAATCGCACTGAGATTCTCAACCCATCGTGTTGCAGAAGTCCCAGGGGTGCTGCGTTTCGACACCAATAGTTTTGGCACACTGGTGGGACCAAGAGGTCATTCCATCAAAATTTGAAGGAGTTTTCATGAAATTTGCACTAAAAATTACAGTTTTTTACAAATTTCAGATTTTGCACCTCCTAGCCTGAACTCCGAAATCAATTTTCAAGGGCCTAAATTGCTCAAAACAAGTCAAAATTTCAACAGTTGGTAGATCTGAGGGTAATCTTCAAAAGGGTATCTTTAGTTTTTTGAGATTTTGATTTTCAAAATTTTGGGTATTTAGTGATTTCGGGTTTTCGGGATCCGAGAACATCAAAGCAAAGCAGTCATTTCGGGTTTTGGGGGATGCATTACATGGTCCTATTCCGACAACAAAGAAATTTCGGGTTTTGAGGGATGTCGGACATGTTCCAAGTTCCGACACATAGCAATTCGGGTTTTGTGAGTTGCATCGCATGACCTGAGTTCCACCTATACTTTTCGGGGATCCGCAGCTGCGCAACAAGGCCCGAATTCTGGATTGAAGATTGTCTCCTCTGGGTCCTTCAAAGTTTAAATTCATATTTTCAATATTGTCAAGTTTGGTGTGTAACTTGGCAAAACCCAGCCTTTTAGAGGCTTGTTCTCTAACACATCTGGCGACTCCGAAGGGATAGAGTTTAGTGGTGTAGCATCACAAGTTACCCAGGCACATGAGAAGAATTCGAACCAGGTCCAATACTCAAGAAGAAGGGCTATTTTTCCACTTACAACTTTCACTGTGCAGAGGAAGGAGAGGAAGAAGATCACAAAGATCACCATCTCCACCTAACAGGACTTTGTCTACACCTCCACCCTAGTAGGCCTTTTCTCCCATCAACCAGGTTCTTAGGCCAATCATAATGGCACATCTACCACCGAATCCCTTTGTCAATTTCACGGGTAGTATTCCACTTGCCCTAAATGCTCGTAATCAAATTCTAGTTGCAGTGTTAAAGAATATCCCCTATTTCACAGAGAAAATCATACTACTCCTATGATCACATCCAGATATTGTTAATGCATGTGCGATCCATGAAATCAATGAAATGGATGTTGCAGTCAAGTTGTTGGCTTCATCTTTCAAAGGTAAGGCCTTACAATGGTTTAGGAGCCTTACAGCAGGGTCCATTACGAATTGGAACCAACTTTGTTCAGCTCTTTGTAACCAGTTTGGGGAAAGGGCGGATAATTTATCTTTATTGGAACAACTGACAACAATCAAAAGGGCTCCTAATGAACAAATGACAGATTTCAACTTCAGATTCCAACGGACATGGGACAGGATTCCAATAGCTGTTAGACCAACCGCCGAAGGAGCATTCCTTTATTTCTTAAAGGCTATAAATTCAGACATAGCCATGATGATCCAATCAATGGGAGGGACAACGCTGCCAGGGGCCTATGACATAGCTATCAGAGTAGAGAACTATTTGATCCAAGCTGGCAAGCTTGCACCAAGGCCACCAATGCCTCTCTATCCGGATATGGGAAATCCTACAACCAGTCAAGCACCAGAGTTGAATCCCATTCCAACTCCTAGAAATCAAAGCAATAATGAGGCATCGACTTCTTCAAATACTTCAAAGGAATTGCAGGAGGTTATGAAACAACTGCAGAACCTTGGAAATGAGCTAGTGACTATCAAAAGATAGCAAGCTCAAAGTGCTAGACCGTATCAACCTCAAGCACAGTACCAAGCTAGGCCCCATACCAACAAAATAGACCACCAGCTTAGGCTATAAATCAAAACCAAAACCAAGGACAACCTCAAGCTGCTAGGCCATTTCGACCGTATGATCCAAATGCAACGACATCCTCAAGAGCCTTGGTCCCAACACAAAATAACATGCACAGGAATACGACTGGTGTTACCCTTGCAATCTACCCCACAATCAGTCAGCATGTTTCAATGGTGCACTAAATCAGGCCTTGATGGTGCAAACCATTGGTGTTCCTCAAGAACCAAGCCAGGAAGAGAATCAGCAGCAAGAAATGCAACAAGAAGGACCTCCAACAGAAACCACATTGGCCAATTGGAAAATGGAAGACTTCTATGGAGTTAACCAACAACCTTTTCAAGGTGTGGCTGCCAACACATGGTCAAAGAAGAGAAGCATAGAAGAGGGACAACCATCTAATCCAGATTGTTTCTCAACCCACTCTTACACAACAAGGGGTCAGTAGACCAAATGCAGCTCCAAATGTGCAAAATCAGCCTAAGGTACCTTGTAGCAACACATGCACCTGTTCAAGCTCCGAAAGGTTTCGCACCAAGTAAGGGACAGCAAAAGGACAATTCATCCCCCTTCAACATCATCGATCAAATGAAGAAGACACATGTGAACATTTCCATGTGGGAATCACTTTGGCGATCCCAGGGCAACGAGATTTATTGCAAGCTGCAATGGCTAATTGGTCTGCCACAAATGTATCAAATCGGGGACATGAGAAAGTTCTCACTAATGCAGTGCAACATGATGGGGGCCAGACAAGAAAAAATTTGAAGCCTCCACCTTTCTATGTTTCATTGATTGTTGGAAACCACTTGGTACACAACTGCATGATAGATTCAGGGAGCAAGTAGTTCAGTGATGCCGAAGCAAATAGCGGATCAACTGGGTTTGAAGTATGAGCCAGTTCTGAAAGGAGTAGTACAACTAGATGGAACGGCAGTAGGAACAGTTGGGGTCATCAAGGGGTTAAGCCTAACACTACATTCATGTCCTAATGTTACAGTTCTGCAAGATGTGTCTGTAATTGACCTTCCGCCACTCTTTGCGTTGTGTCTATCAAGGACTTCACTGCAAAGATCGGTGGATATTTATCTGCAGATTGGTCACACATGATTTTCAGGACAAGGTATGGGGCCAAAGCAACAATCAGGTCAGAATCAATTGCCAATTTCCATATTGAGCCTTATGTACCAGGTCCTATCAATGCAAATTGCTCAGCTTTTGATCAAGAGGAGTGTTCAAGTGATCTAGAAGCAGGTACTAAGGTCGAGGGAATTCCTGATTTAACTTTGGATGAATGGGCAAACAAAAGTCATGAATTTGACCCATATAAGGAAATTGAAGAATCTGAATTGGGTGTGTATTGTGTACACGAAGAAAATCCACCCATCCTCGACATCATTCGGCTGAACAAAAGGATGAAAAAAGTTTGGAAATTATTTTTCGATGGTTCGAGAAGCAGACAAGGTGCTGGAGGTGGTGCAGTGTTGATTTCACCACAAGACATCAAGTATTATTCAGCTTTTCATTTCTAGTTTTCTTGTTCAAACAACACAGCTGAATATGAGGCCTTGATTCATGGACTTCATTGGGCTGGAAAAGGGGCATAAAGAACTTGCAGGTGTTTGGAGATAGCGAGCTAATCGTCAACCAAGTTAGAGGACAACATGCTACAAAGAACGACTTGCTAAAGAGCTACAAGAATAGGGTATGGGACCTCATTGAGGATTTCGAAGCTTTCAACATTGTGTCCATACCCAGGAAGAAAAATGAAGCTGCAGATAGGCTCGCAGCAGTTGGAGCAACGTTTGATGTGGTTGAAAACATCAGAAGGGAAAAAATGCAACCACATATTCACGTGATTGTGAGGCCAGCAGTTCCAGATAATAACACAAGCTGGCAGGTGTTTGAGAACGATCAACAGATCATCAATTTTTTACAAGAAGAAGCTGAATTCTCAGCTAGAAATCAGGATAGGCTAGAGCAGCAGTATGGGGATCAAGTAGTGCAACTATGGACAAACAAGCTTCCTAAGGGTTTAGTAACGTTGGAGTCTATCTTCAACCCTAACGACCAGTTTCGTAAGGAAAAGGCTAACATACAGGTCAAGAGAGAAGATTCAGAGCCAATTCTGGTTGGGGAAGGCAAAACACTTCAAATTGGTAAAGTGGCCACTGAGCAAGAGAAATCAGATTTCATACAACTTTGCCAAGAATTTCTAGATGTCTTCGCTTGGAGCTATGAAGACTTGAGAGGATTCGATCCAAATTTGGCACAACATACCATAGAATTGGATCCAAATGCTAAGCCCATCAGGCAGAAGCAAAGACCAGTCAACCCTCACATTGAGCCTCTAATGAAGAAAGAGCTTAACAAGCTAATAGAGGCAAGCATTATATTCCCAATCAAGCACTCAAGCTGGGTTGCAAACTTGGTTCCGGTCAGGAAGAAGAGTGGAGAAATTAGGTTATGTGTGGACTTTCGAGACCTCAATAGGGCATCTCTCAAAGACCATTACCCACTCCCTTCAATGGAACAAGATATTGCAAGTAGTATCCGGTTTAGAGATTATCTCTCCTAGATGGCTACTCAGGGTATAATCAGTGATGGTGAAAGAAGATGACCAATTCAAGACGACTTTCACCACCAAATGGGGGACCTATGCCTACAAGAAGATGCCATTTGGGCTATCAAATGCCTGGAGCCACCTTCCAAAGGGCAATGGATATGGCATTTAAGGGTTTGATCAATAAAATAGTTCGATATATCTTGATGACATCACTGTATTCTCAAAAAATGCAGTGGATCACCTCTTACATTTGAGGCAAGTATTTCAGAGATGTAGAAGATTTGGGGTATCATTGAATCCCAAAAAATGCATATTCTTGGCTCACGAGGGAAAACTTCTAGGCCATATTGTTTCAAAGGAAGGGTTGACGATTGACCCAGAAAGAGTTGAAGCAATTCGAGCATTGCCATTGCCAAGTCACAAGAAGGCTCTTCAAAGCTTCTTAGGAAGGATCAATTTTGTCCGCAGGTTTGTTCCAAACTTTGCAGCTCTCGTAAAGCCAATAACGCTGATGTTAAAGAAGAGCATGGCATTTAAGTGGACATCTGAAGGCAAGGCAAGTTTTGAGGCAATAAAAGAGGCTATATCTCAAGCCCCAACTCTCATCAATCCAGACTTCTCCAAGGACTTCGTGCTATATGCCTTCGGTGGTGGAGACACAATTTCTGCAATCCTAGTACAACAAAACAAAGGAGGATTAGAACAACTAGTTGCTTTCTTCAGTCAAGGCTTGGAGGAATACGAAACTAGGTACTCTTTCATTGAAAAGCATGTCCTTGCAGTAATCAGGAGCTTAAAGAAATTCAAGCACCTAGTCTCAAACAACAAGATCCAATTATTAGTCTCTCATGTGGGAGTCAAGGACTTCCTTCTAAACAAGGATCTGAATGAGAAACGTGCAGGATGGATCACTCGTGTCATGGAATATGACATCGAGATCAAGGTCACAAAACTAGTACGTGGAAAAGGACTATGTGAACAACTAGCCTTGATTCAACAAGTTGAAGCAGGTGATGAAAAAGAGACTACCTCGTACTACAGATGGTCAAGAAAATGAAGATGATGATGTGCCTACTCCTTGTTGGACTCAGAATATGATACACTTCCTACAGACAGGACTATGCCCTCCAGAAATGAGCAAAGCAAAGAGGAGATATTTTAGATTACAAGCTATTCCATATGTGCTTGTTGATGGTGTTTTGTTCAAGAAAGACATCAATGGAGTTCTATTGAGGTGCATTGGGACAGGTCAAATTGAGAGGGTGTTACGAGATTTTCATGATGGAGATTCTGGCGGACATTTTGCCCCACGAGTAACAGCTCTCAAGATAATGAAGGTAGGGTATTATTGGCCCACAGTGTTTAATGACTGCTATACATGGATAAGAAAGTGCAAGAAATGTGTACTCTTCACAGGCAAAGAAAGACTAGCAGCGCTTCCATTGCACCCAATCTTGGTTGACCAACCATTTATGCAATGGGGATTGGACTTCATCGGGGTCATCAACCCAAACTCAAGCCAAGGCCACAAGTGGATTCTCACAGCAACGGACTATTTCACCAAGTGGACTGAAGCAGTAGTGCTCAAAGAGGCAAACGAGTCTAATATACTAGAATTTTATGAAGGAATAGTGACCAGGTTTGGTGTGCCGGCCACTATCATATCAGACAATGCATTGGCATTCATAGGTTCCAAGATTACAGAATGGGCTGTCAAGAATGGAATCTATTTGAGCACCTCTTCAAATTATTACCCGCAGGGTAATGGACAGGCAGAGTCCACGAACAAAAATTTGCTAAGAATCATCAGGAGGACTCTGGAGGAAAATCAAAGAACATGGCATACCAAGCTAAAATCAGCATTATGGGCTGATAGAATAACACCAAAGAGGTCTACAGGTAATTCCCCTTACAAGTTGGTCTATGGAAAAGAGGCAGTATTGCCTATATCATTAGAACTGCCTGCATTGGAGTTCATGAAGCAATTGGAGTTGGCTGAGTTCAAACCAATGGAGGCCAGGTATGCAGAGTTGATGGAATTGGTAGAAATTAGAGAACATGTAGTTCAAACAATTGAGAAAGATCAGGCCTTGGTGAAAAGATGGTTTGATAAGAAAGCAAGAGCAAGGACCTTCCAGGAAGGGGACCTAGTTCTGAAATGGGATGCAGATCGGGCAAAACCAGGAAGGCATTCCAAGTTTGATGCCATTTGGAGTGGCCCCTACATGGTCACGAGATGTAAAAATAGCAATGCCTTCCAATTGTCTACATTGGACGGAGAAGAACTCCCGATTCCGGTCAATGGAATCTATCTTAAACATTGCTACTGAAAAGAGAAAAGTTCTACCCTTGTAAATATTAGCCTAGATTTCAATTCCTCTAAGTGCATATGCACATTGTCTTGTTATAGTTAGGTTTCAGTTTCCTTAAGTGCTTTGGCACAGGTTTTGTTGCTCCTGGGTTGGTTTTCTATAGTTTAGTGTGCTCTCGAGAAGGATTTGCGAGTATCGGGTTTGGGATCGGATATCGAGGTTGGCTTCAGGTTATTGCTTATGACTCCATGCCCAATGGATCGCTAAAAGGCCATTGATCTTCTACCTAGTAGGCAGGTAACCCCGTGAGTCACCAAATTGTTGTATATATTTGCCCCCGGGTAAATATAAACACGTCAAAGGACATGTCACAAGGGTTGGAGAACCCGACACAAAGGCAAATCAGGTTTGAAGTCGGAAAGGGAAAGCATAGAAAGAAAGCATGTTGGAAGGGTTTGAAAACCCGACATCAAAGGCATATCAGAAGGGTTGGAAAACCCGACAGGGGAAAAAGCATATCGGAAGGGTTGGAAAACCCGATAGGGAAGAAATGTGTCGAAGGGGTTGGAAAACCCGATACAAAGGAAATCGGGTCTTGGAGTCGGGAAACAAGTCGAAAAGCATGGGTCAAAAACAGTCGAGCCACCTCCCAAACCCGATGCATATGCGAGTCCACTTCGAACCCAACACAAAGGAAAACTTGGAAATACCGAGGCGGAAGCGGGTTTCGGGAAAACATGAGCATTAAACATATGTCGAGCCACCTCCCAAACCCGATGCAAATGCAGAGGAGAACCCCGAACCCGACAAGAAGAAGACCTAACGCGGGAAATATTCAGATCGCCATAACTTTTCACAAGGAGCTTAGATTCACACAAGGTTGGACTTTTCAGAAAGCTCTCGGCATCCTTTAATTGGGTGGGAATAAGTTCTTAAAAATTTAAAATACAATTTGCCACTGTTGGGTTGTTGAGATCCTCACCTACTGCCATTATATGATGGGTTAGGTGAAGTCTTGGAGGTGGTTGGGGGCAGAATTCGAATCATTCTCTTCTCCCTCATTTTTCCCTCATATAAATGGTAAAGGAGAGGATCTAAAAATGGTTGGGCATTTTTGTTTTACACCCTCCCTTCTCTCCTGCATGCAAGAGAATTTGTGGAGCTTCAAACCTCCCATATGGATTGTAATGCCGTAATGTTTTTGCCTCTTGGCCACCTGCAATGTACTATATCGATCCTTGGGCAATATATGTATGTCTCGTGATTGATTTTAAACCCTCTCATATATTCATTGTTGTTATTTTGATCTCTCATTGCATTTTGGTTGCTGCGCATGGTGTGGTATTACATTTGTGGTCTGTGTTTAATCTTGCAAAACGAGTGTCCAACATTCCTCGGTGCATCACCTCCTTAGCTTAGGTTTATTTTTATGCATTTCTCTCTCCCTATCTCCTTGGTAGTTAGATTAAGTTTTTGGATAAACCTCTGCGTTTTATTGGTGCATCCGAACAGAGGAATAGGAGCCACCTTCATCCAGGAGAGCTTTTCCGATTTCGCAAGGTCCCACACTTGGGAAAAGCTCCATGTTGTGCAATCGCACCGAGATTCTCAACCCATCGTGTTGCGAGTCGAAGTGGTTTGCGTTTCGACACCAATGATAACCTTTAGCCTTGTTTAGGAAATATCACCATTCTTTATAAGTGACAACTCGTGAGAATTAAATTGTGGTGCATTGATCATATTTTCTTAGGGCCCCCTTTCAAATTTGTGCAAAGAAGGATATCTTCATTCTCCTTCACCGGTGGTTACAAAATGGTTCCTCTCACCCTAGTCGAAACGCATGGCCTAATGCAATGAGGATAGATCGAATACTTAATGAAGGTGCTATGCATTTCTCTGATGCTTGAGTGATAATGAGTCAGAAAAATATCCTCCTGTCTACAAAATGACTCATAATAATATCTTTCTGTCTCTCAGTGTCCTGCTAAATTTTGATGTTGCTCAGTTTCTAAGGGAGAATAAATTTGGATATCAACACTATAATGACATCATTGCTGGGGACATGAAGGTGTGTGCAAAGTTTGAACACCATCAACAATGCATATAGACCACTGGTAAATGTTTTTTACAAATTTTAAGTGAAAATACTTCGTTGAAACGTCATCCTATGTCTCGATTTCTAAGAATTGAGAAAATTTCCAATTTCTTTGTGTGATATTTCTAGTTTCTGTTAGTTTTTACACTAAGTTTACATCACCAATATTAAAATAAAGGTAAAAGAAGGTTAGATATTGTGAACCTTTGCATGAATTTAGTGTTGATGAGACATTTAACAAACCAATTTTAGTGCATTTGCACAACTAAGGTAAAAATCCTTAGTGGCGATTCCATTTTGAATTAACTTTTGATAAATGTCAATGTCTTAACCTATGTCAATCAAAATTTATCACTAATCTCTACAAGGATGGAAGGAACAAGGTCTTTCTTCATTAAATACCCTACTAGAAGGTTGTTTCTAGAGCTAGGAAAGACAAATTCAAAAGGAAAAAAATCTTGGAAGTCATTGGAGATTAGGAATCAAGAAAAGAGTTATCAATTGTGGAAACTCATTTGTCTTTCATTGAATATTGTCATACTTCCTCAAGTTCTTTTGAATCAGGTAGTCTTTTTGTAAATCTAAATTCTCCATCTTAGAGAGGGGCCTTATTTTGTATTTAAAATTTTTACATCTCATTCTATCCCTGTTCTCTCCAAGGATGATAGGATCTTCTAAGAAACAAAGTTTTTAGAGAACATTCATTCTGAGAATTGCATTCCTATGCCTCACATACCCCTCACTCCTCATCATTTGGTTTCTCCTGTAAGATCACCTCCCCAAAACAATATGGCCTAACCCCCACCAAGACCTCTATTTATTTTGAACACTTTTGGTCATATAGATTTCAGAGGTATGGTTGGATATTCTAATGTTGTACCCCAAGATATTAGAAATAGGTTACCTAAATTTCAAGGAAATGATGCTATTACTAGTGATCAACACTTAAAGTTTTTTGTCAATATGATGGAAGAATTTGAGATGGAATTTGAGGATGTGTACATAAAATTATTTATTCATACCCTAGAAGATGATGTATGGGACTGGTATAAATCTTTCCCAGACAACTCCATTAATTCATGGACAAAACTGAAGAATGCTTTGAGATTGCAGTATGGAAATAAAACAGACCCTAGGTTTCTTTTATCAGGATTTGAAAATATAAAAAAGAATCCTAATGAGTATGTTCATGACTTCAATATAAGGTTCAATAAGACCTGAATAGGATACCTATAATCTTGAGGCCAAGTGATGTTTCTTGTTTAATAAAATACTCTGATGCTTTTGATAAGAAAGTTGCCTATTATTTAAGAGACAAGAACCCAACAACATTGAGGCAGGCCTTCACCATGGATTTTTAGATTGAAAATAACATAAAGGTAGTTTTTAAGCCTCCTACGAGGGAAGGTATCAAGTTGATCAATCTAGAGAAGCCTCAGTCAAGTAAAGTTGTGGATCTGGAGGAGGTTGTAAAAACTTTGGCTAGAGTCACATAAGGAAATATCCTATAAAGTATCTAGAAAAGAGAAAGGGATTGGACAAGGTTCCCAAGGTCAAGGAAATATTTTGCAAATCATCCTAGGGGTGATCAGATATCGATGACAAAGGAAAAGGAATCGTGGGATTAGAAAATAGATAGCCCCAAGCCCGTGAGAATAGAATTGTGCCTAATCCTTTGACTGCCAGAGTTGCTTTTGTGGAAGAAGCCAATGAAATTGAGTGGTGTGACAGATGTTTCTTGCCACATTCCCCATGTGATGAAGACAAATAATGTGGGTAATATTATGATGACAACGATGATGATGTGATCATGGTGGGGTGCTCTACAAGCTCACGGTGAAGGAGCAACTTTGACTGAATTAATCAATGCGAAGCTGCTGTAGATTTCTAGGATTATATCCACTAGGTATTACCCTTCCTCTCTCTCATACTTTTAAATAGATATGGTACAATATTTTGAATTTCCTAGTAATGATTTTGAATACTTTAGAGCATTAATGATTAAAAAGTATGATGGATGAATCCCTACGAGGAGGATAGGCAATTGTTAATGAATGTTGTATTTGGCCATTAAAAGGGATATAATACTAGCGGTAAATTTATCAAAGGGTTAGGGCCTTAGGTAAAACAAAAAACTCTAGTTCTCACCATATGTCAAAATAAACTCCTAAGAAAGATACATCTAGAAAACCCCTTGTGTCCCTAAGTAGAAATGCTATCCCTGGCCATGCTCAAACCATGAAAAATCCTTTGTTGTTTGATGAGTTTCTCGAGTCTTCCTCCAAATATTGCCTTGCCCAAATATGTTCCTTATGACATTGCCCAAGTATTTAGTTAGATCAATATTTTTGTTCCAATTGTTGAGCTACTTAGGATTCCTGAGCACAAGGAAAGGGCCTTTGAGTATTTAAAATTGAAAGAAGAAAATATTACACAAGGTAGAAACGTAAACAATGTTGATGTTCCTCCTGCCATTGCAGAGTTGGGAAAACCACAAATCTTTGGAAGAACTAGGTGAGCCACATAAAGTATATTTGGGAACATCCTTGGTGAGTCCCAGTGAATGTAGATCCTTTTTCACTACTTTAATTATTAAGGACATGATGTTACACAAATGTATGTTTGATTCGAAGCATCATGCAATGTTATGCCTCTTAAGGTCATAAATTAATTAGATATCAAAGTGATAGCAGCTTATGGTAAGTGTACTTCCATGGATTCAGAGAGTGTGAGTGGTTGGATGTGTCAAGGGTTGATAGTGCAACTTGTAGTTTACCAAAGAAATAAATTACAACTAGATGTTGTTATTGTTGATTGCCCTGCCAAATGGGGAATGTTGTTATCAAGAAAATGGTTTGCTAGTGTGGGTGGTAGTGTGCATATGGATATGTCTTTTGCCACTATATACCTAAATTGAGGCAGCCTAGTACATCTCATTTAGGATCCCAATAATGCTTCCTATGAAGTGTTATACACTGAAATCTTGATCTGAATAACTTTGTTGGATTTTCGATGGTAAATAGAAAAAAATTTGATCAATCCAATTCTCTTAATCAAGTAGGTTCTCCTTGGAATTTGTTGTTTGATGGGGCTTGCTCTAAATTTGGAAATGATGTTAGTATTGTTCTGATATCTCAAGGCAGGAAGATTTTTTTCTCTTTTAAAATTATCTTTGAGTATAGTAACAATATTGTTGAGTATGAAGCACTTTATTGGGTTTAAGGATTTCATGGAAATATGACATTAGAGACATCATTGTTAAAGGAGATTTAACGCTAATTGTAAAGCAGGTTAGAAAACTGTATGAAATAAAAAATCAAAGAATGAAGCAGTATAAGCATGCATTCTAGGATTTCATTGATATGTTTGAATCCTTCAACATAATACATCATGATAGGAAGAACAATACTCTAGAAGACAAATAGGCCATATTGGGGTCCAGATTTGAAAATTATACTATATCCCCCTATTGTGAGTATAATGTTGAGGTATTGACTAGGCAATCTATTCTTGAGAATGTTAAACACTGGCAAGTGTTCAAAGACGATGTGCAGGTGCAAAGGTTTTTGAGAAACCAAGGAGAATTTTATGATCAACTTATAGATTAGGAGCCAAGCGGTTTGTATGGCTGATGGAAAGGAGACTCTATTTTGAAAATACATCATTTAGTTGAAGACTAATACTATTCCCAGAGGTTTGGTAGCACTTGAATCAAACTTTCATAGTGCTGATTGCATTATCAATAGACACATGTTAGCCTCAAGGGATGTTGAAGAGAATGACCTAGGAGCGAAGGATAGAACACGTAAGATCTTTCTAGGTAAAAATCGAGCAAGGAAGAAAATAATTCATATGTACAATTGTTGAAAAAATACTAGGACTTCTTAGCATGGTCTTATTTTGAACTGAAAGCATACAGAGAATATTTTCCAGCATGAAATTCCATTGGAAGATTCTGCCAAGCCATTTAGGTAGAAGCATAGGCCAATCAATCCACTCCTTTCCCTAAAGATGCAAGAAGAATTAAAAAATTTTAGGGATGGAGGAATCATATAGCCCACAAGGTACTCATCATGGGTTACAAACTCGGTACTTGTCAGAAAGAAGAATGGAGATATAACGTTGTGTATGGACTTTAGAAACATGAATAGACCATCAATGAAGGATAATTACGCTCTGAAAAATATGGACAATATGTTACGATTGGTTACTGGTTCGGAGTTGTTATCCACATTAGATGGTTTCTTTGGATATAACCAGTAGTTGTGATGGAATCGAGTGAATGAAGACTACCTTTACTATTCATTGGGGAACATATGTATATGTCGAGAATGCCTTTTAGTCTAATGAATGTTGGAGCCACTTTCCAAAGAGCAATGGATGTAGCTTTCTCTTGCTATATTAATGATTTCATTTTTGTATATCAAGATGATGTGAATGTTTTCTCTAGGAAAAGGAGTGACCACGAAAGACTACGAAAAAATGTTGTTAAGATGCAAGGAGTATGGTATTTCACTGAATCCAAAGAAGTGTGACTTTCGAGTTAAAAATTAAAGTTTCTTGGACTACATTGCATCAAAGGAAGGGGTCATGATTGATGTTGAGAGGGTAGAAGCCATCAAAAAGTCCCTATTCAAAGAACCAATAAGGGAATTTAATCCTTTTTGGGAAGATTAATTTAATTAGGAGATTTATCTCCAACTTTGTTGAACTAACTATCCCAATCACTAGCATGTTAAAGAAAGACCAAAATATCAAATGGGAAGAAACAATTGTTCATGTTTTTTTGGGATCAAAGAAGCATTAAAGAATTCCCCTGTTTTAGCAGCTCTAGATTATAAGAAGGATTTCCAAATGTTTTCTTTTTCTTCAAAAAGTACTATTACATCTGTATTGTTGTAGAAGGATGATGAGGGAGCTGAAAGACCAATTTCCTTTTTCAGTAAGGCATTACAAGGAGCTAAGCTAAAATATACTATCATGGAGAAGAAGGCATTTACTTATGTAAAAGTAAAAAAGGTCTTCACGCCATATATTATGAGTTCCAAAATAATTTCTTATGTTCCCCACACCATGGTGAAAGATATCCTTTCAAAAATGGAGGTTTTGAGAAAGATATTCCGATGGGTAAACAAATTGTAAGAGTATGATATGGATATCCAAACAAAAAAATTGGTTAAAGGTTTGCGCTGAAAAACTTATGGTAAAGAGAGCAATGTAGACAATTGAGGTAAATGAAGTTGAAGAATAAAGGATGAATGTCCTTGAAAAACTTATTAATTCTGAATGGTACAAGGACATCATTTTTATCTCAAACATCTACGATTGCCCTGAACATTTGAGCAAGAATTAGAAAAAGAAAAATTAAGTTAGATTCCCAAAAATATGTCATTACTGATTTTGGGTAATCTTTGAAGAACCTCGAGGGAGTTCTCTTAATATGCATTATCTGAAGATGAAGCCCCTAAAATAATTTTTGATCTCCATGGAGGGAGTTTTGGGAAAATTTGCTGGAAGATTCACAACTCATAAGATATTAAGGGCTGATTATTGGTGTAAATCTCTTCAAGGATGCAAATTTGTTGGTAAGAAGATGTGAAAGTTGCCAATGCTTTTTTGGAATACTAAAAGCTTCAGGCTCCCTTCCTTTACATCTTGTATCAGTTGAAGCCCCATTTAGGGAATGGGGAATGGATTTCATTAGGGATATTTCTGATCCTTCAAGTGCAGGCCATAAGTGGATACTAGTGGCAATAGATTACTTCACCAAGTGGGTGGAGGCAATCCATACCAAGAAGGAAAGTCTTGAAATTGTCATGGATTTTATCCTAAATTATATCATTTGTAAATTTGGAATACCTACCAAAATAGTTGTTGATAATTTCATGAGCTTCTAGGATAAACCTTTGGTGGCCATGTGCCATGAATATGGGATCAATTTGACATATGCATCTAATTAAAATCCCCAAGGAAATGGACAAGAAGAGTCCAACAATAAAAATCTGTTGAAGATAATTATAAGAACTTTGGAGTTGAACAAAAGGAAGTGGGGTGAGTAGTTGATGTTTGTTGTTTGGGATGATCGAATCATTGTTAAACAAGCTATTAGAAAAATCCCATTTGAGTTGGTGTATGGAACCCAATCCATGCTACCCCTGTATATGAAATTATTTTCTTTTGAATTTATTCAACAACTAGAAGATCAAGAGGTTAGTCTCTATTATGCTCACATAAACCAGATTGTTGAGTTAGATGAAGAAAGAAGGACATCCCATCAGAGGCATGTAAAATTCAGAGAGAAATTGAAGAGTTTATTTGATAATAAAGTGACTCCAAGAGCTTTTAGTGTGGGAGATCTTGTGCTATTGTCGGATAGTAGGCATGAGGATAAGGGAAAACATGGAAAGTTTGATGCATTATGGATGGGCCCTTATTCAATTGACATTAGAATTGGTGAACATACCATCTTCTTGAAAGAATTAGATGGGAAATTTCTTGAGTTACATGTTAATGGCAGGCATTTGAAACATTTCCTTGATTGATTTCTCAAAATTAAGGTATACACCATTTTAAAGTGTTATAGTCTTTTTGTTTTTTCTACTTTTTTGTTTTTCTTTTTGTTTCATCCTAGTCCTTGGCCACCATTTTGTTGGTTTTCGGTTTGTCATTGGGGAGTTGGTTATTATTGTTTTGCTCTACAAGATTTTTCTTTGACTCCATTGCCCAATGGTTTATTTTTGGCACTTGGTCTACTATTTTTCTTGTGGCACTCATAGGGAGTGCCCATCCCTAAGTCAGAGCTGATGTTGGTGTTCAATTTGATCTTGCCCCATTTGTCCTTGAAATTATTTGGTTTGCGGGCTCTTTCATATTCTCTATCTCCTCATATTGATGCATGAAAGCTATGTCCTTCATTTGGTTTCCATGATTAGTCCCTTCCCTTGGTCGAGGATCATTTTAAATCCATAATTTTTTTCCGTTCCTTTGTCCATGTGAAAGAATTTGTAACTTGGGCATAAATTTAGGTTTTTTTTCGTTATTCCCATTTTTCCACAATCGAGTTTTATTTTCCTGTCAAATTTTTCTCCAATATCTATGGAAACGTTGTCCTTTTTGATTGGATGCAGCTTCGGTGGATCAAATTTGGACCTTATATCATTTCCAAATTATTTATCATTAAAGAAAGATTCATTTCCAAGCACAAATTGTTATTTTCCTGCATTTTATGGTTTGTGGTGTGTTTTCCTTGTCAAATTTAAATCTAGATATCTATGGAAATGTGGCCCTTTCTAGTTGGATGCGGCTCGGTGAGGTACTTTGAAACTCTAAAGGACCTCTTCAACTCAAGTCTTGTCCATGTGGATGGCTTCCATTCATCTAAAAATTCACCTCTTGGTTTGACCTTTGGAGTTGTGTCGGGGAGACATGTGGTGGTTTCCACTACCTTGCCAAGACTTAGAATTTTTTTTTCATTTGGCAGTGTAGCTTTTTTGGACCATGGACACATGGAGAGCCAATGCTCATTTGAGGATCTACCTCTCGTTCCTACCTTAGTAGTTGCATTAAGGAGACACATGGAGGTTTCCACCGAATTCTTTCTATACTTAACATTTTCAAGCAAATTTCTAAAGGCCGGGACATGTGGAGGGCCCGCTTGTTTGGGGACCTACCCTTGTACTTTAATTTTGAATAAGTCCTGAAGGGAAACTTGGAATTTTCCACTCACTCTCCCCTTGCTTTGACTTTTCAACAGATTAAGGAAAACTTTCTCGTATTGTAAAACCATGGAACCTTCCTTTGTCCTTGAAATTTTTCAACAAACTCTACCGAAATGTGACACGTGGTGAGCCGATGCTTGTTTGGAGGTGTGCCAAGGAGACATGTGGAGTTTTTTGGTGGATCCTTTAATACCGAGAATTTTCAAAGGCCAAAAGGCATTTTTCCTGGGCCCTCAGAAAGTGGAAGGCCCATGCTTTTTGGAAACATGCCTCTATACCTAACCTTTATAGTTGTTCCAAGGAAACACGTGGATGGATATAATCTAAATTGATAAGGGCATAATCAATGGTTTTTGCATTGCATCTTTTTTCCTCCATTTTTTCTCCGAGATTCCTAGAGAAGCAAATTTGCATTATTTTTCATTAGTTTTTGATTAAATTCCTTGTCGTTTTGTCTGAAGTGTCATTGAATGGATTTAGAACTTAATCTATGAGTCTAAGGATTATAAAGGGTGATATTTTGAAGTTGGAATTGCTCAGAACTTAAAAATGCCAATTACAAGGGAAGCTAGATGCGGAGAGCGAGTTGCGAGAGGAAAGAATGGAAGAAGGATGAAAAAGGTATTGCCTCAAGGGAAAAAAGGATTTCTTGTCGGATCCATCGTATAGGCCCCTTTGGAAAAGGATTAAAACAAGGATTTCTCGCATGAAATAATAAGAATGATTAAAAGGACTATCAAAAATTTATGGCATGGCATCCTAGTCATTAGTCGAGGGTCTAAGAAATGTGATCGGTTCATAATTCATCAACTAGTAGCTTTTAGGTATGAATTTTTAAACATCACTTTACGAGGAAAATTGGTAACAAGAAAAGCTTCCTCGAATATTCTTTTTTTGGGGGAAGTTTTGGGATGAGTGAAAAAGTGAAATGTATAAATGCGATGAAAATACTCTTGCAAATGTCCGGGGTTGAATTATTAAGAGAAATTTTGAGAAATCCCATGTAACACCCACAAAAATGATGTTCTAGGAACATACTAAACACGACACAACTCCTAAAAATTATGACAATTTTTTTTTGTTACAAGGACAAGGTAGAGGGATAAAACAAGTTACAAGGATGTTAATCCCCTAGGGTACAATGACTAACTTACACAACTAAACTCACCCCATGATTTAAGAACAAGGTCTACTAGAAGATAAACATATTTTCTAACTCACATTAAGGTCCATTAACAAAAGTTCACTAGGAAAGGTACTTGGGGATTAATTTACTTAATTAAATATTTTCTTCTCATTAATAATGTTAATTCCTAATTAGGTTAACCTCTTACACAATTATTATAAAACATTATCTTAATACTTAGATTCTTTTCTATTACTAACTAAAGCTTGATAAGGACTATCAAAGGTTTGACACTCTAGGCAATAAAATGGCCCCACTCCCAAATTACACATACCCCTAAGGTTTTTAAAGGCAACATTAATAAAATTCATTTTACCTAACAAAGGTAGGGTTGATCCTCCACCCTTGGATCAAATCAATTTCAACCACAAGATCCTAGGGTTACAAACAAGCCCTAAATTTCCTTATGAGTTTTTATTAAAGTCTTTCCTTTATTCTTTTCCCTCATTTGGTCTATTTGTTTTGCTAAAAATGCAAGTTAAAGAAGAGGAAGACATGGGAGGAGGAGGAAGAATTCATGGAGGATTCTATAAGGGCCAAGCTTTAGAAGGTTTAGATTGTAGGTTTCATATTGTTTTCATTTTCATTCAATGATTGGGAGGGTTCTCTTCCCCCAATCTGGTTTTATTACAAAACATTGTATTTGGGTTCTCAAATTTGGGGCAAACCCTACCCCATTGTTATAAATGAAAAATACTAGTTTTAGATCCACCATTGAATGTTTTATTATGCAAATACATAGGATTACTCATTTTTTTGTTTACTAGAAGCTATTAGATGAATTTTACATTTTATAAATTAGATTGAACTAGTTAAAATTTACGCACTGAGTGCGAGATCCACGGAGGTTTGTCATTAAAGTGATAGTGGAACCGCTGCCAAGAAAAGACCGCAGTCCTAAGACCGCCGCCATGCCCGAGTGAAAAACCACGGACCGCCGCCCTACTGAGCGGTGGGTTTGAGACTTCCACCTTAGCTTGAGTGGCAATTACGGGACCACCACTCTGCATATGGTGGTAGTCCTATTTCGAGAAAGTAGAACCTAAAACCCGAGGAATTCCAAAAAAAATAAAAGTTACTAAAATGTTTAAAAATGCATTCTGAGTCTATTTAAGTACATCTAAAGGTTCCAGTTTTGAAATTTAGTTCTATTTATTCATTTCTTGGTTAAATCTACTCTTTTTAAGGCATTTTCAACTCTATCAAAGTACATCTACTTACTAGAATATTTTCATTTGTGCAACTAAATATTTTCCTTCCATTTCAAGAGCAACATGAATCTAAATTTATTAATTTACATCTACACCTTCTTTCTATAAAAACAATCAACATATATATATATATATATATATATATATATATATACTTGTTGTTCTCTTTCATTTCACTAAATATACATACATTCAAATTTGTTCTCTTGTTCCCATTTTAACTACAACATATGTATGTTCAAAATAACTATAATAACTTCATTTTTCTATTGCAATGGCTCAAATCATTTAACACCAAAAATTACTTTTCCCCAATACAACCAAGGTTCCAAATAAAAGATTTACTTTCTTTTCTATTTCTCAAACAAACTCCACAATACAAATCTTTCTTCTTTTTCTTATACAATCATACAATGCCACAATGAAAGTAACTTTCCTCTCTCTTTTTTTTGCATACAATTTCAACTAAACTCTTACATAAGATTTTCATTTTGATTCTTTCTCTTTCCCTATTACATTCTAATAAGAAGAAAATTTCTTTCCTTACAATCCTACAATGAATTTCTTCAAATATTCATACAACTTGTATTTCAATATTTCTTTTAAAACATAACCAAATTTACAACCTTCCACTTTGAGTGGGAAACAAAAAGGATTCTCTCAAGAAGGGAACTCTTCAAGGACCCCAACAAACTTCCAAGCTCCTCAACACCAACAAGAAGGCTCCATCATGATTTATTTGATTCACAACAAAATGGGGGGAAAGGAAATGCTCTCCACCCAACCAAGACATGCAATGAAGAGGAGAATCCATCCTCTCTATTGGCCCCCGATCCCCAACCACATCACAATGGGAAATGATTTCAACACATGGAAACAACAAGCTTCCACAAAAATTAAAAATATAGTTTCACATCCATTCCATTCAAATTCAAACACAACCACAACACAAGATATAAGAACAACTAAAATAAAAAATATAACAAGGCTTATCAAGAAAGCCAAAAGAGCAAGACCTATGGGAGGCCACTTATGCGTCCCAATGGGAATGGGTTCCCACCTTAAAGCCTCCAATGTATGTCTCAAATCCCCTACAACTCTTATGCCTCCCTCAAGTACCCCTTATACCTCCATATACTCTTATGCCTCCCTCAATCTCTTATGCCTCCCTCATAACAAGAAACAAGAAGAAATGCAAGCATTCATCATACAAGGTGGGGCACCCAACCCAAAATCCCTCATAAAAATGGTAAAATATTATGCCTCCCTACAATTATCCTCCCCATAGTCTCCTCCTACTCCAAACATAAGCAATCTACCCACACCCAACTAGCATTCCAAAGGGAAAAAAACACTCAAAACAACATATAAACATAAAAATAAAAGTATAACTATAGAAAGGTAAAGCTCCTAGGTCTCCATAGTAGAGATTGTTCAAATAATGAAGTTCCAAGCTCCTCAAAACAAAGAAAGCATCCAAAAAGCTCCAACAATCAACAAGAACTCCAAAATCCCTCTAACGCTCCAATATTTATAGACCCCAAAAATAATCAAGTAACCCCCAAACAAGAAAAAGAGCATCTATAAATAGAAAAGGGAGGGAGGAGGATGAGGTGGATCCATGTAGGATGCCACATCACTCATCCTCAACTCCACCTCACTTGGTCAAACCTCAACCCCAATGCACCATAAATTGGTGGGTGAGAGGAATGACAAGATACTTGCACACACAAACTAAGCCCACACCCCCAAAGGACAAAATTAAATATTTGAAAGAAAGTGCAATTAACATTTCACCTTTTTCTCTTCCCAAAACACCTAATGGGGCCTAATTTTGACCCCCCAACCCATAGGTAGGGTTGGCATAGACATTTAAGAGGTGTGGAAGTTTGAATTGTCCCACAAGCTTACAAATTAGGCCTCTAAGGCCAAATTTGATTTTCCATGAAGGGTAGAGTGTACTACACTCAAGACTCAGGCATACAACACTCAACACAAAATCCAAGAGTAAATCAAGTCTAATAAATGAACTCCTTTTTGGTCACCTCATTAATTAGTTTAGGAAAAATTTAAATTAGATTAATTAAGACACTACAACCCATTAATAATTTAAAAGGGGTAAACATACATCCAAAATCTAAATTATTAAATCAAGTAAATTATATTATCAAAAGAAAACAAATACTAACATTAATAAAAAGGGAAATTAAAACAAAACAACACATGACCCCTTGGTCACAATTTTCCCCTAACAAAAAATTCTAACACACACACAATTACATATTGCCATGTTGACCCTAGTTGAATTCATCTATAATTCTGATGTGGTTGGTTTCAATCCCCCATTGTTGTTGTGAATATAATTATACCTGTCAAAAAAGAGAATACCTCCTTCGACATCGTGGCTGCATTAAAACATCCATGCCAAAATACGTAATATAAATCTAAAATCATCTATGAAAATACGATATCACTTACAATTTCTAGCAAAATTTCTATTCCACATTTCATCCATGTCAAAACGATCACAACATTAATCTCATTATCAAATTTCTACTCAATATGACTAAATATATCACGTGTCATAAATATATATAAATAACCATGTCAATAGTATATCAATATCAACATCAAATGTCTCTAATAATCCACATGCATCATATATGAAATGAAAACAATAGTCTAGTATCTCTAACATCAAATATCATCTTTGAATCAAAAGGCTACAATAATGTCTGTAAGTGTAATCGACAATATCGAAATCAATAATAAAAGAGGTGTTAAAGGGAAGTGGACACTACACCCTCGTCTCCTTAGACTCGAATTCCTCATGGAATTCACTGGAAAAGGTGTGGAAACTACAATTGTAGTAAAGTAGCATCTTCTCATGTAGCCACAATTTCATTATATTTGTCCCACTAGACCCAAACTTGGTCAATATCTCTGCATTGCAAGGACCCGGTGGTCCCGCGCTCTATAATGCATGTATGGGCTCCACCATCACTTACCCCTGATCTTGCACCTATAATGCGGTCCAATATAGCACATGAGAAGGATCAAAATATATCTTGTAAGCACAAAAATGTGAAACACATCATGGACGTGAGACAAGCTAGGTGGCAATGCTAGACGATAGACCAATGGAACGATGCACTCCAAGATTAAAAAAGGGACCCACAAATCTAGGAGAAATATTAGAAACTTTTTCGGTAATGGATAGGGATCTTATGTGGTATGACATGAAGGAACACCTTCTTGTCCACCTCGTAACTATGATCTATCCTTTGCTGGTCCGCATACTTCTTCTGCCTATCTGGGCCTCCCGCAATCTGGCTGTCTAATCAGAACAACCTACTATTCCATTTCCTACAATAAGGATGGCCCAAGAGAAACCCTTTCCTCTCATTTGTCCCAACTAAGAGGTGTCCTGTACTCTTTTCCATACAATTCCTTAAAAGGATCCATGCCTATCAAACTCTGAAAACTATTATTGTAGGAAAAATCCACCAAGTACAAATACTCATCCCGTCTCGACTAGTGATCCATAATGTACATCCTAAGCATGTCCTCTAGGATCTGATTCACCCGCTCAGTCTATCCATCTATCTCAAGGTGATATGTTGTGCTGAAATTGATTATCCTCTAAGAGCATGCCGTAAGGTGGTCCAGAAATGGGAAGTGTACAAAGGATCGTGGTCGTAAATGATCTTCCATAGAATCCTATGTAATTTGAGAATCTCATCAAGATATACCCATGCCACTACACTAGTTGTGTAGGTGGTCTTAACCAGAGAAAAATGAGCCACCTTCATCAATTTATCCATCGTGACCATGATGGCGTCATGGTGGTATCTATATGTTGGTAACCCCAAAATGAATTCTATGGAAATGGTGTCCCACTTCCACTTTGATATGGTGTGAGGAAAGAAGAAGGATAGCTTGGATGTTGATGCTCAACCTTCACCCTCGACACTCGAAAACTAAGCACAAACCGAGCCCTCTCTTGAAGTCCTCTCCAATGCTATAACTTTCTTAAATTTGCGTGCATCTTCTTCACCTCGGGATGGGCTGAATAAGGGGCATGATGAGCCTCTATCAAAATGTCCTATCTTAAGCCTTCATCTCTAGGGACGTATATCCAACCTTTGTGTCTAAGAAGGCCATCTACCTCTAATGAAAATCCATCAAATCTACCATCAAGGGGTCTTGAGACTCAATATCTACTCTCGGCTACAAGGTAAAACTTGTCATGAGGAAGCTATTAGAAAATCCTTCTCACCAAGTCTGTAACTACCGAAGTAGCCATAGCCACATACCTCCATCTGCTCAAAGCATCTACAACCACATTCTCCTTCCCCTTCACATGCTCTATCTCCATATCGTACTCACAAAGAAACTCCATCCAACGTCATTGATGAGCATTGAGATTAGGTTGTGTGAAGAGCTAGAGAAGACTCAATTAATTAGTCCTGAGTGTAAATCTTCGGCCAAGGAGGAAATGTCTCCACCACACTAAGGCATGCACAAATACTAGAAGCTCAAGGTCATGAGTTGGGTAATTGAGCTAATAATATTTGAGTTTGTGAGACTAAAATTAACTTCTCTTCCCTCTTACATCAACACTCCTCCAAGTCCTGTGAAAGAAGCATCTTTACAAATAGAACTCACCCTAAGAATATGGTACTACAAGAATAGGTGCCATCGTAAGGCATTCCTTCAATGTCTTGAAGGCCTACTCACATCTGTGTGCCCAGACAAACTTCTTCCCTTTTCACTGAAGGAAAGTGATAGGTGTGTAATCTAAGAAAAGTCTTGAAATTTTTTCCTGTAATATCCTGCCAACTCATGAAGCTGCGTACCTTGTCACATTGGTGGGTGCTAGCCAATCCATGATAGCTCGAATCTTAGAAGGATTGACTGTGATACCTTCCCCAAAAATTATGTGGCCCAAATACTACACCTTTTCTGAAATAACACACACTTCTCCAAGTTCCCGTAAAGATGTTGCTCACGAAGACACTGAAGAACCTAGCCAAGATGCTCCTCATGTTTGTTATGCGTACATGAGTAAATCAAAATAAAATCAAATAAAATGAGCACAAAGTGATCTAGAAAAGTCTGAATACCCCATTCATCAAGCTCATGAACACTTCAGGGGCATTCGTCAGACCAAAAAGTACCACTGTGAACTCGTAGTGGCCATATCTCATATGAAAGCTGGTATTATGAATATCTATCTCCATAATCCTTAGTTGATGATACCATGACTTTAGATCTATCTTGAAGAAAAATATGGCCCCCTTCATTTGATCAAACAAGTCATCAATGCGTGGAAGGGGGTAATGATTCTTATTTGTTACTTTCTTTAATTGGTGGTAATCAATACACAACCACAGAGATCTATCCTTATTCACAAAAATCACTAGTGTACCCCAAAGGGATAAACTAGGATGGATTATGCCTTTCTCCAGAAGGCCCTCAAGTTGTAACTTGAGCTCACATAGCTAAGGGGTAATCATCCGATAAGGAGCTTGTGAGATAGGCTCTACACCCAGAACCAAATCTATATGAAAATCTATCTCACGTGGGGGAGGTAACCCTGGTATCTCCCCTAGAAAAACATTAGAAAACTCTCTTGAGATGGGATGGTCATCAAAGGATGGTCAACTGGAATCATCCTTAGATATATCACTAATCGTAATAACATACATTTGACAACCCCATCACACACACCGCTTAAGCTGCATAACGGAGAAGGTGCGAATAGAAATGGGTCTCCTAACCCCTACTATCACTGACTCCACTCCTAAATCATCTATACAAGTAATAGTCTTATTGTAATAGTCCACTCTAGCTCTATGTGTGGATAACCAGTCCATTCCCAAGATGACACCATAGGAACCCAAAGGAAGGATTCGAAGATCCGAAGTAGTGGTGAAGGGTCCCAAATCCACTACACACTCCTTAACTAAGGATTCTACAAAAATTTTTGCTTTAGAAGCCATCTAAACATCCCAACTATGACCCTACCTAACAGCCACAAGCCTACAACACTCTACTAAGGATGGTGCAATAAAAGAATTAGAGGAACCAGAATCAAATAATATAGAGGTAGAAACATCACCAATACTACATGTCATCTCTATCATGGTACTTTGGTGCTCAACCAAGTAGTTCTTGATCACTACATAGATCCGATGAATCTATGCCATATCTCCAATAGTAGGCTCTAAGATATGCATCTTACCCTTATTGCTAGTGTTATGTGGTCACTCTCTCTAATGGTGTCCAACAATACCAAAACCATAACATCTGCCTAGTCCTCTCAAAGTGGGGAGCAGCTCGGGTTGGTACTACTCGGATGTCTACGGTGTGGATCTAATGACTTGTATATGGACTATTGAGGTCTCTGCTAATGAGCTCCTACTGAATAAGCTCTTTGTGCACCTTGTGTCTTGATGGGACCTCTAGGAGGAGGCCCCATACTACACCCCCTCTGAGCGTCAAATCTATCGGGAGGTGCCGTAAGGTGGAAAGTCTCTACTACTTATGAGGTGGCTATTGAGGTTTCCTAAAGGAAGATTGTCCCAAACTCTTTCCACCATGAAGAGAAGGAGCTGACTCTCTCGATCTACTATCCTGCATCTACTAGATGCAGCTCTAAACTCTGTCTCTATCCTACTATGTCTTCCCCAATGTCTCCTTCACAATATAGGCCTTCTCCATGGCCTCTGCTAATGTTTGTGGGTGGTGAATTTGTACCATACCACCCAAATCCAAATTTAGGCCCCAGATGAACTTGTGAATCTGTACCTTCTCATCTTGTATTTAGTTGATAGAATGGAGTAGAACTAGATATCAAATCTCATACTGGCTACAATCATAGATGCTTGACGGAGGTCATGAAACTTATCTATCTGCTGTTGAATGAACCTCCTGGAAAAATACCTAATCCTAAAGTGCTCCTCAAAAATATCTCTGTAACTATCTCTAAGTCAACATGGAGCTTCTACTCCTCAGTCCTCCACCAGACTCATGCTCCATCCCTCAGAAGATGGATCACAACATGAGCTTTTGTGTTGCTAGTATAAGGCGAGCTTGAAGCATCCGCTCAAGCTCACCAACAGGCTTACCGCCTGAAAAACTCTTCTATCTCAAGAATAATAAGATGGTTGTAGCTTTAGGATCTCCCTGATATGGTCGCAGCCTGATTACTAAAGGCCCTAGGTCTCTCTTTGTGCTCCTCCTCTGTTTAGGGCTCCAAGATCTATCCCTATGTCTGAAATCTTGCCTCCATGCCCTCTCGTGGTGACTTTTCCCTAGGAGACTTTGCGTGGAATTTCTCTACCCCATGATACTTGATTTATCGAGGAGATGCCCTAGCCTTAATCGATGTCTCTATACCTTTCCTAGAAGGTCGAGTTAGTGTAGATTCACAACACCCCCAAAATGACCCATGGATCTACTTTTCTAAGGCAATATCATTTTTGTGTGAATGCACAACATTGAGCTTTCCCAAAGTGTGGGACCTTTACAAATGGGGATATCTCCAGAGAAGGTTGGTTCCTCTTCCTAAACTACCTGACACAAGCTATTCTAGTGCAGGAAAGCTAATCTAATCCTAATCTAATCATGCCAAGGAGACAAAGAGAGAGAGAGGAAAGGGAAAAACAAAACCTACACTAAAATGGTGATACACTAGAGAAGGAGAGTGCTGAACTCCTTGCTTTGCAAAAATAGACATAGATCATGAAGATAGAGCAACAAAACATGCACAAATTTTCCAAAATGTAAATAAAAATAAGAAGGAAATAAACCAATGCAAGAGAGGATTGGAAAATCAATCATATAGCATGTATTATCAGTTCAAAAATTGATAAAATAGATTACGGATAGCAAAGGAGCCAAAAACATGTTACAATCTCTATGAGAGGTCTAAAACTCCTTCAAATACACCTACTAAGGAGAAATGAAGAGCTTGCAGAAGCAAGAACATCCAACTTTTTAAAAATGAGCCAAATCTAGCTTTTTACAATTAAATTCGAGCTCAGGAGATAGAAACATGGGAAAACATGGGAGAAACTTTCAACCACCAACCAAATTCATAAAGAAGGCATGGAAACCATAAAAATTCATTCCCCCATGTTTTGGACCATGTTGGAAGAAGATGCGAGCCATGCTTCATCAAAAATGGTAGTTGAAATGTCATTTCTGTCTGTTCCCTCATGCCGAGACATTTTCCAATTTTCTCCCAAATTCTCATCAAAATGCAAATGTGAACCTATAATTGTGTAGATAATTTCACCATATTTCCAATGATATATAGAACATGAAAAACGGATCAAAATTTATGGAACATTTAAAACTAGGGCAAGTTTGAATTGTCAGGAATTTTTTTTGAAATTTTCCCACCACCCGATGCTCTGATGCAACATGGCATGCTCGACGATTGGTCCTGGGGGAACGCTTCCCAAATTTCCCATCACTCTATCAAACTCCACCAAACTGGACACATGATGCATGCTTCTATTGCTCGGGCTTGAACTACTTCTCTCTCCTCGGTGGGCCTGACTTAAAATTTTTGTCACCATGTGGGCACGTGGCATGATCTGATTGGCTTGGGCTTTGGGGGGTGGAATTTTCTTTCAAAATTTTCCCTTTTGATCCCAACGGGAAAATTTTTCTCCATGCCTCCGCCCCCGCCGGTTTGAGGACGTGTTGGCTTCCTATTTCTTTGGTGGGCCTTTGGGCCAAAATCTCCCTTTGTGCCCCCACCAAACACTTTGGCAATTTTATAAATTTTTCTCCATGCTCCCAACCCCCACTACCATGTGGTATGATCTCATTAGCTGCATACCTCCCATGGGAAAATTTCCCTCAAAAACTCCACCAAGCCATAACTTGAAAAATACAAGGAGTTAAAAGGAAAATTTTACCATTCTAGAAAGATGATGAGAAGCTCCATCAATGAATCCATTTCTAGAAGGTTTTGAGTGCCGAAAAGTAGAAAAATTCATTCGAGACACAAGGGAGGAAGGAATGAGGAGTTAGCCAAAAATAAGCAAGGGGCTTATTTTGGATAACAATTTGGTGACTCAAAGAGTCATCTTCCTACTAGATGAATGATAGTATCGTTTTGAAACATACATTGTGCATGAAGTCATGAGTTGTAGCTTACAAACTAATCTAAACTTTGAAAACTTCCCTTGAGCCACTTGAAGCCCACTAAAATGGAGTTGTTTTCACCAAAATTCCATTGTAATGAAGCTGCGCAAGACCAGAACCAACACCAAAAACTACGTACAAAACTTAAAATCATACATGCTCCAAATGGAACATGTAAGTGTGCACAAGCACTTCTTCTACTAAAAGAAAACCTACCTACTCTACTCTAACTGGAAGAAAAGGTAAGCTAAACAAACCCTATAACTGGTTGTGTAAAATAGCTTCCTTTCTTAAAAATTGGCAGCCATGCAAATGATTTGGCACTGAAAATGGCTGATTGGATGAGTGGAAAATCAACAAGAAGCTGGTCTTCTACCCAAATCATTAAGGTGTCAGCTGAAGGAAAATGATACCTCTTTTTTAGTTTTACATTTGGATTGAAGAGGTATGCCAACTGATCCTTGGTACTTTACATATCATCCTCATGTTTAGAAGCAAGCATGACTGGTTGTGGCTTCTCCTTTGGCTCCAATGAAGCTAAATACCTTATTGGGCAAGGTCTGATTGTTTGATATGCCCATAGCTCTGATTTCCAACTCCAAAATGGAGTCTTCTTGTAGACCTTCTTGAGTGGATGGGGTGAAAGAAATGATGAAGTTCTTCTACCCTTCCCCTTCCTCCAATGATGAGAATGGAAAATTTAAATCTTCCAATCTTGATCCCAAAGAGTTGCGATAAAATGCAAGCTGCTCCAAATGAATGTTCTCCTTTATGAAAGTAGGTTATTGTGTTTGGAATATGGATGATGAAGGAGAAGATGGTGGAAACTCAACTGGTTCTTCTTCATCAAAATAGTCCTCCAAATCTAACAAGTAAACTATCTCATTGTTGTCCTGCTGCAATTGTTCAACTTCCTCCATGGTGTTCTCTTGATTAGAAACTTTCTCACCATGGTTTTCCCCATATTCAACATTGAGTTTGAGGATCAAACTCTTCTTTAGCTTTAGGAATCGTGAGAGATGAAGTAGAAATAAGAACTAAAGGTTCTTCCATAGCCTTCTTTGTGCTCAAAGCCTTTGGATCTGCACTTTTCTCCTCCATAGCTAGAATGTGCTGCTCTTCCTTTGGATTTGGAGCAACTTCCCCTTCCTCCATTTCCTGAAGAAATCTTGCTCTTGATGGAACCCTTCCTCTAGCATGAAGTCTGGAAAGTAAAACTCTTCAATCTATTGCTCTAGATGACAAGTTAGGACTGTAAGATTTTCTTCAAGGATTTCTTCCACCATGGCTGATTATGTAACTTGAATTGGATCAGCATTCTTTTCAAATAGAGTGCCAACATGGACACTACATTATATGAAAATTGATTACTAATATTTCTTATTTTGGCTCTTCTTCTACTACAACAAAATTAGTCCTGACCACCACTTGTTCTTTAACTCCAACCTCCTCTTGGCTTCACCATCAAGGGGATTTTTGTAATCCCAAATTTGAGAGCCAAGCTTACCAAACTTTTGAACCTTTTCATCCTTGTTTGGCTCTTCTTCTTGCTGCTGTTTTCCTTGATGGTATTTTGATTTTTACCTTCCCAACATATATTTGGGAATGCAAAAGGAGGGATGGGTTGTAACTCAATTGATTTTAATTTTTTTGTGATGGTGGAGGAGGTGAAACCTCTTGTTTCTTTGGAAGGAGAGGGTGTTTCTTTTGACTCTTGTGGAGGGGATGGCTGTTTGGAAGGAAAGAGGAAAGAATAATTGAGATGGGGTGGAAAACTAGGGGATGGAGAAATGGATCCAACACTTGGGACATCATATGGGAAACTTGAAAATTGAAGCCCAAATTGAGATGGTGCTACTTGAGGAATGAAAGAGAAGAACCTGATGATGGTGTAGAACTTACCCATTGAAAAGGTTATTCAACATCAAGTTTATAGGCCTCTATCTCTGTTGTCCATTGTGCAAGTTGGGGCAACATCTCCATCATGAAGTCAACTTCTCGAGGGCTGAAGTGTCTTGGAAAAGGGCCTCCCCATGGACAAGGATTCATGCAACCAATTCTAAAATCCTTCATTTGAGTTATTTCTCTTGATTGCACCATATTTACCTCCATCTTTTGGATTTTCTCCACAAAATCAACATTTTCTTCATGACTTCCCTCACAATCTGCATACCCTTGTGCTTGATGTTCTTCATAGCCAAGCTGATTTTGCAATTGTTCATATGGATATGCATATTGATTTTGAATTTTATCAAAATGTTGATTTAGAGGATTTGTAAAACATGTTGGAGGTGGAATATACTGCTATTGTAAATGTGAATTCCATGATGGAAATGAAGTCATGATTGCACAACTTTATGAAATGGAAAAGAATGAAAGAGATGGAAAGAAGAATGGATGAAAATGGATGGAAAATAGGTTTGTAACTCAGAGAATGAGTTGTTTATCAGATGGAGTTGTCAGATGTGTTTTGAATGTGCCTCTAAAAGGATGAATATTTAATAGAACACACCAACCTATCAAAAATGAAGTGGAAGACCTCTATGGTCCCTTTGAGCATGCCAAAATGGTTAGTGCATATTCATGGCACCCCAAATGACCCATGGATCTACTTTTCTAAGGCAATGTAATTTTGGTGAGAATGCACAACATTGAGCTTTCCTAAAGTGTGGGACCTTTGCAAATGGGGAAATCTCTCCAGAGAAGGCTAGTTCCTCTTCCTAAACTACCCACCACAAGCTATTTTAGTTCAGGTAAGATAATCTAATCCTAATCTAACCATGCAAGGAGACAAGAGAGAGAGAAAAGGGAAAAACATAACCTACACTAAAATGGTGATACACCAGAGAAGGAGAATTATGAACTCCATGCTTTGTAAAAATAGACACAGATCATGAATATAGAGAAACAAAACATGCACAAATTTTCCAAAATACAAAGAAATATCAAAAGGAAACAAACCAATGCAAGAGAGGATTGGAAAATCAATCACAGAGCATGTATTGTCAGTTCTAAAATTGATACAATAGATTAGAGATAGAAAAGGAGGTAAAAACATATTACAATATCTCTATGGGAGGTATGAAACTCCTTCTAATCACCTACTAAGGAGAAATGAAGAGCTTTGCAGAAGCAAGAACATCTAACTTTTTTAAAATGAGCCAAATCTGTCTTTTTACAATGTAAATTCAAGCTCAAGAGAGAGGAATGCGGGAAAACATGGGAGAAGCTTTTAACCACCAACCAAATTCATAAAGAAGGCATGGACACCACAAAAAATTCATTCCCTATTTTTTGGACCATTCGGAAGAAGATGCGAGCCATGCTTCATCAAAAATGGTAGTTGAAATGTCATTTCTATCTGTTCCCTCATGCCAGAGGAGTTTTCCAATTTTCTCCCAAAATTCTCCATCAAAATGCAAAATTAAACCTAGAATTGTTTAGATAATTTTACCAGCTTTCAATGATATAAATAACGTGAAAATCAAGCTTTGGATCGAAAGTTATGCCCCTTTGAACATTTAGGGCAAAACTAGGGCAAGTTTGAATTGTCGAGAATTTTTTTGAAATTTTCCCACCACACTCCGATGCCATGTGGCATGCTTTTATTGGCCCTCGGGGCATGCTTCCCAAATTTCCCATCACTCTGTCAAACTCTCCCGAACTGGACACGTGGTGTGCTTCTATTGGCTTAAACCTGAACTGCTTCTCTCTCCTCTGTGGGCCTAACTTAAAAATTTTGTCACCACGTGGACACGTGGCATGATATGATTGGCTCGGGATTTGGGGGCATAATTTTCTTTTGAATTTTTCCTTTTGTGCCCAATGGGAAAAATTTTCTCCACACCTCGCCTCCCGCTAGTTTGAGGACACGTGTTGGCTTCCTATTCATTGTGGCGAGCCTTTGGGCCAAAAATCTCCCTTTGCACCCCCGCCAAACACTTTGGAAAATTTCTAATTTTTTCTCCATGCTCCCAACCCCCAATGCCACGTGGCATGATGTCATTAGCCTCGGACCTCCCATGGAAAATTTCCCTTAAAAACTCCGTTGAGCCATAACTTGAGAAATACAAGGAGTTAGAAGGAAAATTTTACCATTCGGAAAGATGAGGAGAAGCTCTATCCAATTAAGCCATTTCCATAAGGTTTTGAGTGCATAAAAAGTAGAAAAATTCATATGAGGCAAAAGGGAGGATGGAATGAAGAAAGTTAGTGAAAAAATAAGCAAGGGGCTTATTTTGGATAACAAGTCGTCCTCTAGGGAACCTTCACGTATAGCGGAATTGACATCCTAAAGCGTTAGTAAAATTTGGGCAAGAATGGCCGCTATAGCATAATTTTATGGTGGTATACCTAGGTCAATATGAAAATATCCCTCATCTAGTCCGCGCACCCTACATAGATAAGGAGAGAGATGGTTCAACATTTTCTTTTGTTTTAGTTTTCTAAGTTTTCTAAAATTATGCAATTTATCAGATAGTGTGGTTTTCTAGATTTAAAAGGAACAATTTTACACTAGGTTAAAAAATTCATGTCTTCATGTTTTCTAGTGTGCCCAAGGGTCCAAGCTTTGAACCCACGCTCTAGTACTAAATGTAGCACCCATAAAAATGACGTTATAGGAACACGCTAACACCTGACACAACTCCCAAAAATTACAACAATTTAGTTTTTTTACAAGGACAAGGTAGAGGGATAAAATAGGTTACGGATGTTAATCCCCTAGGGTACAACAACTAACTTACACCACTAAACTCACCCTAGAGTTTAAGAACTAGGTCTACTAGAAGGTTAACATATTTTCTAATTCACCATTAAGGTCCATTAACCAAAATTCACTAGGAAAGGTAATGAGGATTAAATTACTTAATTATATATTTTCCTCTCCTTAATACTATTAATTCCTAATTAGGTTTACCCCTTACACAATTATTATAAAACATTATCTTAAGATTAAAAGTCTTTTCTATCATAACTAAATCTCGATAATGACTATCAAAGGTTTAACACTCTAGGGAAATAAAATAGCCCCACTCCCAAATTACATTTACCCGAAGGTTTTAAAGACAACATTAATAAAATTCATTTTCACCTAAAAAGGTAGGGTTGATCCTCCACCCTTGGATCAAATCAATCTCAACCACAAGATCCTAGGGTTACAAACAAGCCCTAAATTTTGTTATGAGTCTTTAATAAAGTCTTTCCTTTATTCTTTTCCCTCATTTGGTCTATTAGTTTTGCTAAAAATGTAGGTTGGAGAAGAGGAAGACATGGGAGCAAAGAGGAAGAATTCATGGAGGATTCTACAAGGGACAAGCTTTAGAAGGTTTAGATTGTAGGTTTCATATTGTTTTCATTTTCATTCAAGGATTGGGAGGGTTCTCTTCCCCAATTTGGTTTTATTACAAAACATTGTATTTGGGTTATCAAATTTGCAAGCGAACCCTGAAAAAGACTAGTTTTAGATCTACCATTGAATTTTTTTATTGTAAAAATCCATATGATTACTCATGGTTTTGTTTATGGAATCTATTAGATGAAGTTTATATTTTATAAATTATATTGAACAAGTTAAAATTTACACAAGAGTGGATTTACGGAGTTCTCATCGTAAGTGACAGAACCACCACCCAGAGAAGACCAGAGGTCCTGGGATGACCGCCATTCCTGGGTGACAAACCATGGACCACCGCTCTACTAAGTGGTAGTTTTGAGACCACCACCTTAGCGTGAGTGATGGTTATGGGTGCCACTTTACATAGGGCGACAGATTGTGTTTGAAAAAATAGAACCTAAAACTTGAGGAATTCCAAAATAACTAAAAGTTACTAAAATGTTTAAAAATGTATTCTGAGTCTATTTAAGTACATCTAAAGGTGTAAGTTTTGAAATTTAGTTATATTTGTTCATTTCTTGGTTAAATCTATCTTTTTAAGGAATTTTCAACTCTATCAAAGTACATCTACTTACTAGAATATTTTCATTTGTGTAATTAAATTTTCCTTCCATTTCAAGAGAAAAATGAATCTAAATTTATTAATTTACATCTACACCTTTTTGATATAAAACCAATCAACATTTCTAAATATAATATATCTATATAACTTGTTCTCTCTTTCATTTAACTAAACATACATACATTCAAATTTGTTCTCTTGTTCCCATTTTAACTACAACATATGTATGTTCAAAATAACTATAATAAGTTTATTTTTCTTTTGCAATGGCTCAAATCATTTAACACAATAGAACCAAGGTTCCAAATAAAATATTTACTTTCTTTTCTATTTCTCAAACAAACTCCACAATACAAATCTTTCTTCTTTTTCTTATACAATCATACAATGCCACAATGAAAGTAACTTTCCTCTCTCCTTTTTGCATACAATTTCAACTAAAATCTTACATAATATTTTCATTTTAATTGTTTTTGTTTCACTATTACATTCTAATAAGAAGAAAATTTCTTTCCTTACAATCCTAGAATGAATTTATTCAAATATTCATAAAACTTGTATTTCAATATTTCTTTTAAATCATAACCAAATTAAATACCTTCCACTTTTAGTGGAAACAAAAAGGATTCTCTCAAGAAGGGAAATCTTCAAGGACCCCAAAAAACTTCAAGATCACGAACACCAACAAGAAGACTTCATCATGATTTTTGATTCACAACAAATGGGGGGAGAGGCAATGCTCTCCACCCAACCAAGACATCCAATGAAGAGGAGAAGCCATCCTCTCTATTGGCCCCCGAGCCCCAACCACATCACAATGGGAAATGCTTTCAACACATGGCAACAACAAGATTCCACAACACTTAAAAAATAGTTAAACATCCATTCCATTCACATTCAAACACAAACACAACACAAGCAAGAAGAATAACTAAAACAACAATATAAAAGGCTTATCGAGAAAGTCAAAAGAGAAAGACCTATGGGGAGGCCACTTATGCCTCCTAATGGAAATAGATGCCCACCTTAAAGCCTCCAATGCATGTCTCAAATCCCCTACAACTCTTATGCCTCCCTTAAGTACCCCTTATACCTCCATATACTCTTATGCCTCCCTCAATCTCTTATGTCTCCCTCATAACAAGAAACAAGAAGAAATGCAAGAATTCCTCATACAAGCCAGGCACCTAACCCAAAATCCCCCTACAACAAAAAGATAAACTCTTTGCCTCCTCCCTACAATAATAATTCCCATAGTCTCCTCCTACTCAAAACTTAGTCAATCTACCCATACCTAATAAGCATTCGAAAGTGAAACATATACTCAACACAACATATAAACACAAAAGTAAAAGTGATTACGATTATTCATTGTGATTACGATTATTCAGTTGTTGATAGATTATTCATTGTGATTACGTTGGAGCCATTATGATTCAACTAGAGTGCAACTTCATCATGGTGCACAGTTTCCAATACGATTCGTAAACTCTTTCATTTTTTTCATTTACTAAAATGTATAGAGTTGTATAATGATACAAATTCATTCTCGCAAACCCATCCCTAGATGAAATAAACACAAGAAAAATGATGCATAAAATTATATAAGTGAATAATATTTTATATACTTCCTACTTAAACATAGCTATGATTGAGCCAATTCTAAAGGAATGATTTTATAAATTTATTATACATCTAATTAAACTAACTATTGTCTTCCATTCATCAAAATACAAAAAGAAGAAAGGAAAAAAATTTAAATAATTGAATTAATCGTAAGATTATTAATATATTAATATTACTATATTAATATTATTATAATTTTAATAATAATCGTTACTTGAAATATTATATATATATATATATATTTATTATTATTATTATTAATAGTAATAATATTAATAATATTAAATATTACTAATCAATGTTTATTAACAATTTTTTTTTTTAAATGTAATATAGAAAAAGGGAATAAAATTTGTTTGTAAGCGGCTTAGTCAGATTAGTGATTAAGGGAATGAAACAAGGTGGGAAGGGTCTCGAATCCACCCTCACCACATTAATTAAAT
Organism: Taxus wallichiana var. yunnanensis; assembly: GCA_018340775.1. Taxonomy (NCBI): domain Eukaryota; kingdom Viridiplantae; phylum Streptophyta; class Pinopsida; order Cupressales; family Taxaceae; genus Taxus; species Taxus wallichiana. The sequence goes on along the minus strand of CM031237.1, from coordinate 279,933,192 downwards.
GGGATGGGGGTGCGATCGGTGACCCTCCTCCCATTTCTGCCTTTCTTATTAATAGATATAGGTGAAATGAGCCACCCACCAAATACTTATTTCATTAAAACCCCTGCGTTGGAGAATTTTGCAATTGTAACTTTTTAAAAAGTGACTTTTTTTGTGTTTGGTCATGGCCATGTATTCTTAAATCAACATTAAAATTATATATATCTATCAATCTATTTTCGGTTATATTAAATTATAAAAATTTGGGTATATATATACCCAATTTTTTATAACCGAAAATAGATTGATATATATATATACATATACATACACACATATATACACACAAGTGTTTATATGTTTATATATATAAATATACGTATACATATAAGAAGAGTTTTATTTGTGTACATCTACTTACAAAGGAAAAGAAAAGACATGTAAATACTACAAAAACAAATAAATCTATTGGGCAAATGAAAAATACCCGAATGGTTATATTTGATAAATCAAGTTTACTACAATATATAAATTTACAAACCTAAAATAGGGCGAGAACAAAATTGGAAAAATATATTAAAATGAAGTTGGGATTGTGTGTATTCATCTCAACCTTGAACCTCCTCATCAATGGCTTCCTCCTCTTCCATTTTCCCTTAACCTATAAAATTGAAAATGAAGAAATGAGTGAAAGAAATGAATAAAATCTTTCCATAAGAGATTTTAGGGTTGGTTTGAAAGTTTCCCATCCAATGGTCAATATTGGTTTCATCCAAGGGCCAAGATTGTCCCCTACAAATATTAGGTGGGGTTGGTGAGATGATCATTTGATCACATGGGTCATGTTTTGAAAGGGGCCACTTATGTGGTTTGAAAATTAATTCAAATTTGGTGTTTCCTTTTTATTATTTTCTTTTGCAACTTCAAAGATAATTAGACCATGACCTAGGGAAATTTAAGTAAACTCTCTTCCTTAATAGTTTAGACCACTTTTATATTGGAAAATTAAATTAATAGCTTTGTGTAAATGGAAGGGTTATTTTAGACTTGAACTTTAATTTTAAATTATTGCATGACTTTAGAAACCACTGTATTAAATTAATTTAGGATTATTTGAATGAAATATTTTAAACCTAACCATAGATTTAATCAATTATTTTATTTAATATTATTATTTAAGTAATTTTGTGACGATCGTTTGAAACCAAAGGTTAATCTTATCATCGCTTTCGTTTCCTTTAACAAAAAAAAATTATTCCATAATTTTCCTATTATAACCTTTGTTTGGTTTTGCGTTTTGTGTGGAATTTTTGTGGCCATTATAGTTGTAAACTTGTTTAGTATTTAATTTTTTTGTGTTGAATATGTTATCCCGAACTCACCCTTGAGGTAAATTTGGATAACCTGCACAATTTCTTTAGGTTTGAGCAAGTAGAAATGGCTAGAGAGAAAAATTTAGGTTTTGGAGCTCCCTTTGGCTCTTTTCTAACCGTCTCTATCCAAGGAAAAACTTCTAGGAGTTGGAAAATTTGAAAAAATCCAAAAAAATGGCCTCTTTTTTATGTATTGGAGAAAAAGAAAAAGTTTTTGTCCTAGGCCACACAAGTTCACACGAAACACTGGGACGCATGGGACCCACATGGATGAAATTGCCGAGAGTAGTTCAAATTAGCAAATTTGGAAAATTCTGTCCTAAATAGTCTGTGGGATGTTGGGACATGAGTTCATTTGTAGGGCCCAAATCGCTGCACCAAGAGAAAATCGGTGAAGTCGAGTTGATATGTCCTGCAGACAGTCCACAGGACATTGGGACATTTGACATGTGCATCACCAAAATGGCCATATGAAGTTAAAAGTGGAAAAGTCAGAAATTTTTTGGCCCACATAGTCCTTGGGATACTTGGGACACAAGTACGCGCGGGACTCACAAAGGTGAAAAAGTTGACCAGCAAAGTAATGTGGCGAAAGCAAAGGTGAACGGCCCCAATGTTTTGGTCAACAACAACACACATAGGAAATCAAAACTTGAAATTTCCACATCAATGAGAATCAGAAAGTACATGATTTTTGTCTGGGACAACCGGGACACAATGACCCGAAATAGTTGAAATGCCCGCATAAAAAGAAAAACTAAGTATCTTACCCTCCCAAACTTAAAATGGACATAACTTTTGACTTTGAGCTCGATTTTTAATGAAATTTGACTTTCTGGAATGAGCACGACATCCTCTACACAAGAATATTACAACTAAGAAATATTCAATATAGGAATTTAATTTAAGTGTGTTTAATCAATGGGAGGGTGATTAGATTTAACCCTAAATAAATTATTAATTGACTTTAAGAACCACATTATTAGATTAATTAGGGATTTCAGGAATGAAGTTTTTAAACCTAACTAGAAATTAAATAAGCTAAATTATTTACTTGCTTTAACGTTATTCGAGATGATCGCGAACTTATCTAAATGTTGCTTTGGTTTTTTTTTTAATTATTTTGTAATTTTTCTAATTTAACCATTGATTTGTCTTGGCTTTTGTGGGGTAAAATTGTGGGTGTTACAATGTATGTAGCCACCATTTCTATATCTTCAAGCTTTACATTCTACTTTCTTCATTGAGTTACTCGAGGCTTTGAATCTAATTTTCCTTTTCCTTTGGACACCTTTATTAGGAATTTTTGTGGGTTTTTCACCATGGATTTATTGTATTGGTTTCCATTTGGGCGTATATCTTCCATGCTCTTGTTCTATTTCAATTTTCCTTAGAAAAGAGTTTGTTATAGATTTTCGTGGTCAATCTCACTCTCCATTGGCCATGCAAAACAACTAGCTCTTGGTTTTCTCTTTTGGAGCTCAACATTGCTTGCTCATACTTTCTTTTCCATGGCTCACTAATTTCGTGGTAGATCACATATGAGTGCAAAGTGTTGAGGTTTGTAACTAGATTGAAACTTATTTTTCTAACTCACCACACTTTGACTCGGTTTGGCTTTGCAAAGTCTAACTCGTTGTATGTGGATGCGGCCACTTCCTCTTGCTGGTAAGTTATTTCCATTTTAGCTTTGGGTTTTGCTCATTATGTATGGGTATCATGATCTATATATGTATGTCTATCCCTGAGCTATTTTCAATTTGTGCTTTTGAGGTGGACCACTCTCTTGTTTCTGGGGTTCATGAATCCCCCTGCTAACCCTTCATTGTTTTACTAATTTCTTGTTCTTTTTTAGGCATTGATAGTTCTTTAGCATTTGCGTGGATGTTTTTATTTGTGGTTTCTGATTTAATAAATTAAATTTGGGTTCATTTTGCACACATATGTCATTTGTAAGTGTATTCCATACTTGTGTTGAATAGGGGGCTTCAGGACATGACACATGATTTTTTTGTTATGATTTTAGGTTTCAAAGAGATTTTACTTGTGGGAATATTTTGTTGGGCATGTAATTTGTATGAGTAAATGCATCAATGATAACATCACATGTGAAATGTTTGACATAATGCTTAGAATAATTTTGGGTGTAAAATATTTCAATAAACGTTTCATAAAAATTGTGAAAAAAATGCATGTGAGATGTTTCACAAAAGTATTGGAAGAAGTTTAGATTTAAATTGTTTGATGAAATACATGGAAGGAGTGTGGGATGAGGGCCTGAATTTCATGGATGAAATGCATGAGAAAATAGAGTTCTTGTGCACATTGTGTAATAATCATATCCTCGACACACATATTTATTTGTGGAATTTATAAAAATAGTTGTTGGCATTTAGTCAAATAGTTCATTGAACATGCCAATTTTTAACAAAAATAGTTATGATTTTAAGAATCCTTTTGTCCTATCCTACAACCTGTCATTTCAAAATATGCTAAGAAAATGATAATTCTTCATTCTAGGTGGTTTGGTTCTTTGTTAAAAGTATTTTCTTTATTTCTTTGATATTGTATGTTTCAATCATTAAGATGAAGACATATTGACACATTGGAATTATTCCAATATTTTTATTTTAGAATTATTTGATATGATTTCGTACTCCCAATTCAAACAGTTTGTTGTTGGATGCTAATTAGGTTTAAAACCAAACCTTGCTAGTTTGGAAATCAATGATGGCTCATAAATCTATCTTTTAAGGGTCCAAGAATGATCTATACCGTGTTTCATTTTGTATTAAATGGGATGGTCCAAGGTTTATTTTTATTCTTTCTATGGACATAGATTATCATTTTTGACCTAATGTCTATTCTACTACTATATTGGTTCTACTTGTGAAAATTTAACATCCCTAATGCTGGAAATATGTATCATTTTTAATCATCGACGTTTTATGTTCTACTCTCTTGTGATTTTAAAAACAAACTCATAAAATGTAATGTTTACTTCTCGATTCCTTCTCTTAAAACATGTTTTGAAGGAGGAATATTGAAACTTAAATTTGTTACTTAAGTTCTTGAAATATTTTTATGAACATATTTGTATTGTTAAATACAAACTTAGGTTTATTTAAGACATATTGACATTCTTGATGTATTCCCATATTTTAATTTTAGAATTTCTTAATGATTTAGTACTCATGCAATTCAAACAATTTATTGTTAGATCTTGATTAGGTTTAATACGAACCCTTATTGGTTTGGAAATAAATCATGAATCTCAAATATATATTTTGATGGGTGTAGACATTCTATGCCCTTAATCATATATCTTATATTGGATGTATATAGCTGACTTGTGGCTATCATAACTTCTTATCATTATGTATATCTTTCATATATGTTATATTTTCATTAGTGGGTCGGCCTTGGTGTTGGCCATAGCATAGGAATAGTATATATAGGGGTTAGTAGGTAGTAGTTGATCATCATATTCATAATTTAAGTCTTATTGTTTGGTTTGGAGGTTGCCCCCTCAAAGTGGCTAAGCTATTATTCTTGCACATTGAGATCATTTATCTGAGATATTGTGTTCATTAGTGTTATATTGCTTCTAATAATCATATTTATACAAGTAATTACATTACAAGTGGTATCGAGCTTGAAATCGCCAACAACTGCGTCAAAACCTAATTGTGAAGGTTCGTCCATATCTCAAAATTTGTAGCGAAATTTTTGCAAATTTTTCTGTGGTGTGGCAAAATCAGTCAAGTAAACTTCCCACCAAATTTTAAGAATTTTTTGACTTGTAGTAAATTTGTAGTGGTTTTATTTTTTTCATAATTTGGCTAACTAGGGTGCAATTTGTTGAATTTTTCAAAGTTAATTACATTTCTTGAAAGAAGATTAAAAATTAGTTTGAGTTAGTTCTTTGATTTTTATAAAATTTTACCGAATTCCTATTGAAATACAAAAACCTAAAATTTGACCTTGATCCTTAAATCTTACCACTTTGGGGCATCATGGTGGGCCTTTGACAAGAGGAAAAAGAATCCCATCACTCCGAGTAAAACTCCTGATAAGGATGAGATAATAGTTTAGGAGTTAGAATCAGAAGGGGTATCTACAGAGTCCTCTCGTGTTGGGGTTTACTTCATTTGACCATAAGGCTAGTTATCTTGAGTTAGAGTTGCAAAACCTCGAGTGTAGAGTGACCAACAAAGAAGATGTAGAAAATATTGGACAATGATTGGATGATTTCATTCACCAATTTAGTTTCAATATCATGGGTCATCATATCCTTCCTAATCATCCACAAATCAATCACACTCATATTAACCAGGATTGATCTTTAGGTCAAAGTAAAAGACAAACAAGCCGTGGTGGATCTACAAACATGAAAATCCAAATACAAACAATCTGATGAGCTGTAACATGATTCCAAAAGTGGAAATGCGTGAGTTTGATGGAAAGGATCCACTCAATTGTATTAACCGGATGGAGAATTTATTTGATCTTCATCAGATTCCATTGGACAAAAGGTTACCATGGCATCATTGTATCTTGAACCTGACCAATTCATTTGGTATAGATGGTTATGTGCTCAAAGGAAAAAGAGTGGCCTCAATGTTACATGGATAATATTCACCAAAGAGTTGCAATTGCACTATAGTTTTAGTTTGTCAAGGAATTATTTCAGTCAATTAGTAAAGCTCGATAAACAGAAGGCGATCAAAGATTACATCCATCAATCCAAAACCTTTCCTTACGGGTGGAAAATATTCTGAAGATAATTTGAATGACTTATTTCTGGGGGTATTAAATAAACAATTGGGTGAGGTGCGTATGTTTAATCCTCATAAGGTTTTAGACTCTATGATCATGGCACATAGGGCATAGGAAAATTTCTTTCCAAAGTAGGAAACAAAGCGTCATGTAATATCGAGAGATCGTAGCACACTTCCACCATCATTCCCTTAGCCGGTGAGACCGACACCTCAACAAATTGAAGAAAAGAGAGCCAAAGGGTTATGTTTTAATTGCGACAACAAATTTGGACCAGACATAAGACGAAGAGGTAGAGCTAGAGGAGGAATAAGGCGATCCCTAGCCAACAATATCATGCCATGTAATTTTCGGTATTAGCACTCCCAAACTCTCAAACTATTTGGATTCTTAAAAAAATAGAGGGTAACAAAGTGTTGATTGATTCAGGATGTACTCACAATTTCATCAATCATAAGTTGGCAATACGCTTTAACCGCTTTTTTCATCCATCTCTAGAATTTCAAGTCATGATCGATGGGAAAAATGTTAGTTGTTCAGAAAATACCATAACATTAATCTCACCATGGGAGATTACTTGCTAAGTAGCAATATTTATGCCATTTCCATTGGAGGAGCAGACATTGTGTTAGGAGTTCGGTGGCTTACCACCTTGAGAACCATTGAAATGAATTTACAAGAGTTGCTCATGCAATTTCAGATCAGAAGGGAGGAATTTTAAACTAAAACGAATAAGAGAAAAGTCTACACAAATGGTAAGTTCTCATCGGATGTAAAAATTTCTTAAAAAGGGTACAAAAGGATTTGTGGCAAAACTATTTTCATTGGAAGCACATCATTCCAATACATTTATACCCGCATATATGTAATTAGTTATATATGAAAACTCAGTGGTGTTTGGAGAAATGCCCAAGGGTATGCCTCCAAAAAGAGACCATGACCATGCAATTCAGCTAGTACCAGGAGTCAACCACCCAACATCGGACCCTATAGGTACCCCTATATGCAAAAGAGTTAGTTTGAGAAGAAAGTTCAAGAGATGTTAGAAGCATGACTTATTCGTCATAGTCAAAGTTCTTACTCTTCTCCTGTAGTGATGGTATGGAAAAAAGATGACAATTGCCGCATGTGTCTAGATTACAAGGAACTCAATAAGTACGATTAAAGATAAGTTTCCTATTCCTATAATTGATGATTTGTTAGATGAGTTACATGGTGTTGATTAATTTACAAAACTTGATATTCATTCTAGATATCATCATATTAGAATCAGGATGAATATATTCATAAAAATCCTTCAGGACACATGAAGGACACTCTAAGTTCTTGGTAATGCCTTTTTGACTAAAAAAATGTACCCTCTACATTTCAAAGCTTGATGAATTCCATCTTTAAGCCATTTCCTTGAAAGTTTGGTTTAGTTTTCTTTGATGATATATTAATCTATAGTAAAACATGGGAGGAACACCGCATTATGTAAATAAGGTGTTGGAAACTCTTGAACATCATCAACTTTATACAAAGCCTTCTAAGTGTTCTTTTTGTGTCAAGGAGGTTAAATATCTGGGTCATATTGTCTCTTATGAAGGTGTTAAAGTGGATCCTAACAAGATAAAATCCATAATTGAATGGAAGATTCCCAAAACCGTAAAACATATCCAAGGATTTTTAGGGCATACATGTTATTATTGTATATTTGTAAGGAATTATGGAAGAATCATAGCACCACTCACAATTTTATTGAATAAGGACTCTTTCCATTAGAACAAGCAAGATAATATGGCCTTTGAGAATTTCAAGGAGGCCATGTGCACCACTCAAGTTATAGCCACCCTGCATTTTTAAAAATCATTCATTTTTGAATGTGATGCTCTAGGGTATGGTATGGGGGCAATACTCTTGAAAGTAGGGTGACCCATTTCCTTTGAGAGCCACCCATTCAAAGGTAAGAATATCTCTATACCAGTTTTATGAGAAAAAAATGTTAGCAATACTTCATGTAGTGAAGAAATGGAGACCATATCTAATGGGACGAAATTTCAAAGTAAAGACATATCGTGAAAGTTTGAAATACTTCTTAGAGCAACGTTTATCATCAGAAGAACAACATAAATGGGTCTCAAAAATGTTGGGGTGTGATTTTGAGATAATATACAAGAAAGGGAAAGAAAACGTAGTTGTTGATGCTTTATCTCGAAAGGATGAATCTTCCAGGAATTGTTGTGTGCCATATCTATATTACAGGAGGATTTGATAGAGGATGCAAGGTATGGATGGAAAAATGACCCAAGTACACAAAATATCATTCAGAATATCCAACAAGATCCAAGCATGTCAGAAAAATTTGTATGGAAAGGAGATGTTTTATGGTATACGAGATAGATTATATCTATGTAAGAATTCAATCCTTAAAAATAAGGTTCTATCTCGAGCTCCATACTTCTCCGGTAGGGGGTCATTCTCGCTTCTGCTGAATTATCATTGAATCAAGCATGATTTTTCTCGGGAAGAGGTGTCTATGTATTTCATCACAAGACTGCATAAATCGAGAAGATAAAAATGTAATCATGGTGGTGGTGGATAGATTCACCAAATATGCCCATTTTTTTCTTTATCACATCCATTTGTTATGAGTATAGTATCAAAGACATTTAGGGATACAATTCATAAGCTACATGGGACACCAAAAATTATAGTAAGTGATCGAGACCCTATCTTTACTAGTACTTTTGGATGACTTTTTCTCATGCTTGGGCACACAACTAGCTTGTAGTTCCTTTAATCATCCCTAGTCTAATGGGAAAAAAAGGTGGTAAACAAGTGCTTGGATGGATATATTCATTATTTTACATCGATAAGCAAGTGAGATTGGTTTAATGGTTATTATTGGCGAATGGTGGTATACCACCTTATTTCATACTTCATCTAAAATGTATCCTTTCTTGGCATTATATGGGTACCATCCACCATCTATCACTTCATCTTTAAGAGTCCAGCCAAAGGTTCTAGCAGTTGAAGAACATATTCAACACTAACAAGAGGTGCTTTCTAGTCTCAGGGATAATTTTTCCATGTCACAAAACCTCATGAAGAAGAGGGCAAACCAACATCGTAGTGAAAGACATTTTGAAGTCGGTGATTGGGTTTTTGTGAATTTACAACCATATAAGAAAATTTCGTTAAAACAACAGAAAAAGGATAACAAGCTTTCACCAAAGTATGATGGTCCTTATCAAGTGTTACATGAGATTGGCAATGTAGCATACAAACTGGAACTTCCTTCGGCTAATCGAATTCATCCAAAGTATTCCATGTATCTTGCCTAAATAAGGTAATTGGAAAGACAATATCAATCTAGGCAAAGTGTTACCCGAGCTTGATGAAGAGGGAAGAATCATCCCGGAACCATAATGCATTCTTAGACATGAACTAAGTGATTGAGGACAAGGGTCGTCATTGAGTATTTGATCAAGTGGAAAAATCTAGACAATGAAGACCCAACTTGGGAGGATGGAAATTTCTGCAAAGAAGATCTAGATCTTCTCAACATTAGGGATAATGTTTCTTTTAAGGGAGGGTCATGCTACACCCTTAATCATATATCTTATATTAGATGTATATAGCTGACTTGTGGCTATCATAAATTCTTATCATTATGTATCTCTTTCATATATGCTATATTTTCATTAGTGGGTCAGCCTTGGTGTTGGCCATAACATAGGAATAGTATATATAGGGGTTAGTAGGTACTAGTTGATCATCATATTCAGCATTTGAGTCTTATTGTCGAGGTTCGAAGGTTGATCCTTCGGAGTGGCTAAGCTATTATTCTTTCACATTGAGATCATTTATTGAAATATTGTGTTCATTGGTGTTATATTGCTGTTAATAATCAGATTTATACAAGTAATTACATTATAAGACATGATCTCTATTCTATTTCATTTTGTATAAAAAGGGTTGGTCCAAGTGTTCTTTGTTTATTCTTTCTATTGATATAGACTATCAACAATGAATTACTGAAATTTCTGCTACATGATTATACTTGGGACCCTTCAAGCTTTGAAATTTTCACAATATAGATCAATTTTTAATTATTAGACATATTACGTTGTTGTTATACCTTAAATCTAAATACAAAATCATAGAAGGTAATGTTTCCTTATCGATATATGTCTCAAAACATGTTTTGAGTGAGAAAAATTGAAACTTGAATGTGTTACTTAAGTTATTGAAATTTTATTGGAATGGCCACCTATTAGTTTAGTGCCAATTTTAAAAAAATTCCCTTCACAATTTAGTTTTTCCCATTCTCATGCCTTCCACACATTAGGATATTATTTTGTAGTGGATGGAAAAAAATGATGGTTTGGTTGTAGTGCCCACTTCGTTTCGACACTTTTTTTATTGATTATGACACTATGGACTATACTCATGGATATTATTGTAGTTTTTGATTTGGCATGATGTTAGATGTTATAGATCATAGACTGATGTTGATTTCGATTTGTATATGATGCATGTGGATTATTAGATACATTTTATATTAATATAGATATGGTGTTGACATGGTTACACTTACACACACACACACATGTTTTTCGTACATGTGATATTTCATCATATTGAGTAGACCTTTGATAATTGAACTAATGTTGTGATCATTTTGACATGGATGAGATGTAGAATAGAAATGTTGCTAGAAATTGTAAATGATATCATATTTTCCTAGATGATATTTGATTCGTATATAGATGATTACGGATTTATCTTGTATATTTTATCCTAGACGTTTTTGATGTGGCCATGAGCCCGAAGGAGGTGTTATGTTATTTACAAGTAAACATGTCACAAAAACATCGAGGGATTTGAGACAAACCACATTGAAATTCTAGGTGAATTTAGAAAGGATCACCATGGACAAATGTGTTTATGTGTGTGTGTTTGAATTATTGTTAGGGGGAAATTGTAACAAGGGGTTATGTGTTGTATTTTGTTTAGTGTTTCTTACTTAATGTAGTATGTGAATTTTAGTGATGTAATTTCCTTGTTTTTAATTATTTAAGAAATGATGTATTCTTCCCCTTTATCTTAATGGGTTTTAGTGTCCTATTTAAGTTAATTAATCTTGTTATTAATTATTATCGATGTGACAAAAAGTTTTCATTTATTAGACTAGATGGCTCTTGGGTTTTGTGTTGTAAGATTGAGTGCTTGTGACCTTGAGTGTTGTACACTCTATCCCCTCATGGAAATTCGAATTTGGCCTTAAGGGAAAATTTTGAAGGCTTTTGGGACAAGTTAAACTTGTCCCACACCTCTTAAATTTCCATGTTAACCCTACCTATGGGTTGGGGGGTCAAAATTAGACCCCATTATGTGTTTTGGGAAGAAAAATTGTAAGTCTTTATTGCACCTTATTACATGTAATTACTTTTAGTCCTTAAGGGGTGTGGGCATAGATTGTGTGTGTAAGTAAAATGTCATTTCTTCAACCACTTATTAATTGTGCTTTGGATTTTGAAGTTTGAATTGTGAGGTGGAGTTGAGGATGAGTGATGTGGCATCCTACATGGAGCCACCTCACCCTCCTCTCTCCCTTTTCTATTTATTCAAGTTCTTTTGCTTGTTTGGGGTTACTTCATTCTTTTTGCTCTTTCTTTTCTTAGAGTTGGAAGATTTTGGAGATCTTGTGGTCTTGTGGGAGTTTGTTGGTGATTTCTTGGGATCAAAGGA